>CM034462.1:12986520-14186520 GCA_019925255.1 Litchi chinensis | reverse complement strand
ATAAAAATTAAATAAATTAAATAAAAATTTTCCATCATACTCCACCATCCATCTTAAGATTGACAATAGATTTAATTTTAAAAAATAGCAATTAAATAAAAAAAAAATTCCATCAGATTAATTTGGAAAAAAAAAATCAATCAATAAAAAATAATCCAATAAAATCATTATCAACAATTTGCATATTCAGTCAACATCATCGTCCAGAATCAAAATCCCAAAAAATTAAAAATAAAAAAATTTGATAAATTAAAAAATAAAAAAATAAAAACAAACCTAGGTGCTTAGGTTAGTTGATGGATGAACTCAGGCACTTGGGTTTGTTGAAGAATCAATAAACATAAATAGTATATCTAGATAAAAATCCAAATCAAACTCAAACAGTCCATTGTCACAACCAAAATCTAGTACAAAAGCATAAATCACCATAAAAAAAACCAACAAATCAAACCCAATTCAAGCCAAAAAATCACCATAAATAGTCCATTGTCAATTAAAAAATCCAGACAAAACCAACAACTCAAACCCAATACAAACTAAAAAATCACCATAAATAGTTCATTGTCAAGCCAAAAAGCTCTGCACTAATCTATCATTGTAACTTCCCGAATCTAAATAGATCTATTAGAATAAATTTTTAGTTGAATAAGTATAAATAAAGTTTATATGAATAAGTAAAGGGACTCAATTAAAAACTTCTAATTTAAGGGGCCCAAATTATAGTGATGAAAAGAATAGCCCAATTAATTAGTATGGATCCCAAACTTAAGTGAGCTCAAAATTGAAATTAGTATAGTCCATTTCCTTTTACTAAATGCACTCATTGATGTTAAAAAGAAAAACTTATATAGACATACAAAAAGGGTGCAAGTTTTTATAAAGAAAATGTTTTAGAAATATTTTAGAAAAATTTTTTGAAACTTAAAAGAAATTTTATACAACTCAAAGATTTTAGAAACCAAATGTTATGAAGAAAAATGTTTTCAAAAATGTTTTTAGGAGGTATTTTATGAAACTTAGTTTAAATAAGAATTTGCACACTCACTAGGCTTACAGCTTACAATGCTTGATTGTATGTTACAAAAACCTCCCAGGTGCAGGATCAAGGAATCAGGGTACCGGTCTGCTGCGATCAGACTAGGTGGGTCAAACGACTGACGACGCTGCATTGCTCTTTTGTAAACATTTTGTTTCAAATACTACTATTAGTTTCGTTAATGTGCGTACTTTAAAATTTGAACATGTAAACGTGATGACATGCCTATTTTATATAATGCTTTTAGTAATATTTATGGTGATGTTTTTAGATATATTTTGCTTAGAAATTTGAAATGAAATTTTAAAGTACATAGATGATTTTTTTGTTTAGCAAAACAATTATAGATACGGGTTCGCTCCATGACGTTATTTTGGGTCTTATTAGTAAGATTTTAGAAGGGTCTCATGGGGTGCTCGGTAGGACCGTCGGATCTATTAGAGGGAATCGGGGTCGGGTCCTATCATTATGCATGTGATTAAGTGAACTTGAATCAAGAAAATGAAAGGAAACGAACGCGATGATAAATGTATTAGTTTATGCGAATTTTATGGTTTAAGGTGGACATAGTGTTTTAAGTAAAAATGAGTGAATAAATGCTAGTTTTAAGCAAGTAGGTGATGAATTCTAATTTAGGATGTGTATTGTAGATAGAAAGCAAGCACAAGAATCAAGGGAGCTTAAGTGAAGAACAAACCAGTAGCTTGTGAGCCATATGAGTGAAAATATATTTTATGAGTTGTTAAATGCATATTTTGCCATTTTATAGCATTTTGAGATTGAAAATGATTTTTCTTTGAAACTATTAGTTTACAAATATTTCTTATATTTGCTCGAAAGAGAAATGTTTTATGCATGAAAGGTTTGAAATGATGATACTTATGTTTTAGTAATTTTTATGTGATATGTTTCATATTTTCAAATTTATGGAACGAAGGAATTTAGTTTAAGCTATATGGAAAAGAAAATGTTTTTAAACGCCAATGGCCTACCCCATGTTACATGTTATGGATTATGATTTAGACTCGGTCGGTATACCCCATATGTGTATGGCAAGTGTTGGGAGGACGTGTCACTAACATTGAGGGGATTAAGTCAGTCGGTCGGGTCAAGTCGTGTCGCCCTCTACATGTGCGAGGTATTATCTCACTCGCATATGCGATGCAGAAAATTCCGTTGCATGTTTGTAAGATGTCTCATATATATTGTCACAATGAGTGGCACTAATCGAATTGTCATATGACCATGTTATGATAGCTTCTCTAAGTTCCATTGGTGCGGTTTTAGTAAGGAAAGGAAATTTTAAAATCTTATGCAGTAATTAAAATGTTACCATGTTTTTATGCATAAACTCATTTTTTTTTTTAAAGATTGCCCATAAATTTACTTAAGTTTATGTTTTCGATTATGAAAATGTTAAGAAATAGAATAATTTCTTTTAAAAGTGTTTTTGGGAGGTATTTTGAAAGAAATGATTTTAATAGAAAAACCTTAACATTCACTAAGCTTTTTAACTCACCATTATTTATTTTATGTTTTATGAAAACCTCCTCAGGTGCAGAGACTAGCAATCAGGGTGCTCGCTCTCCTACCTCGGATTAGGTAGGCTAGCTATGGACGGTGTTCTGTAAAGTCACACTTTGCATATTTTGTTTCAATTGAAAATTTACGCATGTACATAATTTTGATTGTAAAGAATTTATGAATTTTACCACGGTTGTGGTAATGTGATGTATTTATGTAAATGAAATGATTTGATGCCTTTCAATATATACATTGTAAATATTTGGGCTATGTACAAATGTTTTTGATTTTATGCATGAAATTGTGTTTTCAAATTTGCAATGATTTTGTTGAGATAGATCTATTGTGGCTAGATGATGGTTTTGAGATGGATCGGAGGTCCAACATGGTAGTGGAGAATGTTGTTTGAAATATTGAAGTATTATTGATTTGTTTTCAGGTGATTTGAAATTATAGGAAACCTTGAAAAACAATCGTTGTGCTGTCAAAATTTTTAAAAAACCTAAATTATAGAAAAAAAGAAAGCTCTAAAATTGATAATTTATATGATTATGAAATGATTTAAGTTTAAGGGCTTGCTCCATGGAGTTTTTCTGGCTTTACTAGTTAGAGTCCAAAAGGGTTTCGTGAGATGCCCGACGGGATCACGAGAGCTTCGAAAAGAGAAATTCGGGGCGGGTCCCGTCATCAAATCCCTTCCAAAATGAATGGTTAAGATTAGAAATTTTTAAAATTGTATGCATACACAAGTGTATGGTAGATTGTAACACACACACACACACATATATACATATGTGTGTGTGTGTGTGTGTGAATCTACAATTGATGTTAGACATATATAAAGACTTTTATAATAAAGTGAAACTACAATAGGAAGGACTTGCATCTAAGATGAAGAAATCATTGTATATAAGAAAAAAATAAAAAATCACGACTTAATATATAATATAGATACACAATATGCTTATAATAATATTGTTAAGAATGTTTTATTTTTTTAGCTTATTATGACGAGTTATATAATAGAACATGAAAAAAAAATGGTACTATATTTTAAACACAATTTTTGTAAAAAGATACACAATGCTTCTTTTGCAATTGACAAAATCTCAATAGTTATATATATATTAAAAAAAAAAAAATGCATACGTAGTGCATAATTTTAATCAATGACATTTTTATAACTTATAATTAATTCATTCCAATTCCAAATCAAAGTAACATCTTGATGGAAAACTTGTTGATTCCGAATCTGATTCCTGCAATTGAAGTAAACAACATATTCTGATTCTGATATATCAATCCGATTATAAATCATTCTGATTATGCGTAAGTAAACGTATCATAAATGTATGTGAACATTTCACGTTTGAATACAATGGTTTATAACTATAGAAAAAAAATTTGTACATAGAATGCGGAATTGTTGAATGCACTTACATCAACAAAAAGATTTTCTAGAGTTGCGGACGATTCTTGATAAAACAAGCTATACCATTAGTAGTGATAAAGTTTGCACCTCGCATTATCATATAAATTCCTTCAACTGTGGACAATTCTTGATAAAACAAGTTCAACTGTGGACAATTCTTGATAAAACAAGCTATATCATAAGTATTGATAAGGCTTGCCACTTGCATTATCATGTATAATTCCTTCAACTGCCTCAAAATAGTTGGGAGCATGTTGCTTCTTCCTTCGGTTCAATCACACCGTGACAAATAAAACATAAATCCAGAAATATTCAATCAACGAGAAAAGAAAAACCAATCAAACTTTTTAAATATCAATTTTATGTTATCGAATAATATATGTTATTTAAGTAAATCAAATTTATCTTTGAAATATTGAATAATGGATGTACAAGGAAGTTGGAAAGAAAACCCCTAGCTTCTAAAGGATGTGGAGATTGATAATTATTGTATTAGTTGTATATATTAATATTGTTCATACGTTGCTTGGAAGCTTTCGATTAATGAGTTTATAGGTCATGAAAGACATATAAATAGTATAAAAAACTTTCAACTAACAGATTGAGAAATTTACTTATGCAAATCAACAAAACATAATGAAAAATCAAAGAAATGAGTCTAGAGTAAAAACCTTGAACCGTATGTGAGGAGATAAAACTCCCAAGTGATTCCGCATGCAATATGTGCATCAATCGTGCTCCTAGTTTTCCAATGTCATCCATTTTTGTAAAGCAATGAGCATCCGGAAAGGAACTTAACTTTACTTTGAATTTCGGATTATAACCTATCAACACCATAACATACTCTAAACTCATTATCAATTTTGTGATTCAAAATGATGAACAAGATCAAATTTATAGGAAAATTAGCTGACCAATAATGCGTAAACCTGCAAAAAAAAAAAAAAAAAAAAAAGGTGTAAACTTAGAAAAATATATTGTGTTACCAAATCGAGGTAATGTGTGAATGTAAAGAGAGTGTGCAAATCTAGAGCAATTATTAGGTTATCAAAATGAGATTTAGTGTTACCAAATCAAGGGAAGATGTGAACTTAAAGAAAACGTGTAAATCTAGAGCAATTATTAGGTTATCAAATTGAGATTATGTTACCAAAACGAGGGGAGGTGTGAATTTAATTCAATAAATTTATTATTATTATTATTATTAATAGTAGTAGTTTAGAATTTGAGGGGAGTCACTTGCCTCCCCCAGGACCCAAATTGGGTATGCCATTGTTGCTAGCGCAAAAGGATTCCACGACTTATGAGAAACAAAAATTTATTAGATGAAAGATGATCAATGTTTTTGGGATGAATAAATGGAAACCATTTTTTTTTTTTTTTTTTGGACCTAACAAGAAATTTTTTTTTAATAGATGATAAAAGAGTAAATTGGACAAGTTAAATGAGAAGAAGTTCCACTTAGCAGGGCCTATTTAAAGGCCAAAAATATCTGCCCGTTGGAATCCAACGGTATAAAATGAAATAACAAGCAATTTACAGTTTTTTTTTTTTAATTTTAAAATTTCAGAAGTAAGGGTAAAATGGTAAAAATATATATAACATTACGCAACACCACCAACCAGTTGTCCTTCCCGCTTGCTCTCTGTTTTTGATTTTTGGGATATTATAAAAAATCCCCCCGAATGAAAACTAATAGAGATTTACCCCCGACTTTATCTTTATTAGGTGAACTGTCTCCTATCGTTAACTTTCCATCCAAAATATTTACATTTTCCATCTAAAATTATGAAAATACCATAATACCCTTAATAAGATTATTTAAAATCCCTATTACACCCTTCAAAATTATATAATGACCAAACTATCCTGTAAATTATTAATTAATAATATTATTAAATTAAAAAAATAACACAAGATTTCAAAAAATCCTAACTACCAAAAAACATTCTTGTTTCAGGTTGAAATCCAACAAAAACCTAGAAAATATTTGAATCCTGAAAAACCAAAATCAAATTCAAAATCAAAATCAAATCTAGAAACCTATACTAGTCACCGTTATCATCAAAATATCAACAACATTCAACCCACCATTATCAACATCAACCAACAACATTAGTAACATCATCATCAACCATTTGAAGAAAAAAAAAAAACCCCAACCCAACAAAGACACATCATATCCAAATCCATCCAACAGGAGCTGCCTCTCCACCCATTACCACAAACCACCAAGAACAACACTTAACCACCTACCCATTATACCCACCCACCGCCTAGAAGAACCCTCAATCAACCGTCCACTACCACCACAAATCACAAACCACCATCATCATACTCCACCTAGAACTGTCTAGTTCTAGATACGAACCAACCCAGAACCAGACTGGTTCTGAGTCTACTGAATCTAGAATCGTCTAGTTATGGGTCGATTCGTGCCCAAAACCAAACGGTTCTAGGTCAATTCGAATGTAAAACCAAAACCAAATAACTAGCAAAAAAAAAAAAAAAAAAAAAAAAAAAAAAAAAGAAAAGAAAAGAAGAAAGAGAGTGAGATGGAAGAGAAAGGTATAGGTTGGTCGACGGTGATGGAGGAGGATGTGGGTGGCAAGCGAAAAAGAGAGATGTAGGAGTGAGAGAGAGAAGAAAATGGTGAAATGAGAGAGATGAATGAGTGACAGAATGGAAGAGATAGAGTTGAAAAATCTATGAGCTTTTTATTTAATTTTTCAATATTTATTTACTTTTATTTATTAAAATCAATTACCATTATGCCCTTCAAACTTAACACCATCTCCTTTTTTTAACCGGTAAGGGGTTAGTTTCACCTATTAAAATGAAGTTCGGGGGTAAATCTCCATTAATTTTCATTCTAGGGGTCTTTTTTATAATATCTCCTTATTTTTTATTTATTTTATTTTATTTTGTCTTTTTCACGACAAAATTGTCCATCCAGATTGCTTTAAAGTGCTGAGGGACATTTAAGTCATTGTATAAGAAGTTAACAATCAACCATTAATGTTAACTCGCACCAATTAATGACTTGGAGATAATCTATTATTTAATGGAAAACTTATAGCGGTTTGTACAAGGAAAATTTTATTTTAGTCGTTAAGGTATCAAAAACTATCAAGTTTTAAATTTTTTTTGAAAACAGCTTATTTAATCCCTAAAGTTTTCAAAACTTTTCAAAAAGTCAAACTCGTCAATCAACTGATGGTCAAGAGACTTAAATTAACATATTAACCCTGATGAAACAATTAAAATATAAGTTAAATTGTCTAAAATGTTCTTGAGGTGGAGTTTTTAAAATACAATTTTATCCAAACCACTTTGACATAATTTATATACCAAAATTTTCTCATTAATTTTTTGAAAAAGAAATTAAACGATAATAATAGTGGCTATTTTTAAAAAATATAAATTAAGCAATAATAATTAAAAAATATATATATATTTTTTTAAGTAGGAATTTTTGATGGATTTAATGTATGTGATTGTTTAGGTTGCCAACCATGGAGATAGGATTTTTGATGGGTTTGATGTGTTTTGTTTTGATTTTTGGTTCTTGATGTGTGTGATTTTTGTTGGTTGTCGATGAACCCACCTTAGCAACCATCGCCACCACCCTTAAAAGCTAAGTAATCCTAGTGAAAGGAGTTGGTTGGAGTTGGTGACTGTAGTTGAATAAAGTAGGCTGAAGGCAGGAAGAGGACGAGCGATAGGACCTTACTTGACTCTATCTCGAGTCCAGAAGGATCCTCTAAAACTAAGATTTTTCTTTATCGAAATCTGGATGTATTGAAAATCCTTTAAAATAATCATCATAATTCTGATAATCACTTTGATCAAGATACAAATTGAATAAATCTAAAATTTTAATATTCTCGTGTGGGACCTATAGACTGAATATATAAAATATTTATAAAATATCTTTAAAATGATTATTAATTCGTAAAATTATTTTGGAAATACATTTACGAAATCTAGTAAATAAAAAAATAATATACACAAATACAACTATTTATCATCATGTGGTCTTTCTCATGACATGCAATAATCTGTACGAACCTACAATGGATACTTGAAAAAATGGATTTATAAAAGAGTGAGTGCTAACACTTAATGAGTGAATATATCATTTCAAAAAAATTTCTAAATAAAACATAATATATTTTTGTTAACAATAAATACTTTTCAATGATCCATATAATTTCATATTTGAAATAATAAAGCTAAATTTAAATATGATCCGTAATAAAACTGTAAACCTCTATATAAATTATTTTTAGAACTTTAATAATATAAAATATGAAAATCTATAATCTATAATTTTTTTTTTTAAATTCTCTTTATGTGAATCTGTTATTTTGTAAATCTTGTTCTGTATTGATCAAACTCAATATATAATATTTATAATTTAAAAATCTACACCAACTAGTACCCAGGAAAATCTGTTATACGTGGTAAAGATATTCAATACACACGCAGAGCAAGGGATAACATCTATCATACATGTCTTGGGCAACTTAATAACTTTAGACATCTACCATACATGCGTGGGCGAATCTGGGACTCACACATGTGTAGTCTATCTGACCGTTAGAGGGAAAGGTACAACCTTGATGTTTTAAAACTTTTTTATTTTAATTTTATTTCTTTTCTCAAATCTTTTCTGAATATACATACTATTAAATAATACTTTTCTCAAAACATAAACAAATATTCTTTCTCACAACATAATATAAATACGAATACACAATAATTTCTCGTTTAAATCATAAAACATAATTTATAATCTATAAAATTAATTAACTAAATAATTCATTTATTTGAAATAAATAACAAAATCTGAAATATAAATTGTTATAGGTATTATTTGAGCTGCATAAGTGGGTTGATAAATGCCCAACAAAATGATACAAAGGTGAAAGGCCCAAAGAGCCCAATGTTCAGGTCGCGGTATTAAGCTCGTTACTTTCTTCTTCAGCTCGTGTCTTGGACCAAAGCTACCCTAACTCATCTTTAGCTTGCAAAATCGATATGTCAGCTTTCCGAGCTCGTGCCAGAACAAACCTCTCAGACTCAAGCTTCCCGATCTCGTGCTAATGAAATCTACAGGGCATGAGTTAATGTAATAATTGCTACTACAAGAAAGCAGTTAATGTAATGACTTATTATGGCAGAGCAGTTGATGTAATAATTCATTCCTTAACGTGTACGACACTCAACTTGTAAACCTCCGCTCTATAAATAAGGATGATCCTTTGTAAAAGAGAGAAAACTAATAACAAAAGGATAGTCACTTTGCCAAATTGGAGTGACTACCGTGGACATAGGCATATTTGCCGAACCACGTAAAAAGACTCTCTTCTTTGCTTTGTTCTTCCTCTAATTTCTTCATCCTTAGCGATGTTTATCTACTGTTATTGTTTTTTGTTATCAGATTTGCAATCTGGGCTTAGAATTTTCGGGTCGATTGAATCCTAACGTCGATATTTTGGCACTAGAAGGAGGGCCCAACTGCTCTCTGAGATTTTTTTGGTTACTGTTATTCAAATCTCGACCAACTATCATAGCTAGAGGAAAAACAACTAGAAGCTTTGATGTGGTGGCTGAACAGTTCGAAGAGATGTGGACCAACAAAACACTTTTTCAGTTGGAGGTGTTGTGGTAGGCACTTCCACAGCCGTGAATATGGGAGTCGCTACCTCTCTACTTCTGTTTCCCTTGCACCAGCTAGTGGCTGTAATCGCTATCAAAGGAGATACCATGCAGATTTGGCGATAACGCCAGAAAGCCCTTAAGAACACTGTGATGAAGTTTACCGATACAGTTAGGGTGCTGGCATAGGCCCAAGCTCGGAACTTGGCTAAATCTGAGATCGTTGCTCCTAGAGAAATCCACCAATGACAAGGAAAAGAAGTACCAGCTCCCGAAAGCTTACTCAGAAAATTCTCGCGACTTGCTAATTCAGTTTGTTCCTCCAGCTCATGTTTAAGGACTCGAGGTCGTCGAGCTCAAGAGGAGTATGAAGAAGACAATCAACTATGCAGAGAATCACATTGAACTAGCAGTTCATGAAGGGTTAGCTAGGGATACAACCCAGAGCGTAGCTCTCTAAGTCGCGAGATCGGACGAAGGCATGAGCTTCATTACTCAAGGATGGAGAGCTCATTCAAAGAGTTCGGTAGCTTGAGGCATACTCTGGCACTCTAAACCAATGCGACCAATATGAAGAGAGAACTCTCCTCACTAGGGAGATCGAGATACAAGCTCTCCTTCCCTGGTTCAAGCTCCTCAATATTCCATTTTATAATGGGGACAATGACCCCTTTGACCATCTGGATGCGTTCAACATCCAAATGAATCTCTAGACGAATGACCCGTTGGATAAGTACCATGTCTTCCCAATCACCTTAGGGGACGTTTCACGAACCTGGTTAAAAAATCTCTTATCTCATAACATAAAAAGTTGGGAAGAGTGCCAATGAAAATTTATTAACCAATATAAAGCTTTGGAAAGGCAGCTTGCGCCACTGTGTCACCTTACCACCATCTTTCAGTGGCAAAATGAATCACTGAAGGATTAGATTACCAGGTTCAAGCGTAAGGTCACCAAGATAGAAAACCCATTGGATGAAAGTGTCTTAACCGTGATCTCGCTGGACTTTGCAAGTATGGGAAGCTCTATGAGAGCATCTACAAATCTCTAACAAGGGACCTAGGCAAGTTCTACGAGTGAGCTGCCAAGGAGATCAGATGGAAGGAGACTTTCAGCCCCAAACATCCTAACTAGATGGATGGAACGGGCAGTTCTAACTAGCCGAAGAAAAGGAACAATGGTGGGAACGGAAATGTAAGCCCTCACCCAGATTTATTATTTATGATAATTCCCTTCACCTAGATTTATTATCTTATAGTATTAGAAATCTCCGAATTGAGTTATGGTCACATCGTATGCCTCCAGTAATATTATTTTAGGTTCATTATATTTACATTTTGCAAATCGGATGTCGTTAGATTGACCCCGGTACGATTAGAAAATGATTAGTATTTATTTATATGTTAATCAAGCGAGGTGAGCTCACGAAATAATGTAAATGATGTTTTTTTAATTCAACCAATGAGAAAAGAGATAAGTGGCATGAAAAGTAATGGTTATGGAAGTGCCACATGTCATTTAATGAATGGTTGGATAGATAAATGGATGAGAAAATGACAAGTGGACCAATAGAATTAAAAAGTATAAAGTTTTGGGTACTAGTAAGATTATTGAAAGTTTGAGGTTATTAAATGAAATTTCTTGAGGGATTCTTTTGAAATTGAGCATTAGAATATATAAATAAGTGTTTTGTCTTATTTGAGACCATTTTTGGTCGTGAAAGAGAGAGAGCAAGTGAGAGAGAAAGAGAGAAAAGCCGAGAGAAGCATTCCCGTGCAAGAAAAAGAGGAGGAGAAAAGAAGGAGATCCAAGTGGAATTTCGCCGCGGTTTCTTCACGAAAATTGTTCCTTATCACCTCCTCTAACTACCCCAAAAATTTGAAGCGAAACGATCGCCTATTCGGTGAGTTATGTCCTTTTAAAGTTTGTAGCTTTCTTTGAAAACCCATTCTCTCTTTTCATTATTTTTCAAAATTGAGTTTAAGGATGATGAGAGGGAGTTGGGGAGATGATTTTGGTATGATTTGTGAGTAATTTGGTGGACTAAAAATGGGTGAGAGAGAGAGAGAAAGTCTAGGCCAAAAATGGGTTTTTATGGGATCCGAATTCGTTTTCGATTCTAAGGCTTTAAATGGAAGTTATAGAGGTTAGGAAATAATCTTTTAAAGTTAGATTTCAAAAACGAAAAGTTTAGGATCGATTTCGGAGATAAACGGACGAGTTGAAGGGTGTTTTCCGAAACCTTTCCAGACGCGTTCGTTTAATCTTCGAAATCATTTACTTTATCATGGTTGGGTGTTAGAATAATAGTGGATTGATTGTTGAAGTTGTCGGACGTCCGAAGTGAAAAATAAATTTTATTAGTAAGCGATATTAGTAAACGAAATCGAGCGAATTTCGTTCCGAGCTTCCGACGATGAAATTAAGTATTCTGAGATATTTCTAAGAAAGAATAAGTAGGATTTGCGTAGAGAAATTGGATTTCGAAAACCCCGATTGAATAGAAATTGAGATTTGGAAGTTTAGACATTAAAGGGTATTAATAGAAATAAATGAGATCTTTATTGATTTTAGTGTTATTTGAATGAGTTAAATGACCCTAAATGGATATTTGATGTTCTAGGGTAAAAGCAGAAAGCCCAGGAGGCATTCGGAGGAGCATCAGATTTTATCCGAAGGTGTATCGTGAGTAGAAATCCCACCTCGCAAAGTGTAGTTATCATTAAAGTTTAATTAATGATTATTTATATTTATTATGTTGTTGTAATTAAATTGCATATTATTGTTCCATCAATATTCTATTATATGAGTTTTAAGTTAAGTATGTGTTTATGTAATGCATTATCGAGAATTAACGTTTTTAGGCATATCGCCTTAAAAACGAGTTTACTTAAGAATATTGAGAAAAAGAATTTTATACGCCGATGGTTTACCCTAGCCCCAGTTAAGTACCCAGTAGAATGCTCTATACGTGCATGGTAGATGTGAGAAAATACTAACTAAGAGAGAGAGAGAGTCAGTTGAGCGACCCTCTGCACGTATAGGGTAGTGTAGTTCAAACCGATTGCGTAGGGGTAACGCGTGCCCAGAGTCGCGCATCGGTGACTGCATCGGGTAGATTCCCTGATTCCTAGTGGCTAGCTAGAGATTTATGCAGCCACGACAGGAGTAGTTTCCCTTGGGTTACCATTAAGGCGAGAAATGAGAAAGTTTTCAAAAGAAATTCAAAATTGAATTTCAGAAACAGTTGTATTTGAAAGACTAAAAAGTATTTCAGAAAAATACTTTAGTTTATGAAATGGTTCAAGGTTTATCTCACTGAGTTATACTTACTATTTAGTTTCTATGTGGTTTTTTTTTAAAAAAATGTTCTCTTAGGTACAGGAGCGAGTCGTCCAGCAGGCGAGGCTCAGATTGACGCGCAGAGAGACTGACGGACGACTACACCTCATTGTATAGCTCATATTTTGTCATGCATGTGTTGTACATAAATAAAGTTGTAAATGATGTAAATTATGAACGTAAATATTAGTTGTTGGATGCACGTTTTGTGAAAATGTTTTTAAAATAAAAATCTAGAATTTTCATCCATTTCATAATTGTGATTGGGTATGCCGTGATTGATTTTGGATGAGGGCCAGAGGCCTCTGGTAGTGGAGATTGTGTGCCATAGAAGTGTCTTTAAATTGCTTTTGAAGCTACAGGGTGGCCTAGTTCAATAAACAGCCGGCATGCTGTCGGATTTTCGTTAGAAAAATGAAAAATTTTTACCTTGGCCACCAATTAAACGCTTTAGAAAATGAATCTAAAGTGAGTCTGGGTGCTTCGGTAGGACTTCTCTGAGCCAAAGTTAGGGTTCGCTGGAGCTCTATCGGAGTGCTACGGTATCCTTCACGGGTCCAGAGTAGGGATTCGGGAAGGGTCCCGTCAGGAAATAAAGGTCGAAACAGCAGCTTGAGCAACCAGATCACTTGGAAAGCCAAGAGTGAACCTAAGAATGAGCGACCTCAGCATCAAGGTCATCATAATAGCTATAGTGTCTTGTCAGATACACAAGACAGGATCTTTGCGATAGAGAGAGACAGGGAAGACTTTGGGAAGCCCAATCCTATGAGGTCTCCTGTTAGCCGCAGAGACAAGGACAAGTTTTGCGTCTATCACAATGAGGTTGGACACAACATGTAAACCCTTATTCTTGATATTGTATTCCCTAGTATTAGAAGTTAGAATATAGAAATGGTTAATACTTATAATAAGAAAATACAATAAAGGGTAAAATAGACTTTTCCTACAAATAAAGAGATCAATACCAAAGAAAGGCAAATTGGTTAATGATGGATTGAGTGACTATTATATAAAGTGAATAGAATAAATTATTTGCATAAATTGTACAAATTTATAAAGTAGTAAGAAGGATATAAAACCAATGTAAAATTAAAAGACCATTTAGTCAAATTTCATATAATAGCATGATAGGTAAATAACTAACAAACTTTAAGGGCACTTATATAAAGGCAAGCCTATATATAGATGTGTTGTCTTCCAACACTTAGAAAAATTTCAAAAGAGATTGAGAGAGAGTGAGAGGGGTCACGACAATAAGGGAAAGAGGAAGGAGAAGAAACTTAAGCCAAGTCCAACCATTTTTCAAGCTTCCAATCAAGATTCTTGGTAGATTAAAGCAAGAATATCAAACTTTAAGCAAAAATAAGGCAAGGTTTTCATGACTTTGCCTAAAAATAGTGATAGTTGAGTCTATGTTTGGGTTGGCTAATTGGGTTAGTTTTTTTATGTATAAATTGATGTGGGTTTTTATTTAAATCAATAATAGGACCATAAGAAGTTAAAAAGGAAAGTGAAATGCAAGAAATCATGCATAAAAATGGAGGTTAGGGTTTATGTGGTAGAAACCCCAACTTGGGATTTAATCTAGTGAAGGGTTAAATAAGTTGTTTATAACTTGTTTGATGAAATGATTGAAAGAAGTGTAGCATGAAAAATTGAATAGAATGATGTGTGAGTGCATGTGTGTGTCACGGCCATAGGAGGGGTGTGTGATACTATTGTGTTTTGATCCCTTTGAGTCCTAAAATATGCATATTTAGTGTTAGAAAATTTTATGGGAGTGTTAGAATTAACAAAGGAAACTAGATTTCATTGTTGATGCATTTTTGGCTTGATGAAGGATAGTAGCTTGTGCATGTGTTTTGTTGGTGTTTATGATGTATTTAGGGTCCTAAAAACCTGCATAAGTGAGTAGGAATTAAGGTAAATCAAATGATTATACATGGGTGCATAAATAGCATATCAACTAGCAAAGAATAAAATGATAGTAGAATGAAAGAATAGGTATTTGAAGGGGTTATAGAGACCTGCACGAAATGGGATTAATTGGGGTTGTTTTAGACCTCAAAACATGCATAAATGTCATAGCAAACCATAAAAATTTGAAGGAAAAAGTTTAGATAAAAATTGAGGAAGTTATAGCTTAAATAGTGCACATATGTAGTCGTAAAGTGAGTTGAGAATGTAAATGCATTCTTTGATGTATGAAATGAATGTATTCGATCATAATTGAGTAAAAAAACCTTAGATACGAAAGAAATGACATCATTGCATGTGTGGTGCAAAAATGCGCATAAAAAAGTGTCGAAAAATTGGTGTTTTTCATAGGTTTCACCCATCAATACTTAGAATTTTTCAAAACCGTTTTACGAGGGACCTAAGTGAGAGATAAGGAGATGATCAAAGTGAAAATGGAAGCGAAACAGCCCGCGAAACGGGTTGTGAGCAGTGTTTTGTTATAGGGGGTTCAAAAATTTTGACTTTTCGTTCCGGGCCTCTGAAAATTATATGGACTGCGTAGGGATGTTCTTAGGGGTACATAAGTTAAACTTTTGCAAAGAAATCGTAATTAGAAAGCCTCGGTCAAGTTAGAACCTAATAGAGAAAGTTGTAGTCAAAAGAGTATTGTAAAGAGTTTTTAAGATTGAAAGCAATGTGTGTAGTTTTGTGTAATACATTGTAGTGTATTTTAAATAAGAATGTGTGTGTAGGTGACGAGTAGGCCAGCAAAGCTCGGGAGGCTCGTTGACTAGTATAGCTCGCTTGGTGAGGTAAATGTTCTATCACTTGCATTATTTTAGTTCTTCATTTAAATATATATATATATATATATATATATACTATTTTAGCTAAATGACTTCAAAAATGATTTTCAAAACTATGAGTTAAAGTATTGAAAATGATTTCTATATCGGATTTAGAAAAGAGAATTTGAAAATAAAATGTTTACGAAAAGAAATAAGTAAAGAGATTTGTAAATCATGTATACACCCCTAGTTTATATAAAGATTTAGCACTACGTGGTGATGCAGAAATTTCATCCGTAGTTACTCAGTTTCAATATATCTAGTGATATAGGTGTGATGCAGAAAATTCTGCACGTTATCGTCTAGATTTATAGTTTTGGCACTACGTTGCAATGCAGTAAATTTCGTTCGTAGTCGCCCAAAGTTATAACACTACAATTGCGATGCAGAAAATTCCATATTGTGGTTGCTCAGATTTGAGATCGTTTCACACTACGTTGTGAGGCAGTAAATTCCGCATAGTAGTGGTTGAGACATCCCAATAGCTTCACGTTGGCATTAGTCAAAAACTGTCACGTGATGGTCAGAGTACTCGAAGGGTATACATGGTGTTTTAGAATGAAAGGTTTTTAAAAATTGAAAAGATTTAACAACCGAATAAAATTACAAATTGCGATATAATTATATTTTGATGATAGTATCAATCGTTGCACTAACCTTTTCACCTTTATGTAGCTTGTATATTGTAATAGGTGATTGAGTAGGTGATTTTGCATTCTGAAAACCTCATCGAATATTTTAGGTAGGCATCGACTAGACATATTGGATAAACGTCGAACAAAATTTTTGGATGTGTAAATATTATAACTAGAAGATTGCATATGTGGAAATTGTAGTCCATATTTTGATATGTATCTATATAACTGAACACCTACATATGATACACCACTAATACCTAATATATATCTATGTATATATATATATATATATATTGATACATATATGTAGCATGTAAATATTTATGATAGTGATATATGTTATGGAAATTATTCATCTATGAGAATTTGGGTTGTGAATGTAAACGATAAAATGCATGTTTGTGGCCAAAAGAAATTGGGTGGTGAATTAAAATAGTACGAAGTGTGTTTATTTTACAGGAAAAATTTTGAAAACCTTAAAAATACAGTCTTTATGCTGTCAAAATATTTATAAAATCGCTTTAAATCTAATTACGAAAAAAAAAAAAAATTTACACACCACTCAAATTATTTACAATTGAAAAGAATACATTAAAATTGAATTAAGGAATTGGGCAAGATTAAGGGGTTCGCTCCGCGGATTTTCTTTTATCCTACAAGTCGAGTTAAGAGAAATCCGTTAGAATAACCGGCAGGACCCTCCAAAAAAGAGATTAGAGAGAGTCTAGTTTGGGTCCTGTCACAACACCTCTAAATGCCGAACATTAAAGGATGCCATTGAATATCTAATTAAGAGGGGCCACTTGGGAGACTATGTGGTGCGACCAGTAGACCCTCGATCTCAACAACAACCTTAACCAGCGCAATGGTAACAAGGTCCTGACTTCCAATTTGTTATTAAATTCTTGAAAATTAATGAAAGCTCTATGTTCCTCTTATTATTTCTTTTGAATGATCACTCTACTGATCTCTATTATTTGTCATGCTCCAAGTTTTATTAGCTCTCTATTATGTTAACAGGTTTTGGACCTCCTAGCTCTCTATTATGCTAACAGGTTCCGGACCTCCTAGCTCTCTATTATCCTAACAGGTTCCATGATAAGACCCGAACCGGATTCTCTTGTATATCTCTTATCCCAAGGATCTCGTCGGGCACTCTAACGAACCTCCGTAACCCTACTAGCTGGGTAGAAGAGATCCGCGGAGCGAACTCCTTAATCTTGCCCGTTTATTTTACTATACTTAAATTGAAACCCGTTTTTCTTTTTAATAATTGGGTTGGTGTAAATTTTTCGATTTCAAATTAAAATGAATTTTAAGAAAATTCAGCAGCATGACGACTGTATTTTTGACATTTCCAAATATTATACCAGAAAAAGGAACGCACTTCGAACTATATTAATCACCACCCAACTTCTTTTTAACCACAAACATGCATTTTCTCATTTCATTTCACAACACACATTCTCACAAATGTATAATTTCCATAACATATATCACTATCATAAATATTTACATGTTACATATATGTATCATTATATATATGTACATAGATATATTAGGTAATAGTAGTGTATCATGTGCAGGTGTTCAGTTATATATACACACATCAAAATATGGACTACAATTTCCACACATGCAATCTTCTAGTTATAATATTTACACATCCAAAAATTTTGTTCGACGTTTATCTAATATGCCTAGTCGATGCCCACCTAAAATATCCGATGAGGTTTTCAAAATGTAAAATCAGGTGTTCAATCACATATTTCAATATACAAGCTGCACAAAGATGAAAAGATTAGTTCAACGATTGATAGTAACATCAAGATATATTATATCAAAATTTGTAATTTTGTTCGAGTGTTAAATTTTTCAATTTTAAAACCTTTCCTTCTAAAACTCTATATATACCCCTCGTGTACTTGAACCATCACGTGACAGTTTTCAACTTACGCCAACGTGAAGCTACTGGGATATGTCAACCACTACGATGTGAAATTTACTGTATCGTAAACGTAGTGTGAAACGTTCTCAAATCTGAGCAACCACAATGCAGAATTTTCTGTATCGCAATTGTAGTGCTATAACTCTGGGCGACTACGAGTGGAATTTGCTGCATCACAACGTAAATATACAAGTTGCACAAAGGTGAAAAGATTAGTTCAACGATTGATAGTAACATCAAGATATATTATATCAAAATTTGTAATTTTGTTCGGGTGTTAAATTTTTCAATTTTAAAATCTTTCCTTCTAAAACTCTATATATACCCCTCGTGTATTCGAACCATCACGTGACAGTTTTCAACTTACGCCAACGTGAAGCTACTGGGATATGTCAACCACTACGATGTGAAATTTACTGTATCGTAAACGTAGTGTGAAACGTTCTCAAATCTGAGCAACCACAATGCAGAATTTTCTATATCGCAATTGTAGTGCTATAACTCTGAGCGACTACGAGTGGAATTTGCTGCATCACAACGTAATGCCAAAACTAAAATCTAGACGATAACGTACATAATTTTCTGCGTCGTACATATAGTGCTAGATACACTGAAAAACTGAGCAACTACAGACGGAATTTTCTGCATCGTCGCGTAGTGCTAAATTTTCATATAAACTAGGGGTGTATATATGGTTTACAAATCTCTTTACTTATTTTTTTTTGTAAACATTTTATTTTCAAATACTCTTTTCTAGATTCAACATAGAAATCATTTTTCAATACTTTAACTCCTAGTTTTGAAAATCATTTTTGAAGTCATTTAGCTATAATAGTATATATATTTAAATGAAGAACTGAAATAATGCAAATGATAGAACACTTCACTCACCAAGTGAGTTATACTCGTCAACGAACCTCCCATGCTCCATCGGCCTGCTCATCACCTGCATTACATATTCTTACTTAAAATAGGTCACAATGTGTTACATAAAATTACACACATTGCTTTTAACATTAAAAGCCTCTTACAATAGCTTTTTTTACTACACTTTTCTTTTCTAAGTTCTAATTCAACCGATGCTTTCTGATTATGATTTCTTTGCAAAATTTTAACTTTTATACCCCTAGGAACATCCCTACGTAGTCCGTATAATTTTCAGAGGTCCAGAACGAAAAGTCAAAATTTTCGGATCCCCTAAAATAGAATACTATTCACAGCCCATTCCGCGGGCTGTTTCGCTTCCGTTTTCACTTGGATCATCTCCTTATCTCTCACTTAGGTCCCCCGTAAAACGGTTTCGAAAAATTCTAAGTATCGAGGGGTGAGACCTATGAAAAACACATATTTTTCAACACTTTTTTATACACATTTTTGCATCACACATGCAACGATGTCATTTCTTTCGTATCTAAAGTTCTTTTACTCAATTATGATTGAATACATTCATTTCATACATCAAAGAATACATTTTCACTCTCAACTTATCTTTATGACTACATAGGTGCACTATTTAAGCCATAACTTTTTCAATTTTTATCCAAACCTTTCCCTTCAAATTTCTATGGTTTGCTATGACATTTATACATGTTTTGAGATCTAAAACAACCCCAATTAAGCTCATTTCATATAGGTCTCTATAACCCCTTCAAATGCCTATTCTTTCACTCTACTATCACTTTATTCTTTACTAGTTTGTATGCTATTCATACATCATGTACATCCATTGTAATTACCTTAATTCCTACTCACTCATGCATGCTTTTAAGACCCTAAATACATCATAAAAATCAATAAAACACATACATAAGCTAGTGCCCTTCATCAAGTCAAAAAGCATCAACAATGCAATCTAGTTTCCTTTTTTAATCATAACACTCCTATATGATTTTCTAACATTAAATATGCATATCTTAGGGCTTAAAGGGATCAAAACACAATAGCATCACATATCCCTCCTATGGCCGTGACACACACATGCACTCACACATCATTCTTTTCAATTTTTCATGTTACACCTCTTTCAATCATTTCATCAAACAAGTTATAAACAACTTATTTAACTCTTCACTAGATTAAATCCCAAGTTGGGGTTTCTACCACATAAACCCTAACCTCCATTTTTATGTATGATTTCTTGCATTTCATTTTCTTTTTTTAACTTGTTATGGTCCTATGATTAATTTAGATAAAAACACACATCAATTTACACATCAAAAACTAACCCAATTAACCAACACAAACATAGACTTAACTATCACTATTTCTAGGCAAAGTCATGAAAACCTTACCTTATTTTTGCTTAAAGTTTGTTATCCTTACTTTAATCTACTAAGAATCTTGATTGGAAGCTTGAAAAATGGTTGGACTTGGCTTGGATTTCTTCTCCTTCCTCTTTCCCCTGCTGTCGTGACCCCTCTCACTCTCTTTCAATCTCTTTTGAAATTTTTCTAAGTGTTGGAAGACAACACTTCTATATATAGGCTTGCATTTATATAAATGCCCTTAAAGTTTGTTAGTTATTTACATATCATGCCATTATATGAAATTTGACTAAATGGTCTTGCAATTATGCATTGGTTTTACATCCTCCTCACTACTTTTATCAATTTGCACAATTTATGTAAATAATTTGTTCTGTTCACTTTATATAATAGTCACTTAATCTATCATTGACCAATTTGTCATTCTTTGGTACTGATCTCTTTATTTAGAAGAAAAGACTATTTTACCCTTTATTAGATTTTCTTATTATAAGTATTGACCATTTCTATATTCTAACTTCTAATATTAGGGAATGAAATATCAAGAATAGGGGTTTACATTCCAGACCTCCTAGCTCTCTATTATGTTAACATGTTGCACACCTCCTAGCTCTTTATTATGCTAACAAGTTTCGAATCTCCTAGCTCACTATTATGCTAACAGGTTCTGAACCTCTTAGCTCTCTACTTCGCTGTTAGTTGAGGTTTGCGCCCTCTGGACAATTCGACGTGTTTCGCTATTAGTCGAGGTTTTCACCCTCTGGATAGCTCAATATATTACAATATTAGTTGAAGACTCAGCCTTCTGGACAAGATCGATATTGTTATTATGCTAACAGGTTCCGGACCTCCTAGCTCACTATTATGCTAATAGGTTCCAGACCTTCTAGCTCTCGTTATTATGCTAATAGGTTCCAACCTATCAGCTTACTATTATGAGAACAATTTGTAAAATATTTCACTATGATAAGGGAGGTTACGACCCTCTACGTAACTGGATAGAATTTTGTTATGGCAGGCGAGGTTTCGATCCTCTACATAGCTCGCAATAATATTTTCTATGTTCTGCTAGCTTAAGTTTTTGAAGTAAGTTATGATCTGCGAATTACAGTGATATCCAAGGGCTTAATCAATAGGGCAATACGTATTTCAAAATCGGCAATCCTTTGAGTTCTCACTAGGTTTTACTATCACTGGCTTATGTATTAATTACTTTGTTTCTTAGTTCGTAGGAAGTTTAAGAAAACAAATCAAAAACGACACAACATTGAAATAAACAAATCCATTCATTGATTTTGCAACGAGAAAAATCTACTACAAATACCCTCGCAAAGCGAGGTGAATGAAGCAGAGAATCATTACAAATTTCTGCAACTTGATATGCAACCTAGTGGGAGTTCTGACCCTAAGGGGCTGATTCCACGGAAACTACATCACTAAGGGCTACATTTGAAGGCTCTGAGACCTGAAATGGCTCATCTTGAGGGATCGCAGCAGGTACCTTATGACAGGATCCTTCCCAGACCTTATCTAGACTCTTGTCTGGAGGATCCTGCAGGGTACTTCAATGGATTCATCAAACCCGACTTGTCGGATCGAAGAAATCCGAGAAGCGAATCCTAACTTTGTTACACCAGTTTACTCGTTTCAAATTTAGTGTTTTGGTTTTTCTTTAGCTGGTTGGAAGTGATAAAAAATTTTCGCGATTCTATTTCAAATACTTTTATAAAATTTTCGGCAGCATAACAGCTATATTTTCGATAAAACCAAAATTTACCTGCATGAAAATTACACTTCAACTATAATCTCAATATTCTCCCAACTTCTGTATCCACAAACAAACATTCTCATCACAATTTCCACAAATATAAACAATTCATAATGTAATACATAACTACATATCAATACGAAAATATAACAAGTTATCCAACTATTTACAATTTACAATCTTGAACGTCAATGAATTTCGAAATATAATATATTCAATACATATACACAAATGTCTAGCACAATGTGCCCACCTATATATATATGCAAAATAAAAGATCGTCGTCCCATCCCACGGTGGCACTCAAGATATATATAAGCTACACAATTAACAAACATGTTAGTGCAACTAAGAAATGTAATATCACATATACTAACATAGCAATTCACAATTTATTCAAGTTTTACTATTTATTTCAAAACTCCCATGCATATCCTTGAAACATTCTAACCGTCACGGGCGATTATAACTAATGCCAACGTGAAACTTACTGAGGTATCTCAACCACTACGTTACGAAATTGACTGCATCGCACGTAGGGCGCTAAATCTTATCACTGAACAACTACAATGCAGGATTTTCTACATCGCAAGTGTAGTGCTAAAACTCTAGGCGACTACGAACAGAATTTACTGCATCGCTACGTAGCGCTAACTATCAGTTAACCAACTACGTGCGGAATTGTCTGCATCACAATGTAGCGCTATACTTTTCTATAATCTGAGCGACTACGGACATAATTTTCTGCGTCGTCACGTAACACTAAATCTCATAAACTTTTAAGGCATATACATGGGTTTTTCCACTAAACTTATTTAGTGCCAAAAGCATAAACTCACTAGTTTTGGAACTTTGAAAACTTTCTCATTTCAACTCTTTTTAAATGCAACTTAGTATTAATTTCAATTACTATATAGATTCTATAGGAATCTATACACTCAAACTTTAACCTCAATATTGGAAATCATTCTCATTCTCATTTATTACTTAGATACCATGCTTATTACAACAATCAAGTATTGACATAGAATTTAAGCAATCATAAGTGACGAACCACTTACCTCGAAGCGGCGCCAATCCGCGTCAAGCGTCTCGACGAATCTCGGGAGCCTCGGTGGCGTGCTATTCACCTATACAATATTTTCTCATTAAATACTTGTGACAATATAAATTCTCAACTATAAGTTAATAATCTCAACTATAACCTATTTTCCTCCATAAAACATCCTAACTTGTTTCTAACTCAACCGAGACTCTTTAACTCCGATTTCTTCGTAAAAGTTTCAGTTTTGGACCCCTAGGAATACCCCCACGTGGTCCGTATACTTGTTAGAGGCCCGAAACGAAAAATCACATTTTTAAGCGAAAATGACAACCCATAACAGAATGCACTGCTGCGCACTGCTCGGGGCTCCGTTTTCCTTCGTTCTTTTTCCTACGGTTTACTTATCTCACATTCTAGTCACACGTCAAATTTTGTTAAAAAATTCTATCATTTGCTAGGTCAAATCTAAGGAAAACGTCATTTTTCGAGCACTTTCGGACACTTTTAGTGCGTGTTGTGTATAATTTTTGTTTTGGATTAGTGACGCTAGTTTTTCTTCCATAGCTAAGCTTCATTTAACTAATTATGACCAACTAAACTCAAACCATGCAATAAAAATTGCATTTACATAGCCGTTTCGCTTCTCAGAGCTCTAACGGCACTATTTTGCGTATAACTTGCGTAATTTTTATCGGATTTGATCCGTTCCAAAACTTATAGTTTTCTATGGCTCCTAGGCATCATTTGAGGTGTAGAACACCCCCAAATAAGTCAGACATAGTCAGGTTTTCTCTAGCTCAAGGTTTGAGCTCGGGATTGCAAAAATTGTCAAACTAGTTCTATTGAGCTTCTATCCTTCCTACATGCTTTTCTATGCTTTTTCATGCCAAATCTTGAGTTCAAAATCATCTAAACTCAAGGCTATCTACTGATCTTCAAGCTCTTAACACACATACAAACATAACTTGTTCATTCAAATACTCAAAGTTCACTCAAAACTTTTATCAACTAGTTGGAGGGTGAGAAAACAAATTTTCTATTTCTATTTCGTTTATGTATATAACAGCCCATATTTACCATTCTCAATCATCATTTACACCCAACAAATCAAAATTCAAATCTCTATTTCAATCATACAAGGTTCTACCAAAATTTGAAGAGCAAATGTCCACATAACTCAACACCAACAAGTTGTCACTACTCCATTTTAGTTTCAGCAGAAATTAAAAGAAGATAGGTTGTGATCTTACTTAATGCTTGTTTGGAGAGTTTGGATGACTTGCAAGAGGCCTTAGGGGAAGGGTTTAGAGGTTGGAGGGCAGCTTGGATGGGGCTTTCTTTAGCTTTTTCCCCTGGTCGCCGTTCCTGCCCCTCCTATGCGTCAGGTCTGTTTTCTGCTCGCGTCTTGTCCTGTTTTCGGTTGCTGTTTTGTTCCACGACCAACCTCTATGCTTCTCCTTGCATGTCTGATCTGTTCTGCTTCTAGTTCTGCTGCTGGTGCCTCTTCTTCTCTTCTTCTCTTGCTTGGACAGCAAACTGCAGTCACGGCCAGCACTCTCTTGCACGACCAGCCTGCAGTTCTGTCTTCCTTCTTCTTTCACGCGAGCTACAGCTGCTGCCTCATGTCTGTTCTGTTTTGTTTCGTTCTGCAGGTTGCTGCCTTCTTCTTTCTTTCCTCTAGCCTTTCACTTCTGGTCTTCTTTGATTCATGGCTGAGCTATCTTCTTTCTTCTTCTCACGGCCAGCAGCTGTTTCACTTCGGTTCCAGCAGCTTCTTCTCACTTCTCTCGACTGTTTGCTGAAAGATTTCAGCAAGTGTTATATTTATACTAGTGACACTTCTTTTAATTGCAACCTTACCCCAACTCTTGTTAATTTTATTTCAAACTCCTTTTCTTGGTGTTCTCTCACGGCAATACCCCTCTTGGTTCTTCCGTGTCTATTTCGTTTCTATTTGATTTAATCATTCGTCTTGTTAGAATTTGTTTTGAATTGTCAAGCTTGTCCTATCGACCCCTTGACTCTCTCTTTTAATTAAATTTTAATTCGATTTGCTATTGGCTACTTGAACTTTTATAGTTGACGAATTTCGTCGTACTCTTAATTTAATAACTCTCTGAGGCCATGACTTTCAATTTATTAAATGTAGGGATTTATATTATCTCCCTAATCTAGCTTCTAACACTAGGAATTTATAAATCAAGACTAGGGGTTTACACCTTCACAGTAAGAGGAACTGCATCTAGAGTAGCTGAGGACGAAACGGCTTCTATCTTGAACCTCTCCACCTTCAAAACTCCATTCTCACCAAAGATCGAGAAATCTAGCTCGAGATGGGCCTCCCACAGAGTGAAGAGGAAATTGCTACAAGTCATTCACTCTGCCTCTTCTTTAGCTTTGATGACTTACATCTCAACCTCCTCCTTAACTCTAGCAATTTCCTCCGTCAAAAGAGCAACCTCTATCTGAGCAATCTCCACAAGTTGTTTAGTGGCTTCAGCTCACTCCACTGCAGCCTCAGATAGCTTTTCAACAGTTTCAGCTCGCTTTTGTGTAGCCTTTGTTAGCTGTTCGGACCCCTTAAGCTTGTTCTTTGCCTTATCCAATGCCTCTTAGAGTTTGAGGAGCTCGGTAATAAGACGCGACCTCGTATGTGCGTGATCGCCCTCCTCGCGAATCAGAGCATCCTCAGCCTCTTTTTTTGCCTCTTCTGCATTCTTCAATTTGGTTAAAATGCATTGTTTTGAATTTTTGGCTCTTTCGGCCTCCATAGCAATAAATGAGAGCTCGTCTTTTGACTTCTTCAACTCGTTTTCAAGCTTTCTTCTCTTATCTTCAAAAGTATTAATTTCTCACCTTTGCTTCATTGCCCTTAGTGCGGCCTGAAATGCGACAAGTTAGTATTTAAACCAAACAATGAGGTGAGAGAGGCAAAGGGAAATGTCAGTTACTAGCATTCCATGATGAGCTATGTAGCCAGATAGGCCGTCACCCTATAGACCCTCATTATCTAAGTGTCAGGCGTGGGTCAGCATGATTTCGAGCCAGTGGTAGAGGAAAGATTTCAGGTATTTTCCTTCTAGTTCGCTTTTAGGATGGGTTCTAGCCTATGGTTCGACCCTTCTTTCCACGACATCCACAATCTCGGACTGCTTACCCTTATCTACACGTCATCGCTTGGTCAATGAAGAATTGGGCATGGACTTTCTTTTTGTTCCTTTGCTTGGAACAGCTTGAGTATTGCGAACATGAGCTCCAGATTGAACTTCAGTCATCTCTGGTTGTGAGGTGGGGATTTGGTCTTATGGAGAATCTGCGGCCAATGCTGAAAGGAGCACTTCCTTAGAGATAGCAACTGGAGCGGTCATAGAAGGGACAGGTCGTTTCAAATGAGTCTATTGAAGGGGAAGCCTCACCATCCCTAGAGTTTGTTGGGGAGCAGGAACTGAAACTGCTTGTGGGGCAGAAACAACTTCTACTTCACCAGCTGCTTCAAACACAGAAGCAAGATCAAATTCCCTCCTGCTTTTTATGTCTCTCTTGTTGTTCACTTGCTCGCTGTTAAGAGGAGAGGCTAGCTTATAGGCCTTGAGGAGTTCGTCTTCGAGTACATTGCTAAATGGCACCTTACTCGAATTCACACAAGCGCCTTGAGAATCTCGTCCTTCTCGTTAATAAGAGTGGCCCTATTTCTTTTCAAGTTTGCAAGGTGAAATGAAAAAAATTAATAATAATATAAAAAAAAAAAATCCTTAGCTCGCAGATGTCTTTCCTTCTATCTACCTAGGCTAAGAACAAAGAAGAAGTTACGGAGTTGCTTAAGGAAAGGACAAGAAATATAGAACCAATTTGACTTGTAATCTCCTACATTGGACTTGCCTTTCGCATTGCCTCGAGGCAAAAGATTATTATAGCTCGTTTGTTGAGTTGCGAGATAGTAAATCCCATCTCGCATCTCTTCTTTTATGTCACTGACACTTTTGATGCTGTAAAGGTGGCAGAAGACTTTTAGACTTGAGGGAGGAAGGCTGTTCCTGATAAAGATCAAGGCCAAGGATGTAAGTTGTGAATAGGAGTTCGGGGTCAGCTGAAAGAGACTAAGTTTCAGCCTATTCAAAAGATTAATGAGGTAGGCAGGGATTGGAAATCTAAGTCTTTGCTTAAGGTGCTGAGTGTTGACAGTAATGAGCCCCGTGGGAGGATAAGACATGTGATCGTTAGATGTGGGAGACATCACACGACATCCCCTGGGAGGTGATACTGCAAAATAATTCCCCCCATCTCCTCGTATTTTATCTTTGAGGCGTAGTGTATAAACATCTCGTGTGCTCGTCGTTCCTTAACGGCCTGGCGAGCCATTTTAAGGTCTGCTCAAGCTGCGAGCCTTTCAGTGACCTTGCTGTTGTGAGAAGTCGCTCCCCTAACAGTGTAGACTTCCCCTGAATTAAGTTCCTCCAAGCTGGACAAGTCATGATCTCCTACTTTGCGTGACTGGCGTCCGCGACTTGAAGACATCCACACATGAAAGGGTTCAATTAGGTCGCTGCTAACAGGCCATGACCAAAAGCCCTAAGTTTCCTACCAAGACACTCATTAGTCTACAGGTCACAAATGCCATGTAGATCGCTAAAGCTGTAGGGACCCAACCTATTGGAAAACGACCTACAACCTAATGACCTACAGGTGTATCGTCCTACAACTTGCATATGAAAAAATCATAAACAGTAAACGGATCTCAAATGACCAAGCAACAAGATCAAATTAACAGAAAATGAAAAGTTATAATCAGGAGCAGAGCATTCAACATCAAGAACACGAAGTACTTAAGAAAGGTTCTAGATTCAAACAAAGCCCAATGCGCGCAAACAATGGAAACCAATAAAAAAACCAAAAACTAGTCAGAAAACATATTGTGAATGCTAGCTTAAGGGAGAAATTGTGGTAGACGTTGAATCATGAGAAAACCGACGTAAGGAAGCAAGACGACAAAAAAAAGATGAAGCCTCAACGTCTGGTTTTGAAAATGATAGGGTAAATGAAAAGGCTCCACTTATATAAAACCACGAGATTCTAACCCTAGTCGTTCGATCTAATAGCAGCCCAATCACCTTAAATTTGACGGTATAGCGTGAGCCATGATTTTTGTCATCATGCACTGTCGGTTGAAAGATGTGCACATTAAATGCGCATGACACATGACGTGCTAGTGGTGTAGTTATATGAATAGTCTCCACATGTCTAAGTAGTGGGACAGAAATTCAAAATGCGCCAAGGCGGGTTGTGATGTGTCAGTTTTTACCAGCAATCTCGAGCTCCCAGTCCGCAGAACACATTGAGATATAGGGGACTGATGTTATGGGTATTATTTGGACTGCATAAGTGAGCTGATAAAAACCTAACAAAATGATATAAATGTGAAAGGCCTAGAGAGTCAAGTGTTAGGGTTACGGCATTGAGCTTGCTACTTTCTTCTTTAGCTCGTGTCCTAGATCAAAGCTGCCATGATTCATCTTCAACTCGTAAAATCGATATGTTAGCTCGCCAAGTTCGTGCTAGAACAAACCTTTTGGACTCAGGCTTCCCGATCTCATGCTAATGAAATCTGTAGGGGAGCAGTTAATGTAATAATTGCTACTGCATGGGAGCGGTTAATGTAATAATTACTACTGCAAGGGAGCAGTTAATGTAATGATCTAAGATGGTAGAACAGTTGATGTAATAATTCATTCCTTAATGTGTACGACACTCAACTTGTAAACCTTAGTCTATAAATAGTGGTGAAATCTTTTGTAAAAGAGAGAACACTAATAAAAAAGGACAGTCACTTTGCCAAATTGGAGTGACCATCGTAGACGTAGGCATATTTACCGAACTACATAAAAAAGCTCTCTTTTTTGCTTTGTTCTTCCCCTCTTTTTTTCATCCTTAGCTATGTTTATTTACTGTTATTGCTTCTTGTTATCAAATTTGCAATCTGGGCTTAGAATCTCCAGGTCGACCAAATCTTAATGTTGACATAAATAAACATAACTCAATTGATTTAATTAAAACAAAACTATCTACTCACATAACTCATTTGTTTATTTATTTATTTTTATTTAAAATGAGTTCCCCTCTGATTTGTCATAATCTTTGATCCACTCTAAAATCACATAAACCTCAATTTAGACTTATAAAAAAAAATTAATTAATTTTTCTAAATTCCATTTAAAAAAAAAAATCACTTATCTAGATAAATCGGACACTTAAATATCCAAATCATCCATATGGAACTTCTCGTAGTTTTTTTCTTCTTTTTCTTCTCAGCTTCTCCTTGTCCGGTTTGCTTCCCACACCCCCCCTCCCCCCAACCCTTTTTTTTTTCTTCTTTTCCTTTGCTTTGTGTTTGTTTTTGCCGAATGTCAACATGTATATATATATATATAATATAACTCCACCGCCTCACTATTCTCTTTATTCATGCCTACCTTTTCTCCTTTTATTTTTATTTTTTTTTTCTCAATCAGTATCAACTTTTGTATATATTTTTTCAATGGATAGGGCCCACCATTAACTTTTATATTTATATATTTTTATTTTTTTCAATGGGCATGGCCCACCACTTTTATTATTATTATTATTATTTTAAAAAAAATACCCACTATGTGATATTTTTTTATCAACATATGTAAATTTTCATTTTGGACCTTTATAGTATTTTTTCCTTTTAGCCAAACTTTTTTAGTTTCTTTTAAAAATATCATCTAATCGGATACTTATCTACAAACTTTTATACTTCTAAAACTGGAACCAAACCAAATTAATAATAATAAATTAGATTTTAATTAATCTCTTGAGTTCAGTTAGATTAAAGCCTTACAACGAGGGCTAGAGGAGTTGTTGCCATTTTACTGCTTTCGCTGGAGGAGTTTGTGATAGGATCCGACCTAAATTCCACCTAACGAATCTAGCGATCCTGTCGGGCACCCCACGAAACCCTTCTGTAATCTAACTAGCAAGATCCAAAAGGACACTATGGAATGAGCCCTTAACTATTAATCTTTTTCAAAACATAGAAAACATAAATTTTACAATCTCTTTTCAAGTCTCAACTGAATTTTTAAGAGCATGATTAAAAAGCATTTTCATGAATTTTAAACATTTATATCACGCATGCATATGATCAAGAAATACTTTATCTAATAACGAAATAAACCATCATAAATATAACACATTTTTATAAACTTGCTCACAGTCTAAAATATGTTCATGCACATGATTTATATCTAATTCGAAAGATACATAAAAGTGACTTCACAGAAATGACGATTCGTCTTCGACCCACTAATCTGATGGAGGAGAATGTGTACCCTGATCACTTGATCCTGCACTTGGGGAGGTTTTCATAATATAAAACCAAAACATTATAAGCTACAGAAGCTCGGTGAATATGTATGATTTTCTATTTAAATTAATCTTTAAAAATTTTACCTCCCAAAAAACATTTGAAAAGAATTATTATTTAAAACATTTCCATTTCTAAAAATGTGTGTTTTATAAATTTGCTAATTTCAAAAACTTGTAATCATGAGTAAATCATTATAAAATTTCTTACTAAAATAGATTTATAAAATATTAAAATATTTCATAAATTTTCAAAGCATGGCTAAAACAATTTCTTTCTAAAATCCACTTTTAGTGATATGTCTTGTCTTTATTTCTAAAGACGCATTAATGGGAACCCAAGGGAAGCTACAACTATATAGTGACTAATCTAGCGCCGCTCAATGTGGGGTCACATGGCGTAAAAACTAGTATCGCACACCGTGACAAAACTACAAAGACATCCCGCTACTACGTGGTAGAATTCTACATTGCATAACGTATAACGAGATAATACCCCATAAGTATAGAGGGCGACACGACAAACACGATAGACTCAATCCCCTTGATGTTAGTGACATGCCCTCCTAACACTTGCCATACACTGCGGGGTATACCGGTCGAGCCTGACTCTATAAAATCTAAAAACTTGGATAATCAACTAGCCTTTGAAAATTTTTCTTTCTATTATTCAAATTGAGTTCTTTTTATTCTATAAACATAAAAATATATGAACATATTGCATCTCATTTCATTTCATACTAGAATATATAATCATTTATAAACTAAAAATGATTAATAGAAATTTGTAAAATGCTTGGAAGTAACAAATACATATTTAATGTAAATAAAATATTTTCACACTCACTGCTTGCTTCTTGATTCAACAATAACTACTCTTCAACAACCTTTGTTAGCTTGTCGCATCACCTACACTTAATACAAATAAGATCTTCACTTAGAACATCTATGCACATAAAACACCTTAATCCCAAGCCAATTATATTATTAATATAACTTATAATTTCATCCAAACTGTAACGAGCTATAACATTGCCCAATCTAGCCCGAGCTGTGAACTGCTACCTTCTTCTAGCTCAGCCCGATCCATAGGCACTACTTAACTCGCCCTTTGCGAGTTGTTGCCTTAGTCCAGCTTGGACAGGCACGATAACAGGCTGTTGCATTCCCTAGCTTATCCTTGCGAGTTGCCATTCTAGCCCAGTTCGGACAGGTGAGGTAAAAGGGGAACTGGCATTGCCCAGGTCGTACTTTGCGAGCTCGTGCTCTAATCTAGCTCGACAGGCCCTGAGAAGGGCTGCGGGTATAGTCCAGCTCGCACTTCGCGAGCTCTCACCCTAACTCACACGTACTAAATCCTAACATTTCTTTTCAAGGTTTTACACTCATATAGGTATTAACACATCCTGATCTCATCAAATTTCTTTACATAAACCAGATCACAACCACAACAGACTTAATGGCAGAATTTTAATCTCTTAAACAACAATCAGACTTATTCAATTCCATATATATTTTTCTTAGCTACTTCACGTACCAATTTCTCTTTGGTATTTTATCTTGCCTTTCCACTCGTTTGCTGCTTCAAATCTCCAGATCTATATACGAAAAGCTCATCAACATCAGATGCAACCCATGGACTGTTTTGACAGATTTCTCACTAAAAGAAAACCATGAAAACTCAATCTTACCACTAGATCCTTACTTGATCTTATTGGAGAATCTTCCTAAACTTGTTTTTCACCTTTCTGTGGCTTGATTATCCTTCAAAATTGGTAGAAGGACAGCTGATGTAGCTGCTATTCTACCTTTTTCTGCTCTGCCGATAGCTTCCTATCTCTTTCTCCATATCTTTCTTTTCTCCCACTTTATCTCTACCGTTTTTATGACAACAATCAACTATATATATATAAGTGTGAATCAAGTTTAACATTTAGCCTTAAACTTCCTTTAATTTACGAGATTGCCATCTTCTAAAGAATTCTTCACTTTTCCAAAATATTCTTGATATCTTATTTTATTTACAACTTTGTCATATTCTAGAAAAATCTTTTATTTCCATCAATAACTCTTCCAATTTTATAATGCAAATCTATTTTCAATCCTTTCTGAAATTCTACAAAAATTTAATTTCACCTTGAGCATTTAAAAATCCTTTTATTATTTCATAGGTGAGCGTACATCAGTACAATACGTTGTCCAATACATATGTACAGTAATAAAATCGGAAGGGGGTGTTACAGTTTGAAACATATGTTTTGGGTTTACGCGAATGTTAAAAATCTAGGGTCGAACCTATATCTTTAACATCTAACATCTAGGTTCAACCAAATCTTCAGCTCAGATCTTGAATATTTGGGTTTATTTTTTTTAATTTAATTTAATTTAATTTAATTTTTGTTTTTGTTGTTTGTGTGATTCTTTTATTGTGAGAATTTAATGGATGAGAATTAGTTTTTTTTTTTAGGGCACTAGTTGATTTATTTATTTATTTTTTTCACTCAGGAAGATGATTTATTTTTTTTTTTCGTATGGATGATGATGATGGGACAGAGGTTTGTGTTAATGATGATGAATGGTGATTTTGCAAGTGAATGATAATGAAGGCATTGGATTTCACTATTATTGTTGTTCAATTTCTTTTTTAAGAATTGTTTATTTACCAAATGCCCTCATTTACCAAAAGTTCATTTTTTTTTCCTTTTTTCGATTTTTAAAATCTTAGCCATTCACGTGTTATGATTAAGTTGTATGGTTTAACCTTTTTAAAAAGTTTTGAAAATTTTAAGGATGAAATTAATTGTTTTCAAAATAGCTTTGAAAAAATGATAAGTTTCGATACCCCAAAGACTAAAATAAAGCTTTTACATTTGTAAAAAACTAAACCTTAGAAAGATACTATACAATTTGCTCTTCCAAAAAAAAAAAAATCTAAATTTTAGATATATTGACTTATAGGTCATTTATTTTTTTCATTTAAAATTTAATAGTACCAAATTACATATATTAAGTTGTTTTCATTTATTTTTTTAAATAGTAAAACCATTTAAAACTACCAAAAAACTGCTAAAATAATTAAATAAGAAATTTTAATTTTTCGTTTAATTGCAAATAATTTAATGACATTTAAAAATTTTTATTCCAAATTTATCCTCTCAAAATAACATAATTTCAAATTTATTCTTGTTGTGGGTATTTTTCGGATTACGTAAATGAGTTGGTAAAAGTCTGGTAAAAGCCCATCAAGTTGACCCAATGAAGCGATCCAGCAGGCTGAGGGCCCGGTTGACCAACACCTAACTCGATTGAGTTCTTCAGCTCGCATGAACTAGCTTGCATTACCACAGGTCATGAGCTCGCATTACCATAGGTCGTTATTCAGCATTACTCAGCTCGCTTTATACATAGTTCGTTGCTCAGGGCAAGATCCAACTCGATGTTGTAAAAGGCAGTCTCTAGCTTGCACAAAGTCTCTAGCTCGACAAGGAAATCTTCCATAAAAGCAATAACCCAAATTGATCATGATTATTCTATCAGAATTGGAAATAAATTCAAAATTCAAATGTTGATAAATCTGATCCCTAATTTCGTGCAACAGACTCCTAATTTGGTGCAAACAAATTTGAAAGTGTAATTAATATGATATTTTTTTTCCTGTTTTATTTGTATTCAAATTGTACAATCCTCTCCCTATAAATAGGGACTGAAACTCATTGTAATAGAGAGATATACAAAAATAATATATTGTTACTCTGCAGAAATTATCAGATGAACAATCGTGGACGTAGCTACACTTATTGAACCACATAAAATATTGGTGCAGTGTTGTTCTTTCTTTTCTTCTCTTTTTTTTCTGCTTTGTTTTTCATTAATTGCAGGTATTAGACTTAAACTTTTGATTGACCAGATTTCACTGTTGACATTTTGACGCTAAAAAGAGGACCCAAACTGCAATTTTCTCTAAAATTCTCGAATGACGATGATGGCAAGAGTAAAAACAACCAAGTGTATAAACGTTGAGGCTGACCAATCAGAAAATCAGATGAGTTAGCAATAGTATAATGTTCAGCCGATGGAAGAGGCACCTATGCCCACAGTAGGAGCTTCTCATGCCCTGACAATCATCGCCGCTATGGGTATACCTCTTCTGCCTCATCGCCAACCATTACCCATTGCCCCAACAACTGAAGGGCTACAAACGTGGCATTAAAGGCAGGAGGCGTTGGAGGATATGGTCTGGCAGCTCAAAGACAACTCGAAGCGTGACCCGCTGCCCCAGACCAATGTGACCATTATGAAGAGATGACTCCTTTTACTAGGGAGATCGAGTCGCAATCTCTCCCTCCTAGATTTAAGATCCCCAACATTTCACAATGAAATAGAGACAGTGATCCCTATGACTACCTAGATGCATTCAATGTCCAGATGGATCTTCAGACGGACAACTCATTGGTAAAGTGCCGTGTTTTCCCAGCCACCCTAGGGGACATTCCGCGAACCTGGTTCAAAAATCTCTCAGCTCGCAGCATAAAAAGTTGGAAGGACTGCCAATAGAAGTTTGTCAGCCAATATAGGGCTCTGAGGAGGCCACTCGCACCATCCTGTCATTTAACCACTATTTTTCATCGTTAGAATGAATCATTGAATGATTATATCACCAGGTTCAGATGCGAGGTTGCTAATGTGGAGAACCCATCAGACGAGAGTGTCTTAACTGCAATTTCTGTCGGGCTTCGTAAGGATAGGAAATTGTACGAGAATATTTGTAAGTCTTTAGTAAATGATCTGGAAGAGTTTTATGAGCGAACTGCAAAGGAGATTAGGTAGAAAGAGATCTTCGGCCCCAAGAGGTCGAATTAGAAGAATAAGGCAGACAGTTCCATCCAGTCAAAGAAGAGGAGTAATGGCAGAAATGAAAGCGAAGGTCGAGGCAGTGACTCAAGTAATCAGATTGCTAAAAAGGTCAAGAGAGAGCCCAGGAATGAGTGACCTTAGCTTCAGGATCGCTATGACAATAGTATCTTGTCAGATTCATAGGACATGATTTTTGCAGTAGAAAGAAACGAGGACTTTGGAAAGCCCTAACCTCTAAGAGCCCTTATTGAGCACAGAGATAGGAGTAAGTTTTGTGCTTATCACAACGAGGTTGGACATAATACTTTGAATTGTTGGGCGTTAAAGGACGCCATTAAAAGATTGATTAAGAGAGGTCCCTTAAGAGACTATGTGGTGAGACTAGCAGACCCGCGACCTCAATAACAATGACCTCAGCAGCAACAACAACCAGTACAATAGCAGCCCTAGCGAGCTCCCGGGCAAGAGCATGAATCTGTGGTAAGAACAATTTGCACTTGTCATCTGAGCAAAGATTAGCAATGTGGAGGTGCGACGAATTATGATCGACACAGGAAGCTCGGTCAATGTGATGTACAAGGGTTGCTTCGACCAAATGGGGTTGAGAGCAAAATAGTTGAAGCTTTCCCCAAAGCCCCTTTACGGCTTTAATGGAGATGTCATCACACTAGTGGGCTAGATCAAGCTATCACTCACACTTGGGGAATCAAGTCATCAAGCTATTGTGCTGGCAAACGTCTTGATCATTGACTGCCCATTAGCCTATAATGTGGTCCTTGGAAGACTTGTGATGAACGATCTGAATGTAGTCATCTCCACTAGGACCCTCACAATCAAGTTTCCACCCCTTGACGGGATAGGATGTATTAGGGGAGAACAATACTTGGCCAAACGCTGCTATAAAGATGCTGTGAAGATGAGCTTTAGAGGAAAGAAAGTGAACATGATTTCAAGGAGCAAGCCACAAGCTATGAGCGAAAAAAGGGGTAAGCCATGACCTTGACCCGTGAGAGGTGGATGTAGACAGAGTGACTGGGCTTATTGGAGAGCTTGAAGATGTCACAGTCAGTGAGGTAGATGTAGAGAGATGCCTCAAGCTAGGGCGAGGCTTGACTCCAGAAGCAAGAGCCCAGCTCGTAGGATTCCTCAAGGCGAACTTAAATGGTTTTACTTGGAACCATAAAGATATGGTAGGAATAAACCCTAGGGTTATGTTGCACAGATTAAACATTGGTCCCCACCACAAACCAGTTCGCCAGAAAAGAAGACTTATGACATGAGAATGTTATTTCACATTAAAGGATGAGGTAGATAAGCTGTTGGCAAATAAGTTTATCCGTGAGGCTTACTACCCGACCTAGGTTGCTAATCCTGTACTGGTGAAGAAGAAGAAGAATGGAAAGTGGAGGACCTGCATTTACTTCACATATTTAAACAAGGTATGCCCAAAGGATAGCTTCCCCTTGCCTATAATAGACCAGCTCATGGATGCAACAATTGATCATTAGCTCCTGAGCTTTATGGATGTGTACTCGGGCTACAATCAGATCCCGATGAATCCCGAGGACAAAGAGCACACCTCGTTCATTACTGACTACGACCTATATTGTTACAAAGTGATACCCTTTGGACTAAAGAATGCTGGGGTGACCTATTAGCGCCTAGTCAACATGATATTCAAATAGTAGATTGGGAAAACCATAGAGGCGTACGTAGATGATATGCTAGTGAAATCCATATAGGTGGATGACCATATGCGCGATCTGAAGGAAATATTCCAGATTCTAAAAAGCTACCAAATGAAGTTGAACCTGCATAAATGCGCATTCGAGGTAGCCTCTGGGAAATTCCTTGACTTCATAGTGAATAACAGAGGCATTGAAGCTAATCATGAGAAAATTAGGACGTTAATTGATATGAGATCCTCTACTCGGGTCAAGGACGTGCAAAGTCTAAATAGCCAGGTCGCAACTCTCAACAGGTTCATCTCGAAGACGATAGACAAATGCATCCCTTTCTTTGATGTATTGAATAAGGCAAAGAACTTTGATTGGACTGAGTAGTGCGAGGTGACTTTCCAGCAGTCGAAGGAATACATGGGCCGAGCTCCACTCCTTTCCAAGCTCAAAGAAGGAGAGAAGCTGATTTTATACTTAAGGGTATCTTGGCATGCTTTGAGTGCTGCTTTGGTGAAATGGGAAGAGAAAACTCAACTTTTTGTATATTATGTAAATAAGAGGTTGTTTGATGCTGAAATTAGGTATTTGCAGATGGAGAAGCTTGCCTACTGCCTGGTGGTTGTATCGAGGAAGCTGCGACCATGCTTCCAAGCTCACAGAATTGAAGTCCTCACCCAATATCTGTTGAAACAAGTTATTCAAAAGTCTGATACCTCAGGTTGCTTACTCAAATGGGCAGTAGAGCTCGCATAGTTTGATATTGAGTTTAAGCTAATGACGGAAATCAAGACCCAAGCTTTAGCAGATTTCATCGCATAATTTACAAGGCCTGTAGATGAAGAGGTCGAATCTTTTGAAGGTCCGACCTGGAAGTTATACGTTGACAGGTCGTCTAGCGAGCAGAAGGCCGGAGCTGGAATTTTGTTGATTAGTCTTGAAGGCCACAAAATCCTTTGTGCCTTAAGATTTGACTTCCAGGCTACCAATAATGAAGCTAAGTATAAGGCGTTGCTCGCAGGTCTGTGTCTGGCTAGAGAAATGCGAACTGAATGACTCTCAGCTCGTGGTCTGTCATATACAAGGAGAATATCAGACAAGGGGACCTAAAATGACTGTGTATCTCCAGAAAGTCCAAGAGTTGCTAAGTGCTTTTCAGAAGTATGAGATGAGGCAGATACCGCGAGCTCAGAACTCACATGTGGATGCACTAGCTCACTTGGCAATCACCCGAGATGCAGATTTCTTAGAGGCAATCCCAGTGGAGTTCCTGTCAACTCTAAGCACAGAAGAGAAAGATTCAATGATGGTCGTAGCTGTACAGCCTAACTCCTTAGATAGGTCCAATCTTGAATTATTTACAGGATGGAAAGCTGTCAAGTGACAAATTGGAGGCATGGTGCTTGCGAGTCAGGGCAACCCGATATTGTATCTATGATGACATGTTGTACAAGAAGGGATTCTCAGCTCCGCTCTTAAGGTGCATTGATAGCCAGGACTGTGAGACCGTGTTAAGACAGATATATGAGGGTCATTGTGGAAATCATGTTGGGGGGCTATTTCTAGCTCAAAAAGCACTCCGACAGATATTCTACTGGCCCATTATGAAACAAGACGCCATAAACTTGGTCAGGAAATGTGATAAGTGCTAGAGATTTACCCAGGTTCCACGAACTCCACCAGTCTATCTCCAATAAATGGTGAGCCTGTGACTTTTTGTGATCTAGGGAATGGATTTGATTGAGCCTCTGCCAACAGCTCGCAGAAGGTGCAAGCATGTCTAGACGCGGTGGACTATTTCACTAAGTGGGCAGAAGCTAAGGAACTCGCAGAGATCTCAACCACAAAAATAGAAAAATTTGTGTGGAGTAACATTATTTGCAGGTTCAGGGTTCCTCAGCAAATCGTGACAGACAACGAGACCCAGTTCAGTAACAACCAGTTTATCAAGTTCTACAACGACCTGAAGATTGTCAAAAGCTTCTCAAGAGTAGACCATTTGTAAGCTGATGGCTAGGTTGAAGTTGTGAATAAGATTATAAAGCAGACCTTGAAGACAAAGCTGAAAGCGAAAAAAGAAGCTTGGGTGGATGAGCTACAAAAGTTATTATGGGCTTACAAGACTACAACTCATAGCACTACAGGCGAAACCCCCTTTTCAATGGTGTACAGATTCGAGACTATGATCCCAGTAAAGCTAGAAGTAACCTCGTAGCGTAGAACAATCTTTAACCCTGAAGACAACGACCGACTACTTGCTACAAATCTCGACCTGCTCGAAGAAGTAAGAGAAGCAGCTCGATTGAAAGTAGCCGTCTATTAGCAAAGGATTGCGAGGTACTACAACAGAAAATCTCGAGTTCGATGTTTCAACGTGTGCAAGCTTGTACTACGCCTCATCCTACCAAGAGCCCGTAAGGCCAACAATGGGTCATTGGGTCCGAACTGGGAAGACCCCTATATCGTCAAGGAGAACTTAGAAAATGAAGCTTGTCGTCTAGCAAATATGAATGGAGTTGAAGTCCCTCGGGCTTGGAACGTTGAACATCTTCGCTCATACTATCGGTAACTCTTTAAGCACATACGTTTAATTTGTAATTCAATTTTATCGAAGTTAATGAAAGTTTCAAGTTCCTCATATTACTTGTACTATTGAGTAGTTGTTTTATTAATTTCTTTACATGTTATCCAAATTTTATAAGTTATTAAGCTAGCAGGTTCCATTCTATTAGCTCGTTATCACGCCCACAACTCGTAAAATTATTACTATGACAGGCGAGATTACGACCTTCTGCATAGCTCGCAGAATTATTGCTATGGCAGGTGAGGTTACGACCTCCTGCATGGCTCGCAAAATTATTGCTATGGTAAGCAAGGTTACGTTCCCCTGCATAGCTCACAAAATTATTGCTATGACAAGTGAGGTTATGAGCCCCTGCATGGCTCCCAAAATTATTGCTATGACAGGCGAGATTACGTTCCCCTGCATAGCTCGCAAAATTATTGTTATGACAGGCAAATGTAGGACCTCTTGCATAGCTCGCAAAGAATATAACTATGGCAGACGAGGTTATAACCCCTTATATAGCTCGTAAAATTATTGCTATGGCAGGTGAGGTTACGACCCCTTGCATAGCTCGCAAAATTATTTGCTATGACAGACGAAGGTACGACCCCCTGCATAGCTCACAAAGAATATAGCTATGGCAGGCGAGGTTACAACCCCTGCATAGCTCACAAATAATATCGTTACGGTATGCAAGGTTACAACCCCCTATATAGCTCACAAAAAAAACTATAGCAAGTGAGGTTACGACCCCCTACATAGCTTGTCAATAATTTGATACGATAGTCGAGGTTTCAACCCACGACCTAGCTTGCAATAATTTTATTATATTCTATTGAATTACATTTTTGAATCAAGTGACAACATAAAGTGATAATTTACGAAGTTACAGATTATCAAAATCAATAGCTTTGTGATCTTGGGCCAAGTTCTATTACCATCTGTTTAAATGACTAACTTTTCAGTTCATTGGAAATTTTCACACTTTGAAAAAGAAGATGCAACAAAAGTATGAAACAGCAAGTGAAGTAAAATAAATTCAATAATAACGAAGTGATTTTATTAAGTTCAGAAAAATTCCTTACAAAAAACCCTGCCAAGCGAGGTGGACACAATATAATCAAAAGAAAAATCTAAGGACAAGAACGAGAGGTTCGGCTTAGCAAGCTACTCAGTGCCTTGGTCACGGGGGGCTGACCTTGAAGGAGACTCATCACTTGAAAGCTCTGTGACCTGAGCTAGTTCAGCTGCAGAGGTCACTCCAGGTATCTCAATTGCTAGTGGAAGTGCATCTGAAACAACTGGAGACGAGGTGACCTCTGCCTTGAATCTTTCCACCTCTGAGAGTCCCACGTCTCCGAAGAGTGAGAAGTCCGACTCGGGATGAGCATCCCATAAAGTATAAAGGAAATTGCTGCAGGTTGTTGACTCGACCTCATCTTTAGCTTGGATAACTCGCATCTCCGTCTCTTCCTTAACTTTGGCAACTTCTCTTTTTAGAATTGCAGCTTTCATATGTGCGACCTCTGCATGATGCTCAACAGTCATAGCTTGCTGAAATGTAGCCTCAGTCTGCTGCTCAGCATCCTTAGCTTGCTTCTTAACACCCCCAGCTCACTTCTCCGCAGCTTCAGCTCGCTTCTCAACGGCCTCTGCTCGCCATTAAGTCTTCTCGAGCTTGCCCCTTACTTTGTTCAATGCTTCTCGCTCTGAAAAAGCTGTATATTGAACTTCAACTTTGCAGCTGTGTGGGTGCCTTCTTCACGAGCTAGAGCTTTCTCAGCCTCCTTTCTAGGAACTTTAGAATCTGTCAATTTCACCTCATAAGCTTGCTGACATCTTGTGGCTTTCGTAGCCTTTGCAGTTAAGAATTTGAACTCCTTTTTTACCTTATCCAACTCACCATCATATCTTATCATTTGATCGTCAGAGGTTCTAGTTTCTTACCTCTGAAATGTCAAAAGTCAGTATTTAGCAAAACAAGAAGACGAGAGAGAAATAAAAGGAGAGTTAGTTACCAATATCGCATGGCGACTTAGGTATTCAACTAGGTCCAGACCGTTAAATGCGTTATTTTCTAAGTTTCTCGTATGGGTCAACATGATTTCAGGCCAGTGGTTAAGGAAGGATTTCAAGTATTTCCCTTCTGGCTCATCTTCAAGTCGCGCCCAGGTTTGTGGTTCAGTCCTCTCTACAACCCGTGCGACCTCGGGCTCCTTACCTTTGTCTACGCAACGTCGCTTGACAAAGGAAGGACCAGACATTGATTTTCTTCTTCCACCCCGCTAGAACCAATTTGGGTCTCATGAGAAGGGGTTTCAGATTCAACTTCACCCACCTCTAGTTGTGAGGTGGGGGCTAAGGCCTCTAGAAGACCTGCAACTAATGCTGAAGAGGGCACCTCGTTAAGGGTAGCATTTGAAGGGGCCTTGGCCTTAACAGAACGCTTAGAGGGAGCAACTGGAGGGGTTGTAGGCTTGACAGGTCGCTTTGGATGAGCCTTTTTGAGAGGAAGCTTCGCCAATTTTAGAGCTCGTCTAGGGCTGGATCTGTTTGCAAGGTAGGAACAAGAGTAGGATTTGCTTGCGGGGCAGAAGCAAGAGTAGGAGCTTGATCTACTTGGGGAGTAGGGGCAATCTCCTCTTCATTATCAGCGTCAAACACGAAAGCGAGCTTGAACTCTCCCCTGCTTCATATGCCTCTTTTGCTGTCTATTAGCTCGCTGTCAAGAGGAGGAGCTAGCCCGTAAGTCCTGAGAAGGTCGTTATCGAGTGCGTTGCTGAGAATTGCCTCGTTTGAATTTGTAAGGGCTTTGAGGACTTGTTCCCTCTCATTACTAAGGATGGGTTTATCCCCTTTCATGTCTGCAAAATGAAGAATTTCAACTCATGAAAAAAAAAAGAAGGTTTTTAGCTTGCAAATGTTTCCCTTCCTATTTACCTAGACTCAGAGCAAAAGAGTTGTTAAGCTGTTTGAGGGAAGGAGAAGAAATGAAAAACCAGCTCGATTTGTAGTCTTCTACGTTAGGCTTGCCCTTTGCATCGCCTCAAGGTAGAAGACTCTTGTAGTTTGATTGACGAGCTGCGAGATAGTAGATTCCCTTTCGCATTCCATTTTTTATGTCACCAACACCTTTGATGCTGTAGAGGTGGCTTAGGATTTTTTAAGTTAGGGGATGAAGGTCATTCTTAAGAAAGACTAAGGCCAATGATGTTAGTTGCGAATACGAATTCGGGGTTAGCTGGAATAATGAAAGTTTGAACCTGTTCAGGAATTCAATTAGGTAAGCAGAGACTAAAAACTTGAGCCCGTGCTTAAGATTATGAGTATTGATGGCGATGTATACCTTGGGAGGATAGCACGCATAGTCATTAGCAGTAAGAGACATTGCGCGGCAGCCTTTAGGAATGTGGTATTGCAATATGATTCCCGTCATCTCAGTATAATCTATCTTGGAAGAATGATGAATGAACACCTCACGAGCTTGCCGCTCCTCAGCGAGCTGGCGAGCTGTTATTGGATCAGCCCGAGCTATGAATTGCTCTACGACATCCCTGCTCTGAAAAGTCACCTCACCAACATTACATACTTCACCCGAAGTGAGCTTTTCCGAGCTGGATGAGTCATTGCCTCCTACTCTATGTGACTGTTGTCCGCGACCTGAAGACATCTACACATGAAAGGGTGTAGTTAGGTCTTTGTTACCAGACTATGCCTAAAAATCCTAAGTCTCTTATCGAAGTGTTGCCTAGTTTATAGATCACAAATGCCACACAGATCACTAATATAATGGGGGGCTCGACCTATGGAAAAACGATCTATGAGCTAGCGACCTACAGGTATCTTATCCTACAGCTCGCATATATGTGTAAAAGCCATAAACAGTAATCGAGTCATAAATAGATAAGCTACAAGATCAAATCAATAGAAACATGAAAAGTCGTACTCAACAACAAAACATTCGACAACAGAACATGAAACGTTCAAACTGATTCCAAATCCAAGAAATGCAATGCAAACACAATATAATACAAGCAACAGAAATAGACCAGAAATCGAAAACTTGAAGTTAGAGTTGAAACTTATTGTGAATCCTTATCGAGAGGTGAGAAATCTGATGATTGAAGATGAAGAATTTGGGAAGAACTGATGCAAGGAAGTGGAATGAAGTGAAGAGAAAAAAGAGAAACTCGGCGGCTGGAGAAGAAAATGACAGAGTGAAAAGAAAACGAAAGGGCTCCACCTATTTATAAGAGCGACCGAGCCCGCGCCCGCGCCCTAATCGTTCAATTTGGGAATTGTGTAACCTTGTCAAATCCAATAATACAAAAATAATATACTATTACTCTATAGAAATTAGTAGAGGAACAGCCGTGGACATAAGCACACTTACTAAACTACATAAAATATTGGTGCAGTGTTGTTCTTCCTCTTCTTCTCTTTGTTTTCAACATTGTTTTTCATTAATTGTAGGTATTAGGCTTGAACTTTTGGTCGACTAAATTTTACTACCGACAATTCTATTTTTATATTACTCAATTTTTTTTTATACTTATAAAAAATATATTTGAAAAATAAAACCTAAACACATTTTATCCCAAATTATTTTAGAATTAAACTAATATATTTTAATTTACAATTTAAACATTTAATTTTTTTAGTTGTTTTCATAAATATATTAATATATTTAACTATATAAATATAGTTAATACTACTATATTTTTTAATTATATTTTAATTATGAATAAAATATGATTAATATATGCATAAAAATATTTTAGAATTTATTAAATTATTTATTTTTTGATGTTTATATTAAATTAATTAAAATTACATAATAATAAATAGTAAAAAAGACATAAACGTCAATTTACTATTTTTTAGACAATTTTAAATTTAAAAAATAAACAAGTTTACAACATATTCAAATGTAAAGGGAAAAAAATTATAAATATGTTGTTCAGATTTCAGAATTCATTCATTTTTTTTTAGTTTTCAATCTTTAGTAGTACTATTCAATTTTTGAACAGAAAAACAAACGATGCTTTACACGGCTAGTTGAAATGACCTTAAAATCCTTATAATACAAAAGGCGTTTAGTTGAAAATTAACCTTTTTGTGATGACCCACTTGAGAAATGGCATTTTTTTATAAAATATTTCCAATGTGACTTTTTTTGGACAAGAATATCTTTATTACTCAATCCAATTACAACTGACCCACCCTTTGTGTGTGATGGTCACCGTCTCTGTCTACAAAACTATCACTCTCTCTCTGTATTCCCAACTTTTTTCCCTCATTCTCGTTCTAGGAATCTCAACCCATTGCCTAAAGTCACTGTCGCCCCTCACTGTCGCACGTCCACCCACCACCGTCACACCTTACCTCCACCTACTGTCAGTCACTATCTCACTGTTTAAGAATTTTCTTTTACCCTCTCACCCTCACGCCTCCACCCACCATTATCGCACCTCCATCCACGACCGTTGCACCTCGCTATCGGACCTCCAAACCACCAGCGTTAACTATTTGAGTAGCCAACCTTTTTGTTTGACCGTTACATCACATCAATCGCCAACCTCCACACTCTACCGTCTAATTGCCTGGTCTGCTCGACTCTTAACTCTGGCGAAGAACAAGTACCCTTATTTTTCATTGTCTCTCACAAACCTTAGCATCACCTTTTCTTCTCCCTCACAAACCCCTTTTCTTCTCTCCCTTACACCTTATTTTCTCCATCGTGGCCATGTATCACCATTTGGTTTACTCAACTGCATCTCTCTATCTCTATCGGTGCCGTGTATCACCGTCTGGTCTGCTTAATTATGAGCCTCTCTTTCCATCGCTGTCGTGTCAACTTTGATTTGCTCGACTATGCCTCTCTCACTCTGGTTTGCTTGACTATGTTTACTTGTTTTCTGTTACTTCTAACTTCTCTCTAACATCAACTCTCAATTTGTAGGTTTCTTTACAACTTACAGATTGACAACCTCTCTCTCTCAATGAATGATGGAGAGTAAGTTTCTTGTTGAAAACATAATTTATTTTAAGAATTTGTGAGCAATTTGTTCATTGTTGACTTGATTATGGATGATGGTTATGTTTTTGTTTCCTTATTAGGATAATCAGTGTTTGGTGCATTTGTTTTGGCGTTTTGTTAGTTGAAGGAGAAAATTCAATGAATAATGACTTAGTTTGGTATGTTCGGGTGTTGTTTTGATTGGTTGGTAGAAGATTATGTGAGTTTAGGATGAATCATCCTTAGATTGTGTCTTCTTCCTTGCAAGATGTCCTTTTTATATGTGATATTGTATGCATGATAAGGCCAGTGCAATAGAGCCAACAATAATGTCCTATCTCGCACAAATTTTTAGATAGTCCTATTATACATAAATAGATATATTTAGCATATACATGTAACAAGTTCCAAGTTCAAATTCAGTCCTATTATGATTAAACTTTTTAGTTTGGTTTATATTTGAATTATATGATCATGACTTGAATTATATGAGAAAATTCAATGAATAATGATTTAGTTTGGTATGTTCAAATTATAGACCCTCTCTCAATCTAGCTTTTGAGATTTTTTCTTCTTCCTTCATTGACTTGTTGATTCTCTCTTGATGAGATAAGCGTGACATTACCACCCTTACACCAAAAATAAAGTTTTTCATGACAAAAACAAAGTTTGGAATTATACTTTTAATATATATTGTCGCAAGTGCTCTTAATCTATCTTACATTAGATTGCTTTTATTTGAAATAAAATACACCTTATAAAGAAACTATAAGTGTCTAAATGAACCATCATATTCATATAGATGATATGCATTAACATACTTTTTAATTTTTCAACCAATGAAAAGAATGGACAGTGGGAACCACCAAAGGGGGCTGCATTTTGCAAAGGTTGCACAACACAGACACACAAACGTATGCAGTGACTTTAAATGGGGTCTATTTGTTGTGTTAATTAGTAGATCACACATTTATCAAATATTATATTAATTTAGTGAATGGAAAAGCTAGTTATTAGCTTTATAAATGATAATTAGTGGAAAGATGGTATACTTTTGATATTGAACAGAAAGCCATGGTTGAGAAGTATCTATCTTCTTTCAGGTATACAATCATGTCATGTCTAGTCTAGCTTCTATCTAAGAATTCAGAGTGTAAGAGAATATAAAATGAACAAATTATGATTAACTTATGCGGTCTTTCAACTTTTGCTTGCAAGAAGCTAGCCAAATGAACAAGAGATTGGAAAAGTAATTATTATGTTTGCAGATGATCATTTTTTGGAAAGGCAGCTGATTGCTTCTGCATATTTTGCTTGGGCAGCTTTTTGTTCATTTTTGAAGGGTTACTTCTTGCCCATTTACAGCAGTCATGTTATCTGATGATGAAACAAACATTTAGAGTTACTAGATATTACATGCACATGGTATATGTTTATTGAAAATCTTCTTTTTTAATTCATGATGTTCTATAGTCAATGTGTTACTACCAACATGTCACTCAATTTTTAATGGTAACATGATAATTTAATCTTTCCCTTGTATCTGAAATGTATGATATTTGAACGAAATCAAAATGAGAATTGAGATATGATATATACGGTTGAAATCACCTCTAACTTTATTTTTGTATATAATCATGTGACGTATTTAGCTGATGCATCTGCATAGCTTATTGAAACCTTTGGCTGTAAAGGCAAGACACAATGACATTGGTACAATTTGTTTTTCTTTTTTGGGTTTATCAAATGTGCGTTAAATTTCAGTTTATATGATTGTTTATCTGTGGTTATTGATGGTGAAAAAAAGTCTGTTACTAATATTTATTACGAGGTGAAACAACTGGAGTGCCAGAATTGGTGACTTTAAAGTCTTGAAACGAGCATTCCCATTGCAATAGAAAAAGTGAAGAACCTTTATTACATAATTTACTATCCCTATTGTTTCAAATTCTCATGCTTCGTGAATGGTAACAATAACTATGTAAAAAACAATTATTGACTTGTTGGATAAAAGTTTCCATATCAACAAGTACAGAAACTCTGATGTAATCAAAATAAATAAGTAAGCTAAATGTCAACCTTCAGAAAATCTTCATATCAACTAAATTAATGAGCACTCCATCATCTTCCTAGTTGACATCCATGGTTTTAAGATATTTTCCAATTAATTTAAGAGGTGCATTAAATTAGTTGTTGCATTGAACTTCGAAACCAAGGGTTGCAACAACAACTTTTTTAGCAATTAGAAAACAATCAATGATCAAAAGGGTTTGATCAAGATTAGCTACTCTTTTTCAAACATATTTATATACAAAAAGTTTGCTTGTCTCTTAGGCTAGAACCTTATCGGTAGGTTGTTAAGGGTCTTTCTTGCGTGGCTACTGACATTCACAATGTAATTCATTTGGGAAATTAGGCTAATGAATTAAACAATGAAAATATAAGTAAGAAATGAAAAATTGATTAAAAAAAAAAAAGGAAGAAAAAAATGATGACCCCAACCTCCATTATCCAATCTGGGTACTCCAAACCGAAAGGGTTTTAACATCCATTTCTCAAGAACTATTGGAAGTACAAAAAAGAGTACTCAATTCCTAACCTCCAGTTGGAAATCCCAACTCGAAGGTTGGAAAGTGGATTGGAATTCCTAACCTCTCAACTCGAAGGTTGGGAAGGTTCTCAACCTCGGGGTTGGGATTTTTAACCCCCGAGTTGGGAAATCCCAACCTGGGATTTCCACCTTTTTTGAATCCCAACCTTTCGGTTGGGACTCCCAACAAAGGGGTTAGGAGGGTAGAAATCCGTTGGGATTCCTAACTCGAAGGTCGGGATTTAGGATTAGGATTCCGAATGTGAATATAAAATCAAGATTGGCAATCCCAATCTCCAAGCTGGGATTCCTAACCTCGAGATTAGGAATCCCAACCTTGATTGAACATCCACGGTTAGGATTCTCAACCGTCAGGTTGGGAAAGGTTGGGATTTTCAATCATCAGGTTGGGATTCCCAACCTGACGTTGAGAATCCCAACCGTGGATGTTCAACCAAGGTTGAGATTCCTAACCTTGAGATTGGGATTCCCAACCTACAGGTTAGGATTAGTGGGAAATCCTAACCTTCAGATTTGGGAATCCCAACTCAGTTTGGGTTTCTCAATCTAAAAATTTGGATTCCCAACCTTCACATGAAGAGTTTGCCTCTAAACTCTGATTGTTAGCCCTTGTTACAAATCCGACCCTCAAAGTGCAAATTCACCAATAACAACTATCAATACAATATAACTCACATTCTAATCATACCCACAAAACCACACACAAAATACGTCAAACAACCACAACCCACAAGGTACATATTAGACCTGCAAACCTTGCTCTTTCAATAACACTAAAATGGCTTCTCTTCATTCGTCCATTAAGGTCCTCTCCATTTGCATGCCTTTCTAGAAAAATCGTCTGGTGGCCTGCATCTAGTGGCCCGTACCAACGAGGACGATACGGACGGCAACAACTATGACATGGAGGAGGAAGAAGTGAAGGAGCTCAACAACAAGAAGGATTACGACGTATAGGAGGAAAAAGTGGAGGAGCTGGACAACAAGAAAGATTACGACGTAGAGGAGAAAGAAGTGGAGGAGCTGGACAACAAGAAGGATTACAACATGGAGGAGGAAGAAGTGGAGGAGCTGGACAACAAGAAGGATTACGACGTGGAAGAGGAAGAAGTGAATGAGCTGGACAACAAGAAGGATTACGACATGGAAGAGGAAGAAGTGAAGGAGCTAGACAACAAGAAGGATTACAACGTAGAGGAGGAAGAAGTGGAGGAGTTGGACAATAAGAAAGATTACGACATAAAGGATGAAGAAGTGAAGGAGCTAGACAATAACAAGGACTATAACATGGAGTACGAGCGGTGGTCGAGATGAAGACGAAGATATAAGAATGGTGGAGAGCAAAAGCTTCGTGTACACCCAAGGGTGGGAGTCAGAGATGGTTTTTCCACAAGATCAGATCAGTTGGATAGTTGACTGTAGAGCTTTTGGGCAGGAGTTACGACCCAACAAAAGAGCCAAGCTTTTGGGTGTTTTCATTGAGGGCATTTTTGTCCATCCCCGGTCTTTTTTTGTAAGGAGAAAAACAAAAGGTTAGTTTTGGAGTGGGCTCTCCAAAAGAGGTCATTTTAGAGTAAATTGAGAAAATGACTCATTTGGGAAGGTCATCCTCAAAAGTAGCCTTTTGATATTTTAATATTAAAAAAATTCAATCAGTGGACAAAATTACCCTGAGTGAAAAAATGGGCACCATAATGTGCCCTAAAGCACCCATCAGTCACGAATGGCACCTCTGGTCCATTGCAGCCTCCCATTGTTGAAATCCATAGCTGAAACAGAGGTGTCGTGACTCTCCCGCCCATTCCAGCCTTCCATATTGTCCCTTCCAACAGGTCAGGCGAGCTTGCTGCTTTCGACATCTTCATCTCTTGACAGTTACTACGCCTCAAGCGTCGTCTTGCTTCTCACTGCCGACAACAGAAGGAGGGAGTGAGGTATTGCACGAGATTGTACTGTGCCATAGGTGACCGAGTTCTTGTCTTCGGCAGCCATTTATTCTGTGCAGCTGGTAAGTTTTTGTGACGACTTTTAGGTGCTTTTGGTATCCGAATGTGGTTGTTTGTGTTTGGTGTAGTTTGTGTAGTTTGTGTGTGGTGTTGTGGGTGAACAGTTGTAATAGGGAGGGTAAGTGAATGTGGTGATGAGAAGTGAGGATGTGCCATTCGAAAAATGTTCTTCAGCTCTTTGTTGTTTTTTGTCTATGATGTGGGTATTAATGGAATGAGAAAGATGAATGGTAATGTTAGTTGTTATTATTGAATTTGTTGAATTTATTTTACCTAATCGATGTCATTCGTGGTGTTCGAAATTGGAAATGTAAACAGTGGGGCGAATGAAAACCTAGTGGTTGTTGGATGCATGACATATGGTGGTGGTTGTCTTTTTATTTGTCTTTTGTGTAATAGAAGAGATAATGATGTTTGTAAGGTTTGGTCTGTGTGAGAACACAACAATCATGGAGATTGAGGTAGAACACATGTTCCTATAGATGCTTAGACGGGAATAGTGTACAATTAAACATGTTAAGAGTTTGAGCAAGAATCCATGTGTGTTTTGATTCATTGGAGGCATATTTTGTCAAAAAAATTTAGGCTTTTATTTTTGTTAGTGAAGGAGTGATGTTTTTTTTTGGGTCAAATGGTACTACTAGGCTATGAGAGGGTGGCAGAGAACTTGAGAAAACAGCTTGCCGTTGCTGTGAGAAGCATCGAATAGAGCTATGCTATATTGTGGTCCATTTCAGCTAGACATGTTAGCGTAGTAAAAGTTCCGTTTCAGGTTCTTTTTATTTTATTTTATTTTTCTGCCTTGTTGTTGCTTTCTATAGGTGTAAATTGGTTTGAAGAAGGGCAAAAGTATATAATTTTCAATTATTGCTGCATAAATTTCTTCAAAAAACGTTGACGTTGAATGAGGACTCTTTAATTTTGGTCTTCACAACCTTCAGGATCTGATTCTCAACGTCAAGGTTGGGATATAGGTTCGGATTCCCAACCTGTAAGGAAGGAGAGACATCAGCAGTATATGGAGAATCCCAACCTTGAAGTTGAGAATACAAACCTCTAGGTTGAGAGCCAGGACGTTAAGGTTGGGAATCCAAACTTTCTGTTGAGCATCCAACATGGATGTTGGAATCCCAATCTCGAAGTTTGGATTCTCAACATATAGGTTTGGAGTCCCTACCTTGAAGTTGGGAATGAGGTGGGGATTCCCAAACTTGGAAGTTGGGAATCCAATTCAACTGGATGTGCAAGAGTTAGGGAATCCCAACCTATAGGTTGTGATTCACAACTTAGAGGTTGGGATTCCTGTGAGGTTGTGAATGACAACGTAATTCCCAACCTGGAGGTTGTGAGTCAAAACCTACAGGTTGGGAACCTGACATGAAAAATTTGGACTTGTTGGTTGGGAATCCAAATATTTAACTTGAGAATATGAACGTGTAGGTTATCATTCCATACTTATATTTCGAGGTTTTGTTACTTGTTGTTGCTAATTTTGATTTGTAAATTAAAATTTTTTTTGTTGATTATGGATAGCAAGAAGTTTTTTTTTTTTTTGAAAATTTGAGGTCTTTTGAGGGTTTGTTGGTCATTTGGTGATTTATTGAAGTTTCCTTAGCAGTTGTCTGGTTATTTATTTTATTTTATTTTTTTTAAAAAAATTGTTTTGAAGAACTGTGGTTCTATTTGAAGTCTAATTGAATAATAAAAGAAAATTTCATTTTAATTTGAGTTTCTGTTATGCGTACGCACTGCCTTAAGTGGAGGTTGAATAGGCTTTTTATATTTAAGGTTATAAATGAATTCTTGCATGGAACAACAATTATGTTAGGCCTATGGTTTTACTTTTGGGCTTTGGATTCTGGGAATGGTCTTTCTTTTCTACTTATTGGAGTTCGTTTTGGTTGTCAGATTCGATATGTTATTGAGTTTTGGGGACAAATGGTCACTGTAATAGCTGTTACGGATAAAATTTTGTTCAACTTCGATGAGTTGTTCTCTTTTTTTTTTAATCTATTCAAAGGTTTTGATTTTCAGTATATTCAATTTTTGTTGTATTAGTAGTGGTTAATTTATAACATTTGTTAATTTAATTATGTTTTGGAGCAATGAGTTTGGTGTATTTTGTCTGTTGTACTGAAGATGTTACAAAACTGCGTTGAAATGCTTCAATTATCAAACCATGTGGCCTACTTTCAATTCCTGAATGTTACTGTTCAATCTATTTATTTTGGTTCCATGCCTGTGTTAGTTATTTAAGTAGATACTCATTTACATAATTGACAGCATGGATGTCGGCTAACAAATAATTTTTATACTCTTTTTCTCTTTTTGTGAAATAATATTTTGGTTTCTTTTTACATTGTCATATACTTACTTGTGAATCGATGTAGTTTAATCATTGTTTGGTACCTTTGGTTTGACATTTGATATGAAAGAATAAGATATTGGCATGAAATGTGTACAAATTTTGTTTTGTTTGTTGACATACATGAAATTGGTTGTGAGGAAAAATTGAATAATAAAACCTGCACTTATTTTTATGTTGTGAGAGTAGTAGTGCTTGTCTGTGACAAACCAGGACAAAGCAATCTTTGAATATACTGCTAACCAGAGTATTGCCTTAATTCGATAGGTTGAAGGATATGGATAAAGTTCGGATTGTAGTTCAGTACAATGGTGAGTGGATGAATAAGGGAGGAAACCATATGTACAAAGGTGGGAAGGCGAAAGGAATTTTGTTGTCAAAGAATGCAGGGTACGAAGAATTACACGAAGCTGTATGTCGTGCACTTGATATAAGCCCAGCTGAATTTGCAATTTTGCTACAGTTCAAATGTAAAACGTGTGATGCTACCCCACCAATTGAGGTTTTGAACGATAGTGATGTTGAGTTTTTTATTGCTGAAGTTAGTGATGTAATGACGAGGAATGCATTATGCATTACATTGGAACGTAAAGGTGACTCGACAGCTACTGTGTTAGTAGGGGAGGATGAATGTGCCACAAAAGTTGGCGTACAAGATGCTGCACTAAAATGTTTCAGCAGTGAAGTTCCGGATTATGCAGAAGCGACAATGAGCGATGAAGTTGTGATGGGGGTTGATACATATGCAGACTTGATATTTGATCATTTTGGTACTGAAGCTGCAGCTGTCTGTAGATCTCCATCGGCACCTATGGAAGCATCACCATTTCATAGGGTTGACAGGGCAAAGGAGAAGAAGCTGAAATCAGAACAAGTTGACCCTGATAACCATGTTGCAACGACATCTGCGGTTCCTCACGCGATAGAGGGTGGCTGTATAAAAGACAGATTCTGCAACAGTGTTAAAGAACCCCGACATGGTGATATATTCTCTAATAAGGAAGAGCTACAATTGAAAATGAGAATGTTAGCTGTTGGTAGACAGTTCAATGTAAGAGTAAAGAAGTCCACGAAACAGTTATTGGTTATGGCTTGTGTGGATAAAGGTTGCAAGTGGTGGCTGCGTGCAACAAAACTTGGTGGGTCAGAATCTTTTTGTGTGCGGAAGTACATTCCAAATCACACATGTTCTCTTGATTCGCTTGTGTTTCACCGTCCCCAAGCAACAAGTAAACTGATTGGGCATTGTATCAAATGGAAGTATGAGGGTGCTTCTCAGTGTTACCGTCCAAACGACATTGTTCAGGACATGAAGAAAATGCATGGGCTGAGTTGTAATTATAATAAAGCATGGAGGGCTAGAGAGGTTGCAATGACGTTAGCAAGGGGATCACCGGAGCAGTCGTATAGTGTGCTTCCGATGTATTGTGCGATGTTGGAAATGAAAAATCCAGGGACTATGACCCACATTGAATGTGATGCTTCGAATCGGTTCAAGTACTTTTTCATGGCCTTAGGAGGTTCTCTTGCTGGATTTAAATCTTCCATTCGGCCCGTTATAGCTGTTGATGGAACTTTCCTTAAATCCAAGTATAAAGGTACCCTATTTATTGCGACTTGCATGGATGACAATAACCAAGTGTACCTATTAGCTTTTGGTGTTGGAGATTCAGAAAATGATAACGCTTGGATTTGGTTTATGACAAAGTTGCAGGTCTGTATTGGAGAAGTTGCTGATCTCGTGTTCATTTCAGATCGAAACACAAGTATAGCAATGGCGATAACACATTCGTTTCCCGGGGCATTGCATGGAATATGTATGTATCACTTGGGCCAAAACATGAAGGCCAATTGTAAAGGTGGGAACGTACAACAGTTGTTTTATAAGGCAGCCAAAGCATACCGGGTTTCAGTGTTCAATGCGGTTATGTCCCAAATCGCAGGAGTCAATAGTAAGGCAGCTGAGTATTTGGTGCTTGCAGAACCTACCAGATGGGCTAGATGTGAGTTTGATGGTAGAAGATATTCCATAATGACAACAAACATTGCAGAGTGTTTGAATGCCATTTTGAAGGAGGCACGACTGCTACCGCTGACGAATTTAATAGAGCATATACGTTCCCTACTTCAAAGATGGTTTTGGGAAAGGCGTGAGGAAGCTGCAAATATGGCAACGCCAATGACCAAATGGGTTGAATCGAAGCTGCGACAGAGAATGAGAAGGCCTGTAGTTATCCTGTGCGTCCCATTGATGTTGATAGGTACCTTGTCATCGATGGAGTTTTGAACCCGGTTGTGAACCTGCAAAATAGAACGTGTGACTGCAAAAAATTCCAGATGGACCAACTGCCATGTGCACATGCACTAGCAGCCTGTAGTAGTCGTCGCTTATCTTGTTACGACTACTGTGCTGCGTACTATAGAACTGAAACATTAGCAGCAGCTTATGCAGCTTCCATTCATCCGGTTGGGCCGGAAGATGACTGGATTTGGCCTGAATGTGTTGACGTTCCTCTTGTCCTACCACCTGAAGGTCGTAAGCCTCGTGGACGACCTACTACAACAAGAAAACCTTCGAAAGGTGAAGGTAAGAAGCAATCAAAGTGCAGTAGATGTGGTGGCTTTGGACACAACAGACAAAGGTGTAGGGCACCAATTCCTGTAAGATAAGGTACTGTCATGCTAATGGGCTGCCGTATTTACATTGTAAGAGAGGAACTCCATTATGATACTATAAACTGTACTGCAATTGCTTTTTTAGTATTTGTTTTTCCCGTTATCTAACCGGTTTGTGTTTTGGTGGTAACATGAAATGCAATTTGGATATCATCCTGAACAAACTCAGGTATGAGTTTGTTTCACCAAGGCTGACTGTTGTAGGAGTTGTTCAGACAGCCTGAATGTTTCGCAAAATATATTATCACATCTACTGCACATCGGCATTTCAGTAGCAATCATGTGCAGACCCATGGGCATAAAAACCAACAGAAACATACCAGGTAAAACATGAATATCCTGAAATCCACCTGTCTATATTTGTCTGTTACCTGACCTTGCAAAATTGTGTTGTTCATGTCTGACTGCTTGGGTAGATTCACTGGTACTGTTATTCTATTTTGCACATGTAGATAAACATAATAACTAACAATTTTTTTTCAAATTCATATGATATCAATATTGTACACGTGAATGCTGTTGCCACCACAGTGCAGTATGCTGTTAGCAATCTTGATTTATTAAATATTGTGTGGTTGTCATTGATGATGAGCATGACTCCAAATAATTTGAAATGTTCATAGTGAATGCTAATTAACAGCTTATAAAATGTCTAACTATAGTGTTACATGCTGATTGGTATTCCGATATACATCAATATATTATATATATTTATACACTAAGCATGATTCACGTGATATGCATTTTCGTTAGTGCATTCTTTCAAATTTTTGTTATTGATGATCCGTGTCTTTGTATTTCTAGCTATCAGTACTGGTAGAACTTGTACTTGTATCTTAATTGTTCTTGATGCAATGAAGCTAATAACTGACAATCGCGTGATAGAGAAGGAGCTTGGGGGATTTGGCAAAAGGTAATAGGACTGTAATTTTGAAATATCTCTGATCTATAAGCTGTTGCTTTCTTAATGCTGCCCTGGAGAAACGGACAACCTTCATGCGTTGGTGGTAGCCCTTGTGTGCTTTTATGTTCACGTGCTGGTTGGCACTAGGTGTGACGCTAGAGATTGTACTTAAATTATAATTAAACTTTTATGACCAATGGTTTGTAAATTTAGTGAATTATATGCTCATATCTTTTTCTTTTCACCTGCCCCCTTCACATTAATTTACTGACATCTGACATTATTAGTCCATGAATAAACGACCAAGTGCTTGACTGTTTTCCATTCTCATATTAAAAGGAAATGGTGGACGAATCTTTAAATCATAGATTTATTGCGTTCCCTTTGATGAAAGTTCAGTTCATATATGGCATGGATTAATGTTGTACATCATGTATACACATGTCCAGGTATATAAACAGAAAACATTGCCGGTGATGTTGATGCAGACGAATTTCATCAGATTATAATTTATTTCGCATTGATTCCTTGTCATAAAGTCATATAATTACAAGAATTTTTAATGAGATTAATTTATGGGCAATATATTGATGGTTACTTCTCCCACTTTTGGCTTCCTACAACTTATTAACTAACAAAACGGTTCATCCTATGAAACCATTATGCTAAATAATGAATTATCTTAAATTACGGAATCCGGAGGCTGGACGAAACAATGTGGCAATGTTAGCGAATAAATAACTTTTTTATAAAAGCAATTCAGAACTATCACTTATGTGACAAAATATAATTTTACCTCAGAAAACATTTTTTTACTAAACATAAATAATATTGAATGTATAAATATTTATGAAAAAAACAACCACCAGCATTTTAGCAATCAAATATGGGGGTATAGGTGTATCGATACCTCCGTTGACAGATTGATAATTCATATTTTTTCACAAGGTTGTTTTGCATTTCAGTAGCAAAATCCCAGAATTTGATAAGCAACACATGACACAAAGGTGTGAAAGAGTCAGTCATTATATCTTACTCCAATCTGCTACGACAGGTTCAAAAAATAACATATTAACATTGCAGTAACTGAAGACATCAAATAAACGGAGATCCATCTCCATTTCTCCTGCACTAATGGTGACCCTGGCAGGTCTGTAGTGGTCCTCGTTGCTTTCCGTATTGGCGGGTACATACTTAGATGGACATCCAAAATTTTGTTCTTCTTTTGTATTTGTTGTTTAGTTTTGCATTGTTTTAATTTATTTTTAATTTTGTTATATTGTTTAATTTCAGTCTTTCGGATTAAGGTTATTTGAATCCTTTCAAAAATTATGTTACACTTAGTTTTGTATTTTAACACGTCAAACAATCAATTTTAACGGACTTTCAATAACAATAAGAGAGGCCAATGTGTAGTAAACTACTCACTAGCTAACAGTAAGAGAGGCCAATCACGAGCATTTCTACCTCCATGATTGGCTCAGTATGTACCTTCTTTCTTGTCTTAATTAGTAAGATTAGCTTAGTTAAAAAAAAAAATAAATAAAATTGTTTAGCAATATAACAATTTATAAGATTTTATGAAATCCAACATTTTACAACCTGTTAGTCACCAGTCAGTCGGCGACTTAGAGAGTAACGAGTATTCAACTACTCGACGAATACTCGATTTGACCATTTGTCAACAGTTTAACGTAATCAACAATAAAAAAAACTTTTATAGGATCAAAATATAATTATATGACCACAAAATATCATAAAATGTATCTCATATAATCTCAAGAGTAACTTTAACATAGTACTTGCTAAAACCCCTAATTTGGGGGTTCTTGAGTTGACGGAACCCCATCAACTGTGTTTTCGATGAATAGTCGGACCTACTCGTCGAGTTTTACAATATTCAATAAATTTTTTTTTAACAAAACAAAAGCAATTTGTAACAAATTTATTCAAGACTAAAATGGAGATCTTAATATTTGTTGTACTGTTTGGGTAGTGTTAATGATAATATAGATGACAAAAGTAATAAATTTAGGTCACCAAGCTGCATTATAAATTAGTCCGTAATCAGAAACAAAGATCTTAGAATTTAGTTGGCGTTTGATTTGTGACTTTGAAACAATATGTTGGACAACAAAGATACAATAACTTGAATTGTATTCTTAATTTGCAAGTATCTAAAAAATGTTTTAAACCTTGGTGAAGTACTCGACGACTGGCTTTATACCTAACATTTTCATTTGAAATAAATACGTGTTACATTCATTAACACGTGCTTTATGCAAAATTAGTTCTTTGAATCGTAAACCAAACATATTCTTCTCTAGAAAGTTCTCCTATAAAATTAGCGCTAACATTAAGATAAAAATCAGCAGAATTGTGAGACCTACATAGACGTCTGTACAGAACCATAAAAGTAATTTCTCTTGCTAAATCAAGCTAAAAATTTTAAATTGAATGCATCACATTCATCTTTAACACAAGAAACAAAAGCAAAAAAGGATAATGAATAAGTAAAACAGCAACAAACATCATTAATATCCGAATGTAAGTACGAAGATCCGGATCATTTCTACTGTCGGGCACCTCCCTCCTTAGTACTTCACTTTGCCTCCTGCTGTAAGGAAAACCTCATTAATATCCTTCACAGTAAGTACCAAGATCCGAATCACCAACAACTTACTGAGAGACTCCAGTGAGCAAACTTGGTACTTCACTTTGCCTCCTGGTGTAAGGAAAACCTCAACTAGTTCTAGTTTATCTGAAGTAAGACTAGTGCTGTCCATGGTTTTGCTAAGCAACTTCAGAGCAAGCTGGACCGCTTATTCCCTAGTGATATCATCCTTGTAGTCCTGTTTCAGCATAGACTGAGCCGTCCCCCATTTTGCACCGATTGCTGCAGCTTTCCAACCACCATAGTTTCCACTGGGGTGACTCAAGTACAGCTGAAAACCATAATTTTTATCCCATCCTGCAAACAGAAATGTTTGACCAAAAGACATAAAACCCCTAAACTGTGTGTGACCTTGCATTGTATCACAGACAGACTGAACTACCTACTCAACAGCCATAGGCTCTTGGTATGCATATGTATAACGCTGGGCTTGGACCCTTGTAGTGTTGCTAAGTATGTTGGCATCAGACATTATTCCAGCCACAGCACAGGCAACATGATCATCAATCTTGTACATCTTATCCGTGGAAGTGGAGGTCTGTAGGAGTTTGGAAGTAACCTTCTTTTCACCAACCAAGACAACTCCATCTTTCGATAATAGTCCAATAGCACTACCAGCATTGCCAATGGCCTCCATTGCATACTCAACTTGGTACAGATAGCCTTCAGGGAAGAAAACTGTTGTACGACTATCATATCTTCGAGACATTTTTGCTTATGACTGAAGTCAAACAAAAAACATTTATCTATCAATCAAATAAGACAGTGTCAAAGAATAGCAAGAAAAGATAATGGCACATGATTTCATTAACAATAAACATAAGCAAAGCAAAGCTGCATGAACAGAGTCAGATAATGACAAGAATTAAAGAGAATTATAGAAAACAACAAACTATCTTAAGAAACAAAAGGACCACAACCTGAATCTGGTGGTAACATGAAAATTCTAGACAACTTCTAGCCAAAAATTATATAAGCACAATCAGTTCAACAGCAACAGCATAGTTGGCACAGTTTTAACAAATACCAATGATAAGAAGCAAACAGCAACAGCAAGAACCAAAACTAACCTGCTCATAACATGCCTCTGCACCTTATATGTTTCAGTTTAAGCCTCATTCCCCATCTTGCTTTCATAAAAAAAAAAAATGCAAAATTTATTTACTAGCAACATAGTAAACTAGATTTGAAATACTAGCTTCAAAAAATGTGCCGGAAATCAACAAACAATTAAAGCGGAAAGGAATAAAGAACCAATATTGATAAAGTCATCATGATGCTTGATTGCAAATTCTAAGTCACCTGTTTTCAATATGACAATAACATTGAAGACGTGTTTGCTTCCATAAACAGAAGCACCATCTTGGAAATGCATCTACAGGAAACCAATAAATTTTTGGGAGTGCCACAAAATTGCAGAGATTAAAAGAATAGAACATCATCAATACTCCCCTGAAAAAAAGAAACAGGCAAAGACAAATATTACCAAACAAGATAGTAAAACATTACAAGGGGTTAACTGTAACTGGCGACTGCAAGGCATCTTTCGCAGCCAAAAATGGCCACAACAGTGTCACAGCAGTACAAGCACCCTGCCTATTCAATTTGGGGGTTCTTTCTCCATTGCCCGCATATGTACACAGAACAGGATTTCATCAACACATTTCCTCTTCATTCGTACGTCATACATCCTGATCTTGAGGTGAGGCACACCTGACGAAGTAGCTGTGTTTGACTGTCCATCAAGCCAGCAACACCATTCAGTTTCAACAGCACCTCCCCATTTTGGTCAGTTTACAGCTACTCCGTCAAGCATACACAGTCAAGGTTAATAAGCCATAAGCTGTAAACATGGCTTCGCTCATTATTCACATACCAAACTCACAAAAAAAGAAGACAAAATTCATATATGTGCACATCAACCATTATTGACAACATAAATTTCAAACAGCCACCATTTCCACTATTTCCTGCGCTTCCTTGTAACGTGTACAGACCATAAACACAAGAACATAAAGACCAAAAGTAGCAAAAACAGATGAGCAGCTTCCACAATATTATGAAGCTGCACTGTCAACCTGCTGAACGAGCGAAACAAAAAATGGTAGGCATGTTTTGCAAATTCAGTTGCACAAAATTCTCGCTGTCAGCCTTAGTGACCACAGAACTAACCTGCTCAACACATGAAGATGGAACATTGATTAAACATTATGTTGGACTGTAACAAAGTGCATCTGTTACCAATTGCATCAATGAACAGCGTTGTCATAAGCGAAAATAAAATTAGTACCCCCATGTAACTGACGAGACCAATTCCAGAGGTCCACAGCTAGCTGCTCCCGGAAATGTAGTATGTCAGATTTGTCGAATGAGTTCACCGCCATTCCGTTTGTCATGTGTTCGGCCAACTTGATAACAAACATTCCACAATCACCACTACTACATAACATTGACAAAAAACTAGTTAGCACATGACGTACCTTTCCATATTCAAGTAACGGAAACAGCTGCTGTGGTAATGCAGAGCTTACCCTGATTCTTGTTGTGGTGTGTCGGCGCAGCGTGACACGGTCCATCCGTCCTTCATATACCAGTCTGCAGTCATGTGCAAATCTGCCTGATAGTGATCAGTCTTCTGAAGGAGCTGCGGCAAAAGTGTTTGTATGGGCTGTAGAAACTGTTTGTAATTTCGAACATAGGTGCCCAGTGAGTCATACAGCGTAATGGTTCGCTCCCTGAAGTGAACTTTGACGAGGACCCAATGTACACCCCTGTAATTCAATGGCATGTACAGCTACAGACAGGACAAACCAAAAAAACAACAAGAAAACATTCAGTTTGGGTATGTAACATAAGCTACAATATGAGGGTGTAAGGCTGAAATTCGGTATGGTACCGTGGTAAGTCCAGTCCATGGACGACAAGCTACCTCCCCCGAATCGTTTCTGCTGCCGGGCACCTCCCCCCTTGCATATCTTATGCACATGTCGTCGTCCTCCCATAAAGGTTTTTTCTTCGTATAAGCCTCCCATTTACTTTGCAAATGTTGCTGCATATATTAAACCAAAAAACTCAATCAGTCAGCAAGAAAAAGGATGGTGGTTTCAAACAACTCAGGTTACTGTACCACAAAAAATATACTTACCCCAAACAAAATATCTGTGGTGGTGAATGCTTCCATCTTGCTAGTAGGCCACCTCATCGCCTTCCATCGGATAAAGCACAAAGCTGCATCCATATGCTGCACAGTAATAAAATGGGAACGTTTAAACTACGATATCTATGTATGACATACCAACTTTCGCTATTGATTATACAGACCGAATCAGACAACCACACATCGGCTTTCGACAAGTCCCTAAACCATTGCCGACTGCAGTCCCCTGTTGGCAACCGAATGGTTGGTCTGCAATCGAAATAAGTGCAATTGACAACTTGTTATATTTGAACACCAAACCCGTATAAAAGACATTAACAATGAAGGTAAAAGGACACAGAAACATACAACTCATTTGGCACATGTTCGTCCCGCCATGCTTTAAATGCTGTGAGTTCACTGTTCGACGGCTTACGAAATGGTTCAAATTTGGTGCGCTTTCTTGTACCAACTTCGATTTCCTCAAATGGAGACGATATTTGTGGACCCTTTTTCCGCTTTCGCTTCACATATTTGTATTTTGGTATGATCTTCATATTGACATCTGAACCTATCGAAGGTGACCCTACAATTGGTTGCATGTGTGTAACATTGGTTGTGATAGGTTGAAATTTTATTTTCCTCCGGGAAGTTTCTACTGTTGCATGTGTCACTTCGGCACTGCCCTCTACCCGCTTACTAAACCTTGTTTCCTGAACTTTTTTCCGCCCACCTTCCTCAAGTTCGGTTTGTGGTATGATCTTCACACTTGCATCCGAACCAATAGAGGGCGACGCTTGCCATGCTTGAGGTGGCACGATAGGGTTCACCGGCATTTTCAGACCAACACTGTCCACTTCCCGATGGTACAAACCCTCTCCACTCCTGTCTTGTGCAACCGGCGGTTCTCCTTCCAACCCAGTACTGTCTTCGTTGGTTTCAGCACTTAGGTCGTCCTTGTCCTGCAATGCAAAGTTCAAACGATATAATCAATTCATATATGTACGTTTGTAAGCCGCGCTACCATCAACTTCTTTTCATGTGTACCTTCGCAGCAGGTGGCTTCTGTTCTGTAGGAACAGCAATGCTTCTCATTAAAAAGTCCATCATGTTCTCCACCTTCTTGTTTGTTTCCTATAGCAGCTGCATTGTCTCTTGTATTTTCTTGTTTGTGTGGCGTTGTGCTTTCCTTGTTTCTTGCTGAAACTGCTGCAGCTGTTTCTGGATGGCTTGTAGTTGATCGCTTGCCGGCTTACTGCTATCCTTCGCAGCCTGAAGACAAATCAGCAGGTGACGCTTACATGGACAACTGAAAGTACAATAAGTAAAGCCAAAATAAAACCTAACAACACCTGTACCTGGGCAGATGGTCGTCTTCCAGCAGGCTGCGACTTTAGAAATGCACGAACACTGCACTTGTCAGCTATATCATTCTTACCATTGCCATCACTATCACTTATGACTCTATCAGAAGACCCCTCAGCTGCACCATCCTCCTCCCTCATGAAATACTTGTAGTAATCCTCATTTTCCTCTGCAGTCGTTGCTTCCAACGTAGGGTGGGCTTCCAGCTGCCATTAAATAAAAAAAGTCATGATTGCAAACATGAAGTACAACACAGCATGTGTAATGAAATCACGATTTCAGGTACATACATCAGAGCGATGCAACAACGTTACTATTTCTCCTGATTTTGGGATTGCAATAGAACTCCAACTAACGATTCGAGGCAGCCGTTTGCTGGATTTAAGTGCAATATGTTGACCAATGGTCGGAATTGCTTCACATGCCCATATCTATTAGTGCACAAAAAACCATCAAACCTCATTGTGAAAGGAACCAACCATTACTAACCAAAACAAACCAAAACCTGCAGTAAATATGTACCTGAAACGCATATGGGAAACCAGACAAAGAATAGAAGGCACTGTCTGCCTTGTGGTTGTGCCCTTTATTGCGTTTACCCACGTTGGCAGCCATTTTCTTAAAATCCTTTTTCATGCCACTCAATGTCATCTCATAGCAGCAACGACCCCATGGGTATTGGTTGAATGCATTCATGTCATCCAACAGTTGAATATGCTCTCTTCTAATGTGGTTCTTCGGATCCTTACCAAGTAACACCATCTCTAAGAAGTACAGCAACGCAAGTTTGATGATGTCCTCATCATTGTCTGAAGAAGCACTCCTAAAAGCTACGTCTAGACTTTTGTTTGAAACTTTGCTGCTGCCATTAAACATTCTGCGGCTAAACGGCTCAGCGATTGTACAATCCTCAGATGAGAAGTCTTTTGGGTATGGCCCACAATCAAGCCCTGTGATGAGTCCAAATTCTTGCATGGAGAACCGAATGACACTGTCATTGGGAAGGGCAAACCACAACTCGTCCGAATCATCACATTCCACTTGTCGTAGAAGCAAGTTATGCACTAACTGACCGGCAAACTTAAGCTCATTCATCTGAAACAGTTTACCGAAGCAAGACCTCCTGAACATGTCCAATTGCACGTCACTTAACTTGTCAGCTATAACTTTGATCGCTCCCAACTTAGAGAAGCATGTAACTTTTGAACTAAAATGTTGTACATCTGTGATCTTGCACGTAATAGCACCATCCATCTTTCTACGCACCTGCAGTTACAACAGAAAATTTTTTATAAGTGATAACCCCATTTTACACTTCACCTCTAAATAACATATATTACACCGGTACGCTTTCTATGTATATCAAAGAACTAGGCTGATATCAACCAAATTTGCTACAACATGACCACTTTCACACAACTTGACAACAATAAACAAGCCCATACTTCACCTATTCTATGCATATATAAGGAACCATAAAAAAAAATAACTACCAACCAAATAACCTCTACGTTGACATTCTCTACTGCCACGACTAGATTGTCCACATACCAAATGGCCATAGCATTCCAACCAAAAGCTGCAGGATTAGATAGAGATCCCAACCTCAAGGTTAGGATCCCAACTCTCAGGTTGGGATTGTCCCAACCAGTAGGTTGTAATTCCCTACCATGAGATTGGCAGTTCCAAAGACACGGTTAGGACAATCCCAACTCTAAGCTTGGGATCCCAACTCTCAGGTTGGGATCCCAAATCTTAGGTTGGGATTGTCCCAACCAGTAGGTTGTAATTCCCTACCATGAGGTTGGGAGTTCCAAAGACACGGTTGGGACAATCCCAACTCTCAGGTTGGGATTGTCTCAACCATGAGGTTGGAATTCGGTACCATGAGGTTGGAATTCGCAACCATGAGGTTGTCAATCCCAACTTGTAAGCTGCCATTAGCAAACCTGGAGTTTCGAAAACTACACATTGTGGTTGGGATCCCAACTGTCACGTCATGATTCCCAACCTTACAGTTGGTATTCTCAACCTCCAGGTTGGGTGTCAACCAGAAAAATTCTGTAAGGAAATCACAACCTCAAAGTAGGGATTCCCAACGTGGTGATAGGGAATTCCAATTCCTAACCACCATGTTGGGAATCCCAACCTCCAAGTTGGGATTACAAACTTCCTGATTGGGCTCCCCTACCCTCGTGGTTGCGAATACGCACCTGCAAGTTATAATTCCAAACCTACATGTTGGGAACTATACCAAATTGTAAACCATCACAACCCCAATCAATTATGTAACAATTCCATACGTTTAAAATCAATACACTACCCATAAACGATAAAAGAAATCGTTTATCAATTTCAAAAAGAGAATTTAAAAAAGAGAACGGTAATAATGATAACAACATGACAGTTTATACACTAACATACAACTTAGTTAATCTACTACAATAAACCATCACAACCGGAAATGAATTATCCAACAACTCCAAATCTTCAAATTCAATCAAGCCATTTACACTCCCAATAAACGACAAACGGAATCATTTATAAAGGTCGAAAACAAAATGTCAATAATGATAACATCACACATTTTATGCACTAACATACAACCACATAATCTACTACAATAAACCATCACAACACCAATGAAGTATCCAACAACTCCATACCTTCAAATTCAATCAATGGTTTACACCTCCCATAAACCACAAATGGAATCATTTATAAATTTCAAAAACATCATGTCAATAATGCTAACAGCATCACACAGATTAATAGCATCACACAGATTATACACTAACATACAACCACCAATATAATGCAATAAACAAACACCCCAAATTCAAAATGTTCTTACTCTGTAGTTGTTTTCTTCGCTCTCGCAGCGCACAGTGAGCTTCGACTTCCTTGTTGTTGCTCCAACTTTTTCCCTCCTCTGCCGTCAACTTGCTTTGCTTCTTCTTCCCTCTTTTCCTTCTTCTACTACTTTCTGTCGTTGGTGGGTGGGTGCAGCAGATGTCAGGTCAGTATCTTAGGGTTACACACATTGTGAATAAAATAAAAGACGTACTTACAGACACAGAGAACGACGGTGGCACCGTCGTGTTTCCTTTCTTCAATGTTGTCGTTCGACCGCTGGTGGGTGGAGGACCGACAGTGCTGTGTAAGTGCGAGGGTGCCAAAGACCGAGGCTGCGGAGAGAGTTACAACCACTGCATCACGTTAGGGGCTGCGTCGGTGATGGGTCGACGAGCGCCGGTCCGGGCCGCTCGTTTCGTATTCCGCTTTATGGGGTTCGTATTGCTGCGACGTTGCCGACGCCCAACCAGCAACAACAACTGTTCCACACTAACGGAGTAATCGATTGTCCTTGCCGCGGACGTGCGACGGTTCGTTCTACTGCTGGTGGGTTGGGATTCCTTGACCGACATTCAACGAAGGGTTGGGAATGGAAAGTGACACTTACCGATTTGGTAGGGACAAAAGGGTGGCACACTTGTAATTGACTGCCTAATGAGGGGTATTTTTGTCCCAAAAAAACCAATCTGAATAGCCTCACAACTGAAAGGTTATTTCTCACTAGGGTTATCCATAAAAGGTCACTTTTCAACAAAACCGGTCATTTTATGCATATTCTCGTACAAAAATCGCACGGCCCATGACCATCTGCCCAATCAACGAAGCCCAATGCATTACGTCGTCGTTTCGGGCAATACTGGGGCTACTTGACTCGACCGGTAGACACCAGACGAAGAAGATAGATGGGAGGATGGAGAGTGATAGCAAGAGAAACCCTAACACAAGTGTCGATAGTGACTCGATTCCTATGTCTCTTCCACTTCACTAACAACTACCTCTTCTCTCCCACACTCGTATACGGTCCCAGCATGCTCCCCACCTTGAACCTCACCGGCGACATCGTCTTGTCCGAACACCTGTCTCACAGATTCCGAAGAGTCGCTGCCGGTGACTTGGTTCTTGTTCGGTTGCCTCTCGACCCCAACAGGATTGTCATCAAGCGCATTGTCGGCATGGAAGGCGATCGTGTCACTTTCTTCGACCCCAACACCACTGATCTTCTTCAAACTCTCGTCGTAAGTTCTCTTCTCTTCTCTTCTGTTTTCAGATTTGGTGGCGGTTAAATGGTTTTATGTGTTTTTTCCTTTCAACAGGTTCCAAAGGGGCATGTGTGGATTCAAGGGGATAATGTATATGCTTCACGCGATTCCCGACATTTTGGGCCTGTTCCTTATGCTCTGATTCAGGGTAGAGCTTTTTTAAGGGTATGATATGTGTACAAGTAAGGATTCATGGTTGTGGTACATGTAATGGTCCATCTTCTTATATATCTAGTATGGGTTTGGCTTACTGGTTTGATAAAATTATCCATTAATAACAATCCTTATATTAATTGTAAAGGTGGTTATCGAAGAACGTTCAAGGGTTATTGTTGATGAATAATTTTAGATAGCGAAACCCATTCAATGTTACTAATTGTTGTTGTAGGTTGATAGTATGTGCGAACTAATTTGTTTGGCTACCTTACTGGTTGTGTGAGGTTAGCCATCAATAACAACGCTTGAATTGATTGTAAAAGTAGTTATTAAATAATATTCAAAGTTATTAATAAACAACTTTGTCCAACCAATAAAATAGTTCAATCCTTTATGTTTTTCATTTCTCCTTAAAATTGTACTTTGAAGTGTCCATTTTAACTTGGACTTTTATCGACAGGTATGGCCACCTTATAGCTTTGGAACCTTGGAATTGTGAGCATAATGATAATCAGGTGTATTGAAGGTACATGGCTCTGATTGTCATTTTCGATTCTTAATGTGTGCTATGTTTTTGGGCAGCTATACTTTAATATATGAGATAAGACCATATTAGTGTGGTTTCTTAGCAAAAGTTGTAGCATTCAGTATGGTGCTAAATGATTATAGATGATGAAAAAAAATGACCTTTTTAAGTGCTGAAGAGTAATTTTATGAGCAGACTTGTGGTTGCTAACACTGTTGATGGTGTAATTTTTATTCCTGAGATGATTGATTATGTGAATTTAGTATTTACATTTTACAAGTGTAGGATATGAACCATGTGAAATAACTTGAATGCCATTATGGATGTGTGAAATGTTTAATTGGTCAAACATGATATTTTATAAGCCTTAGCTGGGTTGGGAAAAGTAGGTTACAGAAGGCATAAATGAGTGCTTCTCTAATTCTGGCAACTAGAACTAACATATGAACTGTAAGTTGAACTTAAATACTTTTATCTAAAATAAAGAAGAAAATAAGTATAAAGTACCGGCAATAATTCTTTAATGCAGCGAAACATTTAACAACAAAAAGAAAACTAAAAAGAGAGATGACAACATAGTTACCATGCTAAATGATAAGTAGTGGTAGATGATCCGAATTTTTTGTTTTTGTCTTTGGTTTCTTGACAGAGAACAAGATGATTTCATTTACTGGAAAAGAATACAAAGTGAACAAGCTGTCTACTAGGCAGCAAACAAAAGCCTTCTGTGGAAGAAACATGTAACTATACCAAAATCATCTGAGAGTAGTAGCAGCCCACAAAATGTATAACAACTAAACCGAGTAAACCCCCTGAATAACAAAAATATGATCTCCTGCCCGTGTTTCATTTAAGCTGAATGAAGAAGTTGTTTAGTGTCTGACTGAAGTCCATAATAAAGTTAAACCACCCCAAGTTTAATCCCATGAACAATCAGAATTAACCTTAAATGTTCCTCTGTTGCCATATGACCTCTAACGGGCATTATACGAAAAGCATCACCGACTATAACCATTCAAAATGAAAAACAATAGAACACAAAAATCCCCTGGAGAAAAAAAAAAAAAAAAAAAAAATTCTATGTCACATTCCCTTTCCAATCAAATTGAATGCAGAAAAAGGAAGCATCTTGAAAGTGTGACTGAAGCTCATAGAAAGGCATTGTTTTGTTGTATGTGATCATAATTAACCGTACTTTGAGTGCACATTGATTTAAAAGGTTTTAAGCTACTTAGCCTTTGTGTTATCCTTTTCTTTCTTTTTTCGCATGCAGAAGAATCATTGTTCAGGCTATATCTCTGGGTTGTGAACCTATTTTAGTTTGGTTTTAACTTTATTTCTTCTCCAGCTCTGCTTAGGCTTGTTCTTGATGACATCAATCATGCCCCATTATATAAGCTTAGATTGGTCAAACCACAAAGGCTAGACTCTTAACTCTGGTTATTTTTAAGTTACAAAGGTTTATATATATAATTTATTCACTATAAGAAATGTAAAATAAAAATTTGAAATAATGAAGGGTTCATGTCATGATTAATCATTTCCATCCAAGTGTGCTTTATTGAAAACTTTTGATTGATAGCATCTATGGTCCCATCTGCATCATCTTTTCAGGCCATTCATATCTCCCTGTTTTTGGAGAAATTGTCTTATATTGAGGTGTGGGATTTTGTAGATGATGAAAATGTGGTTTTGCTTGTTGCAAACTAATTGAATATTGAGTTACTATGTAGGCATCTAGTTTTTTAAGTTTAGTTACTCCGGTTTTCCTAACATTTGTTTGGTGTATATGCTGCATTTAACATGTATTTTTTTTCTGTTTCTTTCAATTTACTCAAATTTCTCCTCTCTTATGCTTGTCTCAGAGACATAATGTGGGGATTGGTGGTAATACCAAATTCGCAATCTTTTAAGAAAGCTTATCTTTTCTACTGTAGCAAATGGCACTCTTGCTGTTGTTGTGTCTTAGAGGTGGAAATTTTAAAGCCTTTAGAAGGTTGAATAATACTATTTTACTGATTGTAGTCTAGAATTTGCTATCAAATTATTGATTTATATATATATATATATATATATTTTACATTTCATTGACTTCTTCATGTTAAAAGTTTTCAGGAATTATTTCTTAGTAGTTAGAAGAATTCTTAGTAGTTAATAGTATGATTGTTTAATGATCAGTATAGGAATATTGCAAGTTGAAGTTTTGACCACTTGTGACTCCTGATAAACTCATACCTCCAATTTAGTTTTGTTGATGTAATGCTAATGTTGGTTACTAATATGGTTCAACTCCAAATTTGCTTACTGTACAATTGAAGCCAAAGCAGTACGTATAAAAAATGCTTTTTGGGAGCTCAATTTTGCTCCATCTATAGTTGTTTTATGATCCTTAGCTGCGTTGGGAAAAGCAGATTACAGAAGGCATGAGTGAGTGCTTCTCTAATTCTGGCAACTAGAATTAACGTGCCAACTATAAGTTGAACTTAACTACTTATATTTAAAATAAAGAAGAAAGTAAATATAAAGTACCAGCAATAATACTTTAATGCAGCTCAAGTATTGCTGGAAAACCCTAGGATAAAAAAGAGGAAAACCTTGAGTGCTTGAAGTATTGTTGGAAAGGAAAGGAAAAATAACCGGGCACTGCTCTTTTGTTCCTTTATATGACCCCATCGAAACCACAGGAAGAACAGTAGTAATAACCGTCACGAATCCAACGGTTGAGAGGAATCCTCGCCACACGTTTGCATGAGATGAAGTGAAATGATGTCTCACTTGCATGCACATTGCAATAATGGGATATGATGATTATGACTAATGATTGATAGCTATTGACCAGTTAGAGTTGCTAGCGCAAATTCAACCGATCAAGTTTTTAATGTGATTAGGAATGACCAGCTCGTATTAAAAGCTGGAGTGGCGATAATTACACTCCTCAAAAACTATGTTTACACCCCCACAAAAATTAATATTTAAATTTTCGATAGTGTCCTCAAATTAATATACCGAAAGTAGGTAATAATCTTAAGTAGAATTAGTAATGGCCATGAAGAGTCACCATAAAACTCTGCATCCTTCACAAAACAAAAGCCACCATGAAACTCTGGTTCCTTCACATCCTTCTGGCAAAATAGTTGATGGACTCTACATTGCCAACTTTCCAAGCATGCCATTCTCAAGAGCATAAGTGCTACCAAATCCCCTCTGGCCTGACGTGCTTAAGCCTATTGCCACTGGCACAACTTTATACATGGAGAAATTATGTCTACCTCACAGCTTTTTGTTGGATAATTGAGTCGAGTCCACTCAAGATAATAAAAACCCATGATCCAATCTAAATCCATAAGATTGGATTTGAACAAATAACTGCCTTGGCTGTTTACTCACATTATAAAAGGTGTGGTTGAATCAGTTTGTAAGACAGATGAAAAATACATGCAAAATATATACTTATAAACGGAGAGCAAACAGTGGAGAGAAAAACAGAGAGAACTAGTGCTTTGGCAAGGCTTCTACACTATGATTTGAGGGTTTAGTCTCGTAATTGATGGTCGAACTCCCACCAATTAAACAACTCGGATCTAGGGTAATTTTCGTTGCGTGAAATGGGTATGCTTTTAGTTTCTATTTTACTGTTTTTCATGATGTATATACAGCTTCAATTGTTATCACCTATATTCTTGGCCCTTTTTCATTGATGTGGGAGGGGAGATCTATGATCCTGATACAAATGCATGGGTTGAAATGCCAATCGGGATGGGAGAGGGTTGGCCTGCATGATAGGCAGGTACAAAGTTGAGCGTTGTTGTAGATGGAGAATTGTATGCATATGATATTTCTAGTTCTTTGGATAGTGGTAAGATTAAGGTGTATGGTCAAAAAGAAGATGCTTGGAAAGTTGTTATAGGAAAAAGTCCCTATTTGCGATTTCACTGATTTTGATTCTAAGTCTCCATATTTACTTGCTGGGTTTCATGGAAAGCTTCGTGTCATTACTAGAGATGCCAATTATAACATTGCTGTTTTAGGGGCTGATCTTCGTGATAATTTGAGTTCTGTGTCATCAAGTTCAACTTGTCTTCCAGCTGACTCTGTAGATGAATACTCTAATTCACTATCAGAATTAGATACGGTCATTGCTTCTGAGTAATTCACTACTAAAATTACATCTATTCTTGTTCTTTCTTCTTCTTTCTTCCACTTGAAATGAATTTTGTCCTTGATTTTCATTCGGCCGGTTTTCATTTGTGGGGGCACATATTTGGACGATCTCCAAACCATTTCAGGATCCTTAAGAATGTTCTATCTCAAAGACGATTCAGCAAGACTTGAAATCTGTGTGTAAATATTGGAAATTATTAAATATTTGAGGGTAATATTATATTTGGCCATTATTAATTCTGTCTAAAATTATTGACTATTTTGGTATATCAATTTGAGGGTAATATTGGAAATTTAAAAATTAATTTTTGTGAGGGGTGCAGGTACAGTTTTTGAGGGGTGTTAGTTTTGTCATTCTAAAAGTTGGGGGCTTAGGTGGTGCCTAAAAAATGTATTTGGGCCATAAGTTCAATGAAAGTCCAAAAGACCAACAAACTCAAATGCTCAAAAAGGGAGTAAAGCATTATGAATAATATTGGGTAGATGTACTTTGTTTCTGAATAATTGTTGTTGACCATAATTTGCATGTTAAGCTTGGTCTTTTTTTTCTTTTTATTGGAAATTTAAAAATTAATTTTTGTGAGGGGTGCAGATACAGTTTTTGAGGGGTGTTAGTTTCGCCATTCTAAAAGTTGGGGGCTTAGGTGGTGCCTAAAAAATGTATTTGGGCTGTAAGTTCAGTGAAAGTCCAAAAGATCAACAAGCTCAAAGACTCAAAAACGGAATAAAGCATTATGAATAATATTGGGTAGATGTACTTTGTTTCTGAATAATTGTTGTTGACCATAATTTGCATGTTAAGCTTAGTCTTTTTTTCTTTTTAATATTCAATTTTAATGATGTTAGTTATATTTTTATAATTAGATGTTAGTTTCATTTTTCACATTAAAATATAATAATTTAATATTTTTTATCAGATATATAGATGGACAATGTGGCATCCCGATCTCAATTATAAATATTGTCTTGGATTTGCCCTGCCTATTGGAACGAGAAATAGAGATGTATATCTCAAATGTATACGGAGATAAAGATTAAGCATCCATCCTCAATCTGTTTCATTGGCATCCTGCTTTGCAATTGTATCTTAGTGTCTTGCTTTAACAATTAAAATGTTTTTAATTGTGCTATAGAAAATTAGAAAGATTCTAGGTATGATTATTAGCTAGGTATGGCTAAGGATTGAAGCTGCATACATGGGCATGCTCTTCATCAGCCTCTTAGTTACAGACTTTCTCGGGCATGTTTAATAACCCTTATTCAGATATTCCCAAAAAGCTTTATAATCCCGTTAATTTACTGTCTCCTCGTCAATGACTGTGATCCAGATTTGCCAGTCGACAATATATACTCATTTGTAAAGGGAATAAAAGAAGATATCTGAAAACTTATGTTATGCATATCATAATGATATTACATCTAATTTTTCTGAAAACAAAATCACAGAGGAAACACACAAAAGCAAAGCAAGATTCTAATGTAAAACAACCTTCCAATGCCTACATCACCCATCTCTGCAAGTTTCTTCAGTATGAAATCCACCATATATGGAAAAAAATCACAACCTTATCTTTATTTTTTATTTTTTTGAAAATAAAAACACAATCTCCAACTGATACTTTGAATATCTCAAACACAATCTCCAACGGATACTCTGAATAACTCAGCATCCACACTTGCCCATTTTCCCTCTTAATTGGCTTTTTAAACTAGAAGATGCACCATCATCAACTAGAACAACACATCCTTCTCTTTGCCCTGGAAACTAAATACTTTTTTTTTTTATCTCTTTTTTCTCAGTTTGTTCAAGCCACCCGAATATGAATATAGAAGGTGTTAATGTTTCAAATATAAGAGCCCTGGTTGTGGATGATAACATGGTGAATCAGACCGTTCACCAGAGACTTTTGGAAAATCTTGGCATACAAAATCAGGCAGTGAAGAATGGCAAGGAAGCTGTTGATGTCCATTCTTCCGGAAAATATTTTGACCTCATTTTGATGGATAAGGATATGCCTATCATGAATGGCATCGAGGTATATCTACATACTATCATTCATGAATGTGTTTTAAACCACACTGTTCCATTTTATTTATTTATTTTTTTTTCAAATGAGGAATATGTTATGGATCAAAGTGGTTTGGTGATTTCATGCCTAATAATGTCTTAAATTTAAGTAGCTTTATCACATTTATTATTTTAATTAAACAAAAAAGATGAATGTACTGGTGTATGCACTTCAGTTTGATTTTTGGACAGGCAACAAGGACACTGCGAGCAATGCGCATTCGTAGCATGATAGCAGGCGTCTCAACGTGCTCTGTAGAGCAAGAGAAGCAAGAATTTATGGAAGCAGGCTTAGATGATTACCAAGAGAAGCCATTGACAAAAGCTAAGCTTGTCTCTATTCTGCATAAGATTAATCAGAGTAGTTAAATTTCAGTGTATATTATCAGGAAATTTGCTCATGTAACGTCCATGGTCTCTTTTTCTATGTTGTATGATCAGTTTACTTTTCTAATTATGTTGTAAAGCCTCTTTAGGAGGCAATTTTTTGGTATTTTACTGTTGAATCAACTACACAATAGAATTAAAAGTGAACTGGAGTGAAACTTTGTATTTTGAATCAATGCATTTACTCAACAAAACTAGCAAATGCATATATGCTTAATACTATAAGGAATTGTGCAATTGATTTTAGAAGTTTGTCATGTTAAGGTAAAATAAGGGTGATCAGCTGCACCCAGAAAGGCTTTTCTTTCCAAACACGTATTTATACATCGCATGCTTTGAAATTTACTTCCTACACCTTTTAAACTCTCAAAAAAAACCCTCACAAAATTAGCTAAATCCCCCATCCTTCCCCCCCCCCCCCATTATTCACAATTTAAATGTAGATTTTAAATTTTACTGATCAACGAAACTAAGAGGTATATTCTATTTAAATTCATTTAAAATTAAAAGATTTTAATGTATTTAATCTAAACTTTCAAACACTTTTATGAAATTAAAAAGTTTAAGTATATTCAATTCAGACTTTTAACACTCAAACTTCTAAAGACTTTATAAAAGTACCGAAATATTTAATATAAACTTTTAATGATTTTTAAAAAATTTATAAAAGTCATAGAGTATTCAATCAAACTTTTAAAGAGTTTATGAAAATCAGGAGATATTTAATTTGTTAATGACTTTCATAGATTTTGAAATACCAATGACTTTTAATAACTTTTGTTGACATTTGTTTATAAAAAATTTAACAATTTCTCTTTTGTTCTTCCTATAAAGTTTTGTAGAGTCTTGAGAGAGAGGGACAATCAGACCTCCCAATCTGTCTCTCTTATATTTGGATCTACCTAACTCATGATGGTCATGATAAATGTATCTTACTCTTTATAAACATTCTTTATCTTTGTATATTGTAACTACCATACTACAACATATATTTTTTTCAAGTTCTTTTATTTATAAACATTCTTTATCTTTGTATATTTGTAGAGAACAATGAAATTCAAGGGCTTTGTATCTAAGGCTAAGAGAGTTAAGAGTACCTAGGTTTATCGCATTGTCCAATCAAGATAAAGAAACAATTCATTCATTCAAGAATCACTAAACAAATCATAGTTTCATCTCATAATTTATAAATGAATCCTAAGTTATTACCTAACTAGGCAAGCCAATAACGACATTCTAATGAGTTTAGATTGCACTTGTAATATAAAACTAGTAGCCAGTTTTGATGAAAAAATACAAATTAGTGATAATACTGATAGTCTTACAAGATGCAAATGATTTGGGAATATCAAATACTAAAGATTATTGAAATTGAGAATAGAAACGTGTACATGAAGTTAAGGAGAAACCAAGTAAATGAAGAATTTGAGTAACTTTGATGCTTGCAAACACAGCTTCCGTTTAGTCATCATTTATAAACTTAAAAGATTATCTAAAAAATATCTTGATGTGCATACCAATGATAATACGAAGTAAGTTTATTATACATGACATTAGAAACTACAATGAAACAAGTTTCTGCCTCCTAAGTTTACTTATCTCACATTGTGTGTTGGTTTGGGTTCACTTCATAATTTATCTCATATTGTGTGTCGGTTTGGAGTCAGTTTGGAACATGGCTTAAGAGAGATGTAAGTTTAGTATTTGACATTCTGCAATGATGTTCATATTCACCAGATTTAAAATCAACACACTAAAATAGGATAAACATAATAAATGGTGCTCCCTAAGGTGAGGTGCTCGGCCTAATGAAACCCTTGTTCACTAACTCCTTCATTTGCACTTTCAACTCTTTTAACTCTGAGGGAGCCATCTTGCAGGGTGCTTTAGAGATTGGTTGTGTTTTGGGAACCAATTCTATCTCAAATTCGATCTCCTAATCGGGTGGTAAACCAGGAAGATCTTTCAGGAACACATTTGGGAAATCTCTAACCACCAGGATATCCTTTAACCTACTCCATTATCTCTCGCTTCTACTGCATAGGCTAAATACTTTTGATATGAGTTTCTAAGCATTTTATTAGTCGTAATTACAATCATCATACTACTGGGAAACACGTTTCATACTCTATGGAAAACCACATCAGGTTCTCCTACTTTGACAAATCTAACTACCTTTCGAAAATAGTCCACTGTCGCATGATGTATGAACAACCAATCCATCCCTAGTATTACATCAAAATCTTGGATGTCCAATAGAATCAAGTTAACCGAAAATTCTTGACCCTCTATGATTACCTTACTATTCGTGTATACTTTTTCCGCTAAAAGTGAATCCCCTATAGGAACAGACACTCTCATGTTACAATCTAGGGGTTTTAACTTTATACCCGCCAATTCAACAAAGTTCATAAAAACAAATGAGTGAGTAGCGAATACTGTAATAGTACCAGTCACAACTTCAGGGGTAGCATCTACCTCTTGTTGAGTCATCGTAAACACTTGGGCCTATGTACGAGATCTACCCGGCTAACTTTTGGGTGGTAAACCCTTACCAGCTGCTCCATTTGGCTACTTAGAACTAGTAAGCCCTCTAGTTTGAGAACCTCTCCAGTCTTGTCCTTAGCCTTCGCTAGTTTGCCATAGTGTTACGGTTCTGATCTCTGGCTTGTTGGTCGATGCTATATTCGGGCAATCTTTTATGAAATGACCCTCCTGCCCACATCAGTAACATCCGGCACTACCTTTGAAACATTCACCAAGATGTGACCTTCCACATTTCCTGCACACTGGCTAATTCTTCTAACCTTTTTTTGGTGCTCTTTGACCTAACTGGTTGTTTCACAAAGCTTTGACTTGATTGTGCCCTATGACTCGATTTTTGGTTGTCAGACCAAGTTGATTTCTTCCCACTTCTTGCAAACTTATTGGGTCCTCCTGAAAAATTGTCTGACTAATCACGTTTTTGAGTTGGTTTTCTTGGCTTGGGTATTGCTTCCACTCTCTTTTCCACTCCAATTGTCGTTTCCAACAACTCACTATACTGAGTGTGGTCTGCTGATGCCATGTAGACCTTGTTTTTGGGATTTAGGCCTATCACGAACCTATTTGCCTTCTGTTCCTCATTATTTGCAATGAAAGGAATAACTTTGGCCAATTCTGAAAATCTCTTCTCATATTCTGTCACTGAAAGCGCACCCTACTCCAACTTAAAGAATTCTTCTATCTTGCATCCTAGTAGCTCTTCGAATAGAACTTATTCCTGAATTCTTTTTTAAATAACGCCCAAGGTACTCTTTCCATGTTTTGCCTTTGCAATGCTCTCCACCAATCCTTGACCTTATCCTTTAGTAAAAAGGTGGAGAATGTCACTATCCGATCCTCTAAGCATGTGGAACCCATAATTTCCTCTTTTTATGATAAATAAAACTTTCTTGATGAATAGTATTTTTAGGTAAATAGTGAAGGGGTGAATGGTAAATTTTGGAAAATGGACCTTAAGACTCGAAAATTTTTAAAATAGATATTAAAGTTTAAAAAAACTTAAACAGATCAAAAATGAATCCATTCGAGTAGATTTTAAGAGCTCCATAGAAAAATAATAAATAATACCATTTTTGAAGAATAATGAATATATGTGGATGAGATTGTTCGACTCTATAGGGCTCCAGTGTCCATTGTATCTGACAAAGATCCGAGGTTCACATCCAGGTTTTGGCTAAGTTTATAGCGAGCCTCGGGCATTCGACTTCATTTCAGCATTGCTTTTCATCCTCAAACAGATGGACAGTCTAAACGTACTATTTAGACTTTGGAAGATATGCTTAGGTCCTATGTGATGGAGTTCGGAGGAAGTTGGGATACTCACTTGCCTTTAATCAAATTTGCTTACAATAACAGTTACTAGGCGAGTATCAGCATGACACCACATGAGGCACTTTATGGAAGGAAGTACAGAACTCCAGTATGTTGGGATAAAGGGAGAGAGGAGATTGATAGGTCCTAAGATGGTGCAAACAACTACAGATAAGATCAAAATTATTTAGGACAAATTGAAAGCTGCCCAAGATTGACAAAAGAGCTACGTGGATAAGCGAAGAAAAGACTTAGAGTTTCAAGTAGGGGATAAAGTGTTTTTAAGAGTGTCACCATGGAAAGGGATAATCCGTTTTGGAAGACGTGGTAAGCTAAATCCACGATACATTGGTCCCTATGAGGTGATTGACAGAGTAGGTGAAGTGGCATATCGACTCGAGTTGCCAGCAAAACTCTCCAAGATTCACAATGTTTTCCATGTCTTAATGCTCTGTAAGTATATAACAAATTCTTCACATGTCCAAACAGAATAACCAATGGAGCTTAAGAAGAACTTGACTTATAAGGAGACACCAGTTCAGATTCTTGATAGTTGAGAGCAGGCTCTACACAACAAGATCATTCCATTGGTGAAAGTGCTGTGGAGGAATCATATAGTGGAGGAGGCCGCATAGGAGCATGAGGAGCAAATGCACAGTCAGTATCCGTAGCTTTTTTAGATAAGTAAGTATCTTTAAATTTCGCAATAATTGCTTGAGATTATATAAAAAGTTACAGCATTGGCGTCGTAGACTACGATTTTGAGTATTCCTATGTGTGATGTAAATTTCAAGGATGAAATTTTTATAAGGAGGGGTAAGTTGTAAAACCCAAAACCTTAGCTTCTAGAAAGTAATTGTCTTTCCAAATGAATAGTATTTTCAGACGAAAAGTGTCCAGGTGAATAGTAATTTCAAAAATCGAACCTCATAAAGCAAAAGCTCCTGAATTAGCATTAGAATCAATAGAAACTGAATCAGAGTGAAGATGAATTCATTCGAGGAGATTTTGGGTAATTCGGAGCTTATTGGACAAAAATACAATTTTTGGAGAATAAAGGATATTGATAATTTTATATCCATAAGAATTTCTTTTGGTATAACATGGAGTGATAAAATATCCAGTTAGAGTATTTTATTGTCAATTTGAAAATTTAAGGGTCATAGAATATTTTTGAAAATTTTTGCGGTTAAAATGTGAATTTAAAATTTTTAAAGGGCCAAGTAGATATTTTTCATTCTCAAGCACATCTGGATTATGTATGAGTATTACATGAAATGAGATCTCATTAAGAAGCACAATCCATGTGAAATGAAAATGGACCAATAAGAGTTTGACACTTGGAATCCATTATCTTGGAAAAGTCTATATAAAGAAGATTTGATGGGAAGTGGGAAGCAAAAGTGATAAGAGAGAAAGAGGTGTCGACTAAGAGAGAGAAAGGGAGGCATTTGACAATTTGAGAAAAAGAGAGTGAGTTGTGACCTAGAGCATGTCAGATCTGGATGCAATATTTTTATGAATCCAGTGAGAGTCAAATTAAGAGAAGTCTAAGAGTAACTTAAGAGGAGAGGAGCTTGGCCAAGGAGGAAGCGTCTCTGCTAAGAGGAAAAAAAAGTAAGGTAAGCTCACTATCATTGTGGATCTTGGGTTGATTTTGAGTTTTTTTAGCACTTATAAGTTATTTGGATTGAAGGGGAGCTCGCGATCAAGAGTGCACAAGAAAGGCAGTAGTTTTACTTGCCAGTTGGAGTATTGTTGACAGATTTTTAAGCTATTCGAAGTTGCAGACGAGCTGAGGTAGAGGATTTGCTCAATTGGAGCTGATTTAGCAAGGTGAGTGCCAGATCTCATATTCATTGTGTGAAATGGAATGTGTGATGTTAAGTCTGAAATAAGTTTGAGGGTGCGAGTTGCCATGTATTGGTTATAAGTGTATTAGCTGTTAAGTAATTATTTTGGATAAGGATTGTTGGTGTAAAACCTGGAAAGAGTGTTAAAACGTGGTATGCATGAGTTTGAATTGATTTAAGCAAGGATAATAACCCACTAGCAAGCTAGGGGCTGCGAGCTGGGTGATGCTGCAGTCTATTTCAGCACCTGGGTCAGGCAAATGGCAGCAACTCGCAGAAAGGGAGAGTTTATTGAGCTGGGTAGTGCTCACATTTTAGGTCGAGCTAGCTTGGGCAGCAGCTCGCAAGGACGAGTTGGGTTATGCCCAGTCCGTCACAAATCTGTCCGAGCTGACCTTAGTTCAATAGCTTGCGAAGGGCGAGCTAGGTTGGAGAGGTAGCTCGCTAAGGGCCAGCTGGAAAGGAGCTCACTGTTCAGGCCAAGCGAGCTAGACAAGAGCTCCTAAACGACGAGCTGGGCAGTAGCTTTCAGCTTAAGCTCGACCCTTTAATTGAAGTGTAGTGTTTGTGTGCTAGAATGTGATTTTTCGATTGGATTATTAAGGCTAAGAAATCACTCTGGCATTAAAGTGTAGGTGGAGCAGCGTGCTAGCAAAGGACACAGAAGAATGGTTATACATATGGACAGTAAATAGTGAGTGTGGTTTCTCTCAAAGCATTTTAAAAGCTCATTTAATTATGACACTTGTTTATTCTTAAATTATTTATATTGAAATGATCTATGGTTGCATGTCTCTAGTTTTATATTCATATCGCATGCAACTTTTTGAATTCTATATTAATAATATTTATGCACTTCAGTAGCAAAGCAATTTAATTAGATACATGTTGGAGAATGTTTTCGAGCTCAATTAATGTATTTATCAAACAAAGAGAAAATAAAGTTTAAGTAGTTTAAAAAAATTTTAAATGTCTATAGCTTACCCTAAGCCCCAAAGATTTTCGGTCGAAATACCGTATATGTGTATGACAAGTGTGGTTGGGAGCGTCACTAACCATGGGGGGGTCTAAGTCACAGTCAGTTAGTCGCCCTCTGCACGTATACAGTAGTGTAAATTTGCCTGATGTTAGGGTGGGTATTGCGATCCCTAAGGTCCCTCATTGACGACTACATAGAGAGATTTCCCTAATCCTAGTAATGTGTGCGAGTTATGTTAGTGTTATGTATAGGTACCATCACGAAGGATAAGTTTCCTTAGGTTATCAAATGAGGCAAGTTTCAGAAAGAAAAACACATCATTAGACATGAAATTGCAGATATCGAGAAAGCTATATCACAAGAAGATTTATGAACATTATTATGATTTTCAAATAAAATTACATTTATATATTGTCGACGTGATTTTCTGATTGACGAGAATTCAATGCTCAGTACCTGCAATCAATGTCGAACAACAAAAAAACCAAGAACAAAACAGAAAATAGAAAGGTAAGAACAGAAATCACACACAGATTTTACGTGGTTCAGCGAGTGCGCCTACGTCCACGACTGTCTCTCTATAATTCAGCAGAGTGACAGTATATTATTGCTTAGATCCTGTTTTATAATGATTTTAACCCCTATTTATAGATGAAGAGGCGTTACAAATCGGGTAACAATAAAATAGGAAGAGAATCATGAATTAATTACACTTCCTAATCAGTTGGAACAAAATCAGGAAACTGCTCTAAGTATCTCAAGATTATGTTGACTGAGTTTGAATTTGAATTAACTTTCGTTTCTGGCAAGAGAATCATGATCAAATCAAGTAATTATCTAATCTGGAAGATTTTGTATTAATTGACCACTGTGCGAGCTGTTTATTGCCTTGAGCGACCTCGAGCTGGACCTCGCTGAGAAACGAGCTATGCATAGCGCGAGCTGCATAGCGATCTGTAAGCTGGCTGTGAAACGAGCTGATAAATGTGAGTTGCAGAGCTCGTTAGGGCGAGCTGTAAAGCTTATTGGACTTGGAGATGATAACTAGGCTTTGTCTGCTGGGCCTTTGCATTGGGTCGACTTAATGGGCTTTTATCAGGCTTTTACCAACCCATTTGGTGAGTTCAGAAAATGCACATAACATCAGCCCTTCAGTTCTCAGTTCGTTCTGGGAATTGGGAGCTCGAGCTCGCTGGTAAAAGCTAATCTTAAATTTGTCGCTTCGCGCCTTTTCAAATTCATTCCCATCAGCTTTCAACACGTGGTGATCATGCAGGAAGTGACTGAACCGACACTGGCATGTCTTCGGTCACGTGCATTTAATGCGCACATCTTTCAACTGACGGTTGCATGATTACAAAGAGGAAATTAGAGCTTTCATTAATCATAATAAGATTGAATTACAAAATACATGTAACAAAGAAGTTACCGATAATATGGTCGAAGATGCTCGGCATTCCAAGCTCGAGAGACCTCAGCTCCATTCATGTTGGTTAAATGATAAGCTCTATTTCTAAAGTTGGCTTTGATGATGTAGGGTCCTTCCCAATTTGGGCCTAAGGGTTCATCACTGGCTTTGCGAGCTTCAGGCAAGATGAGTCGTAGCACCAAGTCGCCCTCATTGAAACTCTGAACTTGAGCTTTCCTGTTATAATATCTCACAATTCTTTGCTTATAGACTGCTACCCTCAACCAAGCTGATTCCCTTGTTTCTTCAAGTAGGTCAAGGTTTGTTGCCAGCAGTTGGTCATTGTCTTTTGGATTGAAGGTTGCTAGATGCTGCGAGGTGACTTCTAGCTCTGCTGGGATCATGGCCTCAGATCCGTACACCATTGAAAAGGGAGTCTCACCTGTGGTGCTGCTAGCTATGGTCCTGTAAGCCTATAACACTTTCGGAAGCTCGTCTACCCACGCTCTTTTCTTTGCTTCTAGTTTCATCTTCAAGGTATGCTTGATAATTTTATTCACAGCTTGAACTTGGCCATTGGCTTGTGGATGGTCCACTGCTGAGAAGCTCTTGACGATCTTGAGGTCGCTGCAGAACCTGAGAAACTGGTCGCTAGTGAACTGGGTCCCATTATCTGTCACGATCTGCTGAGGAACCCTAAACCTGCAGATAATATTATTCCACACGAACTTTTCAATCTTCGTCGTGGAAATTTCAGCCAACTCTTTCGCTTCTGCCCACTTGGTAAAATAATCAACTGTGACCATAACGTGCTTGCATCTTTCGCGAGCTGTTGGTAAAGGCCCGATTAAATCCATCCTCCAAATTGCAACGGGCCACGGGCTCACCATTTGCTGAAGATAGGCTGGTGGAGCTCGTGGAACTTGGGCAAACCTCTAGCACTTATCACACTTCTTCACCAAGTCAATGACAGCTTGCTTCATCGTGGGCCAGTAGAAACCCTGTCGAAGTGTCTTGTGAGCTAGAGACAGCCCCCCAGCGTGATTACCACAATGGCCTTCATGTATTTCTTTCATCACGACCTCACAGTCTTGGCCATCAATGCATCTCAAAAGTGGAGCTGAAAACCCCTTTTTGTACAACACATCGTCATAGATGCAATATCTAGCTACTCTAGCTTGCAAACGTCATGCTTCTAACTTATCACCTGGCAGCTTCCCATCTTGCAAATAATTCAAAATTGGACCCATTCAAGAATCAGGCTGCACAGTTATAGCCATTACTGAATTCTTCTCTTCTATACTTGGAGCTGGCAAGAACTCTACTGGGATTGCCTTGAGGAAATCTGCATCTCGAGTTGTCGCCAGGCGAGCTAGTGCATCTGCATGCGAGTTTTGAGCTCGTGAGATCTGCTTCACCTCGTATTTCTGGAAAACACTCAACATTTCATGAACTTTCTAGAGATATATAGCCATTTTCATACCTCTAGCCTGATACTCCCCCAGTATATGGCAAATCACGAGCTGTGAGTCGCTAAAAACCCTTAGCCGCTCAGCTCGCATTTTTCTGGCCAAGCGCAATCCTACGAGCTGTGCTTCATACTTAACTTCATTATTTGTTGCCTGGAAGCCAAATCTTAGAGCACAAAGGATTTTGTGGCCCTCAGGGCTAATCAACAATATTCCAGCTCCAACTTTCTGCTCGCTAGACGACCCATCAACATAAAGCTCCCAGGTTGGTCCCTCAGAAGATTCAGTCTCATCGCCCACAAGCCCTATAAATTCTACATTTAAGTCTGCCAGAGCTTGGGCTTTGATAACCGTCTTTGGCTTATATTGAATATCAAACTGTGCGAGCTCAACTGCCCATTTTAACAAGTGACCTGAGGTATCCTGCTTTCTGTAAAACTTGCTTCAGCGGATATTGGGTGAGGACTTCGATTGTATGAGCTTAAAAATAAGGTCGTAGCTTCCTCGATGCGACCGCTAGGCATTAAGTGAGCTTCTTCATCTGCGAGTACCTGGTTTTAACATCCTGCAATCTTTTACTTACATAATATACTGGAAGCTACGTCTTTTCCTCTTCTCTCACCAAAGCAGTGCTTAAAACTTGTTGAGATACCCTCAAATACAAAATTAGCTTTTCTCTTTCTCTGGGCTTAGAGAGGATCCTTGAGTTGCTGGAAAGCTAATTCACACTGTTCAGTCCATTCGAAGCTTTTTGCCTTCTTCAAAATATCAAAAAATGGGATGCATTTATCAGTAGCCTTCGAGATGAACCTGCTTAGTGCTGCACATCCTTTATCTTGGTAGGCGACCTCATATCTATTAGTGCTTTGATCTTCTCAGGATTGGCTTCAATACCCCTACTATTCACCATGAAGCCCAGAAACTTCCTAGAAGCTACCCTGAACGCACACTTATGTGGATTCAGCTTCATCTGATAGCTCCTCAGAACCTGAAACATCTCCCCCAAGTAGCGCACATGATCACCCACCTGTTTGGATTTTACTAACATATTATCCACGTAGACCTCTATGGTCTTCCTAATATGTTCTTCAAACATCATATTTACCAAGCGTTGGTAGGTCACTCCTGTATTTTTTAGCCCGAAGGGCATCACCTTGTAGTAGTATAAACCGTGATCTGTTATAAACGAGGTGTGCTCTTCGTCCTCGAGATTCATTGGGATCTGATTATAACTCGAGTATGCATCCATGAAGCTCAGGAGTTCATGGCCAGCTGTAGCATCCAAGAGCTGGTCTATCCTTGGCAAGGGGAAGCTATCCTTGGGGCATGCATTATTCAAATCAGTGAAGTCGATGCAAATTCTCCACTTCCCGTTTTTCTTCTTCGCTAAAACGGGATTGGCGACCCAGGTCGGGTAGTAAGCTTCTCGGATAAACTTATTGGTCAGCAGCTTATCTACCTCTTCCTTCAATGCTAAGTAGCGTTCCCCTGTCATTGCTCTCCTCTTCTGACGAACTGGCTTGTGGTAAGGATCAATATTCAACCTGTGTGACATCACTTTGGGATCTATCCCCACCGTGTCTTCGTGATTCCATGCAAACACATCCAAGTTCGCTTTTAAGAAATCGACAAGCTGGACTCTCAGTTCGAGAGTTAGACCCCTTCCTAGCTTCAGGCACCTTTTAGGATCCACCTCGCTGACCTGAACATCTTCTAGTTCTTCAACTGACCCAGTAGCTCGCTCTGCATCCACTTCGCGAGGGTCAAGATCATGGCTAACCCCCTTCTTATTTATAACTCGTGGTTTGCCCCTAAAACCACGTTCACTTTCTTTCCTCTTACACCCATCTTCACAGTATTCTCATAGCAGCATCTGGCTAAGTGCTGCTCTCCTTGAACACATCCGATGTCGTTGGGAGTTGGAAACTTGACTGTGAGGGTCTTGGTCGAAGTAACTGCATCCAGGTCGTTCAACGAAGGTCTTCCCAGGACCATGTTGTATGCTGATAGGCAGTCAATAATCAAAAAATCTGCCAACACAGTAGACTGGCGATCTGCTTCTCCGAGCGTAAGTGGCAGCTTGATCTGGCCCACCGGTACAACAGATATAAGGGCTCCGGGGACGGTCTTAGTTGCTCTGCTCCTAGCCCCATTTGATCAAAGCAGCTCTTGTACATCACATTCATCGAGCTCCTAGTGTCAATCATAATGTGCCGCACTTCCATGTTATTGATCTTAGCTCGGATGACCAGCGCATCATTGTGAGGCCAGATTACACCCCTAGCATCATCATTAGTGAAAACGATTTCGTCCGAGGTTGTCCTTCCCTTCTTTGCAAGTCCCTCCGACCGACTAACCTGAAAGGTATGATTTGCTTCTCGGACATACCTCTTGTGCGACCTGTTTGAAGTACCTGCGATATGTGGGCCACCATGAATTGTAAAAATAGTTCTTATCACAAGCTCATGTTCTGGCTCGGGAACTCGCTGAGACTGTTGCTGTGTTGGCTGTTGCTGCTGAGGTCGTTGTTGTGGAGGTCTCGAGTCTGCAAGTCTCACCTCGTAATCTCTCAAGCGATCTCTCTTGATTAACTTTTCAATGGCGTCTTTCAACGCCCAACAATCCAAAGTGTTGTACCCGACCTTATTATGATAGACACAAAACTTACTTTTGTCTCTATATTGAACAGGGGCCTTCAAAGGGTAGGGCTTCCTAAAGTCTTCCTTGTTTCTCTTCGCTGTGAGAATCCTATCTTGTGAGTCTGACAAGATGCTGTAATCTTCATAGCGACTTTGACACTGAGGTCGCTCATTCCTAGACTCTCTCCTCGCCTTCTTAACGATCTGATTGCTTGAGCCACTGTTTCTACCTTTTTCGTTCCTGCCATTATTCCTCTTTTTCGACTGGCTGGAACTGCCCGCTTCATTTTTCTTGTTGGACTTCTTCGGGCTGAAGGTTTCTTTCCACTTGATCTCCTTTGTAGCTCGCTCGTAAAACTCTCCCAAATCCTTCACCCGGGACTTGTAAATGCTCTTATACAATTTCTCATTCTTGCGTAACCCAGCTGAGATCGCAGTTAATATACTCTCGTCTGATGGATTCTTAATATTTACGACCTCAAGTCTGAACCCGGTGATATAATCTTTCAATGACTCACTTTGATGCTGGAAAATGGTGGTTAAGTGGCAGGATGGTGCGAGTTGCCTTCTTAACGCCCTGTATTGGCTAATGAACTTCTGCTGACACTTTTCCCACCTTCATATGTTGCGAGCTGGGAGATTTTTGAACCAAGTTCGCGGAAGGTCTCCAAGAGTAGCCAAGAATACACGACACTTCACCAACGGATTATCTGTCTGTAAGTCCATCTGAACATTAAAGGTGTCAAGATGGTCATAGGAGTCACTGTTCCCCTTGTATTGCTAAATATTTGGCATCTTGAACCTGCGAGGAAGAGGCTGCGCCTCGATCTCCCTAGTAAACGGAGTCCTTTCTCCGTAATGCTCTCACTGGTCTGGAGCGCCAAGTCACGCTTCAAGCTGCTGGACCCTCTGAAGAAGTTCCTCCACCTGCGGGTCTCGGGGTCCATCTCTCCTTCTATGGTCACGATCTAGAGAGTGGCGTTCTGGTTTATACCTCTAACTCTCTCTGATTGAGCCACCAGCTTGCTGCAACCTTGCATGTCGCTCTTCTACCTCGTTTACGTGTCGAGCTGCAGCTCGGGCTTTATCATAACCAACTTCTACTCGCCTGCTTTCATCCTGATTTACCCTTATCATCAGGCTTGCAGGGTGTGCAACTTCTCTTTCTTCACGAATGGGGCGATCTCCAGTTCTAGAGCACGCACTGAAGGAGCGAGCTGAGCCGGTAGGTCACGACATCTCCCTTGCTGGCCTTTCAGGCACCTGCATTGCTTCATGTTGTTGATATGTCTGCCTCGGGTCAGTAGCTTCGACCCTGGGCACATTCTGCGCTTGAGCTTGCACCAACAAATTTAGAGCCTTAGTAAGTTGTCGAACTGTGAGCTCCAACGCCTCTTGCCTCTAATACCATGCCTGTTACTCATCAACTATTGGGGCGATTGGAACTGGTTGGCAATGGGGCAAAGGTAACATGCCTGCTGCTGTACCAGCTGTCAGACCGTGAGATGTGCCTACTGCATGCATGGGTGCGTCTTCAACCTGTTGTGTATCGCGCTGATGCTGGTTGGTTTGGCTCTCTACCTGGTCAACTTGTGAGCCCACGTACTTGGTTTTTTTAGTTCTTGCGATCGTTATAAATCGAGAGATTGAAATAGGACATATTGCAGTCTGGGCCCTCTTTCTAGCGCCAAAATGTCGACGTGATTTTCTGGTCGATGAGAATTCAATGCCCAATACCTGCAATCAATGTCGAACAGCACAAAAACCAAGATCAAAACAAAAAATGGAAAGGCAAGAACAGAAATCACACACAAATTTTACGTGGTTCAGCGAGTGCACCTACGTCCACGACTGTCTCTCTATAATTCAGCAGAGTGACAGTATATTATTGCTTAGATATTGTTTTACAATGATTTTAACCCCTATTTATAGAGGAAGAGGCGTTACAAATCGGGTAACAATAAAACAGGAAAAGAATCATGAATTAATTACACTTCCTAATCAGTTGGAAAAAAATCAAGAAACTGCTCCCAATATCTCGAGATTATGTTGATTGGGTTTGAATTTGAATTAACTTCCGTTTTTGGCAAGAGAATCATGGTCAAATCAGGTAACTGCCTAATCTGGAAGATTTTGTATTAATTGACCACTAGGCGAGCTGTTTATTGCCTTAAGCGACCTCGAGCTGGACCTCGCTAAGAAGCGAGCTATGCATAATGCGAGCTGCATAGCGATCTATAAGCTGGATGTGAAACGAGCTGACAAATGCGAGCTGCAGAGCTCGTTAGGGCGAGCTGTAGAGCTTATTGGACTTAGAGACGATAACTGAGCCTTGTCTGTTGGGCCTTTGTATTGGGTCGACTTAATGGGCTTTTATCAGGCTTTTACTAGCCCATTTGGTGAGTCCAGAAAATGCACATAACATATATTATGCTTGATTTATATTTTATCAATTAAAGTTAAAATATTAGTTTTCTTACAAATCTTTTGGGAGGTGTATTCATATTTTGAAAATAAGTTTCAAAATTGATAAGTACCCACTCATTGAGTTTATACTCACCCCTCGTTTCCTTGTTTTATAAAAACCATCCCAGGTGTCGATGCGAGGTAGAGATTTGAGGACGCTCAGTTGGGTGTGCACAAGGATTGATACGTGACGCAACGACACTATTTCGTTTGCTTCGCATTATCATATATTGTATATCTTTTGAACATAATGCATGTTTCATAAACTTTGAATTGAAAATGTATATTTGGTGTATCTCGTATTATATTTTGTGAACTATGTGTGCACTTTATTTTGTTTAGCTTTAGTGGATTTTTTGTTATCTTGAATGAAATCGTATTTGAAAAAGTATTTCAAAGAGTTTCGTAAAAGTTTCAGTAAAAGAAAAAGGTTTAACTTCATGGAAACCTTTCAACCGGTGTAGATCCTGTTTAAGGGGCTACTGACCAGTTACTTAGTAGGCTGCCTGGTGTATAAGGAAGAGAGGCCTGTTAATATCAAGTTAGAAGGTTAAAGTGAAATGCAAAAATTGGATGTAGCTTTTTGGCATGCTTTCAGCCTCAATGAGTATGGAATGGTGGATGCTTATTTTTGAGTGCTTGAATGGTTATATGAGTCATGGTGATTGACAGGCCCCAACTCCTACTCTCAAGGCGACCTGTCCAACAATCCCATGGTAGCCCTCTAGTTGGGATACTCTTCGGTTGAAAGATTCCCATGAAATTAAGTCTTTTTAAATTTCTAATATGAATATCCTTTTTCGAAATCCTTTTTAAAATTTATTTATTAGCGGAATTTGGTGAGAACTTTTTCATTTTAAAATTTACGTTTATAAACAAGATTTTATAAAAATTTCAACAGCACAACAACTGTTTTGTTTTCTCTTTTTTCAAAAAAAAAAAATTTCACCCTGTAAACTTACATTTAAAAGATATGTACACTCCAAAATAAATCATTTCTCAACTACTGAGTCTTAGACCCTTTTTCCACAAATCACAAATAACCTCAAACATGCATTAAATGTAAAACAATTTCAAACTCTGAAATATGATATGCATGAATATATATAAAAAATTCAAAAGTGGAATTTATATTTACATACAAGACATTTCACTTTTTTAAGATATAAACATCATACATGAATTACCAAAGGAATCATAGCTGCACCAGACAGAAGTCTATCTACTCTAGATGTGAAGTACCTACTGCCTGAATGTCTGCACTTGTACTTGATCTTGGGATATTTTTATTTTTAAAACAACAAAACTAAGGGTGAGCTAATAAGCTCAGTAAGTGTTAATGCTTTTATATTAAAATCATGATTTCTAAATTAGCCTTCCTAAAAACTTTAAAATACATTTTCGTAACTGTTTCCAAACCATAAATCTGAAATGCATTTTCTAAAAACCTCATCTTAAGCGAACTCATGTAAAATATTCAATGTAAATATGTTTTGTACGTAATGAAACTGGAATTTATTAACGTATTTGAAAAGTAAATTTCTTATTTCGAAAAACTGTTTTAAAACACTTTTCAATCTGAGAGCATAACAACTTATATTAACTTATCTTTATTGTAAAATCTCTCTTTAAAAAATAAATCAAACACTGGTGCCTGATTACCACATGGTACCCTAGGTCACTGTAAATTGAATTCCATATGGCCTTGGCCATATGTCCGGTTCTATGTAGCGGGACTGGTCCACACTACTAGGAGCTAGCCATTATATACCTCTATACGTGCATGGACGACACACTAAACTGGACTAATTGACACAATCCCTCCCACGGGTTTCCTCCCGCTGTTAGTGACAAACACCCCTGACACTGCCATGCACATTTAGGGTACTCTGACCGAAAATAACTATCTGAGATATATATATATATATATATATAAGGTGTACCATAGGCTTATAAAATCATTTCCATACATGCTGCTCTTCATCAATTCATACTTAGTTCACATAATCTTTCTGAAATATATGCAAGAGGTTTTCATTTTACAACTCAATTATTATAAGAATTTAGTTTCAAGTGTTTAAAGCATAAATATTTATAAAGCATACCATAGGTTATAAGAATATTTCCAAACACTTAGCTTTTCACTAGGAATCTCAGATTTCATGTAGGCTTTAAAAATTCATGCAATAAGGTTCTCATTTGAAATTTCATTAAATTCATTCAATAAGGTTCTCATTCGAAATTTCATTTATCACATAAAACTCAATTTTCAAACAACAACAGCATGAATTTAAATTAATATACAAAACCAATGCGAATAGAAATTTAAACATGTCAAATCTTTTTGTTAGGACACTTACCTAGATCCCTAGCTCGTTATTTATCTCTAATCAACGGAATATTCTCTTTGCCTCCGAATAACCTACACATTTTCGTAACTTATTTTCAGACCACGTTATAATTAACGTAATTCGCACGAATATAAATTCATGCATCATTCCAACGAAATACTCAACCAATCTAATATTTCGAAACACCGCATTTTGATCCGTCTTAACTTCAATCACTCGCATTTAACATCCATTCACAATTCTAATTATTTAAACACTAAAAACACATCAATTTAAGATTAAATTTATGCGAATGAATTTAAACGACGATTTCGAACCTAAACTTCTTCATTTGGCCGAATTCAATATAATATTTTATCATCATTCTTTTCGCGTTTTCACATCAATTTACACCCAAACATATCAAGAATCAATGAAATTTTCATTTATTATCACTAAATATCACTTTCGACCAATTTCGAAATATTCAATCACAAAGTGGTCATTTAGCAGTCAACGATTTCTTTTTCGATTTCCGAGCTTATCATATCATCCAAATGTTCCCTAAAATTGCATAAACCAATAAAAAACAAATTTTAAATGATAAAAATGCCCGTTGGCCGAATATGTGCATTCTGCTCAAGTTAATATTCCAACTCATTTCACACATCCAAAACACATCAAACTCATGCAAAACACATCCAAAACATGGCAAAACCATCAAAAATCCAATAACCCATAAAATCCTCTTATGGCCAAACTTGTACTCACATGCATGCCAATTTTCGAAATCAATTCCACAACAAATTCATCCATAAACCAATCTTCACACTAAAGAGGTGGTAAATTCTAAAACCCAAGCATGTTTTCACAAAAATCTTTCCGAAAACTTAACAAAACTGCTCAAAAACTAAAACTTACCTTTCGAAATCGTTGAAAACACCTCCTAAATGACTTCAACATTCATACATAGGTCTCATTTCTTTAAAAACACCATCATCTATCCTTGCATGTGGTTCGACCTTCACTCTCTCTCTCCTTAGCCGGACACCCCTTAGTTTGATTCCTTACTTCTTGCTTCTTGTTTCCTTTTAAAAATCAAAATGAAGATGATTGAAACAATACTGTAAGAGGAGAGAATCGGGAGAGGTGTAAGGAATGAGAGAATGTGTTCTTTGACCGTGAGTGAGGGTTGAGAGAGCTTGAGAGTTTTTGAGCAAGAGATGAGGGAAATAAGAGGAAGCCTTGAGTTGAGAGAATGAGAGCATGAGCTATGAGAATGAGAGAGCTTTGAGAGAGTGAAAGACTGAGAGAGAAATGAGAGTGAATGAATGTGTATGTGATCGTGAGAGTTGAGAGAATATGAGAGATGTGTGTTGACCGTGCACTTCAAGGAAAAATGAAACGTTATTGCTTGATTTTCACCTTAACACACACACATATATGTCTAATTGGTAACATCCACTTGTCACTTTTTCCTTATGATCCACCGTCCATTTGTCACCTTTTCTTTTCATTCATTAAATATTTGTCTTTCAATTATTGGCCCTTCCTTCACTAACATATCATTTATCTACTTTCATGAATTCTTTCGAATTTTTTTATTTTCGTGTTTGAAATTATTTCAGATCCATCTGGAAATTATACGATAACTAAATTAACATTTTCGAAAATTTATTAAAATTCAATTTTACATCTACAGTCACTAAAAACAATCTCTATGTTACTTCGGAAACGAAATCATTTCCGGTTCTATCCAGGATTCTACTAAAATTATATTTTCACAACTAGGTATTGGAATTTATTTTATTTCTCTATAAATGCTATTAACGGGACACTGATCAAATAAAGTGCTTTTGTCCCATATACTTCAAATCATTTAAAACCTCTTCGAAAAGACTTATCTTCGCTTTGCTTTAGTTTCCATTGATTTTAATATTAATTTCAAAACTTTAGTCTACAAGATCTGTTTTTCAAAAATTATTATTCACACGGACCTCTTTCCGTTTGGATACCCTATGCGTCGGAAAATAAATTATTTATCATAAAATGAAGTTTGAGGCTTTACAATTTCATCTATCCTTATAAATATTTTGTCCTCGAAATTTAAATGAACCGACCTATTCAAAGAGTAATCATTCTCGACTGGCAGAAAATAAACGGATTTCGTCAACCTATCCACTATAACCCATATAGTATTATGTCATCTTTGATTGCGTGGAAGCCTTACTACGAAATCCATGATAATCTTTTCCCACTTCCATTCTGGGATAGGGAGAGGCTATAACAATCCCATAGGTTTCTGATGCTCTGCTTTCACCTGTTGACAGATTAAACATTTAGGGACAAAATCTGTACATCTTTGTGCTACCCGGATGCATGGCATAGGTTGAGGAGTTAGCTTCCTCCATAATCTCCTTTTTCAAATATTCCACATCCAATACACAAAAACGATGACCCATCATCACCATACCATCATCTCAACTACAAAACCAGATCTTTGCCCACTCTCGATTTCCTTTCTCAATTTCACTAACTAGGGATCCTGCTTTTACTGTTCTCTGATCTTATCCACCAAAATAGGGTGAGCATGAAATGTAGCCAACAATGCCCTTGAGTCTACTATCTCTAAATGTACTCCTAGAGACCTCATCTCCATCAAAAGTGGAAGTTACACTATTTTCAATTGCGCTAACGTACTGGTAGGTCTCCTACTAAGAGCAACTGCCAATACATTGGCTTTTCCGAAGTGGTACTCTATTGTACAATCATAGTCTTTTATTAGTTCTAACCACCTCCTCTGTCTTAAATCTAGCTTTTTCTACATAAACAAATACTGCAGACTCTTGTGATCCATGAAGATCCGACAGGGAACACCATACAAGTAATGCCTCCATATCTTCAGTGTGAACACAACAGCTACAAGCTCCAAATCATGGGTAAGGTAGTTTTACTCATGCTTCTTCAACTGTCTAGAAGCATATGCGACAACTCTGTCATTCTGCATCAAGACACACCCTAAGCCCTATCTCGAGGCATTACTGTATACTATAAAGCCATCTATCCTCATAGGCAATGTAAACACAAAAGCTGATGTTAATCTTCTCTTCAATTCATCGAAGCTTTGTTGATAGGCATCTGACTCTACAAACTTTTCATCTTTTCTCGTCAGTTTGGTCAATGGGATTACTATTCTGGAAAACCTCTCAACGAACTTTCTATAGTATCCTACCAACCCAAGAAAGCTCCTGACTTCAGTCATATAGGTGGGCTGTTTCCAGTTCGTAATAACTTCTATTTTCTAAGGATCCACATGAGTCTTTCAACTGAAATCATATAACCTAAGAAAGCAACCTTATACAACTAGAACTAGTACTTACTGAACTTAGCGTACAACTAGTGCTATCATAGGGTCTATAACATTATTTTGAGATGTTCTGCGTGGTCCTTATGACTGCCCGAATACTCTAGGATGTCATCAATGGATACAATCATGAACTTATCCATATAGGCTCGGAAGACTCTATTTATCAGGTCTATAAATGCTACTGGGGGCTTCCGTCAACCCAAAGGGCATAATTAAAAACTCATAATGTCCTTATCGAGTCCTAAAAACTATCTTTGGAATATCTTCATTGCGAATTTTCAACTGATGATACCCAAATCTTAGATCAATTTTCGAATACACTATAAATCCTTATAACTGATCAAAAAAATCATCAATTCTTAGGAGCGAATATTGATTCCGTATTGTTGCCCTATTAAACTGTCTAAAGTCAATGTACAACCTTAAACTCCTAACCTTCTTTTTGACGAACAGAACTGGAGCCCCCCATAGAAACACTGGGTCTCACAAAACCCTGATATAGCAATTCCTCCATTTGAACTTTCAATCCTTTCAACTCTACAGGAGCCATTCTGTAAGGAGTAATCGAAATTGACTCAATCCTCGGAGTCAAGTCTATCTCGAACTCTATCTCCCTATCTGGAGGTAAACTCGGGAAATCCTTTGGAAACACATCGGGGAACTCTCTGACCACCGGGATACTTACATCATCTTTCTGCTTAACCGTATAAGCTAGATATCCCTAACACCCTTTTCAGAGCATCTTACTTATTGTCATAGTTGTCATCACACTGGTGGCCAGTGCCTTTAGTATTCCACGGAACACTGTCTTTGACTCCCCTGAACTGGCTAATCTGACTTCCTTCCTTGAAATAGTCAATTGTGGCTCAATGCTTAGACAATCAATTCATCCTTAAGATTACATCAAAATCTTGAATGTCTAATACAATTAAGTTCGTCGGAAACTCCTTGCCATCTATCACCACTTTACTTCCTAGAATAACTTTTTCAACCACTAGCGAGTCTCCAGTAGGAATGGAAACTATCATGCTACAATCTAATGTTTGCAACTCAATATTCAACTTGGCAGAAAAATACATAGACATAAAAGAATGCGTGGCCTCAGAATCTATCAACATATAAGCATCATGATCAAATATAGAAATTATACCAAAGACCACCTTTGGAGTAGCATTAACCTCTTACTGTGTAATGACTAACACTTTGTCCTATGTGCGGGGTCTACCTAGCTGACCCGTGAGAGGTACTCCTTTACTCTCCGAACCTCTAACTGGAGCTATAACACTCTGTACTCTATTTTGGGAGCCTCTACCTTCCTATTTTTGACCTACACTGACTTGAATGGATGCTGAGGGTCTGACTTCTGAACTTGTAGGTGTGGCTGCCTATAGGCATTCCCTCACTTAGTGGCCTTTCTGCCCATAACGATAACAAGCAATACCACCTGTTTTGCATTCACTCGTATGCCTCCTTCCACATTTATCACACTTCAGTACTGAACTTCTCGGGATATGAAAACTTCCAGGTGTTGTGGGTGGCCTAACTCACCTCTGACTGGATGATGCTCCCTAACTCATCCTCCTGCCATCAACCCATCTGGACCTATTCTTGTTTTGGGAAATTTTGTTGGGCTCTTCTTGGGGCAAACAGGATTTGCTGCGTTTATTCTCCTATCTCTCACCAATTTTATGGCATGTTCAATTGAACACCTCGATACTTCCTGCGTTTCACGCAACTGACGTATAACTACCATCAGTATTTAGGCGACTTGATCAACACTAAAATTTACGTCGGCTAATGCTATCGGTTCCGATGGTCCTAATTGGGATTAATTCATGGAGCCATTTGTCAAACCCGTTGCTTGCACGATCTCCCGCGAGGATGGTACATTTGATGCTGGAGCCTCTGGAAGAGCTCCTTTAGGACCTCTACAACTTCGTCGGTGCATATTGCTATGATTTCATCAAAAATGAAATTATGAACATATGCAATTTATTAAAAATGTATGCATGAGAATATTAAAATCGTTCCGGGTTGCCCTGTAAAAACTTATAAAATCATAACATAAAAAGGGATTACCCTATTTCGAAAACCATGCTCTGATACCAAAACTAACAGGCCCCGACTCCTACTCTCAAGGCAACCTGCCCGACAACCTCACGGTAACCCTCCAATCGAGATCCCCTCCAGCTGAAAGGTTCCCGTGAAATTAAGTCTTTTTTAATTTCTAATCTAAATATCCATTTTTTGAATTTTTTTTAAAAATTTATTTATCAATAGAATTGGGAGAGAAATTTTTCAATTTAAAATTTATGTTTATAAAAAAGATTTTATAAAAATCTCGACAACACAACAGCTGTTTTGTTTTTTTTAAAAAAAAAAAAAAAAATTCCACCCTATAAACTTACATTTAAAAGACTTGTATACTTCAAAATAAACAATTTCTCAACTACTGGGCCTCAGGCCATTTTTTCATATCACAAAAAATCTCAAACATGCATTCAACTTAAAATAATTTCAAACTCTGAAATATGATATGTATGAATATATATAAAAAAATTCAAAAGTGGAATTTATATTTACATACAAGACACTTCAAATTTTTAAGATATAAACATCATACATGAATTACTAAAGGAATCACAGCTGAACCCGATAGAAGTTTATCTACTCCGGATGTGAAGTCCCTATTGCCTGAACGTCTGCACCTGTATCTGATCTTAGGAGGTTTTTATTTTTAAAACAACAAAACTATGGGTGAGTTAATAAGCTCAATGAGTGTCAATACTTTTATATTAAAATCATGATTTCTAAATTAGCATCCCTAAAAACTTTAAAATATATTTTTGTAATTGTTTCCAAACCATAAATCTAAAATGCATTTTCTGAAAACCTTATCTTAAACGAACTCACATACAATATTCAATGTAAATATGTTTCGTACGTAATGAAACTGGAATTTATTAACATATTTGAAAAGTGAATTTTTTATTTCAAAAAACTGTTTTGAAATGCTTTTAAATCTGAAAGCATAGCAGTTTATATTAACTTATCTTTACTGTAAAATCTCTCTTTGAAAAATAAATCAAGCACTAGTGCTTGATTACCACATGGTACCCTAGGTCATTGTAAACTGAATTCTATATGGCCTTGGCCATACGTCCAGTTCTATGTAGCGGGACTGGTCCACACTACTAGGAGCTAGCCATTATATACCTCTATACGTGCATGGACAACACACTGAACTAGACTAATTGACACAATCCCTCCCGTAGGTTTCCTCCCGCTGTTAGTGACAAACACCCCCTGACACTGTCATGCACGTTTAGGGTACTCTGACCGGAAATAACTACCTGAGATATATATATATATATATATATATAAAGCGTACCTTAGACTTATAAAATCATTTCCATACATGCTGTTTTTCATCAATTAATACATAATTGACATAATATTTTCTGAAATACATGCAAGAGGTTTTCATTTTACAACTCAATTATTATAAGAATTTACTTTCAATTGTTTAAAGCATGAATATCTATAAAGCATACTATAGGTTACAAAAATATTTCCAAACACTTGCTTTTCACTAGGAATCTCACATTTCATGGAGACTTTAAAAATTCATGCAATAAGGTTCTCGTTCGAAATTTCATTTATCACATAAAACTCAATTTCCAAATAACAACAACATGAATTTAAATTAATATACAAAACCAATGCGAATAGAAATTTAAGCATGTCAAATCATTTTTGTTAGGACACTCACCTGGATCCTTAGCTCGCTATTTATCTTTAATCAATAGGATATTCCTTTGCCTCCGAATAACCTATATATTTCCGTAATCTATTTTCAGACTACGCTACAACTAACGTAATTCATACGAAAATAAATTCACGCGTCATTCCAACGAAATACTCAACCAATCTAATATTTCGAAACACCTAATTTTGATCCGTCTTAACTTCAATCACTTACATTTAACATCTATTCGCAATTCTAATTATTTAAACACTAGAAACACATCAATTCAAGATTAAATTCATGCGAACGAATTTAAACGACGATTTCGAACCTAAACTTCCTCACTTGGATGAATTCAATATAATATCTAATCATCATTCCTTTCGCGTTTTCACATCAATTTACACCCAAACATATTAAAAATCAATGAAATTTCCATTTATTATCACTAACTATCACTTTCAAATGATTTCGAAATATTTAATCACAAAGTGGTCATTTAGCACTCAACGATTTCTTTTTCAATTTCCAAACTTATCCTATCATCCAAATATTCTCTAAAATCACATAAACTAATCAAAAACAATTTTTAAATGACAAAAATGCCCCTTGGCCGAATATGTTCATTCTCCTAAAGTTAATATTCCAACTCATTTCACACATCCAAAACACATCAAATTCATCCAAAACACATCTAAAACATGGCAAAATCATCAAAAATCCAATCAACCCATAACATCCTCTTATGGTTGAACCTGTACTCACATGCATGCTAATTTTCGAAATCAATTCCACAACAAATTCATCCACAAACCAACCTCCATACTAACGAGGTGGTAAATCAAAAAACTCAAGCATGCATTCACAAAAATCTTTCCAAAAACTTAACGAAATTTCTTGAAAACTAAAACTTACCTTTCAAAATTGTTGGAAACACCTCCTAAATGACTTCAACCTTCATGCATCGGTCTCATTTCTTCAAAAACACCATCATCTATCCTTGCATGTGGTTCGGCCTTCACTCTCTCTCCTTAGCCGAACACCCCTTAGTTTGATTCCTTGCTTCTTGCTTCTTGTTTCCTTTTAAAAATCAAAATGAAGACGATTGAAACAATACCGTCAGAGGAGAGAATTAAGAGAGGTGTAAGGAATGAGAGAATGTGTGCTTTGACTGTGAGAGATGAGAGTGAGTGAGGGTTGAGAGAGCTTGAGAGTTTTCGGGCAAGAGATGAGGGAAATGAGAGGAAGCCGTGAGTTGAGAGAATGAGAGAGCTTTGAGAGAGTGAGAGACCGAGAGAGAAATGAGAGTGTGAATGAATGTGTATGTGACTGTGAGAGTTGAGAGAATATGAGAGATGTGTGTTGACTGTGCACTTCAAGGAAAAATGAAATGTTATTGCTTGATTTTCACTTTAACACACTTATATATATATATATATATATATTTATGTTTAATTGGCAACACCCACTTGTCACTTTTTCCTTGTGATCCACCGTCCATTTGTCACATTTTCTTTTCATTCATTAAATATTTGTCTTTCAATTATTGGCCCTTCCTCCACTAACATATCATTTATCTAATTTCATGAATTCTTTCGTATTTTCTGATTTTCGTGTTCGAAATTATTTCAGGTCCATCTAAAATTATACGAGAACTAAATTAACACTTCTGAAAATTTATTAAAATTCGATTTACACCTACGGTCACTAAAAACAATCTCTATGTTACTTCGAAAACGAAATCATTTCCGGTTCTATCTAGAATTCTACTAAAATTATATTTTCGCAATCGGATATTAGAATTTATTTTATTTCTCTATAAATACTATCTACGGGACACTAATCGAATAAAGTTCTTTCATTCCATATACTTCGAATCATTTAAAATCTCTTCAAAATGACCTATATTCACTCCGTTTTAGTTTTCATTGATTCTAATATTAATTTCAAAACTTTAATCTACGAGATTCGTTTTTCAAAAATTATTACTTAAACAGACCTCTTTTCTGTCTAGATACCTTATACGTCGAAAAATAAATTATTTATTATAAAACAGAGTTTGGGGTTTTATAGTGATAATATAAATAACATGAAAATTTGAAAGACATTCATTGGATGTCAAGTAGTATAATTCATGGCCAAGTGCACACTAGTTTTACTAGACTTTGAACTCATTAAAAGTTAATTTGATTGCCACTAAATTTCATGTGTTTGAGCATGATTTGGTGAGAAAATTTTGATGAAATGGATGGTGTAAAAGCATGTTAAGATTTCGGCTAATATGAAATTAGAAGGTTTTAAGATGCTAATTAATATTTAGATATAAATTTAAGTGTTGGTTGAAGGGTTTTGTGTGCTCAAATATTAGAGATTTTGACTAGGAAATCTATACAAATAATATTAGTTGAAATGTCATCTAAATATAGAATATAATCATGTGTAGGTGTATTGCAACAAGGGAAACCGAAATCGAATTTATTGTGAGCTAAAAATAGGTGAGTGTCCTTTAAAATGTTTGATACAAATGTATTTTTATGCGTTATGAAAATTTAACTTATATTCAAATACAAGTGTTAGAATGCTTTAAATTAATTTTAAGCCTATCGCATGAATTTATGAAAAGTATTTGAATTATGAAATTTTATCATTTGAGACATGAAATTATATGATCAAAAGAAATACGTATGGAAATATTTTATAAGCCTGCAATACTAGTTGTTACCCACTGAGGCGTCTCGCCCAGTTATATGTTACCAGTCAGCATACCCAAACCGTGCATGGGCAGTGTTAAGGGTGTTTGTAACTAACGATGGGAAGAACTTTGTCAATTAGTCTTGTTTAATATGCGTCTATGCACAAACCTCGTATATAAAATAGCTAGCTTCTATATGAGCGAGGGTAAATTCCGCTCTTACCGGTTAAGATAGTGTCGAGGCCGTGGCATAAGGCTTGGCTAGCCGTATCCAGGTTGATCCATACCTAGGGTATTATATGGTATTCAGGCATTAGTGGTTGGCTCCTTTTATGGATAGATTTTTCGTAAATTATACATTGCCACTACATGTTTACAATTTATAGCATGAGATGGAACTATATAATTAGTAAGTTTTCCGATTTGAAAGCAATCCAAAATAATTTTTTGAAATCAGAGAAATTTCTTTTCAATATGTTATTGTATTTCAATATCATGCAACATAATTCATATTAGCAATAATTTCCATTTATGTATTTTACTTCAAATAAGGATTTTAGAAAACTTACGTTAGTTTTCTGATATCATAAACAAATTGATTTTTGCTTAGGATGGTTATTTTAGAAAACATGGTTTAAATAAAGAAAATACGATACTCACTGAGCTTGTATAACTCACTTTAGTTTTATATTTTATAAATAAAACCTTTCCAGGGATAGGTACAGGTGTAAGGACATCAGTAGCAGAGACTCCAATCCAAGAGTAGATAGATTTTGTCGTGTGCCTTTATGATTTATGTATATTTGTATAAATGATTTTTAAAATCTGTATAACAATTTTCGTATGTAAATGAATGTATATTTTTGTAAATATCTGAATATATTGATGCATGGCATAGAAATACTTTAAATGATATGTTATATTATGATTATTTTCATATCGATAGGTTGCCAAATTTATGAGTTTGACTTGTGTTCAATTTGAAAAATGTGTTGTGATTGGTTGTGGAAAAAATAAAGGGTCTGAGGCCCAGAAGTTGAGATTTTGTTTGGCATAGAAGTGTACAAGTTTTCTATGAAATCTTTACAGGATGGTATTCTCAGAAAAACAGTCGTTATACTACCCAAATTTTTATTAAATCTATTTTATGAATGTGTAATTAAAAGAAAAAGTTTTACAGGTTCCCATTTACAAAAAAGATTTTGATAGGATATGTGACGATTTAGCTTCACGAGAACCTTCTAGCTGGATCAAATATCCACTAGAAGACCACTGTGGGATTGTCGGTGGGCTACCGACCGTACGGAAATAGAAGCATAGGAACGGGACCCACCATAAACTTGCATCAGTGACCTACCATGAATTTCATTTTAATTTCATGCCATCAAATCACTTCTCTAATACCTTAAATCAAATTCCATGCATTAAACATCAAATCGAAGCATTTATACTTAAAAATCTCACCTTGACAAAATTTTCATGCATACTAGCTTCCTTAATCTTTTTCTCCCATCAATCTCAAGGCTTGTTTAAACTTGAATCCTACTTGAATCCATGCCAAAAGTTCAATTACTAACTCAAATTAGAAAACCAAACCAAAAACTCATGCAAAACCCATAAAACCTAACCTAAAAACTTACTTATTTCTTCACTTTTTCTTGCTCAAATTCATCACCTCACACTCTTGAACACTTTTAATGAAGACAAGAGGAAGAGATGATGAAGAATCATACCTAGATCACTTAAAATAACTCATGACAAGCTTGATTTCTTCTTCTTCTTCTTTTCTTTTCGTTTCTTTCGTTTCTTTTGCCTTATGATGTCGATTATGTGTGAGTTGTGTGTGGGTGTGCTTTTAATTTGAAAAACCAATATATATATATGTATATCAACACAAGTGGCCGAATGCCACCTCACTTGTATAATTTTTTTTTTCCTCACTTTAAGTTTTCCACTCTTATCTTTTCCTTCCTTTTTACATTTGTTTGGACTTGTTTTGGTTTGGTCACATCTTAAATTTTTGTTTCATTGCTTTGTTTCATGTGTTTGACAACCATTTCACTCTTCCTTGTCTTGGTTGCCAACATCATGTGATAACCATTTCACTCTTCCTTGTCTTGGTTGCCGACATCATGCTACCACTCACTCTCTTTTATTTATTTATTTTTTTTTTCATTTTGTCTCATGTTGTCCTTTCTCCAAAACTTGTCATCTTTTTCATTGGCTAATTTTGCATGACATGGATCATTATTTTGGACCTCCATGTCTCATTCTTTCATTGGTTCATTTTACATGACATGAATTTTTATTTCTTAGTAACAATTTCATAGTAAAATGTCTCTTTGCCCTTCAATGTAATTAATTCGCATTCATGCCAAAATAAATTTCAAAAATATTTCATGGTCATCTTATCATTAAATTAACCATGTAATACTCTAACTTGATATAAGACCTCTCAATTGCATGCTTTTTAAAAATTTCAAATAGGTGTAAAACCATTAATACGCATTATTCTCCAAAAATGATATTTTCGTCCAATAAAGTTCGATTCACTTAAAACCTATTCAAATGGACTCATTTTCAATCCATTTCAATTTCTCTAAACTCTACTACTTATTCCAGAGCTGTTGATTTGTAGGGTCCGCTTTTTAGAAATCACTATTCATACAGACACTATTCATCCAAAAATACCATTCATCTAAAAATACTATTCATATTGAAACATTATTCATCCAAAAATACTATTCATCCAGAAATATTATTCATCCGAAAATACTATTCATTTAGAAATACTATTCATCCGAAAATACTATTGATTCAAAAAATTTTATTTTTCATAAAAATGATATCCTAGGTTGTACACATCACATTTCGATTATAAATGTTTAGTCGAGTCCTAAATTAGCTCTTAATACTATTTTCGGACAAACTTATTCATTGACCTATTCCTCAAAAATAAGTTTTTCCTAGAAACGAGGTTCGGGGTCTCACAATTGGTGTATAGCTCCTTTAGGAATAAAGCATACTTAGGTATTTATTGAATAACATCTAGCAGAGGAATTTTGATTGCTACTTTTCTAAATATCTCCATGATGTCTTTCTTATTGCTTTTCTTCTCATTCTTCAAAATCCTTCCAAGATATGACATTTGAGCTAGCAGTTTAGAACCAACCTCTTTTTCCTCTCTTGTTGAGCTTTCTCATGCTTAGGTTCATCTACCACCTCTTTGCCTTGTCCTTCCTCAACAACTATTATATCTCTTGATTCATCCTCTTCTTGTTCTTTTACTTACTTACCATTTCAGAGGGTAATTGTCTTAGCAAGCTCCATTTCTCCTTTTGGATTCATGCTGAATTGACTTGGCAATTTTTACGTTCCCTTTGACTAAGCGAGAAAGCCATTTGCCCCATTTGGTTCTCCAAGTTCTTGATGCTTTGTGTTGTCTCTTACATGAAAGATGTTAGCATATGTTTAAGGTTTGAACCTTACTTGAGGGAAACATGTTAAGCTTGTTGTAGACGTGAGAAGTTTTGATTCTATTGGAATTGTGGCTGCACTTGGTTCTAAGTATTCTTCCATCCAAAGTTTGGATATTATCTCCATCTAGGATTGTATGTATTCGAGAAAGGATCATTCCTTGGTCTTTGTTATTGCTACATATAATTAACTTAATCCACCTCTTTGTACACAGTTGGACAATTCTTTGATTAGTTGGCGAGATCCTTTCCGAATCCCTCCTCTAAACCCTAGAAAGACCTCGTAGCACTCTGACAGAACTCCAACGAACCCTAACTTTGGCCCGAAGAAACCCTGTCGGAGTACCGTGACTTACTTAAAACTTATTTAATAATTTCTTTACTGGGTGGCAGAGGTAAAAATTTTCATTTTCCTAATGAAAATCCAGCAGCATGCCGGCTGTTTATTGAACTATGCCACCCTACAAATTCAAAAGCAATTTAAAACACTTTTATAGCACACAAATCTCAACTATCAGGGGCCTTCGGCCCTCGTCCCAAACTCAATTCCAACACGAAAAAACCAAATCACAAAAACTGATGGAAAAACTATAATTTTCTTCTCAAAAAAGTTTTCTAAACATGCATCCAACAACTTGTATTTATATTTACATTGTACATCATATTTTACTACAAAATATGCACATGACCAAAAATTGAGCTATACAATAATATCTAAGTCGTCCGTCAGTCTCTCTGCGCGTCTATCTGTGCCTCGCCTGCTGAACGACTCGTTCCTGTACCTGAGGGAACATTTTAAGAAACACATGGAAATCAAACTATGAGTATAACTCAGTGAGATAAACAACTTAATAAAACTAAAATAGTCTTTGATATACTTTATATAATCTCATTCGAAAACCGTTTATGAAATTCATTTTGAATTTCTTTCTAAAACTTTTTCATTTCTTGCCTTGATGGTAACCCAGGGAAACTACTCCTATCGTGGCAGCATCAAATCTCTAACTAACCACTAGGAATTAAGGAATCTGCCCTATGTAGTCGCTGATGCACGAACTTTGGGCACAAGTTATCCCTAGGCAATTAGTCTGAACTACATTACCCTATACGTGCAGAGGGTGACTCAACTGACTCTCATCTCTCAGGAGTCGTCCGAACTCCACTTTCAGTTAGTGACTCTCTCTCATCTACCATGCACGCATAAAGTACTCCACTGAGCCTTTAATTGGGGCTAGGGTAAACCATAGGTATAATAAAATATTTTTCCTCAATCTTTTTAAAATAAACTTATTCTCAAGGCAAACTGCCTAAAATCTTGAACTCTCATTTATTCTTAGTAGGAATACGAACTTAACTCAAAACTCACAAGATGTGATTATCATATACAATTCAATTATATAATAAAATAAAGGCATATAATCATAAAATGAAATGTAAATAACACTACACTCGAAAGGGTTGATTTTCTACTCACAAAACGCCTTTTGATCAAAAGCGAACCTCCTCTGAAATCCTTTGATACACTCCGCCTTCACCCTAAAACATTGAATAGTCATTTAGAATCACTTACATCATTAACACAAAGCTAGAAATCACATAAAACTCAACTACTCTATAAAAGCCTTTTTATGCCTAAACCTTCGCAATTAGGTTTCTACTTAACCAATGCTTTTGAATTCCGATTTCTTTGCACAAGTCTTATTTATTATCACCTAGGAATACTCTAGAAGGCTTAAAATGGTTGCCGGAAGCCCGGAATGCAAAATCACTATTTTTGGACCCCCAAAACCGAGGCTATGCTAGGGCCTATCCTAGCGATTTTCTTCGCTCCGATTTTGCTCTAATCATCTCCCTAACTTACACTTAGGTCACCCGTAAAACGGTTTCAAAAAATTCTAAATATAGGGGGATGAAACCTATGAAAAATATCTATTTTTCAATACTTTTTTATGCACATTTTTGGCATCCTACATGCAAGGACTTCATTTCTTTCATATCTAAGGTTCTTTTACTCAATTATGACTGAACACATTCATTTCATACATTAGAGAATGCTTTTGTGATCACATCTCACTTTACGATTACATACCTACACTATTTTGGTCATAACTTCCTCAATTTTTATCGGAATTGTTCCCTTCCAATTTCTATGGTTTGCTATGACATTTAGGCATGTTTTGAGGTTTAAAACAACCCCAAATAAGCCCAACTAGTGCAGGTCTCTATAGTCCCTTTATCTAACTCGAAATTTCAAAACTTAACTTTACACTTTAATTTTTTCAATTCTATCACTTCTAATAGGTTTCTTAGCATCTACATTGCATGAATTAAGTCTCAAATGGAAGAAAACAAAATGGGTTATACAAACTCTAAGCTTGGTTGACTACTTCCCTCTCTTTTTTCATCTATTTTTCTTCCATTAAACCACTCACAAACCACACCAAAATCATTCTCACATCTTCCTCTCATCATCCCTTAACTCGGATTCGAAAAAGAAGCGAAAGATAAAATGGGTTTCATAGAAATCATTAAACTTTGAACTTAAATAACTCATCCAATAGGCGATATCTTTGCTTCAAATTTGTTTGGCTAGCTAAAGGACATGATAAGGATCGACTTTGGTGAAGAAACCACGGTAAGATATAGATCGGATCACCTTCTCTTCCTCCCCCATGATCTCGGCTCCTCTCTTGCACGACTCTCTCTTTCTCTCTTGCTTCTCACGTCCAAAATGAAGCAAATGAGACAAAATCAACTAATATATATACTAATGCTCAATTGCTAAAAAGTCTCTTAAGAAAATCTCACTTTATCATCTCAAACTTTCAATAATTGTACTAGTGTCCAAAAATAGATAACATCAATTCTATTGGTCCACTTGGTGTACTTTAGTCCACTTATTTATTCAACCAATCAATAGATAACACGTGGCACAACCATAACCACTACTTTTAAAAGTCACTTATCTCATTTCTTATTGGTTGAACTAAAATATCTTTTACTTTATTCCGTGAGCTCACCTCGCTTGATTAATACATAAATCACTCTTAATCACTTTGTATTCGTACCGGGGTCAACCAACGGATATCCGACTTGCGATATGAAATATAATAAACCTCAAATAACATTACTGGAGGCATACTATTTGACCGTAACTCAATTCGAAGATTTCTAATACCATAAAATAATAAATATGGGTGAAGACTTACATGAGTGGCCTTGATTTGTGCATATAGTACACACCTTTAATGGAAGTAATTGTTGCACAAAACGAGTTAAGTTAGCAATTTGAGGCCCGTAATCATTAGAGCTTGCCCTATAGATTCTTGCCTTCTTTGAAATATTTCGATATTGAAAGTATTGTTACGAATTTTCTACTAGGCCTTCAAATAGCTCTTTTGCTTTGTCAACATTCTTTATTATCATACAACTACCACTTGATAGGTCTACCGTTATTCAATCTGAATTGAGCAACCCCTCATAAAAATATTAGATAATCATCCAGTCATCAATTTGATGAAGTGAACATGAATTGAGTAAGCGTTAATATCACTCCTAATACTCGTGGAACAACTACTTTTCATTTGAGATATTCCCATAATTTCCTTACGGATTTTATTGATCTTCTTAGTCAGAAAGAGTTTGGAGAGGAACTTGACGACCAACTCAGTCCATGTGCGAACTGAAGTGTTTGGCAAAGAGTATAACCACTCATTGGCCTCGTCTTTCAAAGAAAATGGAAACAATCTCAAGTGGATCTCTTCATCACTAACCCTATCATTATGCAGTGTGGCACAAACTATAAAGAAGTCCTTGATGTGTAAATGTGGATCTTCTCCTACTTTGCCATATAACTGAGGTAAGAGATGAATTATTCCACTTTTGATGCAGATTGGGTAGATTATACACTATGATTGATCAGTTGCCACTAGAGTTATATAGTCTTTGAGAGGTCTTGTGTGATTGTTAATAGCTCTTGGAACCACCGCATTTTGTAGCATATTCCCATCTTGATTTCCATTTTGGTTTTGGTTAGCCATGGTTGTCGCTTCAACTCTTCTTGCCTATTGATAGAGAATTCTTTCAATTTTAGGATCGTAGGACACACGTGTCAAGTTTCGAGAGTGATGATTGTACATTAACCTGAAAATAAAATAAGTAATTACTCTTCGATAATGGCTCCAAAAACTTGTTGGTTACTATTTTAATGAACTAATTTATTGAAATCTTACAAGTACACAATCATTTGATTGAGTATAATGACAAGTAAAGATGGATCCCATAAGGATTTATTAACTTACTTTAATTCTAAATTTATTTTAAAACCTAAATTACAAAACAATTAAATTAAATTGAAAGAGGTTTTGGAGTTTAATTTAAAATTAAATTGTAATAGAAAAGAAACTTATTTAATAGAAAATCAATAGAGAAAACTTACTTAGGACATTTTATCCACCGCCAAACAATATTTCAATTCATAATGAAATTAATGAAACATAATAATATTAGTGCATGATAAAGATATTTATGACAAGGTAAATACAACATGTCATATTTGTTTTTCCTTAGATTGTATATAAGTCACATGGCATCGATGTAGATGCCGTATTTCAAATTATAACCTAGCACGACATCCACTTAGGTTTAATTTCCATTAAGAACTAGAAAAATATAAATATCACACAAATCCTAGAACATGACATCTATCCCAGTTATCTATGAATTAATGCTACTCAGTTGGTTCATAAACAATTGATTGTTGTAAACTAAGAATATTCCTGCTTGACGTGTGATTTATATTCTTACAATATGATCTTAAAAACATGCTCTTAAGATGGCCAGTCAAAGAAACAAAATTAATATAATACAATTAAAATAGAGACATTAATTTTATCATGTAAAAATAAATAACTTCATTAAAAATAAAAATATATTGAATTCATGTCTAGGGCTTCAAGTCAGCCCTAATTGACAAAAGAAATTAACCACACATGACTTTAAAATAACACATACCAATTAAATAAAGAAGACAAGAAAAATAAAACCGAAACCAAGCCTTGCTAGAGCTTACGTGCCTCTCTCCTCTTTTTTATCTCTAAACTGATGTGTAAATTTGTGTAGAGAGGACACCTATTTAATGTGGAGAGTTGGTGCAAAAGCCTAGAAAATCGAGTTGATAAGTGCCAAACATTATTGCTTCGAAATAAATGCTTGAGTTAATCAAGAAATCCGAGAAAAGTGGAGGTCGTGGCCTCGAGGCACGCCTTGTGACTTGCTACTTCCTTGCGCCCAACAACCTACATTAGTCCACGTTTAATGTTGTTGCAGCTTGTAAACATTTATCCTTCTCACGAATACAAGCTAAGCCATTCATGCTTCTCATAGATGCTAGTTGCTTTACCACGTCAATCAACCACTTTATCACGTTGTACTTCTTTACATCAATTATGAAACATACCTTTTGTTCTAACCTATCTCAATCTTATAGCGCAATTTTTGAATCCTTGTTCAATTCTTCTTCAATCATTCTAATCTTATCAAAATTATTGTTCAATCTTCTTTCCTAATTTGAATTGTTGTACTAAAAGAAATCTGAATTAAATCGAACTTTTGTTTCTTTTTCCGACTCAAAGTTGAATGACAATTTCATAATCAACCCTTTGAATTTCTTCAATTTCGTAAAGATGTATTAATCTTCAAAAATTCATTGATTTTTCCTTTTCTTCTCAAAACCTTATTTTAACATTAATACACTAAACATATTAAAAGTACCAATTCCACATTAAAATATGGCATAAATAATAGGTAAAATTAGCATAAAATGATAAAAATAAATGACCTAACAATGTTTACCTCTCTATACAGTCTTACACAGTGGATCTTGTAGATTAGATAATAAGGGATAACAAGGTTCCTCTTTAGCTTTTTACGAGAATCTATAGGGAGCCAAAACCTAAAAATCATTATCTGGGGATGCAATTTTCCCACCATATAATTGCATCCCCAGATAATCTGTAAACAGTAAAATCCACCCAAAACTCCCTAAGGGTATCAACTTGGAAAAAAGATCTCTTAATTGCTTTTAACCATCTGTCAGCGGCAATAAGGTCTTATCGACCATCAAACTGGATATCAAAAATTCTGCAAAAATCCTTCAACCTTTCATTTTTGTCCTTGGCTCGGGAAGCATGAGAGGCAGAATCGATTGTTCACTTGTAAGTTGCAGCGGGATTGGACTGTCAGTCCTAGACTCCTACCCTCGGGTTCTCTTCTCGGAGGCATTCTCCCAACCTATAATTCAAACACCAAAGTATTAACAAAAATAACGATGCAGGCTAAGTAAAATGTCATCCATTTGCTCTAGTAGGTGCCACATTCCGAGGTATGAAAAACCAAGAGCTCTGATACCATTTTTCTATCACGACCCGGGTCCTAGGCCTTGGCAAAATCGTGAATATTAATTTATAAAAATTTTCTCTGTTTTAGATACTCCAGAGCACTAAATTAAAATACAGAGGAAAGTATAATGAAAAAATTCAAACAATCTAAAATAATTTCGGTGAAAAACATCCCCACATATATGTGAACACCTGTTAGAAATCATGGATTCATAACCACAATAAAATTTATGAACACTTAGCCATGCAATCAGCTTATCACATTTAATCTTTCACATTCTACTTAGATTTCCAAATAAAAATCCTAAACTCTGGTATTTAGAATACAATGCTTTAAATGCATCAATAAGAGTCCTCTAAATTTGGTTTCAAAACATTTATCCATAAATATCCAAATGGGAAAAGAAATAACTAAAGAGATACATCACAAGTCAAGCGCTTGATTTCTTTAGTCGTCTACCTACTTTGTCGGGTGGCCACCTAAATCACCCTATACATTTCCTGAAGGGGGAAAAATAAAGGAAGGGTGAGCAAATGCTTAGTAGGATTTAAATCCCGATATAATTTCGAAAACCACTTTTGAAAATCATGATTAAAAACCTACATAGTCGACTGTCTAAACAAATCTCATAAAACATTTCATAAAAAAATATATATCTATATACATGCTCCCAAGATAGAAATCAAACATCTAAATTTTTTTTAGTGAAGGCATTGCATTTTCCGAATCAAGGTAGATCCCGTCCCCTAATCATATGCCCGGTGGCCTATAATTTCAATAATTTATTTTGAATAAGAAAAACAACGTTTGGCACATCGTGACCCTGGTAACCATACCAGAAAATACCCTGCGCAATAATACCCTACGCAGTGACCTCGACATAAAGTCGTATAATACGAATAGTTCATGATCAACTCACATAATGACTAGGATGGTGGATCTTTACCTCATTCAAGTCACAAAACAATTTGAATAAATTCACAATGCAATCAATATAATATACATAGGAATCGATATTGTAAAAACCCTCCTATTACTTTTGAAAAATTTTGACAGCATAACGACTGCTCATTCAATAAACCAAACCTTTTCAAACCTATCATAAGCAACAATATACTTCCAAAACAATCTACAATATATTTCCACAAATAATTATTACACTTTCCAAATTATAAAAATTCAAATCAACATCAACTTTAACATAAAAATTTCTAAAAGATTAGGGTTGAACTCCTACCTCAATATGGGCTATTCACTTCTCTGAAGCCTTGATTCTCAAGATAATTATTATCTTCTCAAACTAAATCTACAAATTAGCAAAATATAGAGAATTTTTTAATACGACTGTCTTAACGGAAAAGTATCCCTAAAATGGATTTTACACTTAAAAACGAGTTAGTAGATACTTTCGGAGTTAAATTTCGAGTTTGGGAGGTCGAGGAACTTACTTCCGCCGTACACGGTGGTCGACGACAATTTTTCGATGGCAGATTCTAGCAACCATGGCGGTGGGAGGTGCAGCCAAGTGAGTTTTGTGGTCCTCGACACACTCGTCATGAAAATTGGGTTAACCGGGGTCGAAATCACTTGGTTTCGTCGAGATCTAAGAAAATCAAAGTTGGTTAATAGTAGAACTTCTTCTGCAAAATCAGAGACCCAAACGGTGATAAAAATTGATGAAATTGGTACCTATGAAATCTACATCGCACAAGCTTTCAAACAGTACCAAATTTGGTCGGAATAGGGGTCGAATGTAGCCGGAATGAGAAGTCAAAGTGGGGCTCGCGAAAAATGGAAAACTGAAAAAGAAATCTGGAGGGAGAGAGAGAGAAAGAGTGCTTCGGACCATGGGAGGAAGAAGAAAACAGATATATAATCCCAAATAATTACCATTTAGCCCCTCAACTATTTTTAAATTACGACTTTAAACTAAAACTTTAAAAATCTAACTTTTTAACCCTTGCACTTTTATACAATTTCCATGATATTTTTTTTTTCAATTTTTACCCTAAAAAAAATTTAAGGTTTTACATTCTACTCTCCATAAAGGAATTTCGTCCCGAAATTCAAAGTGTAACCTCAAGTCGAATTTCAAATAAATAAGGGTACTTATGGTACATCTCTGACTCTAGCTCCCAAGTAGTCCCATCTTCAGTGTGATTCTGCCACAATACCTTAACCATAGTTATTTCTCTATTTTGCAACACTTTAATCTCTCTCGCCAAGATCTGTACTGGTTGCTCCTCGTACGTCATATTTTCTTGTATAGGAATCTCAGTATAAGGGACAATGTGAGACGGGTTTGCAGCCCATTTTCTCAACATGGACACGTGAAAGACGTTGTGGACATGTGCCAACTGAGGTGGTAGGTTCAATCGATAGGCGACCTCTCTAATTCTTTCCATGACCTCAAATGGCCCAATGTACCTAGGGGCCAGTTTTCCCTTAACTCCAAATCTAGTTACACCACGCATAAGAGTCACCTTCAAGAAAATATAGTTCCCAACCTCATATTCCACCTCACGCCGATGAAGATCAGCATAGCTCTTTTGGCGACTTTGGACTGCTTTAAGCCTTTCTTGAATGCTCCTTATCTTTTTTGTAGTCTCTTCAATAATCTCTGGTCCAATGGTAACCCGCTCATCTGGTTCAGCCCAACACAAAGGTGATCTACAAGGTCTTCCATATAGAGCCTCATATGGAGTCATACCGATACTAACCTGGTAACTATTATTATAAACAAACTCCACTAATGGTAGATGTTCACCCCAATTTCCTCCGGAGTCCAAAATACAAGAATGAAGCATGTCTTCCAATATTTGGATAGTTCTCTTATACTGCCCATCAGTTTGAGGGTGATGTGCGGTGCTAAGATTTAGTTTCATTCCCAAGGCAGTTTGTAAAGCTCTCCAAAATCTAGAAGTGAAACGTGGATCTCTATCTGAAACAATACTAGAGGGTTCACCATGCAACCGGACAATGTTCTCAACATAGAGTCTGGCTAGCTTAACAAGCTTGTAGTCCTTTCTTATAGGTATAAAGTGAGCCGTCTTGGTCAATCAGTCCACAATGACCCATACCATATCATATCTTTGAGAGGTCAAGGGTAATCTCGTCACAAAATCCATAGTGATTCTATCCCATTTCCATTCTTGAATCGGTAATGGTTGAAGTAACCCCAATGGTCACTAATGCTCGGCTTTTACCTATTGACATACCATGCATTTAACAACAAACTCAGCTATATCTTACTTCATTCCGGACCACCAGTATTGTCTCTTTAGATCTTGATACATCTTTGTGCTACCAAGATCTACCACAAATTTCGACTTGTGAGCCTCGACCAAAACAACTTCTTTAAGTTCTGGATTGTTGGCAACAACCACTTTTCCATGATGATACACAAATTCGTCCGTTTTAAGCTCCCAATCCTCTAATTGTTCCCCATTTTGCAAATGATTCCAAATATTCCTCAATTCCTCGTCTTGCCACTGACTTTGCTTAACAAGTTATAGGATACTAGGCATTGCCACCACATTGTAAACATAAGTTATGGTACAATCCTCATATAAACACAAATTATAGTCTCCAACGACCATTGCTCTCTTCCAATCTTCCAATGCCAAGCTAGCTAATGTCCCATGCAATTTTCTACTCAAAGCATTTGCAACCACATTTGCCTTTCCAGGATGTTACTGAAGGTTGCAGTCATAATCTTCCATATACTCAACCCATCTTTATTGTCTCAAATTTAAATCTCATTGGGTAAAGAGATACTTTAAACTCTTATGATTAGAGTAGATATCAAATTTTGCCCTATAAAGGTAACACCTCCATATTTTTAGAGCGAAAATCACAACAGCAAGCTCTAGATCATGAGTGGGATAATTCTTTTCGTGCAGTTTCAATTGACGAGAAGCATAAGCCACTACTTTTCCTCCTTGCATCAGAACAGCACCAAGATCGGTGCTTGAGGCATCTGTATATACCACATAGGGCTCATTACTATTTGATACTATAAGAACAGGCGCTGTGGTCAATCTTTGTTTTAGCTCTTGAAAAGCAGCTTCACAATCTTCATTCCATATAAACTTCACATCCTTTCTCGTCAACTTGGTTAATGGCATAGCAATCATTAAAAAGTTCTCGACGAAACGACGATAATAACCAGCAAGGCCAAGAAAACTACGAACTTCTGTTACATTCTTTGGTCGTTCCCACTCGATGACAGCTTCTACCTTTGCTGGATCTACAGATATTCCTTCTTGGGAGATCACATGATCTAAGAATTTTACCTTGGTTAACCAAAAGTCACACTTGTCTTTCTTAGCATACAGCTGGTTCTCCCTAAGAGTTTGTAAAATTATCCTCAAATGCTCTGCATGTTCCTCTTGGGTCTTAGAATAAATCAAGATGTCATCAATAAACACCACCACAAACTTGTCCAAGAAAGGTCTGAAAATCTGATTCATAAGGTCCATAAAAGCTGTAAAGGCATTAGTCAACTCGAACGGCATAACAAGAAACTCAAAATGACCGTAACGGGTTTGAAAAACTGTTTTTGGAACATCCTCCTTTCGAACCTTTAACTGGTGGTACCCGAACCTCAAATCAATTTTTGAGAAGAATTTTGATCCTCCTAGTTGATCAAACAGCGCATCTACCCTGGGCAAGGGATACTTTTTCTTCACCGTTAGCTGATTCAACTTTCGATAGTCCACACAAAGTCTTAAAAAACCATATGTTTTCCTTGCAAATAAAACAGGGGCTTCCCAAGGGGAATTACTTTCCTGGATAAAGCCCTTCTCTAAAAGCTCTCCCAACTGCTTCCTCAATTCCTCCTTCTCTGCTGGTGTCATGCGATAAGGAGTGATAGAGATTGGTTGAACTCCAGGGGTTAAGTCAATACATAACTCAACCTCCCTATCCGGTGGTAATCTTGGTAACTTATCGGGAAACACATCTGGGTACTCCTTAATCACATATAATGGGGAATGCTGGTTTACCATTTCTGTTTCTCCATTAACAGCAAACAGACTTCCATAGGTCTTTAATCTTCTTCTTCCCCCTAATACTGATTTCAAAATTGGACTTCGTTGCCGCACTCCTTGAGTTGCTTGGTAAATGACCGTACCATTCTTGGTGTGAAGTATCACCATCTTATTATAACAATCAATTATAGTCCGATACTTAGCTAGCCAATCCATACCAAAAATCACATCAAATTGCCCCATGGGCATCACAATTAAATCAACAGAAAACTTCATACCATTTATCCTAATGCTCACTGATTTACAAGAAGTTGTCAAATCATGAGCTCTACCCAAAAGGGTTCTCACGCATAAAGGCATGTTAAGATTCTCAACACCCAATCCTAAAGTATTTGCAAACAACATGGAGATAAAATAATGGGTTGCACCCGTATCAAATAAAGCATGTGTTCAAGAACGAGAGATAAGAATCATACCATCAATCACCCCTCTGCCAGATTGGTCATATGTCTCTTCAGCAGTGGTAGCATAAGCTTGTCCGGTTCTCCCCTTTCCTTTCCCTCTTCCATTCCTCGGATGACTTCCACTAGCACTAGAACCCATGTTGTAGTCATGGGTACCTTGACTCCCAAATGCCTGTGGGGTCTAAAAATTTCGAGAAAAATTCTTATTAAACCCTATGGTAGGCGCACGATATTGATGTAGATATCGAGGAGGAGAGGTGAAAGCTGGAGACGATGTATGTGACAGGTTGGGCATGGGCTGCCCTTGGAAGGAAACAGAATCTAAACGGCTCCCTGAAACTCCTCTACGGGATGATGATGATCTCTTCGGGTAGGGACAAGCTTTCTTTAAGTGACCTTGTTGTCCACAGTTATAACAATTCCCATATGGTGCACTTCGCCTGGAGGATCCACTACTTGTGCCACTTCCACTAGTAGCATTACTGTTACCACGCCATCCCCCTTGATTTTTCCTCGTCATCTTCCTATCCCCACTGCCACGACTTTGATTCTAATAGGATGGACCATCTCCAACAATTGTCTTAGCTAAGGTGGCCGTAGCTAAACAATCTGTGATCTTTTTAAATTCTTGAGTATAGATCCTGTTCCTTATGGCAGGCCTCAAATGCATCAAAAACTTGGATAGCAATAAAGACTCATCAGCTCTACCTGCATACTGGGATAACTCCATAAACCTGGTATAGTATTCGTTCACCGTCATCCCTCCTTGTTCAATAGTCTCAAACATGTCAGCTAATGCCCATTTGTGGCCTGCATTGAAATAGTTCTCACGGAACAGCTCCTCAAAAACATCCCAGTCTATATCCATAAGATCACGGTGTACTCTCAAATTTTCCCACCATATAATTGCATCCCCAGATAATTTGTAAATAGCAAAATCCACCCAAAACTCCCTAAGGGTATCAACTTGGGAAAAATATCTCTTAATTGCTTTTAACCATCTGTCTGTGGCAATAAGGTCTTGTCGACCATCAAATTGGGTATCAAAAATTCTACAAAAATCCCTCAACCTTTCATTTTTGTCCTTGGCTCGGGGAGCATGAGAGGCAGACATCACCATAAAAGCCTCAAAAAAATTTGCCATTTGTTCACTCGTAGGTTGCGGCGGAATTGGACTATCAGTCCTAGACTCTGTCCTCGGGTTCTCCTTCTCGCAGGCATTCTCCCAACCTATAATTCAAACACCAGAGTATTAACAAAAATAACGATGCAGGCTAAGTAAAATGTCATCCATTTGCTCTAGTAAGTGTCACATTCCGAGGTATGAAAAACCAAGAGCTCTTATACCATTTTTCTATCACAATCCGGGTCCTAGGCCGTGGCAGAATCGTGAATATTAATTTATAAAAATTTTCTTTGTTTTAGATGCTTCAGAGCACTAAATTAAAATATAGAGGAAAGTATAATGAAAAACTTCAAACAATCTAAAATAATTCCGGTGAAAAACCATCCCCACAAATATGTGAACACCTGTTAGAAATCATGGATTCATAACCATAATAAAATTTATGAACACTTAGTCATGCAATCAGCTTATCACATTTAAGCTTTCACATTCTACTTAGATTTCCAAATAAAAATCCTAAACTCTGGTGTTTAGAATACAATGTTTTAAATACATCAATAAGAGTTCTCTAAATTTGGTTTCAAAACATTCATCCATAAATATCCAAATGGGAAAAGAAATAACTAAAGAGATACACCACAAGCCAAGCGCTTGATTTCTTTAGTCATCTACCTACTCCGTCGGGTGGCCACCTAAATCACCCTATACATTTCCTGAAGGGAGAAAAATAAAGGAAGGGTGAGCAAATGCTCAGTAGGATTTAAATCCCAATATGGTTTTGAAAACCACTTTCTAAAATCATGATTAAAAACCTGCATGGTTGACTGTCTAAACAAATCTCATAAAACATTTCATAAATATATATATATATATATATATACATGCTTCCAAGATAGAAATAAAATAGAAATCAAACATCTAAATTTTTTTTAGTCAAGTCATTGCATTTTCCGAATCAAGGTAGATCCCGTCCCCTAGTCATATACCTGGTGGCCTATAATTTCAATAATTTATTTTGAATAAGAAAAACAACGTTTGGCATACCGTGACCCTGGTAACCATACCAGAAAATACCGTGCGCAGAATACCCTACGCAATAACCCTGACATAAAGTCGTATAATACGAATAGTTAATGATAAGCTCACATAATGACTAGGACGGTGGATCTTTACCTCATTCAAGTTACAAAACAATTTGAATAAATTCACAATGCAATCAATACAATATACATAGGAATCGATATTGTAAAAACTCTTCTATTACTTTTGAAAAATTTTGATAGCATAACGACTGCTCATTCAATAAACCAAACCTTTTCAAACCTATCATAAGCAACAATATACTTCCAAAGCAATCCACAATATATTTCCACAAATAATTATTACACTTTCAAAATTATAAAAATTCAAATAAACACCAACTTTAACATAAAAATTTCTAAAAGATTAGGGTTGAACTCCTACCTCAATATGAGCCATTCACTTCTCTAAAGCCTTGATTTTCAAGATAATTATCATCTTCTCAAACCAAATCTACAAAGTAGCAAAATATAGAGAAATTTTTAATACGGCTATCCTAAAGGGAAAATATCCCTAAAAATGGATTCTACACTTAAAAACGAGTTAGTAGACACATCCGGAGTTAAATTTCGAGTTCGGGAGGTCGAGGAACTTACTTCCGTCGTACACGGTGGCTGACGGTGATTTTCCCGTGGCGAATTCCAATGACCATGGCTGTGGGAGGTGCAGCTCAGTGAGTTTTGTTGTCCTCGACACACTCGTCATGAAAATGGGGTTAACCGGAGTCGAAATCGCTTGGTTTCGCCGAGATCTAAGAAAATCAAAGTTGGTTAATGGGAGAACTTCTTCTGCAAAATCGAAGACCCAATCAATGATAAAAATTGATGAAATTGGTATCTATGGAATCTACGTCGCACAAGCTTTCCAACGGTACCAAATTTGGCCGGAATGGAGGTCGGATGTGGCCGGAATGAGAAGTCAAAGTGGGGCTCCCAAAAAATGGAAAACTGAAAAAGAAATCTGGAGAGAGAGAGAGAGAGAGACAGAGAGAGGGAGAGTGCTTCGGGCCACGGGAGGAAGAAGAAGACAGATATATAATCCCAAAAAATTACCATTTGGTACCTCAACTATTTATAAATTACGATTTTAAACTAAAACTTTAAAAATCTAACTTTTTAACCCTTACACTTTTATACAATTTCCATGATTTTTTTTTTCAATTTTTACCCTAAAAAAATTAAGGTTTTACAATAAGTGGCAAGACAATGCATAAGGATTGGAGAGGTAATCCCAGTATTTCACTAATCTATATACAACTTCCTCCTCAAACTTGGCAATTATTAATAAGGTTTACAAGGCAGCAGCTCGTTGCATCCGCCATCGTTCCAACGCTGCTACTGCAAAAGCTCATGTAGTTCTATAGGGGCTAAAAGCAGGTGTGAAACACAACTTCCTTATGTTTTGCATGGAGTTAGATTCCTTGTAGGTTGTTCAACTATGCAATGGGAATGAAGACACTAGACTGGACATAACAAACATTGTATATGATATCAGATCTTTTATGACAGTACATAATATAGGTCTAATTTCTTTTGTATGTAGGGAGTGCAACAAAATTGCTCATGGTATTGTTGATTGGGCTTTGGGTTATAGTAGCTCAGCCATTTGGTTGCATTCTTTTCCGGATTGTCTTTCAAATTTTACTGATTTGGATGTAATTTGTACCCCCACCTCAGTGGTGTTGGTGCTTCTTAATACATCTTACTTCTTCTCGAAAAAAAAAGAAATCAATCAAATTGGTTAAACTAATTATATTCATAATTAAAAAATATATTTCATTAAACGACAAACGCAATAAATTTTATAATATTGAAAGTGTATTTTTATGTACTAATCATTCCTAAACAATCACGATCTTCTCAAAAATCCAGAATTTATTGTAACAGTTTTTTTTTTTTTTTTTTTGAAATAATCTAGATTACATAGTGATCAATTAAATGGTCATGTTACTATACAAGTTCTCTATGATTATAAGATTGGTTATTAGTCGCCGAAGTGTAAGAGTTCACACTAAAGGTTTGAAAAGTAAAGAATTTAAAAACAAAATCATAATAGCTAGATTACTTTCACAACTATTCAGTGTAAATATACAAGTTCTAAACATTAGGTAAATTTCCAATTAATATATATATATATATATATATTTACTATTGGTTAGATGAAATACACTCCCTCTCCACGTTTGTGGTGAGGAATTCAAATCTACAATGCATACTTACAAATATATGTATACGAATTTGTCTCTAAATATTATAGAAATAGATTTCCTAATTGGATATGTAGTTAGCTATTAATTCAATATCTTTTATTTGCAAGCTTCAAACCACTGTAGTACTAAAATTAGATATTTGAAAGGGCAAAAATGAAAGAAAACAAAATATAATGCCTAAATTTGGTGACTCTCGACAGATCCTAAACACAATGCTAATAAATAAATAAAATTATGGTATGCTATTCTAGATTCATTCTTATTTTTCGAAATCATCCAATTCAATTAAATTGAAATTTGACTTGACCTAACTTCGATTGGGTTCTTTATAAATTGCATTTTCTTTTTTATTTATATCACTAATCTTGTACATTGTTGATGGACAAATACTGTCTTCATTCTTGAATTGTGAAGTACCTTTCACGGGCAATTGAAATATTTTGTTTCTTGAATATTCATGGCTTTCAACGTTTTATGATAATGTTAGAAAATAACATAAAAATAAGTAAAGAAAAGAAAAACAGAAGAGAGAGATCAATTCCACTTAGCCATAAGTAAAATTATCTCAAACTTAAAAGATAACAAACAAATAATTATTTAGAGATAATAACTTGATAATCATCAAGACTAAGGAAAGTTTGATATCATTAATGGAGGAAACCTTACTGGTTTGAATATTCATATAGAACAATTGGGCTTCTCACATTATGCTTACCATCAGACCACACCAAAGATGATGACAAAATTGGACCCCCTGAACTCCCACTAACACTTACAATGAAGGACTGCTTCTCATTCAAGGTTTTGAAAGAGAGAACAGTAGGCTCAACTTTGATACTGACATTTTGAGCTTGGGAGATTTTTGCCTTGTAAATTGAGTTTGGAAGACCGACATTGGTAACAGTTCGATTAAATATAATCTTGAATGGTTTATTTAGTATAATTGTAGCTAACATTGAAGGGTAATTGAGATCCTTTGGTGATTCTTTATCGGAGCCTTTTGGACAAGTGCTGTTATCTCCTGAAATGCTCCGGACTACTTCATCACTAGCACCATTGCTACATAGCATTTTTATATAGTCTGGTTTAAGAGTCTCATAAACAAGTCCAGGATCTACAACTTTCACTGGATTAATATGACCAGAACCATAAGCAAATTCACTAGAAACAAATCCACTATCTTTAGGATCCATGGTCCATGCTAGAGAAAGAAGAAAATCAAGTGATTTAGAATTATAAACAAAGCTCAAAATAAATCAGAACATAAAGAGTTGTGAGGATATAAAAGTTCACCTGTAGTCATTATAGCGGATTTGATGGCAGAAGGAGACCAATTAGGATGGAAAGTTTTAACATATGCAGCTACACCAGCAACATGAGGACAAGACATAGAGGTTCCTGATAATATATTGTATTTAGCGCTTTGCCCATCGAAAGATCCAAAAGGTGGATATGCAGCCAAAATATATACACCAGGAGCACTTATATCGGGCTGAATGACATTTATGCATTAAATTAGCTTAATGATTTATAAAGCAAAGTCATAAAGAGAAGGAATTATAGATTTTGAGACATATATACCTTCAAGATCTCTGGTATGATATTATTTGGCCCACGAGAAGAAAATGAGGCAACGACTGGAGCAGTAAAATCCTTTATGGCTTCACTTTTTAATATTTCTGCTAGAGAGTTTCTGTAAATTTAATATGAAATATAATTCATTTTAAGGATTAAAATAGTATGAATCAATAAACACAACTACTTTGAGATATCAATACTTTGTAGACTTCCAATATGAGAGAATTGCATCGTATTCAAGAGAGTTGACAATCGATGTTGGAAATTTAACAACACGAGAAGCTCTCTGGGGTTCATCATTCTTTAGGATTGATCCTGTAGCACCAGCAAGCAAAGCAGGATTATACCCTTGAGTCTCATTACATATTACAATCTTTCCCTTTACTTTATCAGGATCGAGACAGCCAGAAGCGCAAAGCCTGAAAAGCAACATAACTTTAATAAATACACAGTATTGTCTTTGAAAACATTATGGGTTAAAATTTGTCATTAAATGGTCTGTACTCAGTAACACTTCCACTGCAAATACTAGATGAAGCCTCTTCGCCGTATACCAAAGAATGTTTTTCTCCATAAAGAGTGTAAGGATTTATTGAGAAACCCTAATAAAGTAAGTTGGTTATTAGAATACATAAGAGAATATATATATATATATATATATATATATATAACATACAATGATATGCAACTGTGGATATGAAAACACATCATATATACCTTTATTGTCTTTCCATTCCCAAGAATAATATTGTCAACAAATAGACGATCTATGGTGCTGGCTGCTATAGAGAATAGCCATGGAGCAACACTTGACAATGAATATGGAGAATTACCATTGTTGCCAGCAGAATTCACAGTCAGAATTCCTTTAGCCATAGCATGAAAAGCACCAATGGCAATTGGATCCTTTTCTAATTGAAATGTGAGTGATGAAACAATTGAGATTGTTATAATGTCTACTCCATCAGCAATAGCATCGTCGAATGCACCCAATATATCTGCTCCGTCACACCCATAAGATGGATAACAGACTCTATACGTAGCAATTCTTGCTGAGGGAACCCCTCCTCTCGCCGCTCCTTTAGCCAGTCCAGCAAAACTAGCATCTTTTTTAAGGTTTCCTGCAGCAATGGAGGCTGTATGCGTTCCATGGCCTTCTTCATCTCTTGCTGTTTGTGCAGGTACTGATGAGGTGTAATATCGAGCTCCAATTAATTTGCTGTAAAGTAACCATTCAAAAATGGAAAAAGGAATGTTACGATAACTCTTATCATATTTTTTTATTATCGCTTATGGTATAGCCACTCAAACCTATGTTATTATCAAGCTGAATAAGGTTTCTTTACCATTGAGCCACATTAGACCTTGATAACAACTTTATCAATTGAAAGCAACTATTATACTTATAATTCCCAGTCTGATGAGAAAAGGAGATTATTACTTGTTACAAGTAAAATTTTCGCCACCTTTGCAAGCCCCTTTCCACTTCTTGGGAGGAGGACCAAAACCTTCATCTCTGAAACTCTCTGCTTCTGGCCAGATTCCAGTGTCAATATGTCCAATTATAATATTACTCTCAACACTTGGTTTTCGATCAACAGATTCATTGAAGCCCATGAAATCCCAAGATCTTGTTGTTTGGGTAAGGAAAGTTATACTTGGAAAGATAGAGACTACTCCATTCATGCCTGCATATAATTAGAGTATTAAAACATATAATATGAATAAGTGATTTAAAAACCAACAAGACAAAGGAGTTTTTTATTTAAGCAATGTCATCCAAAGTTACTGGACAGAACTTACTAGATAGCTTTTGTCTCTCATTATCATTAAGCTTGGCTGCAAATCCATTAAAACTTCTTGTGTAACTTCTCACCAATATATTTTCCAAGGAGCTGGGCTCGAAGATAGGGAGACATATAGAGAATGTTAAAATATATATGTATGTATGTATATTATATGTGAAAACTATATTAATGGTGAATTCTATGAATCGTACCTGCTTTGAACAACCTCTTGAAGTATAGTTAGATGTTGGGATGACAGTGAGAATTGCCCTTCTGGGAGGGAACCCATGTAGACAATATACAACTGCATTCATATAAACAAAGGAGCGTGAAAATAGTGCCTATAAAATTTTTTAAATATCAAAAATTTTAAAAAATGTGCACTAATATATTGTTATTAGATTGACCAAAAAAATCAATGGATTTTTAAACACAAAGAAAATGCATCAATATAAGTTTGAAGTTCTTGATATTTTAGAATTCCATTGGAGATTTATGATCAATTTTATGATAATATTTATTTAGAAAACAAAGATAATACTTGCCTTTCTTTCTGTATCAACAATGGTGGCACCACATAATATACACATACATAATATAAAACTGTAAGCGTAACAATGAAACAGAAGGTATCTATTCTCAACCATTGCTCCGCTGTCCAGATTGAAGAACATGCGCTAGTTCATACAGAGACATATATTTTTATGATCAAGGACAATTTTATATCGAAATTAGAACACATGTTGAGATTCCATAATGAGGTTGACTAACTCTTTATTGCTATTACCAAATTGTTGCCCTTGATTTGCAATACAATTAAATGGTTAACAAAATATGTGAATCATCATAGAATATATATACCAAGTTTGACAACACAAATTTAAAAACTTATCTACTCATTATATTGAAATTAGAAAGAATGTTTGAGATTCCATAATGAGCTTGACTACACTTTATTGCTATTACCAAATTGTTGCCCTTAATTTGCGATACTGCAAATGGTTAACAAAATATGTGAATCATCATAGAATATATATACCAAGTTTGACAACACAAATTTAAAAACTTGTCTACTCTTTATATTGAAATTAGAAAGAATGTTTAAGATTCCATAATGAGGTTGACTACTATTTATCACAATTACCAAATTGTTGCCCTTTATTTGGAATACAGTGGAATGGTTAACAAAATATATGAATCTTCATAGAATATATATACCAAGTTTGACAACACAAATTTAAAAACTTATCTACTTTTTATATTGAAATAAGAAAGAATGTTTGAGATTCCATAATGAGGTTAATTGCACTTCATTGTTATTACCAAATTGTTGCCCTTAATTTGCAATACTAGAAATGGTTAACAAAATATGTGAATCATCATAGAATATACATACCAAGTTTGACAACACAAATTTAAAAACTTGTCTACTCTTTTTATTGAAATTAGAAAGAATGTTCGAGATTCCATAATGAGCTTGACTACTAATTTATTGCTATTAACAAGTTGTTGCCCTAAATTTGCAATATAGGGAAATGGTTAACAAAATATGTGAATCATCATAGAATATAAATACCAAGTTTGACAACACAAATTTAAAAACTTGTCTGCTCTTTATATTGAAATTAGAAAGAATGTTTGAGATTCCATAATGAGGTTGACTACTAATTTATTGTTGACAGGCCCCATCCTTATACAACTATTTCTGTACACTCGGTAGCCGCCGATAACCCCATGGTGGCTCTTCGGTCGATATCTGATTCAGTTTAAAGGTTTTCGTGAAACTAAGCTGTTTGTATTTACTGAAAAATCCTTTATAACTTTTTGTAAAAATTTCTTTTTGAATGGAAATTGATGGAAAATTTTTCTTTTAAGTGTATATTTCCAAAACAGGTTTATTAAAAATTTTGACAGCATAACGGCTATTTTTCTAAAGATTCCATCGTACAAAAGTTTATAGAAAACCTATACACTTTTATAGCAAACAAATTCTCAACTTCCGAGCCTCAGGCCCTCTTTTCCTTTTTCACAAACAACCACAAACATGCTTTCAATTTAAAAGACAAGTTGAAAATCATTTGTACGTCATGCACGATTACATTTACACATTTTCTAAAGACTACATATAATTACATACAAAAGTTATTATATAGGTTTCAAAAGTATTTATAACAAACATGCATAAACAATTGCACACGACTAAATCCATCTACTCTTGGGTCAGAGTCCTTACTATTAAAGCACCTATACCTTCACCTGCCCTTAGAGAGATTTCATTTATAAAACATAAAAATAATAGATGAGCTAAATGAGCTCACATTTATATTCAAATTGTATTTTCGAAATTAAACCTCCATTTCATCAATGCTTTAATGCTAAAAACCACATCTGATCTAACTACATGAATAAGCATTTATTATGAATATAAATCATACATCGTGAAACTAAAATACAATGACATATTGAAAGGTGACTTTTCTAATTTCAAAAAACTATTTTGAAATGTTCAAATATGAAAAATATGAAATAGCATTTTACATGATTTTATTTTTCTGCTATAAAATATAAACAATGGTGGTAATAAAATTTTTGAAAAACCTCTGAGTGAAATAAGCCAACCACTAAAAATTCGTACCACATGGTAACCTAGGTATAGAGTGGAATTTACCATCGCTCAAGTCTTCACGGAATTTACCATCACTCACGTAGGAGCTAGCATTATATACCCAGTTCATGCATGGATGACATATTAGACTAGACTAACTGACACAATCCCTTCCTTGTTAGTGACAGACACCCTTGACACTGCCATGCACGCATTAGGGTACTCTGATCGGTAATATCTATCTGAGATACCTACAAGGCATACTATAGGTTTACAAAACCCACTGCTTTTCATTATACAATTTATATCTCATACTAAGTTTCCGAAATCCAAACAGGAGGTTTTTATATTGAAGTTATTCACTTTAAAATCGATTTCCTATACTTTAAAGCATGAATATAAACATATCTCATAAAATCATTATGAATAAAAATATAATCATATCAAAATGTTTTTAAATGACACTGACCTATTGTTAACTCACGATAAAACACGATTTAGGGTTCTCTCATTTCCGCTTTACCTACACATAATCATATTCTATTTTTGGGCGACGTCACAACCGAACTTATTCATATATGTTCCCTATTCGAAATTCTTAACATTTAAGCATGTAAAACATTTCTAACGATGTCTAGATTCATATCAACGTATTAAATGAAATTTTGAATTATTCTAACCTATGTTAGCCGAATCTTCCCTAAGCTTTTACACCATTCATCTCATTTAATCTTCTCATCATAACCATGCTTAAACACATGCAAAATGATGTCAAATCAAGTTAAATTCATAAAACTCACACTTAAGCAATATATCAGAATTTGGCCGTGAGATGCATCATTTAACATCTAATGGATTTCTTTTCACTTTCATACTAATTTCATCATCAATATAACTTATAAGGTTATTCAAAACATTCAAAAACAAAAATCCATCACTGTAGACACCTTAGGGCCGAAACAAAGCATGAAAATATATCATAGTTTTGTTTCTCATTTCAACACCAAATATAAACATTCTAATACTTTTACATGCATGAAAGCTACTTAAATAAAATGAATTCAAGTTAGACCATTCAAAACTCATCTTAGCCATGTTCTACCTCCAATATCATACCAAGATTTCTTCAAGTTTTCCACATGAAATTACATTAAAATCACATCAAGTCTCATGGCAAGGAAACTAATATCCTAAACAATATCCACTTGAATTTAAATCAAAAAGTCCTCTTCACTAGTAAACTTACCAACTTCTCTTGGATCACTAGCCTTGTTTTCCCCACAAGTTTGAGGTCTCAATCCTTTAAATCCATGCATAAAAATCACATTAAAATCATATACAACTTATCAAGAACCATTGTTTCAAATATTCACACATACAAGTCAAAGAAACTTGAATCTTACCACTTGAAAACAACTTGATCTTGCTAGATATCACTCTTAGGCTTGTACACACCCTTTGTATGACTTGAAAATCACTCAAAATTGCTCTCAAAATGATCAATTATGGCTACTACCCCCTACTGTTTTCTGCCAAACACTCTCTCCCAACTCTCTCAATTTTTATTTTCTTGATTCTTCTATTCACTTCATTTTATATAATTGCCCCTAAACTAAGTTTAAATTCACAAGTTTGTCATTGGTTTGTTTTGAAAGCTTTTGATTGGTTGAAATCTAAAAACCATTTTAATCCTAACTAATTTCATTCCATTTCAACCAAATGCTAACTAATTAGTTATGTTGTCTCCAAAATTACCATATGTCATCCTTATCTCTACACTCACATGCCACTTACATGCACTCTCTCATATAGTCAAACTTCCCAAAATGCCCTTATACATGTCTTTTACTAATTTATTTAATCATACCCCTTTTTGGTAATTTCTTTAACACTAATTTTATGTTAAACCTTTGTAACATGCTCTCCCAAAGTCTAGGTAACCTTTTAAATCTTATCTCCATGTATGGAATAGTAAAACTATTAAATATTCGAATCCAGATAAGTAATTAAATTTTCATAAAATTTTCAAACGGGTTCGGGGTAGGTTTATGATTCGAAATTTCAAAATTAATTAAAATGAACGAACTTAGATAATTAGTAGAATACTAATGGAGTTTTCGAATTTGAAATTGGACTTTAATAAAAATTTTCAAATGGACCCGAGAGAATTCCAAATGCGAAAGGCGTTTTTTAGGAGATTGGAAGGACGAAATAATTCAAATGATAAGGAGAGCACGCATGAATGACACTTGTAAAGCATATGAATGAAATGGATGACAAGTGGATGAAGATTAAAGGGATGGAATGACAAGCGTAAGGTGGGGATTTAATGAGTAAATAATCAAAATATGATAATTGTAAATTAAATAAATAAATATGTTAGAAAACTCTCTCACCACCCATTTCGGTCAACACTTATCACTCTCATTTTTTTTTTCTTCTTCTTCCATTTCACGATTGCATTCTCTCGATCTCTCTCACCTCACTGAGCTCTCTCTTCTCTTCTTCCTCCATTTTTTTCGATCTCAAGAGCTCTCTCACTCTCACTCACGCTTCTTCTCTCGGTTCTCTCATCCCTCACGAGCTCCACTCTCTCATCCACTCATCTCCTTCACGCTAATCTCATCTCTCTCTCGGTTCTCTTCTCCCTCTAGCTCATGGGTTCCACTCCCTTTCTCACTCAATCTCTTGGTTTTGAAGGAAGCTATCAAGGATCCAAGAAGCTAGCATCAACACAAGCTAGTTCAAGCAAGAAATCAAGTGAAGTAAGTCAAGGTAACTCACGGCCAAGTAAAGGGGAGTAAAGGCTGAAACTCAAGCAAGGGTAGATGATGGTGTTCTTGAGGAAATAAGACACTTTTAGGAAGGTGGAAGTCAATTAGGAAGTGTTTCTAGCGTTTTCGGAAGGTAAGCTTTAATTTTCGAAAAATTTTGTTAAGCTTTTGGAAAAGATTTTGTAAAAGTATGTTTGGACTTTAGGAATTACCAACTTATTAGTGTGGAGGTTGGTTTGTGGATGAATTTGATGTGGGATTGATTTCGAAAATGGATATGTATGTGTATATTAAATTCGGCTACTAAGGGGTGTTGTGGTTCAATTGGATTTTTAATGGTTTTGATATGATTCAGAGGTGTTTTGTATAAGTTTAGTGTGTTTTGAATGAGTTGAATGCTTTGGAATGATGATTTTTGGATATGTATACATATTCGGTTATAGGGTATTTTGGTCATTTAAAATTATTTCGATTGGTTGATATGATTTTAGAAAACTTTTGAATGTTAGGATAAGCTCAAAAATCGAAAAAGAAATCGTTGGACATTAATTGATCACTTCGCAATTTAATGTATCATAATCATTTGGAAATGATATTTAGTAGTCGTAAATGAGATTTGCATTGATTCTTGATGTGTTCGATTGTAAATTAATGTGAAAACGTAAAAAGAATGATGATAAGGCCATGTATGAATTCGGTCAAGTGAGGAAGTGTGGTTTGAAATTAGTTGTTTAAGTTCGTTCGTGTGAATTTAATCTCGAATTGAAATGTTTATAGCGTTTAAATAATTAGAATTGCAAATGAATGTTAAACGCGGTAATCGAAGTTAAAACGAATTAAAATGGGGTGATTCGAGATATTTGATTGGTTAAGTAGTTCATTGGAGGATGTATGAATTTATTTACGTGCAAATTATGTTAGTCGTAGCGTAGTCTGAAAATAGACTGCGGAAATGTATAGGTCATTCGGAGGCAAAGTAAAATATCTTGTTGGTTAGAGTTAAATAGCGAGCTAGAAATTCAGGTGAGTGTCTTAACGAAAATGTTTTGAATTGTTATTATTTCTATTCATACTAGATTTGTATGTTAATATATATTCTAACAGGCCCCTCTTCCTTAGCTTAGGCAGCCTGTCCGACAACCTCACGGTGGTCTTCCGGACGGGATCTGTACCGATCGAAAGGTTCCATGAAGCTAAGCCTTTTTCTTAAAATCTGAAAACCTTTGTAACTTTTCAAAAATACTCGTCCTAACGAAAATGGGTAGAACTTTTTCTTTTTAAGAAACGATTACGAAATCAAATTTATTAAAAATCAGGCAACACAATGACTGCTTTTATGAAAAATCCACCTTATAAAAAACAAAAGAAAACCTATGCACTTCAAATAATTTCCACAATCTCAACTACTAGGCCTCAGACCCTCATTTATTTCCATAATCAAACACAACATAGTTTTACTTTAAAAAAAAAATCCAAAATCATTCATGCGTAGAAAACATATTCACACATAATTCTTCAAACATAATATAAAACATGAAAGTAGAAAAGTCATTCAAAATATTATATACAAAACATACTTAAAGTCATAAAGTTATTCATATACATGAAAATCTCAATATAGATCAGTGCAGTTGCGTCGCGTCTTGAGTCAGCCTGCGCGTCCGACGGAGCTACTTCTGCTTGCTTGCTCGTACCTGCACCTAGGGAGAATTTTTAATAAAAACAAGAAAAACAATGTGGTGAGTAAAACTCAATGAGTGGGTAAGTTTTTACATTTGGAAATTCCTTTCTAAAACATATCTATCCTCCCAAAATGGTTTCGAAAACTAAATATAATATGATACTGTTTACTAAAACTATACTTTTATATAAATCTTATTATTTCACATGCTTAAAACTTATAATAATTTCATAAATAAAAGCTTTACTTTTCTTTCTTTTCTTAATCTTACGTCGGAAGACGTACTTTTTATCTCTTATTCTTGCCTTAACTAGTAATCCAGGGAAACTTATCCTTTTGTGATGGTACTTGTACATAATAGTAACAGAACTCACACACGTCACCAGAACTAGGGAAATAATCTCTATGTAGTCGCCGATAAGGGACCTCAGGGATCACGATACCCACCCTAACATCAGGTAGATCTACACTATCGTATGCGTGCAGAGGGCAACTGACTGACTTGACTCAACCCTCCAATGTTAGTGACTGACTCTCCTAACCACTCTAGTTATACACACATACAATACTTCGGTCGGTAACTTTGGGGCTAGGGTAAACCATAGGCATTAAATTTCTCTTTTCATAACTAGTGTCTTTCTTTTCTAACGTAAACTTTATGTTTGAATAAGCTTTTGAAATATCTAATCAAATCATCTCTATGCATATATATATATATATATATTTCACAAGCTTGCTAATATGCTTTTCTTTAAAATAAATATATTTACAATATAACTTGAAGTAATACACATTCATAATCACATATATATACTATAATTTAATTAAGCATAATAACTTGGAAAATCAAAAGATGTATTGCTTGGTAATAATTCAAAACACTAAAGTATACGATTGCAATATTAAAAATCAACTTATAAATCTTAGAAGCTTGAAAATAAACCACACTCACTATGCGTTTCCAAGCTTATTTCACTACTCTTTTACGCTCCCCTATTAATCGTCGCTTTACCTATATTTTAATACAAGCAAATTTTCCATTTAGAATTTATGAACGTGATAATATAAAATCTCAACTACTAACACAATTCACACGAATATAATTACACATCAATCCAACGAATTGATAAACTAATTCACTACTTCGAAACTCTCCATTGTAATCCGAATTCACTTCATTTACTCGCGTTTAACATCCCTTCGTAATTCTAAATATTTAAACACTCTAAACGCATCAATTCTAAACTAAATTCGTGCGAATGAATTTTAAACGATGATTTCTATCATATATAATTCCTTTTTAGCCGAATTTAGTACCTTGACTTGATATCATTTCTTTTCACGTTTTCACATTCGAACACATCACAAATTCAACACAATTACATTCACAACCATTAAACACCACTTCCAAATTATTTCAAAATGCAAAATCGCGAGATAACCGATTTACATTCGATGATTTCGTTTTCAATTTTCGGGCTTATCCTAACATTCAAATATTCTCTAAAATCACACAAACCAATCAAAAATAATTTTTATGGACAAAAATACCCCTTGAGGCCGAATGCTATCCTTTCCCTAAAATTATTTTTCAAACTTATTTCACACATTAAAACACATCCAACACATGTAAAACTCATCCATAATATGGTAAAATCATCAAAACTCAAATCAAACCCAATATTTCTCTAGTGCCAAACATAGCACAACATGCACATTTATTTTCAAAATCAATCCATCATCCAAATCATCCACAAACCATCCTTCGCACTAACAAGGTGGTATATCCTAAGACCCAATCATATATTTCACTAAAAACCTTTTCGAAAACTTATCGAAATCACTTGGAAACTAAATGTTACCTTCCAAAATTGTTGGACATGCTTCCGAAAGGTCATCAAACCCTTTGCATGTACCTTAATCCTTTCAAGAACCACATCATCCAACTCATGCATAGGTTCAGTCAACTAAACCCCCTCCCTTTTGGCCATGACCTACCTTTGCTTCTTGATTGCTTGTTTCCTTCCAAAATCAATTGCTCCTTGAGTTGCCTTTCAAAACCGAGAAGATTTAGTGAGGGAGATGAAAATCATGAGTGAGTGACCGTGAGCTAGAATGAGAGGTTGAGAGCTTACTTGAGTCAAATGAAGGTGGAGTCGTGAGTTGGAATGATTGTTGTGAGCTTGAGAGAGCTTAGAAAGACTCTAAAGTGAAACCAAGATGAGAAAATGAGAGAATGGAGAGGTATGTATGCTTGGCCATGACATGCAATGAAAGAAATTGAGAGATTTGAGAGATTGTGAGGGATTTGAGAGAGAAGAGGTGAAAGCCGAGAGGAGTTGTGTGAGTTGAGAGTGTGACCGTGAGTTTGAGTGAATGTGTGTGAGTGAGAGAAGCTTGACCGTGATAAAGAAATTGTGTGTGAGAGAGAGTGAGTGGCCGTTCAAGATAATGAATGAAAAGATATGGAAATTTTTCTTTTAAGTTTTGTTTATATATCTCACACATTAAAAATATATATATCATACTCACTTTTGACAATTGCTACTCGATTTTCGTGCATGCGTCACAAATGTCTTCCATGCGTGGTTCCTAATGGACACTTGTCTCGCATGCTAGATGGTCATTGCCACTTGTCTCACGCGTCCTCCCAAGCTTCTAAAAATCTTTTTTCGTATCCGGAAACCTCTCGGGTCCATCTAAAAATTTTATTGAAGTCCAATTTAAAATTTGAAAACTTCGTTAGTATTCAATTAATTGTCCAGGTCCGTTTTTAGATTTCGAAATCGTAGATCGTCCCCGGAACCATCCGAAAATCTTACGAAAATTTAATTATTTATCTGGATTCGAATACTTTAATACTTTAATATTCCGTACTTAGAGATAGGCTTTAAGGGTTTACTTGGATTCTAGAAGAGCATATTACATATTCATGTTGTTGTGGATTGTAAATTGATTTTTATACGATAAAGGAATCTTTCATATGAGACCCAAATTGCATGAATCTTTAAAGTTTGCATGAAATATGAGTTTTGAAATGAAAAGCAAGCGTTTGACATATTTTATAGTATATGGTATGTGTTCCGTTATTTTCGGTATTGGTAAAGTACCCTTAAGCGATGTGTGATTTCGCTTGGAAGACGATATAGGATTTCGCTCCCTACAGGTTATGTTATGAGCTAGCTTACTACCTGAGACGATGTAGGATTCCGCTCCGTAGCGATGTAGGATTCCGCTACATAATATCGAACACATATGGCTTGAGACGATGTAGGATTCCGCTCTGCCATACGGTATGGCCTGAGCGATGTAGGATTCTGCTCGGTCATACATTTATTTTAGAATACCATATGGATCGAAAATGACAATAATTGATCTATTTATGTAAAGCTTTTCAAAAATATAAATCGATATCACTGATATGTTTTAATAACAAGAAAAATGAATGAAAGTGTGTGAGATATTGTGTTACTCACATTTTGTTGTTTGAAAAGCATTTCAAAGTAAATGTTGACATTAGAAAGATTACTTTTCAATCTATTATTTCAAATACAGTTTATAATGCATATGTTATTGTAAATTATTATTCATGTTTTATATTATATATGGTTCTCAAATTATTTAATTAGATTTCTATAACATGATTTTAGTTACGAAATGAATTTACCAAAATGTTTTAAGAAGGAAACTCTTGAAATGGTTTAAATAGAAATACCTAACACTCACTTAACCTATTTCACTCACATTTAGCTTATTTTTATTAAATAAAAACCTCCCAGGATCAGGTACAAGTGCAGACGTTCAGACGACAGGGACTTCACAGCAGGAGTAGACATATTTTCCGTTAGGTGCAACTGTGACTTTTGTTTATTCACGTATGAAGTTATATTTTAAAAGCATGAGAATTGTTTCATATGTAAATTTAAATATTGCTTTTGAAATTGTATATATATACCCATGTTTATGCATATAATTTTTTAGAATTCGAAATTATTTTGAGCCAATGTATGCTTGAGACTATTTGTGATTTGTGAAAAAAGGGGCCGAAGGCCCTGTAATTGAGAAATGAATGATATTGAAGTGTACAAGTCTTTTAAATGTGATTTTACAAGGTGTTATTTTAGAAAAACAGTCATTGTACTGCTAAAATTTTTATAAAACTTTGTTTATAAATATAGATTTTAAATTGAAAAGGTTTCCACCTAAATTTCGTTGGCAAATAAACTTTAAAAAGGGATTTTCAGAATATAATTTTTAAAAGGCTTAGCTTCACGGGTGCTTTTCAATTGTAGGAGATCCCGATTGGAAGACTACTATGGGGTGTCGGGCGAGTCACCTTGAGAATAGGAGTCGACGCCAGTCAACATTGCTCTTCATAGGTAAGATTTTCCCTTAGTTCCACAGGTTGATCTTCAAGTATATGGGAGGGATCAGGAATATATTTCCGAAGCATGGATACATGGAACACATAATGGATCCTAGCCAGCTGCAGTGGCAACCTCAACCTGTATGCCACGGATCTAACCCTTTCCGTGATCTCATAAGGTCCAATGTAGCGTAGACTCAACTTACCACGCTTCTCGAATTTGAGCACTTGAGCACACCTTTCCATGGGGAGATCTTGAGAAATACTCTGTCACTAACCTAAAAGTCAAGGTTCCTACGGCATTTAACTACATAACTCTTCTGCCTGTCACTCGCTATCTTTAATCTGTCTCTGGTAACTTTGATCTTCTCTGAAGTAATTTGGACAAGCTCAAGACCTATCAATTTCCTCTCACCTACCTCATCTCAACATACTAGAGTTCTACACTTCCTTTCATACAATGCTTCATAAAGCACCATCTTGATACTAGCCTGATAGTTGTTATTGTAGGCAAACTCCATAAACAGTAGATGTATATCCCAACTCCTCTTGAATTCTATGACAAACGCTCTCAGCATATCCTCAAGAGTCTGAATCGTCCTCTCTAACTGACCGTCAGTTTGAGGATGAAATGTTGTGCTGAAATACAACCGTGTGCCCAAAGCTTTCTAAAGACTGGGCCAGAACTTTGATGTAAACCTCAGATCATGGTCTGATACAATGGAAACTGGCGTACCATGAAGTCTGACTATCTCGTCAACATAGAGCTGGGCCAATCTACTCAAAGGATAATCACTCCTGATTAGTAGAAAATGAACAAACTTCGTCAATCTGTCTACAATCATTCATATAGCATCATGGCCTCTCCGACTACGTAGGAGTCCTACCACGAAATCCATCGTAATCCTCTCTCGTTTCTATTCTGGGTTAGAAAGGGGCTGCAATAATCGTGTGGGTCTCTGATGCTCTATTTTCACCTGCTGACAGATTAAACATTTTAAGACGAAATCTGTTATTTCTTTCTTCATTCCTCTCCACCAGTAGTAGTCTTTCAGAGTATGGTACATTTTTGTACTACCCGGATGCATGGCATAAGCTAAGGAGTGAGCTTCCTCTATAATCTCCTTTTTCAAATCTCCCACATCCGATACACATAATCGTTGACCCATCATCACTATACTATTATTGCTTATCATAAAATCATATCTCTACTCGCTCTCGATTTCCTTTCTCAGCTTCATCAACTGAGGATTTTGCTTCTATTATTCTCTGATCTGATCCACCAAGACGGGGCGAACATGAAATGTGGCCAACAATGCCCCTAAGTCTACTGTCTCTAAATGTACTCCTAGAGACCTCATTTCCACCAAAAGCGGAAGATATATCGTCTTCAGCTGTGCTAACGTACCAATAGGTCTCCCACTAAGAGCATCTGCTACTACATCGGTTTTCCCGAGGTGGTACTCGATTGTACAATTGTAATCTTTGATTAGTTCCAACCACCTCCTCTATCTCAAATTCAGCTCTTTTTCTATGAACAAATACTACAGACTTTTGTGATCAGTGAAGATCCAACAGGGAACACCATACAAGTAATATCTCCAAATCCTCAATGCAAACACAATAGCTACAAGCTTCAAATCATGGGTAGGGTAGTTATGTTCATCGTAAAGGACGAAGAATAAAACTGCAAGAGGTTTCTTGCAGGGTTTGAGCCCCAGCCTCAGAGTTCATTTATCTCTAGCCCCTCAAACGCATTACAGGGAACTGGTGGAGGCTACAATGAAAGTGGAATAGAACATGACAGCCATCGCTTAGGGTGGCAGATCAAAGGCCAAGCGCAGCGGATCCAGTTTGCCCCAAGCAGGACCCAACAAGATGGCTAGAATATAACAAATGCAGCGGAAGCACATGGGTGAATGTTAGACGAGTGGCACAGCTTGCTATCGATGTGGGCATGATGATCACTTTATTAAAGATTGCCTACAGTCAGTAGCACCTGAGAGTTCAGAGATCAGATATGTAGCTTTGACTTAGGCTAGTGTAAGCCAGAGACAGGGAGGTAGAGGCTCCCAGACTAGAGGGCGGAGTACCATAGCTCCGGGCAGAGGTTTAGGGAGCAGAGGAGTACCTCTTATAAGTCAGCCAGGTAGACCCCGTACATAGGCCAGAGTATTCGCAGTCCAGAGGTTAATGCCACTCCAGAGGTGGTCATCGGTATGATTTCTGTATTTAATCATAATGCCTATATGTTAATACAACTCAACAAGAGGCTAATGCTACTCCAGAGGTGGTCACTGGTATGATTTCTATATTTAATCATGATGCCTATGTGTTGATAGATCCTAAGGCCATGCATTCTTTTGTGTTTGTGCATTTTTCTACCAAGTTGAATGTTGAGTTGCAGACATTAGACTGCAATATGATCGTTTCCATCCCTGCTGGAGACTCGCTAGTAGCAGAAAAAGTTAATTTGGGAAGTAAAGTGGTGATAAATGGCAAAAAGTTCTCGACGGACTTGATTGTGTTAGACATTCGAGATTTTGATGTGATCTTGGGGATGGATTGGTTGTCTCAACATCAAGCCACAATTGACTATTTCAAGAAGAAAGTTAGACTAGTCAGACCAGAGGAGTCAAGGACAGTGTTCCATGAAATACGGAAGGCATTGACTACTAGTATGATAACAACTATGGCAGCAAGTAAGATGCTTCAAAATGGGTGGTGGGACAGTTTCCTAACATTTTTATTTATTTAATTTACAATTATTATATTTTGATTATTTACTCATTAAATCCCCACCTTACACTTGTCACTTCATCCCTTTAATCTTCATCCACTTGTCATCCATTTCATTCACATGTTTTACAATCATTCATGCACGCTCTCCTTGTCACTTGAATTATTTCATCCTTCCAAGCTCCTAAAATGCGCTTTTCGTATTCGGAATCCTCTTGGGTCAATTTGAAATTTTTTATTAAAGTCCAATTTCAAATTCAAAAACTTCATTAGTATTCTACTAATTATCCGGGTCCGTTCGTTTTAATTAATTTTAAAATTTCGAAATCATAAATCTATCCCAGACTCATTCGAAAATTTTACGAAAATTTAATTATTTATCCAAATTCAAATATTTAATAGTTTTACTATTTCGTACATAGAGATAAGATTTAAAGGGTTACCTAAACGCCGAGGGAGCATGTTACAACCTTAATCAATCATAATACCACTTCTCCTATTAGAATTTATCTTCGATCTATCCGGAAATTCTACTAGAATTCAATTATACATCTGAGTACTTCAAATTACTTTATTATTTCATAAATAAGGGCATACTTTATATAGTATATATATAGTACTAAAATCGGAAAGGTATATTATAATTGCTTTTAACAAGTTGTTGCCCTAAATTTGCAATTTAGCGAAATGGTTAACAAACTATGTGAATCATCATAGAATATATATACCAAGTTTGACAACACAAATTTAAAAAAATTTCTGCTCTATCTATTGAAATTAGAAAGAATGTTTGAGATTCCATAATGAGATTGACTACTAATTTATTGCTATTAACAAGTTGTTGCCCTAAATTTGCAATATAGGGAAATGGTTAACAAAATATGTGAATCATCATGGAATATGTATACCAAGTTTGACAACACAAATTTAAAATCTTGCCTACTTTTTATATTGAAATTAGAAAAAATGTTTGAGATTCCATAATGAGGTTAACTACTCTTTATTGTTATTACCAAATTGTTGCCTTTGATTTGCAATACATGGAAATGGTTTACAAAATATGTGAATCATCATAGAATATATATATCGAGTTTGACAACACAATTTTAAAATGTTGTGTCAATCTTCCTATCATTCATGTAGTTATTACAATTATAGAATACAGATGAAAGGAAATATGAATGTTAAGATTTGTAATGGGGTCAAAACTAAAATATGTTGGCTTCAAGCGGGCCTTTTCAGTCAACTTTCTTGAAACCTAGCAACTTGTGTGTCCTGCACAAATCAAATAAAGCGAATGTAAATGATCTTGATATTGGTGGTGTGCCAACTGAAGACAATCCGATGCTCAAGTCAGTAAACTACATAAAAAAGGTAAAAGCAAGTAAACAGCAGTAAAGCGTCATCCCACTATGAGTAGGATAGTACGAACTATCATTATTACCTATGTGGCAGTGTTGACGGTGGTATTTCCATGCCACTTGTTCTCAATTTTGCCATGCATAACACACACTTGTTGTCGATGTTCGAAAATGGTCGACCGGAGATTTTAGGCCCAATACCTACAATCACAAAGCACACCAAAGAGAGGAAAGAGGAAGAACAAGAGAGAAATGACACAGAGATTTTTACGTGGTTCGGCAATGGTGCCTACGTCCACGGATCACTCTCAATATTTTTTCTTTTTTTTTTTTAGAGTGACTGTTCCACTAAAAGTTTTCCAACCTTTTTACAATGAATTTCCTCCCTATTTATAGAGAATGGGGGATTATAATGGAGTGATGTACACGTAAAGAAATCAACTACTCTGACATAGTATTTATTACATTGACTAACAACTTTGTCATAGCCATACTGCATTAATTGCTCCTCGGGATCTGGAATAACATAGAGCTTATTGGTACGAGACCTAAGAGCTGAGAGCTCCATCCTGCTAGCTGAGTTGGAGGCTGATGAGCTGCAAGCTGAGCTAGCTGAGGAGCTGCGAGCTGAGCTAGCTGAGGAGCTACGAGTTACGACCTGAGCTAGCTGAGAGCTGGATGCTGAGCTAGCTAAGGAGCTACGAGTTACGAGCTGGCGAGCTGAGGAGCTGCGAGCTGGCGACCTGAGCGACCTGCGACCTGCGACCTGACCTGAGCTAGCTGAGAGCTGGAAGCTGAGGAGCTGCGAGCTGAGAGCTGGGCCAGTTTATTTGATTGGTTCTTTGGGCTTTTACCAACCCATTTTTGCAGTCCCAAAAATAGGTATAACACTTGTCATATTTTCTTACTCTCTTTTTCCACATGCCAAGCATGATGCTTCCTTTAATTCCTTTTCACGCCACTTGTCCCACATGCATGTATTCTTTTTCCACTTGTCACACATGCACTCTCTCATTCCAATTCCATATTCGAAATCATTTCCGGTCCATCCAAAAATTCTATTATAACTCAATTTTATATCCGAAAATTTTACTAGAATTCAATTACACATCTAGATACTTAAAATTATTTTATTTCTCCATAAATAAGGGCATGCTATATACGGTACTAAGATCGAAAAGGGTATTTTTATCCAATAAACTTCGAATCACTTACAATTTATTCAAACGAACTCATTTTTGATCCGTTTCAGTTTTTTTTTTAACACTAATTCTAATTTTGAAACTTTTAATTTGTGAGGTCACGTTTTCGAAAAATACTATTCACATGAATATTATTCATCCAGAAACACTATTTATAAAAAAATAGATTATTTTTCATAAAATGAAATATTGGGTTTTACAATTAATCTTAGAGTTACTCTGCTAAAAACCTAAGAATGCACTCTCAAAACTATAGATATTTTTATATAATTTGAAATTTTCAATGTCCATTAATTTAATCACTACATATGATTTGACCCTCCATAAATAATTCGAATAATTCATAATTAGAGCTAAGTCAAAATGTCCGTTTTACCCCTCTAATTATTTATTGATCCTTAAGTACCATTGATTATCTAATGAATAATATATTCATAATAACTTATGAATTTATCTTTTCGTTTACAGATAAAAAGAAATTTGAGCACTTTAATTGTTCAAGACTTGAATCAACCTTTAAAGAAACTACTTTTTTACTTCTCACAAGAATGAGTGGATTCCACTGTTGTATAAAATATTCCGAGCTACTTACTAAGTCGTATCCCCAAAATACGAAGTCAAAGGATACAATTCAACAAGTAGAAGTCCATAATATACTCATGTTTAAGATCAATTTATAAATGATCATCCGATCGATAAATATGAATCTCTAAATTTAACGGATATTAGTTAGAGACTTACGTTTATCGTGGTCTAATCCTATATAATCTTTATTATATAAGGTGTCTCTATTTCCATGTCATCACATGAACAGTCTCAAAAAAAACTATCGTATCAAATACAAAATAGACCGCAACTGTAGATTTACCACAAACAAAGTATCAAACTTCGTTTGATTTCTACGAACTCTTTAGATTACTTATCTCAAACTAAATCCACTTGTTTATAATACTTATATACTTAATTTGATATTACATAATAATCAATGATGTTTCATAATATTCGTATGAAGTAAATATTTTGCAAATACACATAAATTGAATAAAATAAACATATTTTATTTATTATTTATTTAAACGTTTACAAATTACAAGCTCTTAGGGTACAAACCCTAACATTTTAAAATTTTAACAAATTACAGAATCCAAGGACGACCCAATGCTTAAGGCTTCACAAGGACTCAAACGCTCATCTTCCAAGTCCAATATGCATAAAAGCTACAAAAGTCAAGCACGAATTTTAGATACTTCCAACATGAGAGCTAAAGTGTGAATTATAACAACAATCACTAATTATGAAGCATCACCTCCTTGCTTCACTAATCTCTCGGTGTTTCTTTGTACATTTTGATCTGTTTATAGGTGTGTTGCTAACATATACTGTAGTAAAAATTCATAGAAAAAAAAATGGCGACCTCACTTATAATCACCATCCAACCCCCCTTTTACATGCTTCTGTTCTGTGACTCCCTCTGTCTTATATTATTATTATTATTATTATAAATACCCAACTCAACAACAAAGACATGACATGAATGTTTTGCTCAAATTTATTAACATTTAAAAAATTATTTATCCATTGTAAACGTTTTGCTCATCCCTATCAACAGATCAAGCAATAGATTTCCATACGGAAAATGTCATAAAACAAGTATGCAATCTCAAGCACAAACACCCATTATAAAATCCAATCAACAACGCATAAGACAAAGATACAATTGAAAGTTACAAAGAGAAACGTGATGAAAGCTGCAAGAAAACTTGATAGTTAAGAGTTGAGAGGAGGATCGGCAAACAAGAGATGGTCAAAGATGCTTTGGTGGTCATCGAAGATGAAGCAACTGATGAAGCAACAGCCATTCAAGAAGATCAAGTGCAGTGTGAATGACAGCATTGGAAACTTGAAAATGGATACTGATTGATAGCTTAAGGTTTTCCACGCTACACGTATACCCAAAAGCTAAAATGATATAAATACCCATTAATAATAAAATTATTTAATTTATCCTTGTAAATTGGGTTAACTCATAACATGAGTAGTAAAACCCAAATACAACACGATTATTGTACGAGTTAGATAGATTGACACAATTAGTAACTCAACCCATTTATGCTCAACCATAACTTGTAATATATGTGCTCCTTTCATGTCGACCAATTGTATCATGATCCAGATTATCACCACTAGCAGGACCCTTAACTTTAAATTTCATTGTTTTCTTTTTTTCTATTTGTTGATTCATCACAATGAACAAACTTGTTTAAGACATGAATCTTATAGACACTAATTAGCCTTTACTAAAAAGCTAATTGATCAAAAACAAGATACAGAAACAAACACATAAAAGAGAAAGTTTGTTAATCAACCAAAGAGCCCGTTTTTTGTATTAAAAAATACTTCAAATATCTTCCTATCATGTTAATGCCATCTGTATCATCTATCTATAAATTGTATTCCTCTAACTTAATAATAATATGTGATGAATTATAATAATATATTGTACATTAGATATATTCAATTTTTTCAATATTTTTTCTCAAGAGCAACAAATTAATTGGAAAAAAAAAGGAAAAAAAGAGTCAAATTTCAAAGCAACCATATTAGTTTTTATCAAATTGTAAGGCCAAAATTCAAGTGAACTCAAGAGCTTATTTAAGCCCAAATAAGAATTAATGAATGGACCCAAATTGAGTGTACGCTCAAATTATATAATAATGTTAAAACAATTGGGTGAATTTGATGGTGATACAAAGAATGAAAAAAAAAAAAAGGATAATCTCAATTTCCCCCTTGTAGTTTGACGAAATAACTATCGACGTTGGATTTCAGTCGACGAGTAATCAGTACCCAATACCTGCAATCAATGTGAGAAAGCACAAATACCAAGAAAAGATACAGACAAATACCAAGAATCAAACGAGGAACATGGAGCTTTCATGTGGTTCGGCAATAATTGGTCTACGTCCACGACTGTCTGTCTCTTAAATTCTGCAGAGTGACAGTGTATTATTGATTATTCTCTGATGATGTTACAATGATCTTAATCCCTATTTATAGGGAAAGAGATGTTACAATTCTGGTTGTAGCAAATCAGGAAAAGAATCCTGGATTAATTACATTCCCAAATAATCAGAAAAAATAAGGAAAAGAATTATAAATTAATTATGCTTCCTAATGTGTTTGAATAATATCAGGAAACTGCTTCCATAAAATCAGGGATGATGTTGATTCGGTTTGAATTTGAATAGACTTCTGTATCTGATGAGGAAATCATGGTTTGATTGGGTAACTACCATATTCAGAGAGAGAATCATGGTTGAAATAGGCAACTGCCTGTTCTGGAAGATACTGTACTAATTACGCGTCTGAGCGAGCTGATTATTATGGCGGTCTGTGAGCTTGAGCTCGTATAGCGAACTACGTATGAGGCGAGCTGCGGCCTGACTGTGTTCACAGGTCTGTTGATGTCAGCTGAGGGATTTACCCGAGCGAGCTGAAGAGTTTGCTAGCCTTAAAATCAATACTAGGCCTCGCCTGATGGGTTTTGACTGGGCTTTGACCTTTATCGGACCTTCTTATTGGGCCTGAATTGAGCTTTTACCAGCCCATTTAATGAGTCTAAAAAATACATATAACAATAACCAATTTCCCCCCTGTAGTTAAAAAATTACTTGAAAAAAATGAATGTCAGGGGGGAAATTGACTATTTCGTCAAACTACATGGGGGAAATTGGGATTATCCCAAAAAAAAATGAATCATTTGCAATAATTAAGAAGGATAATTTTCCATCCATCAAGTGATTAGCTAAATTAGGGCTGAAAATTAGGGAGTGGTTGATGGAATATATATAACTTTTCTCTATTCATAACAGCCAACACTCTTCCTAAAAAACATATATAAAATTTTCAAAATTGTAGACTTTCTCTTTGTATTTGCCTCATTAGCGAAATGTGATTTCTAACAATGTATATATATATATATATATATATATGTAACTTTTCTCTATTCATAATAGCCAACACTGTTCCTAGAAAACGTACATAAAGTATTCAAAATTGTAGACTTTCCCTTTGTATTAGCATCGTTATTGAAATGTGATTACTAACAGTATCGAAAGGCTTATAGTTGATTTTGAGAGGCAATAAAAGTGGGTAGATCTTCATTTTATTTCTTTTCCTCTCTCTCAAATCATGATTTGGTTTTAAGAGTATTAAAACCTGATTTTGGTTTCCAGGATTTTTGCACAAGCGTTTATAGGCTGGATTTTTGGACTCAGAATACAATCAAGATAAGAATCTATCTTGCTAGGTTATACTTAACAAAAAATTATAAAAGTTTACATTTTATTAGATTTTTGTGTCTATTGTTCATATATTAAATTTTATAATTTTCAAATAAACATATTAATTTCGAATTGGACTGTGGTAAGAACCAAAATCTGCAAGATAGATTTCTAGTCTTCGAGGTTTTGATGTTTTTGAGAATTCTAATGATCATGGAATGATCTGAAAAAAAATTTTGTAGGTTATTTTATATGTCTTTTGTTAGATATAAAATTTCTCGAATTTTTGATAACTATAGAATCTATTAAAATTCTTAGAGTGTACTATGGTTTGAAATAAGTTTGTTGGACATATTTCAATAGACTGAAACGAATAATTGTTTATCCATGCTAATAGCCACAATTTGATTTGAAATTTTTATATAGGTTATTTAATGTGTCTAGAATATCTGTTTAAAATTTTAGATTGATTGGAGATATATAAATTTAATTAAAAATGTTTAGATCGATAGTGTCAGGGTTGAAATTTCGAAGCAAAAAGGGATAAATTTTTGGTTTATTACAATAAGGTTATTTATGTACAAATACAATTATTATGGTGTTGTATTGAGACAATTTTCCTCTTATAATTGAATAGAGCTCAATTGATTTTTGGACATAGAAATAAGTTTTTCAAATTGTTCCAGATAAGTAAATTTTTCATGGTACATATTATATTGTTTTCTAGTAATAAATTTAGTTTTTATAATTGAATGTTTTCTATTTTATTTCCTATCATTTTATCTTAAGCAAAATATATTTAATACTTTAATTATTATTTTCTAAAGATGTTTTCGACAAATAAATTTTGAACATTCTTTTATAAAATATATGTACAAGTTATGCTTTTACCAAATTTGGGTTTTTTAATGTTACTTTTTTATTGTATTCTATTTAAATGATTTTGTTTCGTTAAATATATGTCTATATAAAATGTTCAATTGTATCAAAAGTATTTCTCTGTATTTGAAAAGTATGATATGTATTATAATTGTAATTATATTATAAAATGTTTTTGCTCATTGTTTGTAGTACCACTACTATTATTATTATCTCAATTGGATTATTGTGTGCACACCTACCATTATCGAGTTATACAGGTAAATGTGACCCATCGTTACCAAGTCACACATACTGTTACCGAGTTTTACAAGAATAAACGTGACATATCATACTGAAGCACATGGGTAAATATGGCATACCATTATTGTTACCATAAGCATTATGTTATATGAGCTATTGGTTTTTATTTAAAAAATGTGAATGTTAAATGTTTACAACTATGATTGTCTTTATTTTATATGATTCATTTATTGAAAATATTAAAAGCATTTTATAGTATTCAAATGTCATGTTGAATTTACATACCAAGTTGATAGCTCACCTTTTGTCTCTACTATTTTTACAAATTAATAGGTTTTATTTGTATTGAGAGCTGACTTCAAGTTAATGGTGTTGCTTGGTGAAGGATTTCGGTTTTAGAACTTGAAGGGAAAAAAATAAAAATTGTTTTATAAAATAAGAATTTGTGGAACACTGAGTTTTTAAAATTTTTAGAAAATTCAAGAACCCTAAATCCATAAAACAATAAAATAAAATAATAAAACTAAGTAAAGATCGAATCTTGTACCTTTTGTATTGATTTCTGTGGATTTCTCACCACCTTGCCTTCCTTGATATGTCTCTACACCAAAAAACAAGTAAGTGGACACGATAGAATTGTACTCACTTTCTTTTGATTTCTTTTCTAAAATAAAAAAGAAAATCAAATCAATGTTTATAAGAGGTGAGTGTTTGTTTTGGCTATACAAAGAACAAAATCTGTTTTTCTTTTTGTTTCTCAAAACAAACATATAACCAAAAGCTCTCTTCCAAAAAGAAAACTATTTCTTTTCTATTTATAAGGAACCAATTAGGGTTATAATTAATCAAAATTAATATTAAACCCTAAGTTTATTAAAATTAAACTTTTATCCCATATAACATAATTAATTCATGTTATATTTTGAAATCGAACTTATGACCTATAATTAATTCATAATTAATTTATACCTGATCACTGTTAAGAATCGAATTCAAGACCTATTATAAAATTAATTAAATAATTATTAATTCATAATTAATAATTTGAATAATCAATATTATTCAAATACCAAGTGAACACATATTTTGCTACTTATGTAACAACTATAATTGGACAATCCAATTACAATATTATATATACACGTTTTTTATAGTGAAATGAGTTATCAAGGGGACCTGATGGACCTACAGTTTTGAGCTCCAATAATATCAAAATTATTAATTAAAATTTTTAATTAAATAATTCATTATTATTAATCTTAGAGTTATTCCACTAAAAACCTAAGATTGCATTCTCAAAATTGCAGATGTTTTTATACAATCCGAAATTTTCAGTGCCCATTGAGATATAATTACTACATATGATTTGAACCTCCACAAATAGTTCATAATTAAAGCTAGGTCAGAATGTCCGTTATACCCATCTAATTATATCTTGATCCTTAAGTATCATTGATTCTCTAATGAACAATATAGTCATAACAACTTATGAATTTATCTTTCCGTTTACATATGAACAGAAAGTTGAGCGCTCTTATTATTCAAGACCTAAATCAACCCTTAAGAGAACTATTTCTCTACTTCTCGCAAAAAGGAGTGGATTCCACTATTGTATAGAATGTTTCCAACTATTTACTAAATCATATCCCCAAAGTACGAAGTTATTGATCGAGCATCTATATCGATCTCACCTATGTAAATCAAATGACATAACTCAACAAGCAGGAGTCCATAATACACTCAGAATTAAAATCAATTCATATATGATCATCTAGTCAACAAATATAAATCTCTAAGTTTAACGGATATTAATTAGAGACTCATGTTTATCGTGGTCTAGTCTTATATAATCTTTATTATATAAGGTGCCTCCATTTCCATGTTACTACATGAATAGTCTCGGATAAAACTATCGTACCAAATACAAAATGAACCACAACTGTAGATTTACCACAAACAAAGTACCCAGCTTCGTTTGCTTTCTATGGACTTTTTAGATTACTTCTCTTAAACTAAATCCACTTGCATATAACACTTATATACTTAGTTTGAAAATACATCAGTACTCAATAATGTTTCTCATGATATATACAATTTTTGCAAAATATATAAATTGAATAAAACGAATACTTTATTATTATTTATTAAAATCATTTACATAATTACAAGCTCTTAGGCACAAAACCCAATAGAACTGTGGTTATTTATCTTGCTATAATCTAAGAAGATTAGAGTTCGTTTGTTTTTTGTCTGAAGACTGAACAGTGGTGCTGAAAACTAAAGACTCAATAGTGATTAAAACTTGAAATTTAAATAACATGTTTTTTTTTTCCCCTTACGTCTAAATGTATAGTAATCTTGTTTATTTTTTAAAATTAAAATTTTCTAAAAACTAATAATTTGACATTTATATATTTTTACTATTAATTGTTTTATAAATCCATTTAATATAAATACAAACAATTATGCTAAATTATTTAGCAAATACTAAAACACTTTATGTACATGTTAATAATATTTTTATTCATAATTAAAATATTATTAATTATTGTAGTAAAGTTTTTTTATGGAAAATTATATATACATAAATAAATTACTATAGTAAAGTAAATTAAATTTATATATTTATATAAATTTAATCAAAATGGTCTTAAGTTTAATTACTATTGTTTATATTTAAATAAAATAATTAAGAGGAATAAAATTGAAAGAAATTTGTATAATGTAAAATTAAGATAAATTTGGAAATATATTATTTTGAAAATGATAAATTTGGAATAACATATTTAAAAAGTCATTAAATGATTTAACATTCAGATAAAAATAAGAAATTGTAACTTTTTATTTTCAGTGATTTTTAGATGGTTTTAAATTGTTTGACCACTTAAGAAAACAAAATAGAAATTACTTAATAAATATAATTCAGATCTATTAAGTGAAAAATGATAAAAACAAATGACCCGTAAATTTGTTTCATTCCTTATGACATAAGTCTAAGCATTGAATTTGAATGATTAAGATATTGAGATAGATTTATGCTATTTACGAATAACATACATTATGAAATTTAGGTTTTACCGAATATCACTCTATATGTCTTGTATCGGAATTTGGGGTATTACACAACTTCTAAAATTGAAGTGAGAATTGTTGTGAACAAAATAAAACTAGATGTGGTCACAATTGGCGCTATTGATTCTCTTGCTCAATTCATCGTATTTTAGCCTAGTTAAAGATTTAATTAGACACATTTGACTAATTTAATCATGCATGGAGAATTTTTTTAGTCCATCCCTACATTGAATCCTATCTACATATTCGGCTATAAGTGTCTACATGCCTAGCTATGAGTGATATCTCCATGAGAAAGATGGCTGCGAAAGAGAGTGATTGATCTGTGGGAAAGTGATAGACTATTACACTTTATTCCTTCATAGTTTCCGTTTTTTTAAAAAAAAAAAAAAGAGCAAATTGCACTCTACATAGCTGCGGTTGAGCTTTTTACACTAGGAAACAACTTTTACAAAAATTAACATTCACTTCCTTTGCAGTTAGTCAAAATTCTAACATAATGGTCAAAAGTCATTATAGTCATTTGATATATATAAAATTTAAAGTAAAAAATAATAATAATTTAAAGAAGGGTAAAAATCAGTTTAGTCCTTAGGCCTTAAGAAAGAATCAAATTTTTAACTATGTTTCGAAAAAGATAAAATGATCCCCAATTTTTTGAAAAAATGTTGAATTTTAATCCCTCTCGTCAATCAACTAATAGTCAAACATAATGAAAAACATGAAAAAACTCATTTAACCTAACCATATATGCATAAAAAATTTACAACTAAAACCTACTATTTATACACTAAGTCTAAGGGTAAACGAGTCTTTTCATGTTTTTTATTAGGCTTGACTGTCAGTTGACTGACGTGAATGACTAATTTGACCCTTTTTCGAAAAGTTAAGGATCATTTGGTCTTTTTTTGAAATATAGTTAAAATTTTGATTCTTTTCCAAAATTTAGGAACTAAAATAATTTTTACACTTTAAAGAAAGTATAACAAAATAAATAAATAAACAAAAAAATTAATAAAAACCCTTTTGAAAAGAAAAAACAAAGCTAAGAAGCAAAAGGATTGGCTGCCTTATCAGATGAATGCCATAATAAAAGTGGCAAACTTTGCTTATGTTGCACACTATTTGAATATGTTTTAAAGGAATGGTGTGAGGATGCCTCTAATCAAATTGGTGCATCTCATGTTGAAAATAGTGTTACTGAGGGAGCTAATGGAAGGATTTATAAGTGCAATTTTTGATTAGGACATAAAAAACTAGTGGAAGTCGGATCAGAATGGGTTGAGAAATTTTTATGTAGGGATTCTTTGAAAGATAATAATTTCATTAAATTAAAAAACTATATGAGGGATCATGTTGTGTACATCAAGTTTATGCATATACTTAATTAGAAAAATGCATGATTGTATTTTAAAATAAGTTATTGTAATTTATTATATGTGAGTATAACTAAATACATATGATTACAATAAGTAAATGTGATTATATTGATTATAATCAATAAATATGATCACATTTACTAACTGTAATCACACATATTTAGTTTTAATCATATATAATAAATTACAATCACACATTTTAGAATGCAATCATGCAATTTTTTTTTTTTTTTAATCAAGTGTATTCATGTACTGGGTGCACCTTAGTGTGCGCCATACATATGTAAATATGTATATATATGTATATGTATATAAGTAACACAAGCTTATCTTTTCTAATGTAAGTATGTATTATGGCCATTGTTTAAAAACTCGATGGGTTTCACCAAGTTTTTATAGGGTTCTCGCTGATCGGCACTCTATCAATCTGAAAACCCCCAGATTGGTGGTGTAACTAGCCTAATATGGGCACTCAACCAAACTTGGCCCAACTCGGTGAGTCTATCTGTAACACCCTCCCCCTCGAACCCCGACTTCACAAATGTCGGAGCCGAGGTAAAGAACATTACAACTTTTTAATTACAAAATTTGTTTAATTTCTTAATTTATTTTACAGACAATCCGGCAGAATTTCCTCTGTTTTATTGAAAACCCCAAAATAGTAAAACATACATAATCAAAGAAACACTTCTAATATGTTTTTTACTTTCTCAACTTCCCATATTGGACACTTCGTCCATCTCTAATCCACTTCAGCACACAAATTCGTAGAAAAGTATACAATTTCCCAAGTACATTTTCAAAACAAAATAAACACAGATACTTTAAAACGCTACATCATCTAGTTTTCTCATCTCTTTAAGAAACGTTTAGAAATATAATTCAAATTTCATATACATTGGAGTTTATGAGGCTTTTCACACATATGCATTTGAATATACAGAATATAAATTCATGAAACTTCATTTTAATAAAAATATGTACATGTCAAGGATGATTACCAAAAAGATTGGAAATTTGTTGTGATTCTGGAAGCCCAATAGAATAATCTTCTTGTCGAACTCTCACTCTCAGCTCTCTCAGCTCGCATCAACTACCTGCGTGTGGAAAATCCAATGCGCTAAGTAAAATAGCTCAGTTGGTATACTCATACAATATCAAAATCATAAAATTTCTTAAACATATCATGAAAAATGTATCTATTCACAAAACAATTAATGTTCACGATAATATATTTCACACAACCATTCAAAGCTTTACAAAATGTTTTTCCTACACACATTCATTTCAAGTGCATTATTAGTTATTATATTATCATATGAGCCTTTTGTAAATGTTGTCACGATACCATTGATCGGTAATAGATTTCACATTTACCTCTAGCATCGGACACTTGATACCCGCCCACCGGAGCTCAACTTTATATTCATATCAACGTCTGAACCAGACACTTGGTGCCTCTCAAGGTCCGTTAATCACATCAACATATAACGTAACGGTGCAGTACTGCTAACAATATCTCATTGGCATGTCAACCACCAATCCCCACCTACCAATGTACAAGTTTACTCAGGCTCTCTATAATTTCATTAATTACAAAAATTCTCGTTTTCGATTAAATTTTTACAAAACGCTTAACTAACCAACATTTTCATTTACTTTCGTTTTTCGAAATCTTTCGAAACCTCCCTCTTGGTCATTACCAAAGGGCAATTTTGCCCTTGATTTCACAATAAAAACTTTATTACATAATTATATTCATTTCACATTTTCACTTGGCTCCAAGAGGTGGTTTTCGAATTTTTCTTCTTTCACATGAATCATCATACCACGATGCGAATAACACATAAATACAAGCGAAATACCAAAAATACCACTAGGCTTCTCTATTCTTCAAATTCGACTAAGGAGGTTTTTCTTTTGAAATTTGTTTCGTCTTCAAAATTCATTCACAAATAATTTCAATATCATCCGTTAAACGCACAAATGAACTTAAAATGATAAAAATACGCCAAAGCCTCCCTTGATACATATTTGGTCATACTAAGGGGATTTTGTAAAAATTTTGTTCCACTTGGCTTTTCATCATAAAATCTAATCCATCATCATTCAAACAACACATACATATCATTTATAACATCCCAACACATCAAAATAACGAAATCGCAAGTTTCAAAACAAATTTTCCACACTTTTAGCTACTAATAAAATTCAAATTCGTGGTTAAGAGTATACCAACCTTTTTGAGCTTTCACTCAAGCTCTCTAGCACTCCAATTAGAAGCTCAAAGTTTCTATTTGCCCTTGCTAAACTCCTCATGACGTGACCAAACCAGATTCCCTCTAGGCTAGTATTTGGTAGGCCTCGTCTGGTACCCCAACGAACCTCTTTTAGACCCTTTTAATTGGCTAAAAGAAATCTGCGGAGCGAACCCTGAACTGGATCATTTAACTTTGCTTCGAATCTTGGTTAATCTTATTATTTGAAAACTATTTAGGTTGATTCTAATTTGATTTCAATTTGTTAATTTAGGAACTTCACTAAAACCATAAAATTTACTATTTTCATTTTCAAAATCTAAAAACATTTTAACGAAAATTAGGCAGCCTAAAGACTGCAAATCTAAGGTTATCAAAATTTCCTACAAAGAAACTACACTCCCAAATTTTCCTTCCATCACAACCCAACTTCTTTCCACAAACATACATCTCAAAATCAGTTCATAATTTTCACAAAACCATAGATAATAATCAATTTTCATATCATAAAAATATATACAAGCAATTCACATTACAAAATATATTAACATGAGGTTTCTACATGAGTGTGTCAAAATACAAAATCAGGTTTGCATTTCCTCAAGCATAAGCCCACCTATATTGATGAAGAATTTTGTTTGCTTTAGTTGTTCACGCGAGTACCTGAAAATGGGTTATACAATATAACACTAAACAAATGTAATCTCAAGCAATTAAGATGATTTAACAATTGTTAACTAAACAATTATAAACTTATTTAGTTATGCAAAAATGTCACAAAATTCGTTTCTTTTTAAAAGTGTCATGCGTTCCCCTAACTACTATGTCATGTGGCGATTTTTAATTAACACTAACCGTGACGCTACTGAAACTCCTCGACAACTACATGTGAAATTTTCTGCATCGCAATGTAGTGTGAGGTTATCTATAACTTCTAGCGACTACATGCAGAATTTTCTACGTCACAAACTGTAGCGCAAGACACTATCTCTAATCTTAAAAACTACATTACAGAATTTTCTGCATCACAAATTGTAGCCCAAGAAAATCTCTGATTCTGAGGGTTCTGCATGGCCTTTGAAAACATCTTTTCTACTAAATGTTATAAGCACAAAATGGCTTTTCTTTTTAAAACTTTTCGACTAGAGTTTTTAAGCTCAACTTCTCACAAAGGTCACTTTATTTTCGAAATTTCCTTGGATATAATATTAAAACCATTTATAAACTTGTAACAACAATAAAATTACAATTGAAATATAATTACTCATAAGGTGAGTTAGTGGCACTCACCTGATTTTGCACGTTCCTTATTCTCCTTTGATTCTTCCGTTTCGATTCCACCTATAATAAATACATTCTAAACTTTTAGAATTCAATTAAATTTTAACTTAAATCCTTTCTGTCGACATCGATTTTTGGTCTCAGTTGATCGGATGATTTAACGTCCAATACCTACAATCAAAGAGCAAATCAAAGAGAACAGAGAGGAAGAACAAAGTATTGCACCGAAATTTTTACGTGGTTTGACAATGGTGCCTACATCCACGGGTCACTCTTAATATATATATATATATATATATATTTTGCAAAGTGACCATATCACTAAAAATGAGCTCTCTCTCTTTATAATGAATTTCCCCCCCTATTTATAGAGGAAGAGGGATTACAATTGAGTGATGTACACGTAAAGAAATCAACTACTCTAACATAGCATTTATTGTATTGACTAACAACTTTGACATGATTGTTCCTGTATTAATTACTCCTCGGGATTCAGGATTGCTGCCTGAGGTTTGAGAGCTGAGAGTTCCATCCTGCTAGCTGCGAGTTGGATGCTTAGCTAGCTGAAAGCTGCGAGCTAGGATCTGAGAGCTGAGACCTGCGAGCTGGAAGCTTAGCTAGCTGAGAGCTGAGAGCTGAGAGCTGAGAGCTAAGACCTGCGAGCTGGAGGCTTAGCTAGCTGAGAGCTTAGAGCTAAGGCCTGAGAGCTGAGACCTGCGAACTGAGCTAGCTGAGAGCTGAGAGCTACGAGTTGGAGGCTGAGCTAGCTGAGAGCTGAGAGCTCCATCTTGCGAGCTAGATGCGTAGCTCGTATGAGAGCTGACAGTTGGGTTTTGGATGCATAACGAGTTGCAAGCTGCGACCTGAGTCTAAGCACTGAGACCTGTGAGCTGGATGTCTTAGCTAGCTGAAAATTGAGAGCTAAGAGTCGATTCCTTGAATCTTGGACCTTGTCTATTGGATCAACCTTCTGGGTTAGTTTATTGGGCTTTTACTAGCCCATTTTTATAGTCCCAAAAATACACATAACACTTTCAAACAAAACACTGTATTTAGTTTTATATTTTCACTTCTAACATCACAAAATTTTCGATTAAATTTCTTCTAATACTCTCTTTTAATTTCCATTCCATTCTAACTCAATTCTTTACATTTGTTTTTCATAAAATTCATCAAATACATCATACAAATTTATCAAACATCATCTCTCCTAGTTTGACCGAACCTCACATGCTTTCTATTTCAATTCTTCCATCAAATTTCAACATTGAAATCAATACACAAGCTGCCCCCTTCAATTCATCCAACACCTAACATAATTTACATATCCAATTTTCATCATTTCTTGACCAAACTTACACATATTCAAGTTCAATCTTTTCACTTCATTTTCATACAAGTTTCATATCATATGCAGCCCCCTAAACTGCTCAAAATCAACTCATACAATATCATGGAAAATCAAGACAGCATGTATACCATTTCTACCTCCTTTGGCCAAATTACATCCATCTTTATTTCCATGATCTCATTTCATATTTTTAACCTTTTAATCATCATTCTAACATAATTTCCAGCACATAACATCCTCAAATTTAATTTAAAACAAGTTGGAACCAAAATCACCATTTTGGCCAAACATTGAAGCAATTTATCAAACAATTTATCTTCAATTAACTCTCATGCTTTAACTCATCCATAACAGCCCATGTTTTACACCAATTCAATCATATTTTCTTCACATCATCTCACCCTAACATAACCAATATGCATAGCAATATATATATCTCAACATATCATCATACTTCTCACACATCTCAATCACAATCACAACAAAAACATTTCCAACAGCTTTCATTTTTACTAATCACCATTATGCTTAATTCAAATCACAATATTTTTCAACCAAACCACTTACCAATTATTCTTGATGTCTTGGCTTGCTTCTCCACTTGTTTTATGGCTCAAAACCTTGAATTAAATCATGAAAAACTCATCAACAATCAAGACAACTCACTATACTGCATCCAACAACTTTTTTACATAAATACATCATGAAAACTCAATTCTTACCTCTCCAAATCACTTGATTCTTGTTGAATAACTTCTCTAGGCTTGTTTACCACCCTTTAGGGGCTTGAAATCTGCTGAAAAATGGCTTGAAAACGTTGGAAAACAACTGCTATTCAAACCTCTTTTCTGCTACCCGAAAATGCTCTGTTTTCTGCTTTAGTTTCTGGTTTTTGGTGTGTTCTATATTTTTTCAGCAAATTCTCCACTTCTTATATTCTTATTTTAGTTAACTAATTATCCATCAAGTTGGTTATATAATTATATCTCCTACCATTAATTTATTTGAACCATTTTGCCCTCCTTTGTTTGAGATATTTCCATAATATGCCTATTAGTTTTTTATAAAATTTCACCTACCATACTATTTAAATTAATCCATCCACTTCAACTCTTCTGGGAAGCCTTTGATCATGATTTTCATTTTATATCATAGATAAATCATCATGTCACCTTTCGGATTCGAATTCGTTTTCGATCCATTCGGAAATTCTATTAAAATCCAATTACGCGATTTCGAAAAATTAAATAACTTTATAAATTTCAAATGAGCGCAATATTATATATACATCGTTTATGCAAGGTTTTCTCTACAGTACGAAATTCAAAAGAGTGACATCACACCAACACTCATATATATAGGCCCTTATATGATAAATTACTATTTTGTCCTTTATTAGTAATTGACTTGCTATTTGACTTAATTAATTTCTAAAATCTCTAATAACATTTTATGTCACTTTATAGAGTTATATTTATGAAATTTACTATTCTCACCCTATAAGTTAATTACTGCTACTTAAAATTGCGAAATTACAAAAAAGTGGTTTACACCTTACGCCCTAATTAGTGACGTAAGTTTTCAAAAATCACATTTAAAGCCATAAAAATGAAATCAACACTAATAATGCTTACCCAACTATCTCTACATGCATATGAATGCATCTACATACTTACTAATCTATTTAGACACAAGAAAAATCAGAAAACAGTACATACCTCACGTTGACCACTTTATACCCGAAAATACAACTTGGTTTTTAGGAGATTTTTGCAAGAAATGAAGATATAAATAGATAGGGAAGATGAAAACAAGATGATTGATGTGATTTACGACTTGAAATGAGAAAAAAAAAATGGAGAGAAAGAGGGAGAGATCTGGTCGGCAGAAGAAGGAAGAAGAGGAAAATGAATTTTTCAAAATTTTGACCCCTTTTTATACTAAACTTCTTAAAATTATACCTTTAACCCCAACCTTTCTAAAATTTTATTTGAGCCCAAAAACCTTTACATTTGCCCCTCTCCTATTGGACAATCAAGACAACTCACCATTCCACTCACTTTTACATCACACACTTGCTAATTTTCTATTGGATCTCACAACTTTTACTTTTAGATATCAACTTGTCATTGGTTCAAGGAATTTTCATATGCAATGCATCATAAATGCACTCTTTTTAACCATCCAATGATAAATTTTCATCATCAAATTTTTCTCATTAAAATCCTAATTAAATCCTCTTACTAAAAAAAATACTTTCCAACATAAATTATTAACTCAACTATTAACTTTTCTTAACAATTAAACATATTAATATATTAATTATACTAATTATATTTAAACTAACTTTTAATCCAATTTAGTATGCTTACTTATTTAATTTAATAACACTACTTATACGGAAATAAATTACGGGATGTTACACCATCCATCATAATCTATTATAAAATTGGTCGGAAACATCCCAAAAACCACCCCAAAAAAATCAAAATTTAGCTATCAATTAATCAAACAAACCTAATATCTAATAATTCAAACTAAACAAAATGGAATCGACTCATTTCCGACGGTGTTGTTGGCCATACAAAAAACTGTAAGGCCATTGATGCGCTTGATGTGGAAAATATAACGATCAGAGAGTAGGACGTGTAGTTATCGTTGTTCCTTGGTGTCTTCTCCAATATTTGCTTGGTGATGGCAATGGCACTGTCATTCATCACCATTGACCTATACTCAGCCATCATTAACGATCCACATGCCACCAGAGCATACATTGGAACAACAACAGTGTCGACTCACTAGAACGGTAATGGCAATGTAAGAGTGAGAAAAAAGATAAGAGAGGAGAATAAGAAGAGAGGAGAAAAGAGAGAGAGAGAGAGAGAGAGAGAGAGAAGAATAAGAAGAGAGGAGAAAAGAGAGAGAGAGAGAGAGCATACGTTGGATTTCTTTTTCAACTCACTTTAAGCGAGGAAGCTGCCCATTGGTATTCTTTGTTTTGTGATTTTTTTTTTTGTCTCATTATTTATTTTATATTTGTCCAGAGTTATATATGATGCGAAAGGGACATAAAATATGGTGAATTACTTTATTTCGTTTGTTTTGAAGGATGATTTTTAATGCAAATGATTCCATGACCCATTAAACCATCAATAAAAGGTTGTTAATATGTATGTCATAAAGTTCTACAAATGAAGCTACTTGTCAAACAATTGTCAATGAAAATGTTTAAAAACTAGTTTCTCACTACTCGACTGGCAACCCAGCAAATACTCAATTTCACTGTTGATCAATGATCAATCAATTGACTGATAGTCAAACTTGATCAAATCTGTAAAGAAAGATAAAAGAATTTCATAAAGTCAAAATATAATCATGTGACCACAAAATATTAATCTAATGGCATAATTATCCCCTCTACGAATATTAACAATTGTGAGACAGTAAGGAGAAAAATTATTATTTTTGAAATCTAAAGGTGTAAACTGACGTTTCATTAAATGTTAGGGAACATGACCAAATTGTCCTCTCTATATAAACCACACCCCACTCAATCACCAGTCATACCCCATTTCATCTTTAATGGAGGTTTTGAAGTTTAAACTTAGCACTTTTATTTAGAGTAAATTAGGATTTTTGAACTTTTGGCGGAAAAAATGACATTTTTCTTTAATTGTGTGTCTTAAAAATTCCATTGAGTTTACATATATAATGAAGGAAAAAATCTAAAAACTCTCTGAAATGATGAATAATTTCAATTTACTCTAACTTTTCAAAATATTAGTCAAAAAACCGAATCATCAGGGAAAAATGGTTTCCATTTAAATTTTTAATGGTTTTATAATAAGAGTTAAATACACAAAACCCCCTTGAGGTTAAGTCAAATACACACATATTAATATTTTGTTTTTTTGTACACAATACCCTCTCATTCTCCTTTGATAATTAATCATCAACCATTAATATGTGTATTTGACTGTTAATAAGGGGGTATTATGTACAAAAAAGTAAAATATTAATATGTGTGTATTTAACTTAATCTCAAAGGGGTTTTGTGTATTTAACTCTTATAATAAAAACAATAAAAAGCCAAAATACATTTACTATATTGAAAAAAAAATTAAAACAAATTAATCAATTACCAAATACCATTTCATGACAAAACTTTAAAAAAAAAAATTAAAAAGGATATAAAAATAAAAAATTGTTAGAATTTGCAATTAAATTTATATAAAAATAAATAAATTAATTAGAATTTTAAATAAAAGAAAATAATAATTATTATTAAATAAAAATTAAATAATTTTTTTTAAAAAAAAAAAAAAAAAAAAAAATTTAAAATTAAATTTAAAATCTTATTAAATCCAAAAACAAAAAAGAAGTTTGAAGGAAAATAATAATAATAATAATAATAAAACCTAGATCTCCGTCAAATTAAAAAAAAAAAAAAAAAAAAAAAAAAATTGATCTTCAAATAATCTTCATCAAAAAAAAAAAAACACACACACACACAGTTGTGAAGGAAAAATTGAAGATTCAACAACATTTAGGTCTTCAATTTATGAAACAAATTCGTAACATTCCAAATTGAATACACAAACAGACAAGCAACAAGTTAAATTATAAAATTTGGAACTTTAGCACAAGAATCACAAATTTTTCACGAACAAGTTATACGTATAAAAAAATAAATAAATTTTTTTTTCTACAATCAGTCATCTCCATAGCCAGTTATCAACCAGATTTCATTCATCCGAATCAGCCCAAATCTCTTACACATTCAACAAAAACTTCCAGATACCTTCTGAATCCTCATCATCATTCAAAAACAAAACCCACAAAAAATCCATATTTCATTCATCTTCATTCATCTAATCAACCGAAATCTCTCACCCATTTGACAAATATGTAATAAGACACTCTTAGGAAGCCACCATGGGTTCCACTACGCTACCAAGATCCGTGACCTAGGCAACCATGGATTCTCCCCCCTCCGCTGCCGTCGTGGCCACTGCAGTTCGCTCTCAACAGCTCCTTTCTGGCTCCGTGGCGGTGCCACATCCGGTCTTGCTTTGCGATGTGTTCTTCACCGTGCCATGCGACGTGTTCTCTGCTGTGCTCTCCAAACCCAGAGACAAAGAATGATTACAAGCAGTGAGAGATCGTGAGAGAATCGGCCAGTTGAGAGAATGTGAGAGAATCGACCATGGTGATGGTCTCATTTGAGAGAAAATGAGAGAGAGAGTGGCGTTTGGATGCAATGGAGAGAAAATTAATAATCGTTTGGATGCAATGGAGAGAGAATTAATAATTTATAGATTTTATTTTATTTATTAATTTAAAATGTTAATGATGTTAATCCAGCTGTCCTCCAATGAACTTATAAGGCATATTGACGTTTGGACCCTTAAAATTAATAGATCTACTAGTTAGTTCATTGATGGAATTAATAAACCATATAATAGTTGGATCGTTTTAACTATTATTTATAATATCAAAGGTGATTTGATAGTATTTTCAAGTTCAGGAGCTAAAATGATAATAATCTTATAATAAATGAAATAAAATTAAATTAATTGGAATTTGAATGAGTGCTTGTAGTAATGATCCAATGAGTGCTTATGGCAATGGTCAAAACACAATTAATCATAAAATTAATATAAAATTGCACTAATAAATATATATTTAAAGGTAATAAAAATATGTAAATTATGCTCATCAATTATCTTTTACAAATCCGAAGATGATGATGTTGGGCAGCAAAGCATGATGCCCAAGATAATCATTTTCAAATTCACAATGAACGGTGAGATCTACCCAAAAAAAAAATGCATGTCAATGTCAAAAATGATCTTTGTGGAGGGGTAGATCTCATCGTTCATTGTGAACCCAAAGATGATCATCTTGGTGCAAGGGTAGTTCTCGACATGCACTTTTGGGTTTTGGAAAATTGACGCATGGCATGCAATATTCAAAATCAAGAGAAGCAAAAACAATTGAAAACAATATTTGTTGAGAGGACTCATAATTATTTTCTTATAGTTATTGCATCAATAGAGATATTTCCTTGTTCAAATCTTAAGGGTATATAGTCAATTTAGAATTCATAGGAATTTAAAACATTTTAAAAGTTTGAGTACATCCAATTTAGATTTAAATGGATTCTATTGAAATCTAAATGTATTTAATTCAGATTTGTATGAAATCTATTAAGATTTAAGTGTATTCAATTCAAATTTATATAGAATTCAATAAAATCTAAGTGTATTTAAAAAGTCATTCACTTGATATACTGCATTTAAATGATGGATTTAGATAGATTTGAAAGGATTATGAAGTAATTTTTATGAAGAAAAAATTTATATAGAATTCAATAAAATCTCAATGTATTTAAAAAGTCATTCATTTGATATATTGCATTTAAATGATGGATTTAGATAGATTTGGAAGGATTATAAAGTAATTTTTATGAAAAAAAAATTTATAACAAATCTTATCATTCTCTTAAAGGTTTCATTGGATCTCTTAAAAAATTCTAACAAAATCAATATAAAGTCTATAGAATTTGTGAATTTCACTAATGATAATGATTATTAATACTTGTAACTCCTAATGATCATTAATAACAACAATGGTAAATTACAAAGATTTTAAATGGGTCTAATAACCATTTTATTGGACATAATGTACAATATTCAATTCAAGGAATTAAATATTGAAGGGTGCCGATATTGTCACCCATAAATATGATTTCTACACCCATATTTTAATAAAAATTTTAATTACAAAAGCATCCTTATATAAAATTACTAATATGGATAACTTGTTTTAATTAAATTAAACCAAATACTATCTACAATCATGAATTTTTCTAAATTTGTAACCCATTATTTAAAACGGAAAAAACAAAAACATATCATAAACTCTAATTAAACCCTAATTCTTTTCGAAGTATCAAAGTTTTCCATATACTACGTAATCATCATATAGCAGAGCAACGGAAAGAGACCATTCAGATAACCTTGAGCATCTTTAGTTTTATTTTATTTGTCTTTGTTTAGTTTTTTTATCAGTATAAAGTTTGTGTAGATATGGGAAACAATTTTTATGATTTCTTTGCCGAGCATCAACGATGGATTCAAATTTAGTATACATTATAGTAGTGAATTTACAAATTACGAGGTATAGTTATATCATAATAAAGTTATTAATTTTATGTTTTGAGTTAATGCCTATGTGGTCTCCACTTTTCATGTTTTGTTACACACATTGCTTGTTTTATATTTTCTATTCAATAAGACAAAACTTTCCTAAACGGGTTGGAATCTGCTCAAGGAAATATGTGGGCTCGTGGGCTTTGTTTGGGTCAACCAACGTTTCAGGTCTTTGACTAGATTGTTGACTTGGGCTTCTTGCATTACTTGGCCCTGTGAGCTTTTTACCATTACAGTTTGTCTCCACGTCGACCGAAGAAGTGCAAATCAACTGAATGCTCAACTCTTAATGACAACTCACTCCTAGGACACATGTACTACTAGTCGACCATCAAATTTTATAACTATTAGCTTCTATATGTGTTAGGTCAATAATTATTAGTATTTTATGCTCATCTTATCTATTATTTATATTATGTTTTCGTGTGAAATTGGTATTTTTATGTTGTTTTGTGTTTTTGTGTTTTAGGCTAAGGTTTTGATAAGAAAGGGATGACAATGTTGGATTTTCAAAGTTAAATGTCGCTCAAGGAATTAGATTCTTTTGGAAAGAAATCAGAGCCATAATTAATAAGAATTAATTAGATATCATGATCAGGAGAAAAATGAAAGGAATTTGAATCGTATATAGAAACTGGGTGAAAAAGGAAATTGAGCATTTAAAGAGGATAAAATCAAGATCAAATCAGGTTTTCTTTGAGTGCAATAAGGATTTCGTTTAGATTAGGAATTAAATCAAGAAGAAAACTGGAAAGAATTTATGGGTCACTAATGTGAATTAACGACAATTAAAGGGGGCCACAGGACTTGCATTCCAAGAACAGCAAATCAGGAAATTAAATTTATCTAAGGCGAGTGAATGAAGCAAAGTCACGAGGAGTAGTGGCATTGAGAAGCTCCCAGCCTAAGCTCGCCAAGCAGGAAGTTGTTGGGTCTCGAGGATCGGTCATGGGGATAAAGTCACGACAAGAAAAATGATGAAGTCGTGACAAGGTGTAGCGAGTCACAAGTTGCAACTCAAGGTCGCAACAACGGCGGTGCAAAATGAACGCGAAAAAGGACAGCAGATGTCGTGCAATCAATGATGTCGTGGCTGTCAACTCTCTTTTGCCTATAAATAGAGAGAGCTCAAAGGCATAACTCGTTCATTCATTTAGACGACGAAAAGACCTGTAGCAAGGATCAAGGCGTGAATCTTTCGGTTTATTCTTTCTTCTTTATTTTATTTTTATTGTTTATGTTCTGTTCTTTGGATAAGGATTCTCCTGTTTTAAAGCCATGAGAGGGTAATTTTCTTATTAGTTGGCAGGTGTTATATGTATTTTTCGGACTTATTAAATGAGCTAGTAAAAGTCCAAGTTAGGCCCACTTTAGACCCAATAAGAAGGCCCGATAAGGTCAACTCAGTCAAAACCCATCAGACGAGGCTCAGATATCAACTCCAGGCCCAGCAGAAGGTATAGCTCATCTCAGTATCCTGTCAGCTCGCTGCAACAAGCTCGTTTCACAGCTCACCTCATGCACAGCTCGTCTCCCAGCGAGCTCGAGCTCAAGACCGTCATAGACACATTAGCTCGTCCAAGAGCGTAATAAGTGCAGTATCTCCCAGAAACAGGCAGTTACCAAGTTCAACTATGATTCTCTCTCCGAATATGGTAATTACCCAGTCAAACCATGATTTCCTTATCAGATATGGAAGTCTACTCAAAATCAAATTCAAATCAACCTTATCTCGAGATAATTACAGTAGTTTCCTGATATTATTCAAATATATTAGGAAGCATAATTAATGTATAATTCTTTTCCTTATTTTTCCTGATTATTTGGGAAGTGTAATCAATTCAGGATTCTTTTCCTGATTTGCTACAACCAGAATTGTAACATCTCTTTCCCTATAAATAGGGATTAGGATCATTGTAATATGGGGGGAGAATAATCAATAATACACTGTCACTCTGCAGAATTTAAGAGACAGACAGTCGTGGACGTAGGCCAATTATTGCCGAACCACGTAAAAGCTCCGTGTTCCTCGTTTGATTCTCGGTATTTGTCTGTATCTTTTCTTGGTATTTGTGCTTTCTCACATTGATTGCAGGTATTGGGTATTGATTACTCGTCGACTGAAATCCAACGTCGACATTTTGGCGCTAGAAGGAAGGCCCAAACTGTAATCTTTTTCGTCTCAACTCATCGATTTCTGATATGGCAAAGACCAGATCAAACAGGTTCCTTGGAGATGATGACCAAGCGGAAAGTCACATGAACCAGTCCCAACAGAACGTCCAGCCCACGCAGGACGCACCCATGCATGTTGCAGGAACATCCCATGGATAGGCACTGGGCGCCGCGACAGGCATCCCTCCTTTGCCTCCCCGTCAGACCGTTCCAATTGCCCCATTAGCCGAAGGGCAGAATGTGCTAATCCAGAGGCAAGAAGCGTTGGAGGATACGGTTAGACAACTTACAGAGGCCGTAAATATGTTGGTACAAGCTCAGGTACAGAACATGCCCAGAGTCGAAGTTCAAGCACCAAGGCATGTCCCCCTACAACATGACGCGATACAAGTACCTGACAGGCTGGCAAGAGAAGCCCCGCGACCTACAGGCTCAGCTCGCTCCTCCAATGCGCGCTCTAAGGCTGGAAGACACCCTGTTCGGGAAGAAAGGGAGGTCGCGTGCCCAGATAGCCTGGTGGTAAGGTTGAGCCAGGGTGGAGATCTGCAAGTAGAAGTTGGACACGATAGAGCCAGAGTTGCAGCTCGGCGACTTAATGATGAGCGCAGACAGGGAAGATCCTTTCAACCTGACGGTCTGTTCGAAGAAGATGAAAGGTATGATCCAGAGCACCCTGCCCCTAGTCATGATCACAGGAGGAGTTACGAGCTCCGAGATCCACAGGTAGAGGAACTCCTTCAGAGGGTCCAGCAGTTGGAGGCACGACCTGGAGCCCCGGAGCAGCGTGCGTACTATGGGGGAAGGACTCCCTTCACAAGGGAGATTGAGACACAGCCTCTCCCCCCAAGGTTCAAGATCCCAAACATCCGGCAGTATAATGGGGACAGTGACCCCTATGACCATCTCAACGCCTTCAACGTTCAGATGGACCCGCAGACAGGGAGTCCGATGGTGAAGTGCTGAGTATTCCCAGCTACATTGGGGGATATTCCGAGGACGTGGTTCAAGAATCTCCTAGCCCGTAGCATAGGAAGTTGGGAACAATGTCAACAGAAGTTCGTTGGTCAATACAGGGCATTAAGAAGACAGTTCGCTCCATCCTGCCACCTAGCTACCATCTTTCAGCGTCAAGGTGAGTCGTTGAAGGAATACATCACCAAGTTTAGACATGAGGTCGCTAATGTTGAGCACCTGTCAGATGAGAGTATACTGACAGCGATCTCAGCTGGGCTGCACAAGGATGGAAAGTTATACGAAAGCATTTACAAGTCCCCAGTGAAGGATCTGAGGGAATTCTATGAGCGAGCTGCGAAGGAGATTAGGTGGGAAGAGACCTTCGGCCCGAAAAAACAGAATCAGAAGAATGAAGCGGGCAGTTCCAGTCAGCCAAAGAGAAGAAATAATGGTAGGAACGAAGAAGGAAGAAATAGTGGCTCGAGTAACCAGATCACCAAGAGAACAAGAAGAGAGCCAAGGTATGAGCGACCTCAGCGTCAAGGTCGCCATGAAGGATACAGCGTCCTGACGGCATCACCGGACAGGATTTACGCTGCGGAGAGAAATAAAGAGGATTTTGGGAGGCCCAATCCTATAAGGGCTCCCGTTCATCAAAGGGATCAAAATAAGTTCTGTGTCTATCATAATGAGGTAGGGCACAGTACTTCAGATTGCTGGTCGTTAAAGAACGCCATTGAAAAATTGATCAGGCGAGGTCGCCTGGGAGACTATGTAGCAAGACCCGCAGACTCGCGACCTCCACAACAACGACTTCACCATCAACAGCCAACACACCAGCATCAGCCCCAACGAACTGCTGAGCTAGATCATGAACCTGCGGTAAGAACCATTTTTACCATTTATAGTGGCCCCCATATCGCAGGAGACTCCAACAGATCGCATGAGAGGTATGTCCGAGAGGCGAATAATTCTTTTCAGCTCAATGGGTCAGAAGGACCTGCGAAAAGGGCAAAATCGACCTCGGACGAGATTGTCTTTACAGATGAAGATGCAAGAGGAGTGATCTGGCCTCATAACGATGCGCTGGTCGTGCGAGCTAAAATCAGCAATATGGAAGTTAGGCGCATCATGATTGATACTGGAAGCTCGGTGAACGTGATGTATCGAAGTTGTTTTGATCAGATGGGGCTGCGAGCAGAACAAATGAGACCGTCCCCAGAGCCTTTATTCGGATTCACTGGAGATGCTGTAGTACCAGTGGGGCAGATTAAGTTGCCATTGACTCTTGGGGAGGCAGGTCGTCAGGCAACGACCCTGACAGACTTCTTGATCATTGATTGCCCATCAGCATATAATGTGGTCCTCGGGAGACCTGCCATGAATGAGTTGGACGTGGTTACTTCGACCAGAACTCTCACAGTCAAGTTCCCAACTCCTAATGGCATCGGATGTATTCGAGGAGAGCAGCACCTAGCTCGACGCTGCTATGAAGATGTTGTCAAAATGGGTGTAAGAGGAAAGAAGGTGAACGTGGTCTCAGGGGGCGAGCCACGAGCTATGATTGAAAAAGGAGTCAGTCTCGACCTGGACCCTCACGAGGTAGATGCAGACCGAGCTACAGGGCCAGTTGAGGAATTAGAAGATGTACAAGTCAGCGAGGTTGATCCAGAGCGATGCTTGAAACTGGGAAGAGAATTAACTCCAGAGCTAAAGACCCAGCTCGCTGACTTCCTAAAGGCGAACTTGGATGTGTTTGCGTGGAATCACGAGGACATGGTGGGAATAGATCCAAAAGTGATGTCTCACAGGCTTAACATTGATCCTCACTTCAAGCTAGTCCGCCAAAAGAGAAGGGCAATGACGGGGGAACGTTACTTAGCACTTAAAGAGGAAGTAGACAAGCTGCTGGTTAACAAGTTCATCAGAGAAGCTTACTACCCGACTTGGGTCGCCAACCCTGTGCTAGTGAAGAAAAAGAATGGAAAGTGGAGAACTTGCATCAACTTCACTGACCTGAACAAAGCATGCCCAAAGGACAGTTTTCCTCTACCAAGGATAGACCAGCTCGTGGACGCTACTGCTGGCCACGAGCTCCTGAGCTTCATGGACGCATATTCGAGATACAACCAGATCCCAATGAAACCTGAAGACGAAGAGCACACCTCCTTCATGACGGATCGGGGGTTGTATTGCTACAAGGTGATGCCCTTCGGTTTAAAAAATGTTGGAGCGACCTACCAACGCTTGGTGAACATGATGTTCGAGGAGCAGATCGGAAAGACCATGGAGGTCTATGTCAATGACATGCTAGTAAAATCCAAGCAGATAGGTGACCATGTTCACGACCTGGGAGAGATGTTTCAGATTCTGAGGAGCTACCAGATGAAATTAAATCCGCTCAAGTGTGCGTTTGGAGTAGCTTCTGGGAAGTTTCTAGGCTTCATGGTCAACAGTAGAGGAATTGAAGCAAACCCTGAGAAGATCAAGGCATTGATCGACATGAGATCGCCAACCAGGGTGAAAGACGTACAAAACCTCAATGGCCAGGTCGCAGCATTGAGCAGGTTCATTTCGAAAGCTACAGACAAGTGTGTCCCTTTCTTTGACATTTTGAAGAAAGCAAAGAGCTTCGAATGGACTGAGCAGTGTGAAGTAGCCTTCCAGCAGTTGAAGGAATATATGGGCCGAGCTCCACTTCTCTCCAAGCTTAAAGAAGATGAAAAGCTGATCTTATATTTGGGAGTGTCAAAGCAAGCTCTGAGTGCTGCACTTGTGAGGATAGAAGAAAAGACACAGCTTCCGATATATTATGTAAGCAAACGGTTACAGATGCTGAAACCAGGTACTCGCAGATGGAGAAACTAGCTTACTGCCTGGTGATTGCATCACGGAAGCTACGACCTTATTTCCAAGCTCATACAATTGAAGTCCTCACCCAATACCCACTGAAACAAGTCTTGCAGAAAGCTGACACCTCAGGTCGTTTGTTGAAATGGGCAGTGGAGCTCGCGCAGTTCGATATTCAGTTCAAGCCAAGGACGGCTATCAAAGCTCAAGCTCTGGCAGACTTCATAGCGGAGTTTACAGGACCTGTGGACGATGAAGCTGAGTCTTCTGAAGGTTCGGCTTGGGAGCTATATGTTGATGGATCATCAAGCGAGCAGAGAGCTGGAGCTGGAATTTTACTGATTAGTCCTGAGGGCCACAAGATCCTTTGTGCTCTAAGGTTTGGCTTTCAGGCGACAAATAATGAGGCTGAGTATGAGGCTCTGCTCGCGGGACTGCGTTTGGCTAAGGAGATGCGAGCTGAGCGTTTGAAAGTCTTCAGTGATTCACAGCTCGTTGTCGGCCACGTATTGGGGGAATATCAAGCCAGGGGACCAAAAATGGCCCTTTACCTCCAAAAAGTTCACGAGCTGCTAGGTGCATTTCAGAAGTACGAGATGAAACAGATTCCGCGAGCTCAGAACTCGCATGCTGATGCACTAGCTCGCCTCGCGACTACACGAGATCAGATTTCCTTGGGGCGATCCCAGTTGAATTTCTACCAGCTCCAAGTACAGAGGAAAAGAATGTGACAATGGCCATAATTGTGCAGCCTAATTCCTGGATGAGCTCGATACTCAGCTATTTGTAAGATGGAAAGCTGCCTGGTGACAAGCTGGAAGCTCGGCGTCTGCGAGCTAGAGCAGCCAGGTATTGCATCTATGACGATGCATTATACAAGAAGGGGTTCTCAGCTCCGTTGCTAAGATGCATTGATGGCCCCGAATGTGAAACAGTACTGAGGCAGATACATGAAGGCCACTGCGGGAACCATGCTGGGGGGCTGTCTCTAGCTCAGAAGGCACTTCGTCAAGGCTTCTACTGGCCCACCATGAGGCAGGACGCCATTAACTTAGTGAAGAAATGCGACAAGTGTCAGAGGTTTGCTCGTATTCCGCGAGCTTCACTGGCTTACCTCCAATAGATGGTGAGCCCATGGCCCTTTGCTATCTGGGGGATGGACCTGATTGGACCTCTACCAATGGTTCGGGGAAGATGCAAACATGCGGTGGTCGCGGTAGATTACTTCACCAAGTGGGCGGAAGCAAAGGAGTTAGCTGAAATCTCCACAACAAAGATTGAGAAGTTTGTGTGGAGCAACATTATTTGCAGATTCGGAGTCCTACAGCAGATCGTGACTGATAATGGGACCCAGTTCGCTAGTGACCAGTTTCTCAGGTTCTGCAACGACTTCAAGATCGTTAAGAGCTTTTCAGCAGTGGATCATCCACAAGCCAATGGCCAAGTTGAAGCAGTGAACAAGATCATCAAGCAGACCCTAAAGATGAAACTGGAAGCAAAGAAATGAGCATGGGTAGATGAGCTTCAAAAAGTATTGTGGTCTTACAGAACCACAGCTCGCAGCTCCACTGGCGAGACCCCATTCTCAATGGTATATGGATCCGAGGCTATGATCCCAGCTGAGTTTGAAGTTACCTCGCAAAGAAGAGCAACCTTCAATCCAAATAACAACGATCAGCTACTTGCCACAAACCTGGACCTGCTTGAAGAGCACAGGGAAACGGCCAGGCTAAGGGTAGCTGTCTATCAGCAAAGAATAGCGAGGTACTACAACAAGTATGCTCAGATTCGCAGATTCAATGTGGGAGACTTAGTATTGCGTCTCATTCTGCCTGGAGCCCGCAAGCCAAGTGATGGATCCTTAGGCCCGAACTGGGAAGGACCATATGTTGTCACAGCAAGCTTGGGGAATGGGGCTTATCATTTAGCTAACAATGAGAATGGAGCTGAGGTCCCTCGAGCATAGAATGTCGAACATCTCCGCCCTTATTATCAATAAACTCTTTGTAATATGTAATTCAAAACTATTCTAGTTAATGAAAGCTCCATTTCCCCAACTTGCGATTCAATTCATTTCACTATGGCAAACGGGCTGCGAGCTAAATAGCTCGCCCAATGAGCCTAAAAAGCAGGCGAGGTGACGACCCCTGCATAGCTCGTAAAAAGTAAAGAGCCAAAAAAGCAAGTGACTAAGTGTCCTTGCATAGCTCGCCAATGAGCCTAAAAAGCAGGCGAGGTGATGACCCCTGCATAGCTCGCAAAAAGTAAATAGCCAAAAAAGCAAGTGACTAAGTGTCCTTGCATAGCTCGCCAATGAGCCTAAAAAGCAGGCGAGGTGACGACCCCTGCATAGCTCGCTAAAAGTAAAGAGCCAAAAAAGCAAGTGACTAAGTGTCTTTGCATAGCTCGCCAATGAGCCTAAAAAGCAGGCGAGGTGACGACCCTTGCATAGCTCACAAAAAATAAAGAGTCAAAAAAGCAAGTGACTAAGTGTCCTTGCATAGCTTGCCAATGAGCCTAAAAAGCAGGCGAGGTGACGACCCCTGCATAGCTCGCTAAAAATCAAGAGCCTAAAAAAGCAAGTGACTAAGTGTTCTTGCATAGCTCGCCAATGAGCCTAAAAAGCAGACGAGGTGACGACCCCTGCATAGCTCGCTAAAAATCAAGAGCCTAAAAAAGCAAGTGACTAAGTGTCCTTGCATAACTCGTTAATAATGAGCCTAAAAAGCAGATGGCTAAGCGCCTCTGCATAGCTCGTCAGCATTTTAACAGTCCAGTTACTTGTACTTACAAAATTTTATTAGTGGTTGGATTAAGTAATTGCTTTGATTATTATCAAATTTTTAGCTTATTAATTATCAGCTCACAAGAAATTTGATAACTCCAAAAAATTGAAGATCACGAAATAAGTTATACACATAGCTTAAATACATTCAAACACAGAAAGAGTAATGAAAGAAATTTCATTAAATATGAGAGTTGTTTACAAATAAAAAGCTGAAAAAATACAAGAGAAAGCAAGTTGTCAATCTCGAACTGAAGGTTCTTCATGTGAAGGAGGTGCGCCAGGGGGTTCAAGGTCGATAACTGGCTCAGCTTGAGAGGTCGTGCCAAGAGCTTGCTCTGAAGGAATTGGACCAGCTGAGGACGAGGTAGCTCGTGATTTGAAATCCTCAACGGTTTCAAGTCCTATATCCCCGAAGATAGAAAAATCCATTTCCGGGTGAGACGTCCACAACGTGAAGAGAAAGTCACGACCTGTTCTTTCCTCGGCCTCGTCCCTTGCATCTGCGACTTGTACTTCTAATTCTCGAGCAGCCTGCTTTCTGAAGACTGTTAGTTCATCGAAGGCATTGTCTGCAAGCTGGTTAACGTCCTCAGCGTTTTTCTAAACGGCTTCTGCTCGTTTCTTTTCAACCTCAGCTTGCTGAATGGCCTCCGCCACCTGTTGCCTAAGCACCTCAGCTCGATGCTCAGCCTCTTCGGCACGTTTAGCCGCAGTTGCAGCCTCCTTAGCTCGTTTGGTTGCAGCCTCCTCAGCACTTTTAGTTGCAGCTCCCATTTCGTCAGCTCGCTTTTTAGCTTCCCCAGCCTGTTTTTCAGCAGCTTCAGCCCGCGCCAAGGCAGCCTCAACTTGACGATGAAGCACTTCGATCTTTTCTTCTGCAGTTGAAGCCCTCTGCTCGTCCAATTCAGCTCGCTGCTCAGACTGCCTCAAATCTTCTTTCACCTTGAGAAGCTCGTCTTTTAGCATAACATGCTCATGTTCCATTTTCTTTAGAGCTTCTTCGAAGGCTTGCCTCGCAGCATTCGCCTCAGCAATCTGAGCTTCCTAACCCTGTATTCTGCCCGTGGTCAAGCGAGCTATGTCCTCCTTGGCCTCCTCCAACTCGTCTTCCAGCTTCCTTATGGCATCGTTTGTAGCCCTTGTCTGCCTTCTCCGCTTCATCGCGCCAAGAGCACCCTGAAAATGTTATAAGTTAGCATTCAATAAAGAAAAGAGGTCTGCGGATAAGGGAAAATGACTTACTAGCATGGAATGACGAGCTATGAATTCGTCCAGATCCTCGCCCCTAAGATATTTTCCAAGACATTTGTGTGGTTAAGCATGATCGTATCCCAATTGTCAAGGAAAGAGGTCAAATATCTTCCCACAGACCCAACCTTAACAGTTGGTTTCGTTGGCGAGGGGGTCCTCTCAGCTTCTGGGGTATCGCGTTCGCCGTCCCAAGTAGCGGTAGGCCGCAAGTGAATGATACGTTTAGATGTTCTTTTGCTGGGGCCAGCTTGGGCTTCCTGCGAAGCAACCTGAGGTGGAGCGTCACTTTTCCAGGCAGCGAACTAGAAGCTAGAGTCGGCTGAAGACCAGAGGAACCAGCAACATGAGGCACTTCGCTGGGAGCAGCGGAGGAAGGAGCAGCAGCTTGTTTCTCAGCAGCAGCAGGCACTTTACTGGAAGCAGCGACCACAGGAGCCTGGTCCTCGACAGATGGCTTGGAACGTTTTGAAGGGGCCGCTGGAGTGGCTGAGGCCTCAGCAGGCCGTTTCGCTGAAAGAGTCGAGGAGGCGGGAGATGTAGCAGGTCGCTCAGGAGGAGGAGATTTCATAAGAACGAGTTTCTTCCTGTTAGCTGGAAGTCGCCCAGAGGAAGAAGCGGGGGCTGGAGCACGAGCTGGAAATGGCAGTGAGGCCCTTAGAGTAGATGTGTAATGTGGAGAAGAAGGTGAATCAACTTGCACAGCAGGGGCTGTATGGGCTGGATCTGATCCTGTCCGAGCTGGGGCAGGAGCTGGAGAAGTGGTTTTTCGAGATGCACCCTTTGATGGGATGCGAGCTGAGGACGATTTCGCCTTTGAAGAAGTACGAGCTGAAGACGATCTCGCCTTAGAGGAGGCGCGAGCAGGAGTGTCTCGGGTAGAAGCCTCCCGAGCTGGAGAAGGTGAGCGAGTTGTACCCGCTGATGATGAAGAGACTGGTGGCGGAGTTCGGGAAGCAGACGTGTTCCCAACCCGAACTGGAACTTCAAAAACATAACGAAGTCTAGGCCTATCGCCGATTTTGCCTATGTCCTCCTCAGATCGCAGAAGAAGGGATTCCTTAGGAGGAGCAAGGCCGTAAGCTCTAAGGATCACATCGTCAAATTTAATGTTGATGCCTGCGTCCTCTAAGCTTGCAAGCTTGTCAAGAGCTCGTTCCTCCTCGCTGCTGAGAGGAGACTCGTCCATTTTCAACACTGCACATCAAATGATTAAAAAATGATAATAAAGATACAAAATAACCTCAGCTCGCTATATTTTCCTTTATGTATACCTGGTTTCAGGACAAAGCTGAAATTTTGGAGATCTGCGAGAGAGGGGCACGAGACGTAAAACCAGCTCGTCTTATACGGCCCAACGTTGGATTTGCCCTTTGCTTCTCCTTTGGGAAAGAGATCTTTGTATTGCGACTGACGGGCTGTAAGGTAGTAAATACCATCCGGCTTTTCTCCTTCTCCTGGACTCAAAGCCTTGAAGGAGTAGAACTGCTGTATAATTTTTGGTGTAGGGGGACGAAGGCCGTTTCTAAGGAAGGCCACGGCCAGCGAGGTCAGCTGCGCATATGAGTTTGAAGTCAACTGGAATGGTGCGAGCTTGACCTTGTTAAGAAATGCGATCAAGTACGGTGGAATAGGGAATCGTAGCCCCTGCTCGAAATGCTGAGTGCTAACAGCGATGAATCCCCTAGGCGGATAACATGCATGATTACTTGAATCAGGTAACAGTGCACGACAACCGAAAGGGATGTGGAATTGGGCAACAAGTCCTTCCACATCAGGACGTTTTAGCGAGGAAGGATGACGAGCGAACGTATCCTGAGCTGCTCTTCCCTGTATAGCATGTTTTCGGGCTGCATCATGCTCACGAGCTTCACTACTTGGAACATTTCCCTTGCGAGTTCCGCTTGAAGATATCTGAACAAGTTAAAAAACCAGATTGAACCAGAAGAAGAAACGCCATGTTCAAATAAACTCAAGACTCAGAATGATGAAGGTATAACAAAACGTCATTATGGGTACAAAGATGGTGGTGAAACAAAATAAACCTAAAACAGAAAGTTTGAAGAAAAAGATGCCTCACCTTGAATCGTTGATGAGATTGAAAAACGGCGAGCAAGGATGATGATTTCGTGAAAAAGGCAGTAGGTCCTGGTTGCTTGAAAGCTTGAACACTTGATTGCTTTGAGAGAAAATGACAGATGAAAGAAGAAAATGAAAAGGGTCTATCGATTTATATAGACAAGCGAGTGTGAGCCCCAACCGTCAGATCTTTGAAAAGTGTAACCGTCATAAATCTGACGGTACAGCGCGAAGCACGGCTTTGGAAATCATGCAGCCGTCAGTTGAAAGACGTGCGCATTAAATACGTGTGTAAAGGACGTGCAGGCGTCGCTTCAGTTACCACCTGCATGATCGCCACGTGTCACAACCGAAAAGGTGGAATTTGAAAATGCACAGGAGCAGTTATGAAGGATAGCGTGCCAAGGAAGCCAGCTTTTACCAGCAGTCTCAAACTCTCAGCTCGCAGAAGCGAACTGAGAGTTGGGGGGCTAATGTTATATGTTATTTTCGGACTTATTAAATGGGCTGGTAAAAATCCAAGTTAGGCCCACTTTAGATCCAATAAGAAGGCCCGATAAGGTCAACCCAGTCAAAACCCATCAGATGAGGCTCAGATATCAACTCCAGGCCCAGCAGAAGGTACAGCTCATCTCAGTATCCTGTCAGCTCGCTGCAACAAGCTCGTTTCACAGCTCACCTCATGCACAGCTCGTCTCCCAGCGAGCTCGAGCTCAAGACCGCCATAGACACGTCAGCTCGTCCAAGAGCGTAATAAGTACAGTATCTCCCAGAAACAGACAGTTACCAAGTTCAACTATGATTCTCTCTCCGAATATGGTAATTACCCAGTCAAACCATGATTTCCTTATCAGATATGGAAGTCTACTCAAAATCAAATTCAAATCAACCTTATCTCGAGATAATTACAGTAGTTTCCTGATATTATTCAAATATATTAGGATGCATAATTAATGTATAATTCTTTTCCTTATTTTTCCTGATTATTTGGGAAGTGTAATTAATTCAGGATTCTTTTCCTGATTTGCTACAACCAGAATTGTAACATCTCTTTCCCTATAAATAGGGATTAGGATCATTGTAACATGGGGGGAGAATAATCAATAATACACTGTCACTCTGTAGAATTTAAGAGACAGACAGTCGTGGACGTAGGCCAATTATTGCCGAACCACGTAAAAGCTCCGTGTTCCTCGTTTGATTCTCGGTATTTGTCTGTATCTTTTCTTGGTATTTGTGTTTTCTCACATTGATTGCAGGTATTGGGTATTGATTACTCGTCGACTGAAATCCAACGTCGACAGCAGGGCTGACCTGTTGCCCTAAACATGAATTTAATCCATTATTATTTTCAATGAGGTTTATTATTTTTGCATAATGAGATCAATTATCTCTATGTTAATTATATCATATTTATTTTGTTTCTTTTATTGATCTCCTTAGAAGCATGTTTATAGGATTATGATGAAATAATATAAATTGCACATCAAATGTACATATTCTTTATTTGCAACAAATAATTAATTACGAACCAATTGAAAGACACTGATTTATAAAGATCTATGATAGATGCCATATTTTAGGATTTGTATGACATTCATATTGTTTTAGTTCTTAATGGGTTTCAATTATTAAACTTAAGTAGACATCATGTTAAGTTATAATTAGGAAATATGTATATACACAGACATCATGTGATTTACATATAATCTAAGAAGAAATTAATACAACATGTGGTATGGTCATTACCTTGTGTGAGTGTCTTCATTATGCATTAATATGATTGTGCTTTATTAATTTATGGATTGAAGGATGGTTTAGTAGTGGATAGGATGTCCTAACTAAGTTTTTCTCCTTTGATTTAATTAATTTAGTTTTTTGTTGCAATTTAATTTTAAGTTCTTAAATTCATTCTTAAAAACCTCTTTTGTTAATTTAATTGTTTTTAATTTAGGTTTAAAATAAACTTAGAATTACAAATAGGTTAAAAACTCTTCATAGGATCGACCATTGCTTGTCATCTATGCCCAATAAAATAATTTATGCACTTCCAAGGCTAAAATAAAATTGTTTCTTAATTTTGCAACCAAGAACTTGCCGACTGTAATCTTAACATAAAATGGTTGCTCACTTGGAATGCGAAGCTCACATGTCAGTTACATCAATTGTGGATTGATGAATGCCACTAATTAATGCTCATGTTGTGACGATTATATTCATTAGAGTACAAGTGGAAGTGTACAGGTATTGACATCTTATGATAGTAAGGCAGTAATGCTCAAAACAACAAAATTTATGAACTGCAAGTTTTCAAAGTTGTAACTTTTGAAGTCAATGTTATAACAACAAAATCAGTGTTGTAACATTAATAATGATGTTACAACAATTTTTTGTTGACAATGCTTAGTGCAGAACTTAAAGTTCTTATCAAGTTTAATTTGACTTGGCTTCATGTTTTCTAGGATATGATTGATAAAGAGTTTATTTTTGTGATATATTGCCAAGGAAAAAATATTTGTTCTCATTATATCATTTAGGAAATATTACGATATATCTTTGGAATAAAAATTCATTTACCTTTATCTTATTTATTAATAATCATTTTGATTTAAAGATATTTTGTGTTTATCTTTAATTGACAAATTGGTTAGTTGATTTATAGGCGTAGCATGTATCAAAACATTCTTTGGACCAAATTCATTTAAGAAAACTTGAAATTCAAGTGAATTGGCTAATGCTAAAAAAATAGGAGTTGACCACTGCTGGTGCTTTTATTTCCTTGGCACTATTACGTCCCCATCTTCACTAGGCAAAGCATATTTGGGCTGCTTTTACTCCTCCTTCAAGATTAATATTAGTTTAGAGAGTTATGCAGGATAGATTGCTTATTAATTTATCTTTTCAGTGTCATGGATTTATATTCCCTTCTTGCTGTCGTTTGTGTTGGTCTACTAAGGAAAGTTTGGAGCATTTGTTTCTTACTTGTCTTTTTACAGTAGGTCTTTCGTATTCCTTATCGTCTGCATATGAACATGTTATTTCTCTATTTGGGATTGTTATGGACTTATAGCAAACTACTATATCAACTATTTTTTGTTCTCAGCTTTGGAATCTTTGAAAGATTGGTATCATTACAATTTTTTGGATTATTTGGGTTACAAGGAATAATGCTACTTTTAAGGGTAAATGTCATTCCTTTCATAGAGTTCTTTTTTTTCGTTTAATGTTCTATTTGAAAGGTAGATTCTCTCAGTTCTAAAGTTATAATTCAATAAATGATCTTTTGGCTCTACGCAAGCTCCATGTTATGGCTCCTTTTTCTAGAGTACCTTGTATTATAGAGGTTTTTTGGGCTCCTCCTCTAAGTTGACTTAAGGTCAATATTAATGATTCTGCTTTTAGGGCTCTAGTTTAGCTGGTTGTGCTGAAGTTTTACGAACTTATCATGGTTTTTTCAAAATATTTATTGAATTTAGTTTGGAGTGTAAAGATAAAAATGTCTTTAGTTTTTTAATTAATTTTATTTTAAAGTTTAAAATAATAAAAATTAATAATACTCAATAATAAAAATACATGATGGATGGTATAGATTCATTTAAAATTAAATTTAACATTAATTTTTTGTTGAAAAAATTAATTTTTTTTAAAAAAGAAACTTGTTAAATAATTTTAACAAAAAATGCAATATATTAATAGATATTTGAAAAAAAAAAAAACTATAAGATTTTCATTGTCCATCATGTTATCGGACAGTAGAGATCATTTTAAAAAGTAAAAAAAAAAACAAATTGACAAAAAAAATACTTTTAAAAAAAAGTTTTTTAGGGATTAGATCTCCACCAATTACCAATTGTTAATCTCCATATCCATCTAGAGATGGAGGATGAACAGGCTCACATAAACTGCACATAAAGAAGCCTTACAAACAAAAACAGGGGACTAGAGAAAACAGATCAGAACCTAGAAAAACCCAAGGCTTGAAGATCTAAGAGCAAATCTGAGACTAAGTCAGGGAAACCAAAGCCAAAACTCAGAAAGCTCCAAAACACATCGAGATATAGCTATGACCCAGTTAACTAAGAGAATCAACAAGAAGACGAGGAAACCAAAGTCAAATGGTTGGGTCTCCTTTCGCGATTGGGACCTAGCTTTGGTTTCAATCGTAATGATGGAGACTAGCCTCCATTTCGGTAATGGACCATATGGGTTTCCATCGAGAATGGAGACCAGAGTTTGGGTCTCCATCGGGATCCCCATGCCTTGGAGATCACGATTTTGATGTGATAAAATTAATGGTGATGATGTTGTTTGTTTTTGGTTTGGTGTTGATTTTGGAACCATCTTTGTAGTTAGGTATGATGTTTTGTTGAACCCTTTGTAGTTGGGTTTCGGACTTGACAGCGGCAGAGATAACTTGCTTGATAAAGAGCCGTGTGCGCTGCTTGCTGTTGGAGTAGGTGGTGGTGTATTCGTTGGCGACGAGAAGGGTGCAGGAGACGTTGGCGCTAGTTTGGTTAGTTTAGAGAGAGACAGTATGCCACTACTGGGAGATGGTGGAGGTGGGCTTGTGTTTTGGCGGTGGGATGGAGATGGAGTGGAGGAAGATTTACGGTGCGTTTACTTCATGGATTAGGGAATGGAAATGGAGAATCGGATTGATTGATGGTGTTTACTTGTTTAAAATTCATTCCGTAATGGGAATGAAAGTGTGGGCCCCACATCAATTTGGGGTTATGGAATGGGAATCCCATTCCCCCCAACCTACTTGGGAATCCCATTCTCATTCCCTTTATCAAAATAAAAAGTCTTTTATACCCTTTTTTAAACAAATAAAAAAAAAACCTATTTTATTTGATATTAAAAAAAAAAACTGCATATTATAATAAAAAACTACATACCATTGATTTTTCATCACCAATTTCTTAATTATCATAGTAAACTATTAAAATAATATGTAGTTTTTTTTAAAATTATAATATATAGTTTTTTATTTGATATAAAAAAATTTTATAATAAAAAATTGCACACTAGATTAGTGGACTATTAAAATAATATGCAATTTTTTTTATTATAATATATAATTTTTTATTTGATATTAAAAAATACATATTATAATAAAAAAACTTCATACTATTGTAATTAATTCATAATTTTAATTAAGGACATTTTTGTAATTTATAATTAATTCATTCCGATTCCAAGGTAAAGTAAACAGTTTAATGGAAATATTGTTGATTCTGATTCCGATTCCTACAGTTGAAGTAAACAATTTATTTTGATTCCGATACATCATTCCGATTCCAAGTCATTCCGATTCCAGATCATTCCGATTCCTATTCCGATTCCTCCAAGTGAAGTAAACGCACCAGAGATTGAGTGTGTTTAAAGTTGAGTGTGCGTTTCAGATTTGAAAATCTGAGTAGATCTTCAATGGTTGAAAATAACAGAAATGCCCTTAGTCAAAAAAAGTTCACTAACATGCACTAATGGCATGGGAGTATTTTATGACAAAAACGAAACTTTGTCTTCACATAATTAAAGATTTACCTCAGAGGAGGGGGAGGGAGGGAAAGTCTATGTATTTTGCTGTTTTTAATAATGAATTAGTTTCGGTCAACAACTTTAATAAAAAAATATATATCTAATATTTGAAAAATATATAATTAAAAATCTTATGTATAAACCTTTTCAATCCAAAGTTAAATTAATAAAATAATATTATAACTATCAAAAATACGTGATATTTAGGGTGGAATAATTTTATTTTATCAATTGATGAAATTAAGAATTATTTAAAAATTAAAAGTCAAATTGAGAATAATACTTAAATAACAAAATCATTACAAAGTCAATAAGGTTTCATCTTCCACAAAAAATAAAATTAAACAGTCTTAGTGATAACAAAAACAAAATATAAACTGAAACCAGTCATGAAGTCGAAATTTTGGTCGCAATTTCGATCTAAATCCAGGATGAAATAGCTTCCAAGTCTCCCAAAATTCAGCCCTATAAGCACTTGTTGTCAGCTTTCATGAATCTGCTTCGACTGCTCCAAGAATCAGCCAAATCCTTCCTTTTTCCTCCACTAAAAGTTGCTTGCTTCTTATTTTTCTTCCAAAATTGTTGGCCTGTTTTGCTTCAATTGATGCTGTTATTCTTTCTGATTTCTTTTGTTTCAAAACTGTTCAGTAGGGGTCTCGAATGTCTCTCTCATTTGCTTCTCTTTATAGCACCAAAAATAACCTTTGGAGGTTTTTTTTTTTTTTTTTTTTTAATTTTTTTCCCTCTTTTGTTACAATTTTGTCTTTTTCCTCATTGATTACTTGAGATATATTTTGAACTTGAACTTGAATATTTAATTGACTTGAATTTTGACTAGACCAAAACTACAATTTGTCCTCATTTAACATACAAATTCTCTTTATTCTTGTTTCACCAAAAACACAATTAATTAAAATAAAATAAACATAAAATTGAACTAATAAATTTATATTTAAGGGTAATAAAAATATATAAATTGTGCTTATCAATAATCTTTTGTAAATCCAAAGATGATGATCTTGGTCAACAAAGCATGCCTTCCAAGATGGTCATCTTTGGATTTACAATGAATGGTGAGATCTACCCCTGCACCAAGATCATTTTTTATATTGACATGCACTTTTGGATTTTGGAAAATTGATGCTTGACATGCAATATTCAAAACCAAGAGAAGCAAAAACAATTGAAAAAGATTTTTGTGGAGAGGACTGATAATCATTTTCTCCTACCTAATGGAGCATTAAAGGTATCCACTTGTTAAGATCTTAAAGCGATGTACTCAATTTAAAATTTATTAAAATTTAAAACATTTTAAAATTTTAGATGTATCCAATCTAGATCTAAATGGATTCCATTGAAATCTAGGTTATTATTATTTTTCTTTAATAAGTCTTAATTTCTCTAAAATATTAATTTAAGTGATTTACATATATATATATATTTTTACTTATATCTAAACTGAAGTTAAAAAAATCTTATTTAAAAAATTAAAATTTCTTACTTATAGCTTAATGAAAAAAAAATACTAATAAATATACGTTAGTTTCCTAAATTAACCTCTTTTTATTTTATTCTTACCAAATTGCCCATAATTGAAAAAAATAAATAAATTCTAATCAAGCCCTAACTCCAACCCTAACCCATAATCTAAATCTATGATCGACGATTGCTATCGTTTGTCATCAATTAATGACCGAAGAAGGTTGGTCAGCCTACTTCCTATGTCATTGGGAGGAGATCGACTGGCCTTCTTGTCTTTAGAAGGGAGGAGGCATGACCTCTCATTCAATTTGGAGAGAAGGCTGTAGCCTCCTTTGTACATGAGACCAACTAACGGCCTTCTACCACTTGAGATTGGAGGAGGTTGTCCTCCATTAATACTAAAAGATATATATATTAATTATTTTATTTTATTTTATATTTAGTAAAATTTAAATTTTACTATTTTTTTGGGAAAGCCTATTATTAAATTTATTATTATTTACAATTAATTCAGATAATAATTATTTTAATTATATGCTTCTGAAGTTAATTTTAATGGAATATTAATCATACTAGAAGATTGTTTTAAAATATGATAATGGAAGGTTATAAATGTAAAAAAAAAAAACCCTTATTCTAATTATCATTAAGTAATCTTAAAAATAAAAACAAACAACTTACAAAATGTTAAACATTAAGACTCATTCAAATCTTGCTTAAATTAATAAGTTCTAATAATATTTAAGACCGAAAAATATATATATCACCTAAAGTGATGAATTTTTAAAAAAAGAATGGACTAAATATATTAATGGACCAGACGTTAAAAATGTCACAAACTGTGAAAAAAATTAAGCTTTTTTTACTTTTGTTTTTGTTCTTTTGAAAAGCAGAACAAGGGCAATATAGAGAATCCACAAGAAACCCAACTACTATAAATACGGCACATCACCACTAGGGTTCCCTCATTGCCTTGCGAGAGAGCCGAGTGTGCCAACTTCAAGTGCCGCTGCGGTTCCGTTGCGGGCATAAAACAAAACCCTTAATTCCTTTCTTTCAATCTCTTATTCTAGCAACTGCAATCTTGCTATCAATAACAATGAAGAAAGGTCTTATACATCCATTTATTTTTTCTTTTTTTTGTTTTGTTGAGGGCCGATCCAAATGGGTTCTCGTTTTATAATTTGTAAGAGAACTCAATTTCACCCGGCCTAGATTTGTTAATTCAGGGACAGCCTCAACATTTTTACTTGTTTTGTCTCCTCTCATGTTTCAATTCATTTATGTTGTCTGTCCTAAACTCTCCTTCTATTCTCAATCATCATAGTTTTTTTTTTTAAAAAATTATTTAATGTATATTTACATTATGCTTTTTCGCATTTTAATCGATGTTAGTGTTGCTATAAGATGGACTTTAAATTTTTGGCATTTATTTTACTTGTACCTGGAATTTTGCTCTTCGATAGTATGGTATAGAATTCAGGTACAATACATTTGTTATTATTATTACTTTTTCAGACACATTGTTTTGTTCGATTTTGGATATATTTTAAGTGTTTCTATCCTTTAAATATGTTTTAGGGTTTTATATAATTAAAAAACTTGATGTAATATATGTGTTATATAATGTTATAATGATGAAGACCTATATATTAAAAGTATTAATGTTTTTTTTCTCAGACTAAAAATCTAGTAGTTGATTACTTACCCTCTTCGTAGATCAGAACTATTTGTAAGGTATTGTTTCGATATTTTTATAAACCTATTTGTTAATGAACAAATAACACAAACCTGATTGGGGTTGTCCTTTTGGGAACAACCTTATTTTTTAGAAATAATTGCAAAAAAGACTCATTTGGAGAGGTTGACTTCAAAACTAACCCTTTGGTTTTTGATAGTACAAAAAAAAGCATGAATGGATAAAAATGCCCTTAAGAGTCATTTTGTGCAATCAATCCCAACCTATAGGTTGGGATTCCCTACCAATCCCAAATATCCAAGGTTGGGATCCTAACTTACAGGTTGGGATCCCAATCTAAAGGTTGAGAATCTCAACCTTAGATGTTTATTCAAGTTTGGGTTTCCCAACCTCAAGATTGAGATTCCCTACCAATCTTAAATATCCAAGGTTGGGATTCTTAACTTTTAGGTTGGGATCCTAATCTGCAAGTTGGGATCCCAACCTTAGATGTTTATTCAAATTTGGGATTCCCAACCTCAAGGTTGGGATTCCCTACCAATCCTAACTTTCAGTTGGGAATCCCAACCTCGAGGTTGAGATTCCCAACCTCGAGGTTGAGATTCTCAACCTTTAGGTTGAGATTTTTAATCTTAATTTTAAAAATAAAAAATGTGGGGTTATTTTATAATTAAATAAATTTTTGGGGTTGTTTCGTAATTACAATATTTATTATAGAGGGCGCTTCTTACCTAAGAAGCGCCCTTAAAGATATTTTCTAAAATTATATAATTGCATTTTTAGTTTTCTGAATTATCAAAACTGACATTATTATTATTTTTTGAACAAAATTACCTCTCCCATTCCTTCAATATCAAAATCCATAACCTCCCACAATTCATCAACATCATCAACCACAATTCATCAACATCATCATTTTCCGCAACAACAACAACATTATCAAATCATCATAACATTAATAAAAAAAAAAAAAAAACAAAAAACAGAAGAACAGATGGTGGTTTTGGGTCGCGAACCCAAAACTAGAAATGGTCTCTGGTTCTGGGTTCGTGACCCAGAACCAGACGGTTTTGGGTCACGAACCTAGAACCAGATGGTTATGGGATCTAGTTCTGGGTTCGCGACCCAGAACCAGAACCATCTCAAGAAAAAAAAAAGGAAAGAAGAAGAAGAAGAAGAAGAAGAGAGGGAGGAGAGGATACAAAAATGAGTTAGCTGAAAAATGGGTCAATGGTAATTCTTCTCACTATTAAGGGTATTTTTGTCCGAAAAAAATTATGCTGGAAAGATTAAAAAAAGAAAGGTTACTTCTCATTAGGGTCATCCAAAAAGGGTTAGTTTTCAACAAAACCCTATTTTTTAATGGCAATGGTTTCCCTTACCAAACGTAAGGAGGGTGGTGTCTAGAGTGGGCTTGAGTCTACCTGGCCCACTTTAAAAAAATATTATTTATTTTAAAATTTATTGATATATATATATTTTAACTTACTAGTTCTTTTGTTATTAAAATAAATTATTTATTCCAAATTTATTGTATATATTTTGTTGTTTATATTTACATTTTTATTCAAATATTGCATAAGTAATAATTTTATTTCATATATTAAATATGAAAATTTACTAAGTTTTTCATATTTTTCTTTTTTTTCTTCTTTTATCATAATATTAGTTGCATGATATATTATTAAAAAATTTAATGTCTAAATTTAATGTCTTTGGGTGTTTTTCTGTAATGCACTCATTAATTTGAAGGGGGACTAGTAATTATGATTGTCAGAATATAAATTATATTTATGTAAAAAAATATTATTGATACTATAATTTTATTATTCAATAATTCATAATTGATAAGTTTAATCATTTAAATATTTTTAAATCCTGTTTAATTGTTTGTATTTATTGTTTCTTTCATATTTTCTGTAATCCTTTTATTTTTTTAACATATTTATTTATAATATAAATTTTGAAAATATTTATTATATTTTTTCTGAATAGATATACTTATATTTTTCAATTTACAAACTATTTTTATGGTTGATATATTAATTTAAGAATTTAAATCCGTTAAAGTTAACTAGTGGCTTATAGAAAGGCTTCGGCTTTATTTGGGCTCAAAAAATGTTTTGGACTTAGAAATGTTTTTGGGCTTAAACAAGAACTGGGATGAACATAGATTTTGGACTAAAATTTGTTAGGCTAAAAGTCACAATGTTTCCACCCCAGTGAAGTTGTATGTACAACCCTTTCGTAACACACTCTTATTGCCATTAGTTGGATATCTTTAGTTTAACAGTTGACCTTGTTAGATCATCAAAAAGACGAAGTTACCCTTAACAGGGATTTAGACAATATATTTACTGTTTTGTGCATTGTAAAGAAAAAAGAATAAAAATATTAACAATGAAAAGCGGAAATCAAGCCATAGGTGAATTATATGTTTTAAAACAAAAGCACATTTTACAAAATTGAAAATTGAAAATTACATTTTTTTCGTAAAACAAATGAAAAATAGTAGGTACTATTGTTTTTCTTACATACATATGGACATGTAACAAGTTTTCGACAATAAAACTGGCATAATAACCATAACATTTTGCTTAAAATATTGGTTAAGCACATCACTTACATTTGTTCTTGTTATCCATCATCAAATTTGCCAATTGGAATCTCTGGTAAACCTTCTGATTGCAAAACTCTCCCTTGAAAGTTGTGACATTGAATTTATAGGGCCTAAAATAAACATGAACTAATTTCAGTGATGACATTCCATCAATCTAGCTGTAAAGGAATGAAATAACTACCTAAAACAATATTAATATTTTTCAAAAGAGAGACTGATCAATTGTAAAAGCAAACTAAAGGAAACAATGGAAAAATCAACAGCCAATGTATACTGAGAATAAATCAATAACTAATGAGCAAAATCATAGGAAACAAACGAAAATTTCAGATAAATCAACACCTAATGAGCAAATTCTTATTTTAATTAAATTAAATTCTAAAGTGTTATATGTATTTTTTAGGTTCATTAAATGGGTTGGTAAAAGCCCAACTTAGGCCCAATAAAATGCCCAATAAAGTCAACCCAATCAAGGCCCATCAGACAAGGTCCATATTTCAACTCTAAGCCAGCGAGCTCCACAGCTTGCCCAGCAATCTTCGTAGCTCGTAGTAACGAGCTCGTCTCACAGCAAGATTGTAGCTCGTTCCACCATTCACCATAAGCACAGCTCGCTGTTCGCTTCTCAACGAGCTCCAGCTCGAGATCGCTATATATAGTAAGTAGCTCGCCCAGTGGATAGTTAATGCAATATCTTCCAGAACAGACAATTACCTAGTTTGATCGTGATTCTCTCACCAGATACGGAAGTTAATTCAAATTCAAATTTAGTCAACGTTATCTCGGATTTTAAGGAGCAGTTTCCTGATTTTATTCAAACATATTAGGAAGTGTATTTAATTCATGATTCTCTTCCTATTTTATAGCTTCCTAATCTGTAACAACTTTTCCCTTATAAATAGGGGTTAAAACCATTGTAAACGACACATTGAATATCATACTGTCACTCTGTAGAATTTAAGAGAAACAGTCGTGGACGTAGGCACACTTGCTTAACCACGTTAAAAATCCTTTGTCTTCTTGTTTGGTTTTTTATCCTTTATTGTTTTCTCTCGATTTCTGTGTTTTCTCACATTGATTGCAGGTATTGAGCATTGAATACTCGTCGACTGAAAATCAACGTCGACATTTTGGCGCTAGAAGGAGGGGCCAAACTGCAATCTTTTTCACTCTTTTCTATCTCAGTTCATCGATTTCAGATAACATGGCAAAAACCAGACAAACCAAGTATGTGGGCTCACAGGCTGACTAGGCAGAGAGTTAGCCCAGTCACCATCAACATGATGCGCAACAAGTGGAAGGTGCACCCATGCATATAGCAGGAACGTCGTATGGTCAGGTAGCTGGTGCTGCGGCAAACATACCGCCTTTGCCTCCCCGTCAGCCAATTCCAATCGCCCCAGTAGTTGATGGGCAGCAAGTGTGGTATCAGAGGTAAGAGGAGCTGGAGAACACGGTTAGACAGCTCACAGAGGCCGTCAACATGTTGGTGCAAGCTCAGGTTTAGAACGTACCTAGGGTTGAGGTTCAGGCACTAAGACACGTGCCCTAGCAGCATGAAGCGATGCAAGTGCCCGAAAGGCTGCCCTAGCAGCATGAAGCGATGCAAGTGCCCGAAAGGCTGGCAAGGGAAATCCCGTGACCTGCAGGCTCAGCTCGTTCCTCTAATACGCGTTCTAGGGCTGGAGGACACCTTGTCCGTGAAGAAAGGGAGGTCGCGCGCCCAGCTAGCCTGGTAGTAAGGTTGAGCCAAGGTGGAAACCAACGAGCAGAGGTTGGGCACAATAGAGTCAGAGCTGCAGCTCGGCGAGTTGATGATGAATAAAGACAGGTAAGATCCCATCAGCTTGAGGGTCTGTTCGAGGAGGACAAAAGGTATGACCCAGAGCACCCGGCTCCAAGCCACAACCACAGGAGGAGATACGAGCTCCGAGATCCATAAGTAGAGGAGCTCCTCCAAAGGATCCAGCAGTTGGAAGCACGGCCTGGGGCCCCGGAGTAGCGTGGGCACTACGGGGAAAGGACCCCATTCACAAGGAAAATTGAGACGCAGCCTCTTCCCCCGAGATTTAAAGTTCCTAGCATCCAGCAGTACAACAGGGACACTGACCCCTATGACTATCTCGACGCCTTTAACGTTCAGATGGACCTGCAAACATGAAATTCTATGGTGAATTGCCGTGTATTCCCGGCTACTTTGGGGGACATTCCAAGGACATGGTTCAAGAATCTCCCAGTTCGTAGCATAGGTAGTTGGAAAGACTGCTAACAGAAGTTTGTTAGGCAGTACAGGGCACTGAGAAGGTAGCTCGCTCCATCCTGCCTCCTAGCTACTATCTTCCAGCGTCAGGGTGAATCGTTGAAGGAATATATCACCGGGTTTAGATGCGAGGTCGCGAATGTTGAAAATCCGTCAGACGAGAGTATACTGACAGCGATCTCAGCTGGGCTACGAAAGGATGGGAAACTGTACGAAAGCATTTACAAGTCCCTAGTGAAGGATCTGGGAGAGTTCTACGAGCGAGCTGCGATGAAGATTAGGTGGGAAGAGACCTTCGGCCCGAAGAAGCAAAATCAGAAGAATGAAGCGGGCAGTTCCAGCTAGCCAAAGAGGAGAAACAATGACAGGAACGAAGAAGGTAGGAACAGTGGCTCTCACAATCAAATTGCTAAAAGGGCGATAAGAGAGCCAAGAAATGAGCGACCTCGACGTCTGGATCGTCAGGAAGGGTACAGTATCCTGACGGTTTCACTGGATAGGATTTTTGCAGCAGAGAGAAACAGGGAAGATTTTGGAAGGCCCATTCCTATAAGGGCTCCGATTCAGCACAGAGATCGAAGCAAGTTTTGTGCCTATTATAACGAGGTTGGGCACAATACTTCAGATTGTTGGGCGTTAAAGAGCGCTGTTGAGAAATTGATCAAGAGAGGTCGTTTGAGAGAATATGTGGCAAGACCTGCTGACTCGCGACCTCACCAAGAACGACCTCATCAGCAGCTAGCACAGCAGCAACCCCAACGAGCTCCCGAGCCAGAGCATGAGCCTGCGATAAGAACGATTTTTACAATTCATGGAGGCCCCCATATCGCAGGTGCTTCTAACAGATCACATGAGAAATACGTCCGAGAGGCGAATCATACTTTCCAGATCAGCAGGTCGGATGGACCTGTAAAAAGGACAAATACGACCTCGGACGAGATTGTATTCATTGATGAAGATGCTAGAGGTGTGATCTGACCTCATAATGATGCGCTGGTTATTCGAGCCAAGATCAGCAACATGGAAGTGCCACGCATCATGATCGATATCGGGAGCTCGGTGAATGTGATGTACAGAAACCGCTATGATCAGATGGGGTTAGGAACAGAGAAATTGAGACCATCCCCAGAGCCTCTTTATGGTTTCACTGGAGATGCTGTGGTACCAGTGGGAAAAATCAAGCTGCCACTCACTCTTGGGGAGGCAGGTTGCCAAGCAACTGTGTTGGCAGATTTCCTTATAATTGATTGCCCATCAGCATACAACGTGGTCCTGGGAAGACCTGCTATGAACGAGCTGGATATGATAACTTCGACCAGAACCTTCACAGTTAAGTTCCCAACTCCCAATGGCATTGGATGTGTTAGAGGGGAGCAGCATTTAGCAAGACGCTGCTATGAAGATGCTGTAAAAATGGGCGTAAGAGGAAAGAAAGTTAATGTGGTTTCGGGGGGCAAGCCACGAGCCATGACTGAGAAAGGAGTCAGTCACGACCTAGACCCTCGCGAGGTAGATGCAGACCGAGCTACAGGGCCAGTAGAGGAGTTGGAAGATGTATAGGTCAGCGAGGCAGATCCAGAAAGGTGCCTGAAGCTGGGAAGATGATTAGTTCCAGAACTGAGAACCCAGCTCGCTGACTTCTTGAAGGTGAACTCGGATGTGTTTGCGTGGAATCACGAGGACATGGTGGGGATAGATCCCAAAGTGATGTCGCACAGGTTGAACATTGATCCTCACTACAAACCAGTTCGCCAGAAGAGAAGAGCAATGACAGGGGAGCACTATCTTGCGTTGAAGGAAGAGGTAGATAAGCTGCTGGCAAACAAGTTCATTCGAGTAGCTTACTACCAGACCTGGGTCGCCAACCCGGTTCTGGTAAAGAAGAAGAATGAGAAGTAGAGGACTTGCATCGACTTCACTGATCTGAACAAGGTGTGCCCCAAAGATAGTTTCCCCTTGCCGAGGATAGACCAGCTCGTGGATGCTACTGCTGGTCACGAGCTCTTAAGTTTTATGGATGCATACTTGGGCTATAATCAAATTCCCATGAATCCCAAGGACGAAGAGCACACCTCATTCATGACTGATCGCGGCTTGTATTGCTACAAGGTGATGCCCTTCGGTTTGAAGAATGTAGGAGCGACCTACCAACGCTTGGTGAATATGATGTTTGAAGAGTAGATCGGAAAGACCATGGAGGTCTATGTCGACGATATGTTAGTAAAGTCCAAGCAAGTAGGTGACCATGTACGCGACCTGGGAAAGCTGTTTCAGATTCTGAGGAGCTATCAGATGAAATTGAATCCGCACAAGTGTGCATTTGGAGTAGTTTCTAGGAAGTTTCTGGGCTTCATGGTCAACAGTAGAGGTATTGAAGCTAATCCTGAGAAGATCAAAGCACTGATCGACATGAGGTCGCCAACAAGGGTGAAAGATGTGCAGAGCCTAAATGGTCAGGTCGCAGCACTAAGCAGGTTCATCTCGAAGGCTACGAATAAATGCATCCCATTCTTTGACATATTGAAGAAGACAAAAAGCTTCGATTGGACCGAGCGGTGTGAAGTTGTCTTCCAGCAGTTGAAGGAATATATGGGATGAGCTCCACTCCTTTCTAAGCCCAAAGAAGGAGAAAAATTGATTCTGTACTTGGGAGTGTCACAACAAGCTTTGAGTGCTGCATTGGTGAGCGAAGAAGAAAAGACGCAGCTTCCAGTATATTATGTTAGTAAAAGGCAGCAAGATGCTGAAACTAGGTACTCACAGATGGAGAAGCTCGCTTATTGCCTGGTTATCGCATCGAGGAAGCTGCGACCTTATTTTCAAGCTCATACAATCGAAGTTCTCACCCAGTATCCGCTCAAGCAAGTTCTACAGAAAGCGGACACCTCAGGTCGTTTGTTGAAATGGGCGGTGGAGCTCGCACAGTTCGATATCTAGTTTAAGCCGAGGACGGCTATCAATGCTCAAGCTCTAGCAGATTTCATTGCAGAGTTTACAAGACTTGTGAATGATGAAGCAGAATCTTCTGAAGGTCCAACTTGGGAGCTTTATGTTGATGGATCATCCAGCGAGCAGAGGACTGGAGCTGGGATTCTTCTGATTAGTCCTGAAGGCCACAAGATCCTTTGTGCTTTACGGTTCGGCTTTCAGGCTACAAACAATGAAGCTGAGTACGAAGCGGTGCTCACAGGTTTGCATTTAGCTAAGGAAATGCGAGCTGAACGTTTGAAAATCTTCAGCGATTCGCAGCTCGTTGTCTGTCACATACTGGAAGAGTATCAGACTAAGGGACCAAAGATGGCCCTTTACCTCCAGAAAGTTCATGAGTTGCTAGGTGCATTTCAGAGGTACGAGGTGAAGCAGATCCCACGAGCTCAGAACTCGTATGCAGATGCATTAGCTCGCCTTGCGACCACGCGAGATGTAGACTTTTTGGGGGCAATCCCATTAGAGTTCCTACCAGCCCCAAGTACATAGGAGAAGAGTGTCCTGATGGCCATAACTGTGCAACCCAATTCCTGGATGGGTCCAATTCTGAGATACCTGCAAGATGGAAAGCTGCCAAGTAACAAGCTGGAAGCACGACGTTTGCGAGCTAGAGTGGCCAGATATTGCATCTATGATGATGTGCTATACAAGAAGGGGTTCTCAGCTCCACTTTTAAGATGCATTGATGGCCCAGAATGTGAAATAGTGATGATGCAGATACACGAAGGCCATTGTGGAAATCACGCTGGGGGGCTCTCCTTAGCTCAAAAGGCACTTCGTCAGGGTTTTTATTGGCCCACCATGAGGCAGGACGCTATCAACTTAGTAAAAAAGTGTGATAAGTATAAGAGGTTTGCCCAAGTTCCACGAGCTCCACCAGCTTACCTTCAACAGATGGTGAGTCCGTGGCCCTTTGCAATTTGGGGAATGGATCTGATCGGACCCCTGCCAATGGCTCATAGAAGATGCAAACATGCCGTGGTCGCAGTTGACTATTTCACTAAGTGGGCAGAAGCAAAGGAGTTGGCAGAAATCTCTACAACGAAGATTGAGAAGTTCATGTGGAGTAATATCATTTGCAGGTTTGGGGTCCCACAGCAGATCGTGACAGATAATGGGACTCAGTTCAGCAGCGACCAGTTTCTTAGGTTCTGCAACAACCTCAAGATTGTTAAAAGCTTCTCAGTAGTGGACCATCCACAAGCAAATGGCCAAGTTGAAGACTCCGTTCTCAATGGTATATGGGTCTGAGGCCATGATCCCAGCTAAGTTTGAAGTCACCTCGCAACGAAGAGCGACCTTTAATCCAAATGACAATGATCAGCTACTCTCTGCAAACTTAGATTTGCTTGAAGAACTCAGGGAAACGGCCAGGTTAAGGGTAGCTAGTTATTAGCAAAGAATCACGAGGTACTATAATAAGAAAGCTCGAATTCGCAGCTTCAATGTGGGAGAGAGTGTTCCTGAGTTCGGATAAGATTGACTTCATCTCGCGCCTCATTAAAGGGTGCATCTCAAACAACTTCTCCAGCTCCTGCCCTAGTTCGGACAGGATCAGATCCAGCCCACACAGCCCTTACTGTACAGGTTGACTCATCCTCTTCCCCACATCACACATCTACCCCAGGGGCTTCACTACCATTTCCAGCTCGTGCTCCAACCCCTGCTCCTTCCTCTGGGCGAATTCCAGCCAACAGGAGGAAACTTGTTCTCTTGAAATCTCCTCCTGCAAGCCCTGCCGTATCTCTAGCCTCCTCGACTCCTTCAACGAAACTGTCTGCTGAGGCCTTAGCCACTCTAGCGGCCCCTTCAAAACGCTCAAAATCATCTGCCAAGGACCAGGCTCCTGCGGCCGCTGCTTTCAGCGAAGCGCCTGCTGCTGCTGAGGCCACTGCCCCTTCAACTGCTACTCCCAACAAAGTGCCTCTAACTGCTGGTTCTTCAGGTCTTCAGCTGACTCTAGCTTCCAGCTCGCTGCTTGGAAAAGGGGACGCTCCTCCTAAGGTTGCTTCACAGGCAACCTAAGCTGACCTCAGCAAAAGAGCAACTAAGCGCACCGTTCATGCGCGGCCTACCGCTATCTGGGATGGCGAACGCGATATTCTAGAAGTTGAGAGGACCCCCTCGCCAACGAGACCAACCGTTGAGATTGGGCCTGAGGGAAGATATTTGACCTCCTTCCTTGATAACTGGGAAACGATCATGCTTACCCATGCAAATGTCTTGGAAAATAAGTATCTTAGGGGTGAGGATCTCGACGAATTCGTAGCTCGCCATTCCATGCTAGTAAGTCATTTTCCCTTATCTGCTAACCTCTTTACTTGATCAAATGCTAACTCATAACGTTTTCAGAGTGCTCTTACCGCGATGAAGCGGAGAAGGCAGACAAAGGCTACAAACGATGCAATAAGGAAGCTGGAAGACGAGTTGGATGAGGCCAAAGATGAAATTGCGCATTTGGCTGAAGGTAAAACTCAGGGTCAAGAGGCGCAGATCGCTGCGGTAAATACTGCAAGGTAGACTTTTGAGGAAGCTCTAAAGAAAATGGAAAATGAGCATGTCATGCTAAAGGATGAGCTACTCAAAGCAAAGGAAGAGCTAAAGCAGTCTGAGCAACGGGCCGAGCTGGCCGAACAGCGGGCTTCAACTGCAGAAGAGAAGATTGAAGTGCTTCATCGCCAAGTTGATGCTGCAATGGAACGAGTTGAGAAACGAGCTGAAGAGGCCGAGCACCGGGTTGAATTGCTTAGGCAACAAGTGGGGGAGGCCATTGAGCAAGCTGAGGCTGAAAAGAAGCGAGCAGAAGCCGTTCAGAAAAATGCTGAGGCCGTTAACCAGCTTGCAGACAATGCCTTCGAGGAGCTATCGACCTTCAAAGCGCAGGCCGCTCAAGAGCTAGAGGCCCAAGTTGCTGAAGCCAAGGATGAAGCTAAGGAGTCAACAGGTCGTGACTTTCTCTTCATGCTGTGGACGTCCCACCCGGAAATGGATTTTTCTATCTTTGGGGACATAGGACTTGAAACCGTTGAGGATTTTAAAGCAAGAGCTACCTCGTCCTCAGCTGGTCCAATTCCTTCGGTAGAGGAGGTTCATGGTACGACCTCCCAAGCTGAGCCCGTTATTGACCTCGATCCCCCTGGAATGCCTCCTTCTAATGAAGACCCTCTAACAGGCCCAAGCCCTTCAGCTCAAGATTAAGAACTTGTTTTCTTTTCTTTTTACTTGTATTTTTTCAGCCTTCAATTTGTAAACAGCTGTCACAATTAATGAAATTTCTTTCATTCTTTCTTCTGTGTTGAATGCATTTCAGGCTATTGTGTATAACATATTTTATGCTCTTCATCTTTAGAGTTATCATATTCCTCGCGAGCTGATCATCAATGAGCTCTAAATCTGATAATGCATTAAGTTAATGAAATGTTGTAAAAATAAACAGTTGATCATTTAGAATGTTAACGAGCTATGTAGGGGTCGTCACCTTGCCTGCTTTTTAGGCTCATTTGGCGAGCTATGCAGAGACACTTAGTCATCTACTTTTTAGGCTCTTTTATTTTTTGCGAGCTATGCAGATGCACTTAGCCATCTGCTTTTTAGGCTCTTGGGCGAGCTATGCAAGGACACTTAGTCACTTGCTTTTTAGGCTCTTTTGACGAGCTATGCAATGACACTTAGTCACTTCCTTTTTAGGCTCTTTTTATACAGCGAGCTATGCAGTGGGTCGTCACCTCGACTGCTTTTTAGGCTCTTTGTAGCGAGCTATGCAAGGACACTTAGTCACTTGCTTTTTAGGCTCTTTGTAGCGAGCTATGCAAGGACACTTAGTCACTTGCTTTTTAGGCTCTTTTTATACAGCGAGCTATGCAGTGGGTCGTCACCTCGACTGCTTTTTAGGCTCTTTGTAGCGAGCTATGTAAGGACACTTAGTCACTTGCTTTTTAGGCTCTTTGTAGCGAGCTATGTAAGGACACTTAGTCACTTGTTTTTTAGGCTCTTTTTATACAGCGAGCTATGCAGTGGGTCGTCACCTTGACTGCTTTTTAGGCTCTTTGTAGCGAGCTATGCAAGGATACTTAGTCACTTGCTTTTTAGGCTCTTTGTAGCGAGCTATGCAAGGACACTTAGTCACTTGCTTTTTAGGGTCTTTTTATACAGCGAGCTATGCAGTGGGTCGTCACCTCGACTGCTTTTTAGGTTCTTTGTAGCGAGCTATGCAAGGACACTAAGTCACTTGCTTTTTTAGGCTCTTTGTAGCGAGCTATGCAAGGACACTTAGTCACTTGCTTTTTAGGCTCTTTTTATACAGTGAGCTATGCAGTGGGTCGTCACCTCGACTGCTTTTTAGGCTCTTTTTTAGCGAGCTATTAAGCTCGGAGCCCGTTAGCCCTAGTGAAATGAGTTGAGTCACAAGCTAGGAAAATGGAGCTTTCATTAACTAGGATGATTTTGAATTACATATTACAAAGAGTTTACTGATAATAAGGACGCAGATGCTCGACATTCCATGCTCGAGGGACTTCAGCTCCATTTTCATTAGCTAAATGATAAGCCCTATTCCCCAAGCTTGCTTTGACAACATACGGTCCTTCCCAGTTCGGGCATAAGGATCCATCACTTGGCTTGCGGGCTCCAGGCAGGATGAGACTCAAAACTAAATCTCCAACATTAAATTTGCGAATCCGAGCATACTTGTTGTAGTACCTTGCTATTCTCTGCTGATAGACAGCTACCCTTAACCTGGCTGTTTCCCTGTGTTCTTCAAGCAGGTCCAAGTTTGTTGCAAGTAGCTGATCGTTGTCATTTGGATTGAAGGTTGCTCTTCTTTGCGAGGTGACTTCAAACTTAGCTGGGATCATAGCCTCAGATCCATACACCATTGAGAACGGGGTCTCGCTAGTGGAGCTGCGAGTTGTGGTTCTGTAAGACCACAATACTTTCTGGAGTTCATCTACCCATGCTTATTTCTTTGCTTCCAGTTTCATTTTCAGGGTCTGCTTAATAATCTTGTTCACAGCTTCAACTTGACCATTGGCTTGTGGATGGTCCACTGCTGAGAAGCTTTTAACGATCTTGAGGTCGCTGCTGAATTGAGTCCCATTATCTGTCACGATCTGCTGTGGAACCCCAAATCTACAGATGATATTGCTCCACACAAACTTCTCAATCTTTGTTGTGGAGATTTCAGCTAACTCCTTTGCTTTCGCCCACTTGGTGAAGTAGTCCACTGCGATCACTGCATATTTGCATCTTCCACGAGCCATTGGTAGAGGTCCAATCAAATCCATCCCCCAAATGGCAAAGGGCCATGGGCTCACCATTTGTTGGAGATATGCTGGTGGAGCTCGTGGAATTTGGGCAAACTTCTGACACTTGTTGCATTTCTTCACTAAGTTAATGGCGTCCTGCCTCATGGTGGGCCAGTAGAAGCCTTGACGAAGTGCCTTCTGAGCTAGAGACAGCCCCCCAGCGTGGTTCCCGCAGTGGCCTTCATGTATCTGCCTTAGTACTGTTTCACACTCAGGGCCATCAATACATCTTAACAGTGGAGCTAAGAACCCCTTCTTGTACAAGGCATCATCATAGATGCAGTACCTGGCTGCTCTAGCTCGTAGACGCCGGGCTTCCAGCTTGTTACTTGGTAGCTTTCCATCCTGTAAATAACTGAGAATAGAGCTCATCCAGGAATCAGGTTGCACAGTTATGGCCATCGTCACATTCTTTTCCTCTGTACTTGGAGCTGGTAGAAATTCAACTAGGATTGCCCCAAGAAAGTCTGCATCTCGGGTGGTCGCCAAGCGAGCTAAAGCATCTGCATGCGCGTTCTGAGCTTGTGGAATCTGCTTCACTTCGTATTTATGAAATGCACCTAGCATCTCGTGAACTTTCTGGAGGTAAAGGGCCATTCTTCGGTCCCTTGGCTTGATACTCCCCCGATATGTGATACACAACGAGCTGTGAATCGCTGAAGACTTTCAATCGTTCAGCTCGCATCTCTTTAGCCAAACGCAGACCCGCGAGCAGAGCTTCATACTCGGCCTCATTGTTTGTTGCCTGAAAGCCAAACCTTAAGGCACAAAGGATTTTATGGCCTTCAGGACTGATCAGTAAAATCCCAGCTCCAGCTCTCTACTCGATTGATGATCCATCAACATAAAGCTCCCAGGTTGGACCGTCAGAAGATTCAGCTTCATCATCCACAGGTCCGGTAAACTCTGCAATGAAGTCTGCTAAGGCCTGAGCTTTGATAGCGGTCCTTGGTTTGAACTGGATATTGAATTGTGCGAGCTCCACTGCCCATTTCAACAAGCGACCTGAGGTATCTGCCTTTTGCAAGATTTGTTTCAACGGATATTGGGTGAGGACTTCAATTGTGTGAGCCTGAAAATAAGGTCGCAGCTTCCTCGATGCGATCACCAGGCAGTAAGCTAATTTTTCCATCTACGAGTACCTGGTTTCAGCATCCTGCAACCGCTTGCTTACATAATACACCGGAAGCTGTGTTTTTTCTTCTTCCCTCACCAATGCAGCACTCAAAGCTTACTGAGACACCCCTAAGTGTAGAATCAGCCTTTCTCCTTCTTTGGGCTTTGAAAGGAGCGGAGCTCGCTGACAGGACCCTTCCCAGACCTTATCTAAGCTCTTGTCTGGAGGATCCTACCAGGCACTTCAACGGACTCATCGAACCCGACTTGTCGGATCGAAGACATCCGAGAAGCGAACCCTAACTTCTTCTCCGGTTTACTCGTTAAAACTCAGTGATTTGAATTTTCTGTAACTAGTTGGGAGTGATAAAATTTTTCGCTTTTCTATTTCAAATACTTTTTATAAAATTTTCGGCAGCATAACGGCTGCATTTTTTATAAAACCAAAATTTCACCTGTAATGAAAGTACACTTCAACTATATCTGATCACCTCCCAACTTCTTTATTCACAATTTCCACAATATAAGCAACTTATAATACAATGTATAATCATATATCATATGAAGATATAAGAACCATTTAATATTTATAACATACAGTTCTAATTACATGTGTATCTAAAAAAAATAATATAATCAATACATTACAAAGTTCAAATAATATAATGTCATGGAGACTCGGCCCACCTATACAAACGCAAAACAATGTCGATGTCTCGTTCGGCGGTGACACGCAATAAAACTAAATAAGCTACAAAATAAACAATAAGTTAGTGCAACAAAGATATATATAATATCACATACACTAACATAGTCATTTACTATTTATTCAAGTTTTACAATTTCTTTAAAAACCTCCATGTATATCCTTTAAACATTCTAACCATCACGGGCGATTAAAACTAACGCCAACGTGAAGCTTACTGAGGTATCTCAACCACTACGTGACGGAATTTACTGCATCGTACGTAGGGCGCTAAATCTTATCGCTGAGCAACTACAATGCGGAATTTTCTGCATCGCAATTGTAGTGCTAAAACTCTGGGCAACTACGAGCGGAATTTACTACATCGCTTCGTAGCGCTAACTGTTAATTAACCAACTACGTGCGGAATTTTCTGCATCGCAACGTAGCGCTTATATTTTCTAGGAAACTGAGCAACTACGGACGGAATTTTCTGTGTCATCTCGTAGTGCTAATTTCTCTATACTCTGAGCGACTACGGACGGAATTTTCTGCGTCGTCACGTAGCGCTAACTCTCATAACCTCTTAAGGCATATACATGGGTTTTATAATCAATTACTTCAAGTGCAAAAGCACAAAACTCACTAGTTTTACATCTTCTGAAAACTTTCTCATTTTACTCTTTCTATAACAACTTTATATTAGTTTCTAGTACAATATAGATTCCATAGGAATCTATATGCTTAACTTGAACATTAACATTGAAAATCCTTTTCATTTTCATTTATTACTTAGTTACAATATTCATTACGAATAATCATGAATTGATATAGAATTTAAACACTCATAAGTGGCGAACCACTTACCTCGAAGCCGCGTCACTCCGTGTCAAGCGTCTCGACGAGGCTCGTCACCTACACAATACTTTCTCATCATTATTAATAACAAAACTCAATTCTCAACTATAAGGTCAAGAATCTCAACTAAGACCATTTTTCTCTATATATCCTCCTAACTTGTTTCTACTCAATCGAGACTCTCTAATCCCGATTCTTGTGGAAAATTTTTAGTTTTGGACCCCTAGGGATATCCCCACACGGTCCGTTTACTTGTCGGAGGCTTAAAACGAAAAATCACAATTTTATTTAAAATGGACAGCCCTTGACAGAACAGACAATAACCTGCTGCTCGGGGCTCCGTTTTCCTTCGTTCTTTTTCCTATGGCTCACTTATATCCCATTCTAGTCACACGTCAAATTTCGTTGAGAACTATTATCATTTGCTAAGTCAAATCTAAGGAAAACGTCCGTTTTGGACACTTTCGAGTGCGTTTTAGTGCACGTTTTGCAAACTCTTGGTTTCGGGTTAGCGACGCTAGTTTTTTTTCCACAACTAAGCTTCATTTAACTAATAATGACTAACTAAACTCATTTCATGCCATAAAAATTACATTAAGCTAGCCGTTTCACTTCTCAGAGTTCTAACGGCACTATTTTGTGCATAACTTGCACAATTTTTATCGGATTCGATCCGTTCCAAAACCTATGGTTTTCTATGGTTCCTAGGCATCATTTGAGGTGTAGAATACCCCCAAATAAGCCAAATACGGTCAGGTCTCCTCTAGCTCAAATTTGAGCTCGGGTTCACCAATATTGTCAAATTTTCCCCTTTTTGCCACTCTAAATCTCCTCTAACTTTTCCAACCTCTTTAAGGCTTGAAATTGGTTTCAAAACCATCTAATTTCAAGGTCTAACTACTGCCCTTCAAGTCTCTAATACATACATAAATCTAACTTAGTCATTTGAGTGCTCAAAATTCACTCAAAACTTTTTTCAATCACATGGTGTGCATAAAACACCATTTTCGGTTCTATGTTTGAGGGAGGGTATGACAGCCCTTATACATCTTTTTAAGGCAGCAATTACACACAAAAACTCATCCTTCAAGTGTCTAATTCAATTACATAAAGTTCTCTCAAAGATTAAAAGCATCTAATCAACCAAATCAACAACAACAACAACAACAAGAGGCTCTCATCAAATTTCTGTTCTGTTTCAGCAAGATGTTAAAGAAAATAAATTGTAACTTCACTTAGAGCTTGCTTGGAGAGTTTGGATGACTTACTAGGGACCCTAAGAGGTGGATTGAGGGGATGGAAGGCTGGTTGGGAGGTTCTTTCTTCCCTGGCCGACCAGCTCGCTGCACCCCGTCGCGATTCTGTTCTAGCTCGCGTCTGGTGCTGTTTTGCTTGCTGTTTTGCGTGCGTTTTGCACGACCAGACCTGCACCTCTCCTTCTTCTGCTCGTCCTCTTCCTTTGCTGCCCAGATACTGCAGTTTTACGGCCTCAGATCCCCCTCACGCGAGCTGTTCTGCTCAAACTCGCGACCTGTCCTTCGCGCGAGCTGCTGGCGCGCTGGATCTGCTTCTTGCTCGACTTCTTTGCTTGTTCTGGACTGTTTCTGCTGCTCAAGACTTCTTCTTGCTTGCTGGTTGCTTCTCTTCTCTCTTCTGGTTCTCCTCTCACGGCAGCAGCTACTCTTTTTCTTTCTCTCGCGATTCTTCTCGATTTTTCTTTATCTCTCGGCTGTGACTTGAATGGTTTGTGAATTTGCTGAAACAATTTCAGCTTAAGCTTGTTATTTATACTAATCAACTTCTCATAATTCCATCTTGCCCCAACTCTCTTTAATTTCACTCCAATCTCATCTCTTTTCTTTGTTTCTCATATTAGCCCATTTATTTTGCTTCCAAGTTAGCTTTCATCGTTTAATTTACTTCTCGTTTCATTAGAATTTATTTTACAAACGCTAAGCTTATTTCATTTACCTTGACTCTCTCTTTTAATCGAATTTTAATTCGATTACTTTTACTAAAATCTTGGATTTCCTAGCTTGGATTTTCAGTGAGACGTTACTAAACTTTTTAATACGACGAATTTCGTCGTATTATAAATGAATAAATTTCGGAGGCTATGAAATTAAATCAATTAAACGTAGAGAGTTATATATTATCTCTCTAACTTAATTTCTAATGTTGGGACTTTAGAAGTCGGAGCTAGGAGTTTACACTCGCCCCATGTATTCTTTCAACTGCTGGAAGGCAACTTCACACTGCTCAGTCCACTCGAAACTCTTTGCTTTCTTCAGAATGTTAAAGAAAGGGACACACTTGTCTGTAGCTTTCGAAATGAACCTGCTCAATGCTGCGACCTGGCCATTAAGGCTCTGCACGTCTTTCACCCTGGTTGGAGATCTCATGTCGATCAATGCTTTATCTTCTCAGGATTTGCTTCAATTCCTCTACTGTTGACCATGAAGCCTAGAAACTTCCCAGAAGCGACTCCAAATGCACATTTGAGCGGATTTAACTTCATCTGGTAGCTCCTCAGAATCTGGAACATCTCTTTCAGGTCGCGTACATGGTCACCTATCTGCTTGGATTTCACCAGCATATCGTCAACATAGACCTCCATGGTCTTTCCAATTTGCTCCTCGAACATCATGTTCACCAAGCGCTAGTAGGTTGCCCAGCATTTTTCAACCTGAAGGGCATCACCTTATAGCAATATAACCCCCGATCAGTCATAAATGAGGTGTGCTCTTCGTCCTCGGGTTTCATTGGGATCTGGTTATATCCCGAATATGCGTCCATGAAGCTCAGGAGCTCGTGGCCAGCAGTAGCATCCACGAGTTGATCTATTCTTGGCAGGGGAAAACTGTCTTTTGGGCATGCCTTGTTCAGGTCAGTGAAGTCGATGCAAGTTCTCCACTTTCCGTTCTTTTTCTTCACTAGCACAGGGTTGGCAACCCAGGTCGGGTAGTAAGCTTCTCTGATGAACTTGTTAACCAGCAGCTTGTCTACCTCATCTTACAGTGCTAAGTAACGTTCCCCTGTCATTGCCCTTCTCTTTTGGCGAACTGGTTTGAAGTGAGGATCAATGTTAAGCCTGTGAGACATCACCTTTGGATCTATTCCCACCATATCCTCATGATTCCATGCAAACACATCCAAGTTCGCCTTTAGGAAGTCAGCGAGCTGGGTTCTCAGTTCCGGAGCTAATCCTCTTCCCAGCTTCAAGCATCGCTCTGGATCTACCTTGCTGACTTGTACATCTTCTAATTCCTCAATTGGACCGGTAGCTCGGTCCGCATCTACCTCGCGAGGGTCCAGGTCGTGACTGATTCCTTTCTTAGTCATAGCTCGTGGCTCGCCCCCTGAGACCACGTTTACTTTCTTTCCTCTCACGCCCATCTTCACAGCGTCTTCGTAGTAGCGTCTTGCTAAATGCTGCTCTCCTTGAACACATCCGATGCCATTATGAGTTGGGAACTTAACTGTGAGAGTTCTGGTCAAAGTAACCATGTCCAACTCGTTCATGGCAGGTCTCCCGAGGACCACATTATATGCTGATGGGCAGTCAATTATCAAAAAATCTATCAGGGTTGTTGCTTGACGACCTGCCTCCCCAAGAGTCAATGACAACTTAATCTGCCCCACTGGTACTACAGCATCTCCAGTGAATCCATATAAAGGCTCCGGGGATGGTCTCATTTGTTCTACTCGCAGACCCATCTGATCAAAACAGCTCTTATACATCACGTTCACCGAGCTTCCAGTATCAATCATGATGTGCCTAACTTCCACATTGCTGATTTTAGCTCGTATAACCAGTGCATCGTTATGAGGCCAGATCACTTCTCTAGCATCTTCATCTGTAAATACAATCTCGTCCGAGGTCGGCTTTGCTCTTTTGGCAGGTCATTCTGACCCATTGAGCTGAAACGAATGATTCGCTTCTCAGACGCACCTCTCGTGCGATATGTTGGAATCACCTGCGATATGGGGGCCACCATAAATGGTAAAAATGGTTCTTACCGCAGGTTCGTGATCTGGCTTGGAAGCTCGTTGGGGCTGTTGCTGATGTGTTGGCTGTTGGTGAGGTCGTTGTTGTGGAGGTCGCGAGTCTGCGGGGTCTTGCTACATAGTCTCCCAGGCGATCTCGCCTGATCAATTTCTCAATGGCGTTTTTCAACGCCCAGCAATCTGAAGTACTGTGCCCGACCCCATTATGATAGGCACAGAACTTGCTCTGATCTTTTTGCTGAACAAGAGCTCTTAAGGGATTGGGCCTCCCAAAATCTTCCTTGTTTCTTTCTGCAGCGTAAATACTGTCCGGTGAAACCATTAGGACGCTGTATCCTTCATAACGACCTTGACATCGAGGTCGCTCGAATCTTGGCTCTCTCCTCGCCTTCTTAGCGATCTGGTTACTTGAGCCACTATACCCTCCTTCGTCGTTCCTGCCATTGTTTCTCCTTTTTGGCTGGCTGGAACTGCCCACTTCGTTCTTTTGGTTTTGTTTCTTCGGGTCGAAGGTCTCTTCCTACCTGATCTCTTTCGCAGCTCGCTCGTAGAACTCTCCCAGATCCTTCACTGGGGACTTGTAAATGCTCTCGTACAACTTTCCATCCTTGCGCAGCCCAGCTGAGATCGCTGTCAGTATGCTTTCATCTGATGGATGCTCGACATTCGCGACATCGCGTCTGAACCTTGTGATATATTCTTTCAATGACTCACCCTGACGCTGGAAGATTATGGCTAGGTGGCAGGATGGAGCGAGCTGCCTTCTTAAAGCCCTGTACTGACCAACGAACTTCTGTTGGCATTGCTCCCAACTACCTATGCTGCGAGCTGGGAGATTTTTAAACCACGTCCTCGGAATATCCCCCAATATAGCTGGGAATACACAACACTTCACCATTGGATTTCCTGTCTGCAGATCCATCTGAACGTTGAAAGCGTCTAGATGGTCATATGGGTCACTGTCCCCATTGTACTGCTGAATGCTTGGCATTTTGAACCTTGGAGGGAGAGGCTGTGTCTCAATCTCCCTTGTAAAGGGAGTCCTTTCCCCGTAGTATCCACTCTGCTTCGGGGCTCCAGGTCGTGCTTCTAACTGCTGGACCCTTTGGAGGAGCTCATCTACTTGGGGATCTCGGAGCTCGTATCTCCTCCTATGATCATGACTAGGGGCAGGATGCTCTGGATCATACCTTTCGTCCTCTTCGAACAGACCCTCAGGTTGAAAGGATCTTCCCTGCCTATGTTCATCATTAAACCGCCGAGCTGCGGCTCTGGCTCTATCATGGCCAACCTCTTCCCGCCGGTTTCCATCCTGGCTCAGCCTTACCATTAGGCTACCTGGGCGCGTGACCTCCATTTTTTCCCGAACAGGGTGTCCTCCAGCCCTAGAGCGCGCATTGGATAAGCGAGCTGAGCCTGCGGGTCGTGGGACTTCCCTTGCTAGCCTGTCAGGTATTTGCATCGCTTCATGCTGCTGGGGCACATGCCTTGGTGCCTGAACCTCAACCCTGGGCATGTTCTGTACTTGAGTCTGTACCAACATTTGACAGCCTCTGTGAGTTGTCTGACCGTATCCTCCAGCGCTTCTTGCCTCTGGATCAACACATTCTGCCCTTCGGTTAATGGGGCAATTGAAACTGTCTGACGAGGAGGCAAAAGAGGGATACCTGTCACGGCGCCGAGTGTCTGTCCATGGGACGTGCCTGCTGCATGCATGGGTGCATCCTGCATAGGCTGTAAGTTCTACTGAGATTGGTTCATGTGACTCTCCGCCTGGTCATCATCTCCAAAATTCCTGTTTGTTTTGGTCCTTGTCATGTTGTCAGAAATTGATGAACTGAGATGAAAAAGATTACAGTTTGGGCCCTTGATGGGTAAATTCCTAATGCACTAATTACAATAGGTCGCGTGCAAGTATACACGGTCACAATGTAATATAGTAGCAAATCAAGGTCGTTCCCACAGGGACAATTGCTAATTTTACGTACCAATTACCAAAATTGATCGATAACAATTTTATCCAAACGATCAAAACTAAAAGAGAATTGAATTCAATAAAAATAAAATAATTAATAAAAGTAAAGAAAGAAAATCAAATAAACAAAGTAATTGAAGAAATTAACAGCAGATGAGTAGATCTAAGGCACAATTTCACCTTTTTATTTCATCAACCTATTCTCATTTTATTTACAAAAAAATAATCACTTTTATATTGTATTTAATCGGGTAACTCTAGATTAATTACTAGCCTCTTTCGAACGGTCAAGTAATAATATCCAGGATAATTAATCTACTATATGTCCATGTAAATTAAATAATCCTTAATTCATTAAGTTTCAATTACCCATATATGATTACACAATCCCTACAGGTATATGTTTATCCTATATGGATTATGTCATTCTATTGACGTCTAACACATGATACCTTTGTTAAGCGCATCATAGTCACAAGATCTATTAATTAACAGGTCTTATTTAATTGATAGCATTAAGTTCCAATAGAACAGAATACAAATATAAAAGAAACAATAATTAATTAACACGAAAAATCATTGAATAGGCGATGAAATAAATTGGCTACATTATAGCCTTAGAAATTAAAATTAGTTCAACATAATGTAGAATAACATAGTGCACAAAATTAAAATAAAAATATTCGACATTGAAATAACCAAATAAAAAGATGAAATAGTCACTGTGTTGTTCTCTGAGATGTTTCTTGAACTTGAATAACTGGAGCAGGTTGAATTCTAGTAACGTTGAAATTGTCTGCAATTCCACTCTTCTCAACCCTCTCTGCTAGCGTCCAAAAAGAAAATAGAAAACCCTAAAAACCAAGACAAGCCGAAAAGTCCCTTCTGAGCATGAAAAGAATGAATTTATAGGAGGAGGGAGAGAGATTTTTTCTAACACAAAGTTGACTTCCTTGATTTTCTCTCCATTAAATTCCAAGATACTCTCTAATTTAATTCCATGATACTCTCTCTAAAATACCATGAATAATCCTCTTGAATCTTTTGCATTAAATGCCATGATTTTCCTTTAAATAATCATTAAAGCTTTGACTTCAATTTCCTTAAATAAAATATCTTCTTCCTTGCAATTAAATTCCTTCCAAAATGGGATTAAGAGCTTTTAAAGCATGCATCAATTACTGCCCAAATTATTGGATATGCTCCCATAAATTATTTTGCAAGAATCTCTCCCAATAATCTTCCACAGTTGACTTGCAGAAAAAGGTCTTCAGCTTTTGTAAATTACACTTTTGCCCAAAAAAATGACAATTCAAACCCTCCGTTCAACTTCTGTACAAAACACTCAGAAAACATTAGAACACCCTTAATTACTCGAGTTTTCATCACAAAAGCATAGGCTAAGGATATAAAATCGTGCATAATTTTAGCCCGATCAGCCCTCCTTCTAACGCCAAAATGTCGATATTGGATTTCAGTCGACGAGTAATCAATGTCCAATACCTGCAATCAATGTGAGAAAACACAAATACCAAGAAAGGACACAGACAAATACCGAGAATCAAACGAGGAACACGAAGCTTTTACGTGATTCGGCAATAATAGGCCTACGTCCACGACTGTCTGTCTCTTAAATTCTGCAATCAATGTGAGAAAACACAAATACCAAGAAAGGACACAGACAAATACCGAGAATCAAACGAGGAACACGAAACTTTTACGTGGTTCGGCAATAATAAGTCTACGTCCACGACTGTCTGTCTCTTAAATTCTGCAGAGTGACAGTATATTATTGATTATTTTCTCTCTTATTGTTACAATAATTTTAATCCCTATTTATAGAGAAAGAGGCGTTACAATTCTGGTTGTAGTAAATTAGGAAAAGAATCCTAAATTAATTACACTTCCCAAATAATCAGGAAAAATAAGGAAAAGAATTGTAAAATAATTACACTTCCTAATATGTTTGAATAATATCAGGAAACTGCTTCCATAAAATCAGGGATGATGTTGATTCGGTTTGAATTTGAGAAGACTTCCATATCTGATGAGGAAATCACGGTTTGATTGGGTAACTGTCATGTTCGGAGAGAGAATCATGGTTGAATTAGGTAACTACCTGTTTTGGAAGATACTGCATTTATTACGCTTCTGAGCGAGCTGACGTTTATGGCGGTTTGCGAACTGGAGCTCGCATAGCGAGCTACGTATGAGGCGAACTTATGGAGCGAGCTGAATCTTGGCTGTGTCACGAGCTCGCTAAGCTTAGAGTCATCTGGTCCTCATCTGATGGACTTTGACTGGGTTTTGACCTTATCAGGCCTTCTTATTGGGCTTTTACCAGCTCATTTAATGAGTCCGAAAAATACATACAACAGTTGGAAAGAAGCAATACCATGTAGCAGTAGGAAGAAAAAAAAAATGGCGAGAAAAAGAGAAGAAGAAAAAGAAGAAGAGAAGAAAAAAATAGGAGAAGTCTATATGGGTGATTCGAAGATTTGAATGTTCGATTTATCTAGATAAGTAAGTTTATTTTAATAGAATTTAGATTCCTGAAAATTAGTTTATTTTTCAATAAATTTTAAGTTGAGTTTTATCTGATTTTAGAGTGGATCTAGGATGATGAGAAAATCATAAGGAAACTCATTTTAGATGCAGAAATAAGCAAAAAAGTTATGTGAATAGATATTTTCTCTTAACTTGATTTATGAAAGTGTTTTTATTGTATTTCAACCTTTATTAATTTCGAGATTTAAATATGTTTTGGGATTTATGAATTTTGATGTATATTCTAAGGTTTTGAAGTATGTTTTAAGAATTTAAATTATATTTCATGATTTAAGATGAATTATGCTTAGTATATATATTTTATAAGATATATATTTTAGAATATATTTTGAGATTTTTAAAGTATATTTAGAATCCATAAATTTTAGACTATGTTTTATAAACTTTAGATTATGTTTTTATAAAATTTAAGATGAAAGTTGTAATTTATGAAAGATGAATTTTGTTTTGAAATCTTGGAGTATGCTTTGTGGTTTATAAATACAAGATCTTGTCTTGTGACTTTAAGTATATCTTATGGTTATAAAATTAGAAATTATGCTTTTTAGTGATTCTAAATTATGTTTGATAATTTGTGAATTTTATATTTTGTGTTGAATTTCCAAAATTAGTTTTATAATTTAACAAAGTAAATATATTTTATGGTTTATAATAAACTAATTGATTTATGAAAGTTTATAGCATGTTTTATAAATTGCATGAAAAACTATGATTTTGATATATACATACAGGGATGAGATTTTTGCTGGAAATTAAATTTTCAGCATGGAAAGTTTTACAAAAAATATTTGGAATTTTACTTGCAAAAATATTTTAGAAAATTTTTGAGAAAAGAAAGAGAAATAAATATATTTTAATAACACCAAAGTGTACCCTCCTCTTTAACGGTCATTACTATCACGTGAGTAAGGTCGAGAGGTCACCTACCACATGCTAGTGCAAAAGTTAGAAAGATGAGTCATTGGGGCTTAAGAGAGAGTCATTGAGTCACCTAGCATATGGATGACAAAGATTATCCCCACCCTCTGCTTGTGTGTTGAGTATCTCTACTACGTATAACAGAATTCTGAGGTACTAATTTGGTGTAGATTTCAAATCTAAAATCATATTAAAAAAAGTTTACAGATCATGGATCTTTATATGTTATATGTACAGATCAAGAAATTATAAAATATTAGATTTACAAAAAGAGATTTCCAGAAAGGTTTTATAAATTGTAGATCTTCATATTTATACTATTATAGTTATAAAGATTATTTATATAGAAGTTATAGTTTTTACAATGATATGAAATTTATATTAAGTTTTATTCCCATATATAATCGTTGAAATTGTTTCTTTTATCAACAAGATCATAATTAAGTTTAGTTTTACTATTTCGAATACGAAATTTTATGGATTACTGAGAAGTATTTACGGCTGTTATGCCCGTTTTCTCTATCTAGACAAATGGGCCGATACAGGCCCAATAAGTATGAACAGGAATGAAGACCCAGAAGGCCCAATCCTCAGGTCGCTATAGCGAGCTCACTGAGCTCGCGAGCTTGCACGGCCCGAAACGGTTTGAGCATACTGTCAGCTCGTGTCAACACCTATTCAGCTCACACAGTCCGCCGAGTCAGGGGGCTCGCGCCAGATAATACCTTGTGCAGCAAGTCATCAGTTCCACCTAATGCCCTGATTTCTCACCGGTGCCACTTGCACAATTACCAAGGAGCATTTAATGTGGCAGTAATGCATTTAATGAAGAGAGGACCTCTTCTGGTGTAATAAATGCAGACGTGTGCATGGAAGGAACAATCATCCCCTTTGTAATAAATACAGTATGACTCATGTCAGGATTAGTTGAAAATAACCATAATTTGTAACGTATATATCACTCTTTGTCATCTCCCATTCTCTATAAATATTGGAGATTTTTTATTGTACAAACAAGCTGAAAATACTAGAATATCGTCACTCTGTCGGAATTACCTCAGAGTGGTCGTGAACATAGGCGCAGTCACCGAACCACGTAAAAATCCTTGTGTTTGCATTCATTCTTCCCCCTCCTTTCTTCATTAACTACTCCATTACTGCCGTGTATTTAATACCACCAACATTCCTTCACCTTTATTGCCCTAAACCAACCTTAAATCTCATTCATTGCGCACTTAATATCATTAATACCCTTTATTACCACGTTCGCAGTCTGGGCCCCTTGAATCTCTGAGTTGATTGTTTCCGAACGTCAACATCTTTTGGCGCTAGAAGGAGGGCCCAACAGCGACTTGAGGAGCGACCTGAGGACCAGGATGGCCAGCAGAGCACTCAACCTGCCAGAGAAGAGGTCGCTCAGGAATGGTGACAACGTCAGCAAGACCTGGAGGATACAGTAAGGCAGTTAACTGAGACCGTTAGGACGTTAGTTGAAGTTCAGGCCCACGCTGGGTGGAGGCAGGTAAAGGTCGCGCCTATCGAGCGAGCTCGTCGACAGGCCACAGAGGAGATTCCGACCCCGGAGGGGGCAGTTGGTAGAGATAGGTCGCTATCTGAAGAGTCCATCCACTCTTCGAACCTAAATCTAAGGAGGAGAGGACGGTATGTGCAAAAAAGGGCGGTTTCACCTCACCCAGCCGACATCAGGGTGAGGGTGAACCACAAAGGTGATCGTCATGTCGAAGATAGTCGCGGGTGCCAGCGTGTTCGAGAGAATCGTGCTGTCCATGAGCCCGGGCTGTGAAGAGGAGTTGGGCAGGAAGAAGATTTTAGCGAAATGCGCAGGCCGCGAGATCGCCGATTGGGAGAGCAGGGGAGCACCAGTGGGCGAAGTTCCATTCGACGACCTCAACCCCAAGATCCGATGATGGAAGAGTTGCTGCAGAGGGTCCAACAACTGGAAGCTCGACCTGGACTCCAAGATCAGAGAGAACAGGATGATCATAGACTAGGGAAATCGAGATAGTGCCCCTGCCACCTAAGTTCAAGCTCCTAAGCATTCCGCCCTATAATGGTAAAAGTGACCCATACGACCACCTGGACGCTTTCAACGTACAGATGGACCTCCAGACGGACAGTCAGCTGGTCAAATGCCGAGTTTTCCCGACTATCTTGGGAGACGCCCATCGAGCCTGGTTTAAGGGCCTCCCAACCTGCAGTATAGGGAGTTGGAGAGAATGTCAACAAAAATTCCTTAACCAATATAAGGCCCTGAGGAAACAGCTCGCACCCCTGTGCCATCTCGCCACCATCTTCTAGAAACACAACGAGTCCTTGAATGAGTACATCACCTGATTCAGAGAGGAGGTAAGTAATGTTGAAGCACCCTCCGATGAAAGCATTTTGACAACGATTTCTACAGGACTCAAAAAAGATGGAAAGCTCTATGAAAGCATTTACAAGTCACCAGTGAATGACTTAGGCGAGTTCTACAAAAGGGCTACCCAAGAAATCAGGTGGGAGGAAGCCTTTGGGCTAAAGAAACCCAACAACCAGCAGGGTGAAGCAGGCAGTTTCCACTAAAGGAAGAGAAAGGGCCAAGATGGAGACAGGCGAAGCGAGCAGAGGCATCAGTCCGTCAATGTTGTGGCAAAGCGAGCCAGACCCGAGTCAAGAAGGGAGCGATCTCGGCGTCAAGGTCGGTACGGGGACTACAATGTCTTATTAGACAGACAGGATCGAATCTTTGTCGTAAAGAGAAACAAGGAGAACTTTGGGAAGCCACCTCCTACGGGAGTCCCAAACAGGCACCGAAACCAGAGAAAGTATTGCGCCTATCACAACGAGAATGGGCACAACACTTCGGACTGCTGGCAGCTGAAGGACGCCATTGAAGAGTTGATCAGGCAAGGTCGTTTGGGAGAATATGTAGTGCGACCTATAGGCAAACGACCTCAGCAGCAGCGTCCTCAACCATAAAGTCAGCCGCCCGAGCAGCAGTAGTCCCAGCGAGCTTTGGAGGTCGAGCACGAGCCCGTTGTAAGGACTATTTTCACTATTCACGGTGGTCCTCACATGACAGGTACATCGAATAGGTCGCATCAGAGGTACGTGAGAGAAGCCAACCAGACGTTGCTGGCAAATTATAGTGGGGCAGAAGGACCGACTAAGAATGTGAAGGTGTTCTCGAATGATATTGTATTCACAGAGAAAGATGCAAGGGGCGTGCATGGGCCCCACAACGATGCCATAGTCATCCGAACAAAAATCAGCAACGCCAAGGTGCGGCGAATTATGGTGGATACCGGCAGCTTGGTGAATGTGATGTACAAGGATTGTTTTGATCAGATGGGTCTAGGAATCGAGCAACTCATGCCTTCACCAGAGCCCCTATATGACTTTACTGGAGACGCAGTGACCCCGATAGGCCAGATCAGACTCCCGTTCACTCTAGGGGAACCAGGTCGGTAAGCAACTGTAATGGCAGACTTCTTGATCATCAACAGCCCATCAGCCTACAATGTGGTGTTGGGAACGACCCTCCATGAACGACCTGGACATGGTGACATCCACCAGGACGCTGACAGTCAAGTTCCCAACCTTCAACGGGATAGGGTGTGTCCGAGGAGAACAAAACCTGGCTAGACGCTGTTATGAGGACGCGGTGAAGATGGGAATCAGAGGTAAGAAAGTAAGTGTGGTTTCAGGCGGTGAACCGCGGGCTATGACAGAGACACGAATGAGTAACGATCTCAACCCCCGTGAAATGGATGCATATCGGGCTACTGGGCCCATTGAGGAGCTGGAAGATGTACAGGTCAGCAAGCTGGACCCAGAACGATGCTTGAAAGTGGGACGAGACCTATCCCCAAAGGTCAAGTCCTGGCACCCTGACTTCCTGAGGATGAACCTGGACGTCTTCGCATGGAATCACGAGGATATGGTGGGGATAGATCCTGAGGTAATGTGTCACAAACTGAACATAGATCCCCAGCATAAACCGGTCCGCCAGAAGAGAAAGCCAATGACGCTAGATATAACATGTAAAAGGAGCTGTCATCTACACCCTCTGGAGGGGACTATCTGGGAATTCTACTACTGCACTCTGGAAGGCTATTGCCTACAGAAGAAGCTGCAATGAGGATCTCGCCTGCGGAAGGGGTTGTTGTCAGCACCCCGGAGGGTGCTACATGGGGCCACTAACGGTACAAAAAAGTCTCACCCACGGAAATGGTTGTGATCTCCGTTCCCTGAAGGGTTCAACTAGGGGCCTCCAATCACGTGAAAGAATTCACAGAGAACGCAACCAGTAGCTGCTGCTAAAGGTCTGCCAAAACCATGACCTAAAAGATGGCCTCACGACCTCGCGAGATGGGCTACCTGTGTCAGGGTTTGCTCATCATAAAATTGTCTCGCGACCTTGCGAGAGGGGCTACGACTCTCAAATCATCTACGTTCGGGAAGGTGCTGCCTCGAGCTCACTGAACCTCGATGCAAAATGTGCTCAAACAAGCATACCTAGAACGATCACCTTGCGAACTGTAAGTACTTGTCTTGTTATTTGAAAACACTTAACTAAAATACTTGCAGGATTAAGATACTTACGCAGCAGTTTCGAGCTAGCATATTGCGATTTTAATATGTTTGTTAGCAGATTTTAACAAATGACTTGTTACAGAGAGCTAGATATGATTTGATCGCATTATCATATTTGCTATATATATACTTATTCTGCTCCTTGTTAGAAAATTGGAATTGCAGGAAAATTTTATAGCAGCCTCAGCTCGTTATCTAGAACAGATTACCGAAAAAGTTGAAATAAAATCCTCACCAAAGGAGGAGGGAGTTCATTAATGACAGTTCAAATAAAAAGAAAAAGAAAGGAAAATTAAAATCCTATCTAAGCCTGTGCAGGTGCGTCTGGAGCAGGATGGTCTGGCGAGGTTTTAGCTGGGGTCTCCACTGCTGGAGGTTCGTGAAAGGCTGAAGGCCCCTCGGGGGCTGAAGCTGGATCAGGTGGAAGGTCCCGAGATGTTGGCTGATCAGCTGGAGGAATGGAAGAAGTACCGCCCTGTTGGGCGCCCTGAGAGTTGGCAGCGAGCTCCACAAATTGTTGGATCGACTCTACCGCAAGCGACCCAAAGAATGAGTAGTATATATCTGGATGACGCCGCCAAATTGTATACAGGAAGGCCCTCTTAGTCGCTGAGCCAGCCTCATTGCATGTTTGGGCAACTCGGGCTTCAGCGCGCTGCTCTACCTGGGCCAACTCTTGTTGCTGCTGGTCGACCTTCTGCTCAGCGATCTTAGCCCTACTCTTAGGGACCTCAACTCGCCTCTCTAAGGCCTCGACCTTCCTCTTGGCAGCATCAGCCAGTGTTTCAGCACCATCAGCCCGTGCCCCAGTGGCACTCAATTCAGCCTTAATCTTCATCAGCTCTGCATGGATCTTGCTAACCTCTGAAGTCGTTGCTTCTCTGCGAGCTGTTTCCTGGGACAAGGTCGCATCAGCATCCTTAAGTTTGCTCTCGAGCTTTTGATGCTCCTGTTGAAAGAGGTTCACTTCATCATGTAGCATTCTTTTCTCCTCCTTAAACTACTCTTTGGCCATCCTGAAAGCTTCCTATGCACCCATCTAATCCTCAATTCGCTGCATTAGCTTCATCAGTGTCATGCCAGCCTGTAAAAGTGAGAAGGTTAGACTCAAAAAAAAAAAAAAAAAAATCCAACAAGAATCAAGGAATTGGAAGCTCACCAGCGCTACATGGCGAACTCCATAGCCTACCAGCTTCCAATCAGTGAGATCCGACCTCGGGAGTTTTGGAATGCAGTTTTTTAAAACTTCCAATGCACAACTCAAGAAGCTATTGAAGTACTCCATCTCCGCTACCCTATCAGCTTGCAGATCAGGATCCTCAGTCGTCTCTTCCTCAGCTCGTTCGAATCGCTCCGAGGTCTGGGTGCTCGAGCTCCGCCCAATAATGACTGCCCCGGGCTTCCTGAGCTCCACGACTTTCTTGCGCTTGGGGGTTGGGGATTCGACTATGCCCTTTCCTTTCCTCCTAATCAAAGGCTCGTGCTCAGGTGAAGCCGAACCCCCCTCAGCAGGAGTCCTGGTCCTCTTAGGCGTAGAAAGAACCACCTGTTCCTGCCCCTCGGGCCCGGGGGCCCGTGCCCCAGCAGCTGCATCAGTAGGAGGGGGAGGCTTCTGACGAGAAAGATCCAGTGAAGCGTCATCTACCACCCCGACCTCCGGTACTCTGGGCGCTGGAAGTGAGCTGATGGGAGGAATATCTAGTGCAAACCTATCATGTCGTCCGAAGAAGTACTTGGGGACGAGCTTGAGAAATCCTCTGGAGAAGCCTCGGGCTCGGACTCGGACTCGGATTCTACACCAGCAGGAACAGCAAAAACCGCATGGACCTCGCTCGGTTTTCCACGAACTCCCAGGTTTATGTGTATGTCTAAGAGAGGACCTGTAACTAGTGGGCGAGACCTTGGGTTATCATATCAGAACTTGAGGGAAGTGAGTCGTCGCCTTCAACCTTAGCCGCTGCAAAGGCCTCTAAGATCGCGGTCTCCTTGGCGGTAAGGTCAAACCCACTAGCAGAAACATCTGCATTACAAAAACAAGCTCGTTATGTTAAAAAAAAAAAAAAAAAAGAATTACGAGCTGGAATCTATGACTACCAGGAGACAGGACAAAAGAGATATTCTGCAGTTCGGAGATAGAAAAGCAGGTGATAAGAATCCAGTGGGACTTATATTCACCCACATTGGATTTGATACAGCGTCTTGGCAGGTATTGCTTAAAGCGGGGGTGGCGACCTGAAATGTAATACAGGTCGTCCCTAGGCTGTTGCTGACGACCATGGATCCCCTTGAAGATGTATAGATTGTGGATTATGTGATGAGAAGGAAGACTGAGCCTGTACTTGATGAACGCAGCAGCTAGAGTGGTCAGTTGGGCGTAGGAATTTGGAGTGAGCTGGAACGGGGCCAACTTCAAGTCGTTTAGCAGAGCTACGAGATAGCTGGGGATAGGAAACCTGAAACCGAGCTCTATGTGCTCACGACTTATTGCAATGAAGCCTGGAGGTGGGTAGGCCGCACGGTCGTTTTCTTGTGGCACGTTAGCCCGACATCCTAAGGGAAAGTCGAACTCTTGGGCCAAAGTTTGCAGGGCTGGAAGAGTCATATTGGAGGCCGTGTGGTTGAAAGGAATTCAAGTTGCCCTCTCCTCGACCTCAGCTCAGGAGGTCGAAGGCCCAACTCATCCAGTGGGCTCTTGCGCGACGACCTCACCAATTCGGGAGGTCGCACCTTGTGTCGCCCTAACTCGCCGCTGTTCCTACTGCTTAGAAGCAGAAGCTTCATCACCAACCTGACGACCATGGCGTGAACGACCTGACATCTACAGAACAAAAGGAATGACATCAGAACGCTGAAAGCATACTGAACCTAGCGAGCTATAACGATGAATTCCTAAAGCTGCTATCCTATACGTCAGGTCGCACACTGCGTCATCAGAAATGATGGGGGCCCAGAATGTAGGCCCATCAGGTAATGCCAATATTTCTAACCCTATGCCTACATGAACCCTATCAAACAGTGCAGAAGCAAACCATTCAAAGTCCCACCTGCCTATGTTACGTCAGCAATTAACAGGGGGTTCAAACAAATCAAAAAATCACATGCAACACACACAATGTACAACATCAAATGTGATAACTTCAGAAGCAAGCATCGCGGTTCACCAATGGCAGAACCCTAACAGTAAATAACAGGGTCATCCCAAGTAAGCAACTCCAAAAAACAGAGAAGAAGATGCATGTTGAAAGTCAGAAGCAACCAAGCAAATGCGAAGAGCGAAGTCTGAGTATTTACTGTGTATACTCGAGGCGAAGCCTGGACTCTAAAATGATGAGTTTGAAGCAGCCTGTTGAGAAAACGCAGAGGAAACAGAGAAGAAGAAGTCGGAAGAGAATTTTCTGCATTCCGTTTTGAAGAGGCGAAAATGAAAGACGACAGTGACATCTGGTTTAAAAAGACTTGGGCTCGTCTCCTCTGTCCGTCCGATCCAACAAAAGGAGTAAATGCCACAGATCTGACGGCTAGGCGTGGACCTCGGTCCTTCGCTATCATGCAATGTCAGTTACAAGACGTGCATTTAATGCGTACGGCCCGAGACGTGCTTACGATCCCAATGCTTGCATGATCGCCACGTGCCAACGGTTATGGGCCAGAAAACGAAGCGAATTCTTGAAAGCTCGCAAATGGGCACCGGTTGCATATTTTGAATCAGTTCCCAATCTACAGAACGCACTGAGAGCTAGAGGGCTTGTGTTATACCCGTTTTCTAGACCTGGACGAATGGGCCGGTACAGGCTTAATAATTATGAACAGGGATGAAGACCCAGATGGCCCAATCCTTAGGTCGTTATAGTGAACTCACCGAGCTCGCGAGCTCGTACGGCCCGAAACAGTTCGAGCATACTGTCAGCTCGTGTCAACACCTATTCAGCTCACACAATTCGACAAGTCAGGGGGCTCGCGCCAGGTAATACCTTGTACAGCAAGTCGTCAGTTCCACCTAATGCCCTGATTTTCCACCTGTGCCACTTGCACAATTATCAACGAGCATTTAATGCGGCGACAATGCATTTAATGAATAAATGACCTCTCATAGTGTAATAAATGCAAACGTGTGCATGGAAGGAACAATCATCACCTTTGTAATAAATGCAGTATGGCTCATGTCAGGATTAGTTGAAAACAACCATCATTTGTAACGTGTATATCATTCTTTGTCATCTCCTCTTCTCTATAAATATGAGAGATTTTTTACTGTATAAACAAGCTGAAAATACTAGAATATCGTCACTCTGCCGGAATTACCTCAGAGTGGCCGTGGACGTAGGCGTAGTCGTCGAACCACGTAAAAATTCTTGTGTTTGCACTCATTCTTCCCCCTCTTTTCTTCATTAACTGCTCCATTACTGTCGTGTATTTACTACCACCAACATTCCTTCACCTTTATTGCCCTAAACCAACCTTAAATCCTATTCATTGTGCACTTAATACCATTAATACCCTTTATTACCACGTTTGCAGTCTGGGCCCCTGAATCCCGAAGTTGGCTGTTTCCGAACGTCAACAACAGTTAAGAAAAATATGTTATGTTTATTTAGAAATGTTTTTGAAAATTTATACCACTATTTGGGCATTAGGCTCACTTTTTTATAAAATCATTTTCCAAGTATCTCTCCCAAGTTCGTGCAGATGTTTACATATTGTGAGAAGGGCCACACGATGACAAAACTGTTGAATTTGTGTTTATTATTTCTTTACTTACCAAATTTTGTAAGTATATTTTCAAAATAGTTTCATAAATTAATAATCATTTTACAGATACTTGAAAAATTAATTTATATGTTTAGTTTATAGGTTTTAGCTCGAGAAATTTAAAGATTTTAGTTTTGTTCAATTTATATTTTGATCAAAAGAATTATCAGAATTTCGAAGATTATCTCAAAAGTTTTTCAGTAAATCTGGATTTTAATCCAGAAGATCTCAGTTTTCACAGGATCCTTCCAGACTCGAGATAGAAGTCGGGTCAGGTCCTGTCAAACACAACCTCACCATTTCTCCTTCTTCTTCTTCTTCTTCTTCTTATTCTTCTTTATTTCTTCTTCAAGGTGAACAATTTGTAGAAAAAACAAAACAACAATATGTAGAGAATTACATTACAATCACTCGATCAATTTGTAAGAAAAAAATTAAAAAAAAAAACAAGGAGGAAGAAACAACAATTGAGAGCTCACTGAGGCAAAAGAAGCAATTGAAGTAGGAGATGACTAAAGAAGGAAAGGATGGAGAAGAGATCAGAGGAGAGAGAAAGCTCATTGACGCCAAGATTCATTATGGTGTTGAGATGGCGATGTCCGCCTGGCGGTGATGCGATTGGAACTACAATGGGTTTGTGTGCATGCGTGTGTGGATCCGTGTGTGTGCTATGGCAAGGATAGCGAGGATGTGGCTAGCACAATGGTGTGACAATAGAGGTGAGTTTTTTTTTTCTTTTTTTCTCTTCTTTTTTGTTTTTTTTTTTTAACCAATGGTGTTTAATGGGTTTGATTTCTCCCAACCTAATAGGATAATTTAGTGAAGTGATAACTTAGTGAAGCTTCATTTGGTTGGACCAAACATGGATTTTGATAAAAATTAATCCAAACCCAGTCCAATCCTGGAAAACAAACAAGGCCTAAGAGAATTAGAAAAGAAAGAAAACTAGAAGGTTGAGAAAAAATGTATGAATGACAATTGACATAATGGACGGATTGTAGAACTATGTGACAGCAATATTTAGAGCAGAAAAGTGAAGGAGTGACATTTATACCTTTTATGGTGTTAGGTTTGTTGCTTCAAGATAATGAATTTATTCATTTCAATTCCCAGTTAGAAGCTTTACGTTGGCCTATAATGTTTGTTCTACTCTTTTAATTAATATTGATGTATTAAGTTTATTTTAATGTTGATGCATAACATCTGTTTCAATAATGGCATATAAGGTTTCATTTTACGATTAGGTACAAATTTTCAATTTATAATAGACAATTTTAAGTTTTATTTTATAAGTAACTCGTAAAGTTTATCGTGTAATGTTGTACTTTATAAGTTGGTTGTGAAATTTAACTTGTAAAGTTGTTGAAAATGGTTGTCAATACTTTAAAAACACTAAATAATAACATATCATAGAAAAATTAAAATAATTTATAGCATTTCATGTTTCTTTAAGAAACACAGCATGGAATGCATTTCTTGAAGTATTTCAAAATTTGCAAAGGTGATATGTACTGAGCAAAACAAGATTAAATGGCAATGCTTGGGCGGTGTTCCAAAACTCGGTTGAGTAGGCTGAGTTCTAACCGGTTAATCGCAATTGGCATCATGCCGATCCGAGAACACATATCGAGGGTCTTGCTTATTGGAGGTGAGTATTCAGCCGCATTGACTGAGTAATTTATCCAACTCAGCCAATTTGGTGAGCCCAACCATCATAAAACTAGTCAAAAATCACCCCAAACAATACCAAAATTAAAAATCAGCTAAATATCCAATGACCACCACAAAGTAACAAACCACAGTAACACAAAAGAAATATTAGAGAAATAAGCTAAAGAAAAAGACTACGATGAAGGAGAGTGAGAGAAAGGCCGGTGCTTCATGGGTGGATGAGATCGGGTTTTGTGCAATGGTGATGAGGATGATCTAGTGATAGGCGTGGCGTGAGGTGAGATGAGAGAGGAAGTGTGAGGTTAGAGATGAAAGTTAGAAAAATCTAATTAATGTTTGTTTAAGCGCATGCACACACCAATATCTTAGTTTTAGCCATAATGGCATAAATCTCCCTTAAGATTATGAAAACTCAACATAAATTCCCTTACCTTTAAAAAGTTGTTAAATTCTAATCGTCAATAGGCAAAAGTATCAAACCAATTGGTCAATAATCAAATGATTGTATTTTGATCATATAGAAAATTTTTAAAATTTCTTTTATAAGCTTGACCATCAATGAATAGTATTCACTGAGTAATTAAGAACTCACTACTCTTTATCTTGTCAGTTAAGTAGCGAGTAACAAGTTTCAGAACCTTAGTGCTTGGGTCAAGAAAACATATGAAAAGGCATATAAACAACTAAGAAAAAGAGAAGAGAGAGAAACATATTGGAAAGAAAGAAGAGAGAGACACCTAGTGGATAAGAGAAAGTGAAAACATATAAGGGGTATTTCAGTAACATAATTAGCTCATGTTGACAGGAAAAAAGACAAGTTATTGGAGATATTAAATATAAAATTTTTCATAATTTAAGGTTAAAACAAGAGTTTCCTTATAAATTTTAATTGTTTCATACGCTTGCAGAATTTCAAATACATTACTATAGATTTACTAATTAAGATATAGCTTAGTATATGTTTATAACATACTAAATGTTTTGTAAAATCAAGTGAGCACCAAATTGTGGTTGCACAGATACACCACGACCAGGAGCATGAACGTAAGCTGGAGAAAGCTCCAAAATGAAATTCTGCAAGATTACTGCAAGGGCTAATTTTGCTTCCATGAGTGCAAAGTTTTGTCCAAGGCAAATTCGAGGACCCCATCCAAATGGGAAGAATGGGACTTCATTAGTCTTTGATGCCTTCGAAATTCCTTCAGAAAATCTATCTGGGTTGAACTCCTTTGCATCATCACCCCAATACTCATGATCTTGATGTACCAAAAGTATTGGCAATGTAAGCATGATTCCTGGTGGTACATTTAACTCTCCAAGTTTTGTCTTCACAGAAATAGTCCGGTTAAGCATTGACACTGGTGAATATAATCTAAGTACTTCATGGAGAATTTTTGTTATCTGCAAGACAAATTCATTTCACATATTATGAGCGGTCTAATAAAGCTAATTTATAATTTATAGTTTAAATCAGACACGGAGAGATATATATTTCACATATTGTAAGTGGTCTAATAAAAATAATTTATAATTTATAATTTAAATCATACACATTTGCACGCGTGCATATACATATATATAACTTCTATATATGGTCAGTACATCCTAATTTTTAATTGTTAGGACCATTAATCTTAATAATTCATCGAGTTCTCTATTCTAAAAACATTTTTCTCTCCTATTTAATTTAAATTCAATAAATGACTGAGATTAATTAGTGATATTAATAATTTAAAAGTTAAAATGCACTGATTATAAAAGCTTTATATATATATATATATATATATATATCATAAACATGTCATCTTATCATGTTTAGGTCAAAGAGACATACTCCCGCCCTTGCCCCCCATCCCCATTCTGATGTTAATTTCCCCTTTAGATCTAAATTTAAAAACTAACAACAATTATATAATTACATTAAACACTAATCATAGGTATGTCACCGGGACATATGTAGGACAAGGAGATGTATCCCTCTACCCCTGCCCAGCGTTTGCCCCCATTCCTCCATTTTCCCATTCTCATGCCCCTCCCTTTGTCGGAAATTAAAATGAACAAAAACTATATAATTGCATTAAACAATAACAATAGAGGCGTCACCGGGTCATATATAGGGCAAAAGAGATGTAACCCTAGCCCTGCCCCGACCTTGACCCCATTCCCCTATTTTCCCATTCTCATGTTTCTCCTTTGTCCAAAATTGAAAAATAACCAAAATGATATAGTTACGAAACTTTTTCTCTTCTTATAATGACATAATAGACCTTCAACATTCACAAAATTAATAATAGGATAAAAAAATAATTGATTAAAAAATTATATTATTAAATTATTAGAATATGTTGAATGTTGGGAGTTTCGGATTGGGGGAATTCATCTCCCCTCCGAGCCCATGGATTTTGGTGGTGAAATGCACCTTTGCTCCCAACCCTTAATAGGGCAATCCAAAACACATGAATAGTCATATGGGAGTGAGGCCCCATGACGGTTTATGACTTTAAGTGAGGATTCACTACTTTTTTTTTTTTTTATCCATAATCTTTTAATAATATAGTGACACATCAATATTTAAAAAAGTAAATTATTAAGATTGTTAGATTTTTTATCTCTTAGACGTTACTCAAACTTAAACTCCTTTCATAAAAAGTTTAGCATCAATAAAAGATTAATAGAGAATTATTCATCGACTCGACTTACCTTACTAATTCTTAGGATGTTCTATAAAAATATTCATAGAAAAGTTGATGAAGTAATGTATAATTATTAACTTACCACTTTCAATTGATTTAGGTCTTCAAACTTTGGCTTGTCATTCCCAAAAATTTGGAAAACCTCTTCTCTTGCAAGTGCTTGCCAATGTGGGTACATGCATAGCAAAATCAATGTCCATATAAGCAAAGATGCAGTAGTTTCCTGCCCAGCAAGATAAAATAACTTGCACTCATCAATAACTTCCTCAACACTCATTCCAGTTTCTTTCTTTCCATGCGTTTGAATTTCCATGTGATTTGATTCCAGCAATATACCCAGTAAGTCATCGTTATTTGCTGCTCCATGTCTCAGTGCCTCTTCCCTTTTGCTTATTATTCCTTTTATCAAATCTCGCATTTCTTTGTAATTGCTTCTCATTCTTCTGTTTGCTTTAGTAGGCAAAAACCTAAAATATACACAAATAGTTCTTCTAAGTAGATAGTGCATGCAGATCATAGTATTTGATTCAAAAGCATTTTGTCATCATCGTTCAAATACGTACATACAATTTACCCTATCGGGAAAATCGATACCAGATTGTTCATATCACTGAAAAAAAAATTGTAGCACCCTCATTTTCCTTTAACAAAAGCAATAATTTGTGAACGAAAGATTCTCGAGAGATTATAATTTGCATAATTTGTTCATAAATACTAATGGTATAATGGTATTAAAAGAACTCATTTTGTTTTTGTAATGCTATTTTTTTATATTTTCACTTTAAAAGTTTGCCCCAAATACAAAGATTTAGCATCTTCAGGAACTGTCCCATGATGAAGCTTCCCGAAGACCGAAGGCATCTATATAACAACGATTATATATGATGAACTGTCCCATGATGCAAGGAGATTTGAATTATAGTAATGTATTTAACTTCGGGCTAGTTTGTCAAAGAGATTGACTTTCAGTTGGAGAATGTGAAGGAAATTATCCCAATAAAATTATATATAACAACATAATGAAGTCTAAGTTCCAATTACCTCCATCCTGGGATGTAGACAGATTGAACAACTTCAAGCACATTCTTGGACTGTATTTTTAGGAGTTCAAATATTTTTTTCCCATCTTCATAGCTACTGCCAAATGCTGTCCGAGAAATTACATCTGCAGTTAAAGCTTGAATATGAGGCCATACATCTAACTCATGAGATTTTTGGTTTGAAACCAAAAGCTTCCATCTCATTATCATGTCGTTACAACTTCTGTACATTTTAGGAAACATATCCTATACAGAATGGAAATAATTAGAGGGTAATATCAAATCAAGATGTCCACATAAAGAAACTAATTGCATGAATATTGGAATTACAAGCTAATAGATTTTAGTGATTTCATCTTAGAATTTTGGTGAAAATGCTGGTGAATAGATACAGTTACAACCAAAACCAGATAAAAAGGCATGTTTATGTTAATAATATTTTTAAAACACAAAACTTGTTTTCTCGAAAACAATATATTCACCATCACGGTTTAAAGTTGTTTGATGACTGAAAATGTTTATTCGGTCTCACAATGACTCACGTTGGAATCATTCCATTGTAGTGATATTAAAAGAGAAAATAATGTATTCTTTATTGACTACAATACAATGTTAATTGATAGTTACGAAAAGAAATATCTTCTTTAATTTTTAATTTTTTTATAATTCAAATCATTGGTCTTTGTGGATCATAGAATTAAAATTTAATGACTAAAGTTTATTCCATTGACCTTACTCATTTCAACTAGTATGACTCTAAAGAACAAAAAAATAATAATAATAATTAAATACATTTTAAGTACTGTTCCTGATAACACAATTTGAAAACATCAACTCTTATTTTATTTCTCAGAAATACAATATAAGATGCATGTTCTTAGGATTAGGCTTCTTTTTTTGAGTTTTCTTTGGTACACAGCAAACTCCACCCGATGCACCAGAAAATTAATTTAATTCTAATTTCCCTTAATAGATTAGTTAAGGGTAATTGATTCTTAGACATCTTGCTTCCATAGCACAAACTGTAACAATCTAAGTTATCTTTTCAAACATTTGGTTGAGGGCATGCATTTGCTTTTTTTTTTTTTTTTTAAATAGAAATTGAAAAATGCAACCAAATCACAAAAGAATTAATGCTGGAAATAATTATATTAAAAAGATGCAGATAATATTTAAAAATATATATATCCTGAAATCAAATTAATGCCAGTTAACCTTAATTTTTAAAAATATTAGCCAGAAAAACTCAAACATGAGTAGAAAAGTAGTTTTCATCCAAAAGTGGTTTTGTTAGATTCCGTGGAAAACTCAAGAAGGTCCTTGCCATATTATTGATTAAAAAATGGAATACCTCTATTGCCACTAAAATAATGAAGTGAAAATATAAATATGCCATTCATAAAAAAGGAAAAAGACAAATTAAAAATCCCCCATGAAATCAAATTAATGTTCATGGGTATTTTGATAATATTCTTATAAAAATTAAGAAATTAAAATATATTATTATAAATTTTTAAATAATATATTTAAAGCCAAAAAAAAAAAAAAAAAAGAAGTTGAAGATATGGGTTCTTCATTAAAAAATTAATTTTTTCTTTTTAAAATGGTGAAAGATCTAGATTCAACCCAAATCTTCAAACTTTGAAGATCTAAGTCATTAAATAAAAAAATGGTGTGGGAAAGAGAGACTGTGAGAGAGAGAAAAGATGGTTTTGTGTGAGAGAGAGAATGAATCGGTTTGTGTGTGTATGAGAGAGAGAGAGAGAATCAGTTTGTGAGAACTAGCTGTCCCCAATTCACCAAAATGAGAAATTGACGTTATTACTCTCAAACCTTAACGGTACTATCAACTTTTGACCATAAATTAGCAACTCACTAACATCTTAACTTTTTTAGATATTATTTTCAAAACCATGGTTGGTTCACATTATTTTTGATTTGGGGGGCTATTTTGATAATATCCTTAAAGATATTATTGCAATATGTGAAAAAGATAGAATGAAACTAATTACCTTCAACTTATATTGATGGAAAGCTGGGTTGGCAATCTTTCTGGTTTTAAACCACTTCTCACCCTCATAGGTCGCCATCCCCTTCACTAACAACCTTACAAATGGGTTTTGATTGGGTTTGTTAAAGATCTCGTGCTTGAAAAATACATCCCTTATCAGTTTGGGGTCTGTGATGTTTATGCTTGGCGTTGGACCATTCCATACGAAAGACTTCTTGCCTGCATTTGGCCAAATTCAATAATGTGTTAATCAGATAGAAGCATATCTACGAATGCAATGGCAATTAATGGAAGGTTAAAGATTAAATGTGTAAAAATCAAGCAAAAATGACTTCAATTTAGGCTCTGTTAGATTTATCTTGTAATCCTGTGTTCCATGCATTTACTTTTGATTTTGATCTCTTTTATTAGTTTCTTCGAGGTTTGTAATCGTGTTCTTTTTAATAATTTTTCTTTTAATGTTAAGATTTGCTAAACGAATAGAAGCATTCAACTCAACATATACCATGTTTGCTTTCGTGTTAATCCTCTAGACTTTAATCTCCAAAGCAATAATCTAGTTGATTGGTGTTAGGTTATGCCCTTGAAAAGCAAGTAAATAAATATTAATTAATTTTTTTTAGAAAATAATAATATTTCATTAATTTTTTATCCTGTCTTGTATTTGAAGGAGTGATCATGTTTCCTAATATTTGATTTATATGTTGCAATCGTTTGTGATTATGAGAAATTAGCAACATAGCGAATATTGCATTTTGAGTTGAAGTAATGCAGCAATTATAGTGAGCTTTTATATATACATCATCCAGTAGTGTTTTCGGGTAAAAGTTTTGGGTAATTGATTGTAATCTTCAATCACAACGACATATTAGTTTAGGTTAGATTTGACACGAGAAGAGGATTATTATCCATGCTTCCGACACATGACGTGGAAGTAGGTTACAGTTGGTATTGGCAGAATTGAGATCAAACAGAATAACAAAATAAATAAAACTTACAAAATAATTTTATAGCTTTTAAATATGTAAGAGAATTCATATAAGGAAAATTTTCATCTAGGTCTCCAAAGTATTAGAAATTGACATTTATTTTTTTTTTACCTATAAATAGCGAAACTCAATTCATGGTCCCTAAATTATAGGAAATATATCAATTTAGTCCAACCATTGACCATTAGTCAAACTTAATGGTTTTGTTGTCTTTAGACATACATAGAACACAATTCAACACCAAATAAAACCTATATATACTTTAATAATTAATTATTAAAAAATTAATAAAAATTAAAAGAGAATTTAATTATTTCTTTAAAAAAAAAAAAAAACAATTGATCTCTAATGGCCATCCAATTAAAATGGACAATTAAGATAAATTTTCATAATTGTTACAATAAAAAATTTGTAAAAACTTAGAAGGAAAATTAAAAAAAAAAAAAAATGGATTGATGGAGATCCACAATGGATCTTTGTCAATCATGAACCAGATCTTATTTGAAACCCCGATATTCATCTAATAAAACCCTTATATTCATTTGGGTTTTAACAAATCTAGATTCATTGAACCCTGCAGATGAAGGTATCATTTGAGTTTGACAAACCCAAATGAGCTCATTTGGTTTGTCAAACCCCTATTTGTTTATTAAGGTTCCACAAACATAGATTTTGTTAGAACCTAGTTGAAGATATTCTTCTAGGTTTGAACAAACCTATATGTTTTTAATATTTGAACCTAGATGTTGAACATATAGGTTCGTATAAACCCATTTATTGAACATTTGGTTTCCAACAAAACTGGAAATAGAGATGGAGTTCCCCCGATATGTGCCACAACAAAGCAGAGATGAAAGTCCATCTCTACGCCACAATGAAAAGAGATAGAGGTCATTCATGATCTATGCAATAAAATTGAAAAAAAAAAAAGAAAAAAGAAAGAAGATCCTACCTGATTTTGGAGAATTAGATGATGGGGGAGGCTTTGACGCTTAAGCCTCCCTCTTCATCAGATTCTACCAAATTAGGGAGAATCTTTCTATTTTTTTAATTATTTAATTATTTTTTTAAATTTATTTTTAATAATAATTAATAAATAAATATAAATTTGACTTAGCTGACCAAGGATAAAATTAATATTTCATCTTTCAGCTACATTTAACCATTAAAAAATCGGTCCAATGGACCAAATTGATATATTTTTGAAAATTTTAGGGATCATGTGTCAAGTTTCATCAATCATAGATAAAAATTATTAATTTTTGAAGCTTTAAGGATTAGAATAAATTTCTCGCTAAATGTAATAGTGATAAAAGTAAAAATAGGTATGGAAAAAATTTACTTTTAGCCCAAATTAAAAAAAAAAAAATTATTTTTGACCCCCAAATAAAAGTTATCTATTTGACCTCAAACGAAACTTCGATCAAATTTAATAAATTTCAGGCCCTTGAAACATTTCATATGTAATGCTGCATGAGAAATTTTTCACTTTGGTAAAATGTTTCACCTATATATGTATAATGTTTTAAAGTATACATAAAATATTTTCATTTGAAAATATTTCATGTGGGTGAAAATATTTCACATATAACATTGCACATTATAGGGTTCACGTTTGTGAAATGGATAAAAAAGATTGATGTTTTGTGTAAGGCTAAAAATGAACCACTTTAAAAATTTTGATGAAAAACAAAATTTACTTATTCTATGGGCCAATTTTCTTGATTTCCACTGTAAATACTAGTATTATAAAAAAGAAGAAATAGGAGAGATGAGAATAGACTGTAAAATAAGATGTTAGAGAAAGAAAAGAGAAATAAAAAAACTAAGGAAATAATTTAAAATAGAAAGACGAGATTGAAAATCTAAAATTTAAAATAAAGACATGGGTAATCCAAACCATTGAAATATTATTAATCTAAAGGTTATAAAAGTTGTGTCATATTTTGTGTCAAAAATTGTGTTTCTAATGACATAAATAAGATTTTGCCCTTTTTACCCTCATGAAACATACAAATGCGCCTCACTTAAACAACTTCTCCATCTTCATGATTTCATCTAGAAAAGGATGAAGGAATTCTAGAAAAATAGCAATATATGATTTCACGTAGGATGGAAAATATGAATTCATATACTTAAGTTTATGATTTCACATATTATAAAGTATATGATCACATACAGTAGAAATACTTAAAAACTTTCCAAAAGAATGACCAACTTCAATGTTCTTTGTTTAATTTTTCTGAATTACTTTAATAATATAAAAAAAAGCCAGAAGTCGTAAAATATATACTATTTTAAAGTAAACAAACGGATTTAGATAAGAATATTACACACTTTCTATGATGTTACGATTCAAATTTCTTTTCAAAAATTCTTTTTCACCAAGACCTTAACTATTTTAACAAAATCAAGCGCTTTTTCTTTTTTCCACTTAAATAATAAGTTAAAGTGTTCGGTCTTGTAGGAATACGAGTACAAATAACAAATTATAAGAAAACGAATGAGAGAAGAGAGAGATTTAAAGAGACAGAAAAGTGGGAGGAAGAAGGTTGGAATGAATAAATTACGTTAAAGGGTATTTCAATAAATTTTTTGTTATCCGTGAAATGAAATTTATCCATATGGTTACTACAATCAAACTTATGTAAATTGACAATTCAAACAAATTTATTGAGTCAAATTTAAAGCACAAATATGCAACAGCAAACACAATTTAAAAGAATAAAAAAACAAAAAATAAAAGCTTGTTACCGTATTTGTCGACGATAAGACGCTCAAAAGGCAAAATTCTGGTCATGATATCGTGGGAGAGGTCGATGGGTGTTGTTTCTGCTTCTTTTGTTCTCATGGCCATCTCTTTCGTGTCTCCATGCAGAAACCTGTAGGAATTACCTGAGAAACCTTGTTGTCTGAGCCACTTCTCCAACTTCTTTGGCCTAAACCACAGCCAGTTGAGTAACTTTATTAACATCCATCCTATAAGAATTGTAGCAAACGCAAAGGTGATGGAAGTGGGTGTTAGTACTGTAATCTTCATGTTCATTAGTTGAAGAGACTGATCTATGACCCTTGAGATATATACATATACATATATATAAGGCACATTTTATGATATATTTGGATATCGATATACCTGACAACTATAAATGAGTTATTGCATTCTAAAATTATATATTGATTATATTTTATTATATATGATTGTGTATTAATTATATCTAATTAGACCTAAATGAGTCAATGACATTTATAATAATCGATCATGTTTAGTGGGAATAAAACATATTTAGATATAATCAAATATAATGAAATATAATCAGTAATTTTAGAATATAATCAGTTTAGGTATATCGATTCCCAAATATACCGTAGACAACCTCTATATAATATATATATATATATAAGGCATATTCTATGGTACACTTAAGTATCAATATACTTGATAACTATAAATGAGTTATTATATTCTAAAATTATATGTTGATTGTATTTTATTATATCTGACTATTTATTAATTATATATGATTATATCTAAATGAGTCAAATTACATTTACAACAATTGATTATATTTAGTTTTTATAAACTTATTTAGATGCAATCAAATATAATAAAATACAATCAATAATTTTAAAATGTAATCAGTTTAAGTGTATGAATACCTAAGTGTATTGTAAATGATCTTATATATATATATAAAGTCCCCTTGAGTACACTTGGGTATGCATACACTTTGACCAAAAAATGTGTGAATTACATTCTAAAATGTATTATTGCAGTTTATTTTATGTGATTAAAACTAAATTTATTTTATTACAATTAATAAATGTGATCCTATATATTGATTGTAATATTATATATTTAGTTGTAATAACATATAATAAATTATAATTATACATTTTAGAATGCAATCACATCTTTTTTTTTTTTTTATCAAGTGTATATTAGAACATCTCTCTCTCTCTCTCTCTATATATATATATATATATATATAAAAGAAGTTCCGGAGATTCCAAAGAAAACTTGGTCCCTTGCAATGAAATAATTTACTTGTGATACAAGTTTATTTGCTGGACGCAACAAGTTCATTTGCTGGCATTTGGACACAACAAACTTACTTGCAAGTTTGGGGACACAAGAAGTTCATTTGCCGGCATTTGGACAATATATCATTTTGTCGTGTGAATACTTCGCGAAATGCTCTATGATCATAAATCAAAATCTTTGTCGCATGAATTTGTATTATTTGCCGGCATTTGTATGTTCTTGTTTTTCTAACGGCAATAAATACAAAAACATTCTCATCAGGGCCATCGCCATGCCTTGTCTCCAAAGACTCTTCCTCCCCTGAATTGACAATTTGACATAAATTTATATTATCTACTGATACATAGAAGTGTAATAAAATTAGTCTGACGGAGATTTCGTCCTTTTCCTCTTTTCACACTTATCCTTGAAAGATGCTTCATATTTAATAATAAAAATTTTGAAAACATTTACACTTCTTTTCTAGGAACATTTTATTTCAAAAAATAAATTGAAAGTGATTTGATTGAAAAACTATTAATTTTTTATTCAGAAGGAACTGCATTTGCTTTAGAAAAAGAAAAATAATAATAAACTCATGATAAAATACACCTTAAAGATTGCAAGTTTAAAACGAATAAAATTTTTTTGAGTGACGTATGTTAACCCTCACTTTCTAATCAAGAGAGCATAAAAGAGAAAAAGGATAAAATTTTAGAATTTTGAGTTTATAAAGTATTTAAAGATCTACGTGCAAATGCCTTTAGATAATTTCTTTTATTTAATAATTTTAATTAAAGATATATAAATTTGATGTTAACGGAAATTATTAAATTGGAGTATGAATAAATACTCAATGAATTTTCAGTAACATCACTCTTTAATAAATTCTTTTTCATTAAGTTGATTACATTCTTGATCATATTTCATCTAAAAATTAATATAAAATGACATCAATTTTAACAACAAATAAATTAAGGCCAACATTAGCCGTTGTGTTACAATAATTTAGATTCGGCCAAGCCCAAGTTCTTATTTTCTTGCCGACAAATTTTTTATTGGATAAAAATACCCTCAGGCCCTATCCATATCGTTAGAATGATGCTTAAAAAGGGAACATTAAACAATTAATTTTTTATATATTATTCAAAAAATAGATAAATATATATTTTATCATTATTCGTTAGTGTAGAATTTTTTGAGCATCTGTCCCCATTTATTATAAAAAGTATTTGATTCATACGTGTTATATATAGCAAATACATGTGAATGGACACGAATAGAATTTTATTGTTATTATTATTATTATTTTAATAAACAAATGCACAAGTTTAGTTCTAACCTTTTGTGAATCTAGCCAGTTCACAGAGTGAAGTTGCAGCATTTATAACTTCCAAATTTGTAGAATGGCAGAGTCTATGTCATTTGAGTGAGAGTCTGCTCTTGGAATTAAATTATTGGTGTATAACAAATATATTGAACAGAACAATACATGTGAAATCGTCTACATATTACTATCCTAGTGGATATGGATCAATATAGCATTTATAGTTGTGGTAGAATCATATTGAGCAATTGATTCATTTGATTTATCAATAAGTGGGATCAATTAATAATTACATCTTATAGTTATAGGTTGCTGAGATCATTAATATTACATAGAGAAAGCGCATACTACAAGGAATTTCACTAATCTAATTGTTATGGATATCCCTTAGATAATTACGTAGGTCAGTGACTATGAAATCCAATATAGTCAGTATTCTATCATAATAAAACAATATATGACATCTGAAAATATCATAAATAGTCATACTGTTGTAATAAAGTGTAATTTGAGGAATCAAATTTAAGATGTAATGTGGTTGACAATGTTTAATCTCCATATTGTACACAAAGATTCAGATGGAGGATTTAATTACACGTAATATAGCTTTCAAGGACCACTTTGATAATTTATTAATTTGCTCAATTATATATTTATTTTGAAGTAAGTCATGACTTTATAGTGGTATTAATTATGACTAAGAAATATGAATTGTGATAAATTTAGGAAAGAGTATTTACAAAAGTCAATTATAAATATTGTTTAAAAGTCCCCTAATTCAGGTATTTTATCTATAATGAAGGACTTGCTAGCAAATAGTGAATTAGGAAACCCTCTTTGATATTATATACGTAAGCTATTGACTTTAGAAAAATTAATGTGACTATAAACCCTACAGGCAAATAGAATTCTCTCTTCGGATCAAGAGAAAAAAAAAGGGAAAGGTAATGAGATTTTGATCCGGGTTGATATTATCATAACTTTTCAAATAATCATTGTTAGTTGTGTTGAAAGAACTCAAAAGTAGATTCGTATATTTAGTAATTTTATTTTTTTAAGTAAGGGAACTTTTATGACAAAAAGTAAAGGGAAACATACAATCTTTAGCGGTAAAATGCCATCAGTGATCCTCTAAAGAGGATGACGCCAGAGAGGCTAAGTTATAAGCCAGACGATTCCCCTTTCTAAAGATGACCCGACAATTACATAAACTAACCTCTCTACGTAAGACTTTAATATCATTGAGCAACATAATAGCTTCTCCACCTTGAACTTTCTCTAGTTAACACCAAAAGCCACATTAACACCATCCACTTCAACATACCTCACCTAAAGGCTCAATTGATGAGCAAGGAGGTGGCCTTCCCTTAGAGCAGGCGGCTCACCAATCTTAAGGGAAAAAGAAATTGTTGACGGTTTAGCCAAAGCCACCACAATAATACCTTCATGGTCTCTAATTGTAGCACCAATTCCAATTGACGAGAGGCTGGTCGAACTGCCACATCAGTGTTCAGCTTCAAACAACCATACGGAGGACACTAGAGAAAAAGAAAAAAAAAAAAAAAAAAAAAGCTTAAGAAGGCAAAAGAACTTGAGGAGAGACAGTTGCTCCAGTACATTAAAATTCATCAAGTACACCTAACACCCAACTGACAACTTCATCCAAATCCCTGACCCTAAGGGAATGAATCCCTACATTTTGATTACCTCAAATACTCCAAAGGATAACACAAAATCTAGAGATTGTTTCTCAATTGGAGAACGTTTAGACCCTCATAAGAACTTCCAAAATTAGAAGGTTTTGAAACCTATTAAGTAAACTCCCATCAGTAAAGGAGCTCTAAGTGAGTTGGGCTTTGGGGTACCAAAACAGAGCATGGGCACCCAATTCCACGCCTACAGAACAACGGGGGCAATAACTATCTACCATAACCTATCTACGCACCAGATTCACCTTAACAGGAAGGGCATTACAAAAAGCTCTCCACGCAAAAATTTTGATCTTAGGCGAGGTATGAAGATTTCAGAGTGTCTCTATCAACACTGATCATCTGAATTTGAAGAAGAGGAGGTTGCAACTTTTGCATCCATAGCCACCCAATATGCACTTTTCACAAAGTAACATCCCTTTTTAGTGAAGTGTCATCTCCAATTATCTTGACTGTTTCTAATGTCGAAAGGGATGGAAAGAATCATTTCACTGTCAATAGAAAGAAAGGCCCGATTAACCTTCTGAACATCCGAGTTAAGTGTAACGGGATCAATGAAGTTAGAAACTATGAGGGAACTAATGATAGAGTCACTGATTTGAAGGTGGCCGACCTTGGTAGCCATGTATCTTTAAAAGCTTGAATGTCTCTCCTATTCCCTACTTGCCACCTAAGACGTTTGAGGAGTTCTTTCCTCCACAAAATGCTACGTCATCGATGAAAGCTTCCTTGCTTTTGGGACACCTGCAAAAAACCACGATAGACTATCCATAAATTTAAGTCTCTTGAGGAGGTTGCAAGAGTTAACTCTATAAGCAATATTCAGGTTTCTGTAGAAGCTTGGGAACATTCATCCGAAACCACCTTCCATATGAATTCTTGCATCAATATGCCCTATTCAGTGTGATAGGATTAAGACATCATATCTTCTCACTACTTTTTCGTTTGCTATCTACAAAAAATGCTCCATTGAATCTTAGTGGCTCCTTCAATTTTGAAGTTAATTAGCCATGTAGTTTAGTCTCAATTAGAAAGACCAAGCTAAGGGAATGACATCGACTAACTTTTTTAAGGGTTGTAAACGTGTTGAGATTCCCTAATCCCTAGATGTTTCAACATAGCAAATTCATGGTTCTTGTCGGGCCTAGGCACTATGCTCCGTCGATTCCACTTGAAAACTTCCTTCTAAGGACTAATTGTCCTTCATCTTTTTGTTTCCTCTGTCTGTCTCCTCAGTAAAAACAAGTTTCTTCCTCTTCTGTCCCAACTTACCTGTATCCTTTGATTCAATGCCTGCCTCATCTTTCTAGGTTGGAGACTTTAATTGCCCCCCTCCTACTGGTGTTTAACCCTTTTTGTTTCGGGGATAAACTAGACCCTCTCTCATTTCTTCTCCTATCTTTTTGATCAACAAGTAACTTTTGGAAAGGGCTTGCCACTTATCCTATCACCTTAAATTCCCTAGCAGCACGTTTCCACTTCCTTATGTTCTTCCTTTCGAGTTTGAGCATCATTTCATCCCTTTTGGTTTCCTCTATCACCTTTGTGATTTTGTCTCCCCTTATAGCTACATTCTTAGTTTCAACGCCTATCATCTCCCCTACCTCTTCAAACTTGTCCATTTATCAGTGCACATAGTTTCACCTTTTTTAGTCCATTAATTAAAAGTTAGCAACTGGTTGTTACTAAGCACCAAAACATTAATACTATTCCTTTCATACTACCATCTGCTCCAACTCACTACCCTTAGTTTTCCCCTTGCTAGCCACAATATATGATTGAGAAGGCCCTGCTTCATTATTTAGAGATCTATTTACGAGAAGCCTCTCTGCCCCACTCTCCCCTCCTAGCTCCTTTGTCCTTGAGTGCCTGGCCATTTTAGTTCTTCTAAGTTAGTTATCCCCATTTAGGAAAAACCTTTAACCAGAACCCAAACTTGGTGGCTAACCCTCGAAATACTTCCTCTTTTATTGTGTCATCTGGATTATAGACACTCACTGCTAACATGTCCAATTCTACCATAAACAAAGCAAAAAATCAAGCAATCTCACGTGCCTGAGTAGGACCATCGTGACCTCACTTGACCCGTCTAGATTGAGTTTTAAAACCCCCTGTTCAAAGGGTGAGAGATATCCAATTGAACTTTAACTTTCAGGAACCTCTACTTGTAGTCTTTTGGTTCTACTGGTATTTTAATTAGAGAGCCGATTTAGCTTGCCAGTGCATTCTTTATCCTCCTATTCATACACATCAATGGGATGTTATGGATTTGGACCCAAATTTCTAACTTGTTAAACCCTAATTTTGAAAATTCCCGACCCTATCTAGTTTTTCTAACACTATTAGGTTCTGATCGAAATGCTATAGACCCCTATTCCACTCTAGGTTTCTATCCTCCTTTCTATTGAAGTAAACCATGAACATATTATCTCGCACAACCTCTGTTTCCAGACGTCCAATTGCCCCCCAAAACTACTCTATAACTCCTTTGAAGGCCCGTTTATTAACTTTTTTACCTATTAGGACTTTGCCCACTAGACAATGATAGACATCATCAAAACTCTCTTCATAGTCCTTCCTATCTTACAAACTGTTCCATCTTTGTCTATCAAAAAGAGTGATCGACAAAGTTTAGCTATATCTTTAGAATCCATACCAAGAAGAACATAAAGAAAATGCTCGACAATGAAAGAGTCTTCTCCCAGTAGGAAGACCAGCTCCCAGTGACATACCATCTACTTCCATGAAGATTTCTCTCTATGAGAGAAACCCGAGAAGACGAAAAGCTCATATCTACAATAGTCTTGCTTATATTTGGTAATGTTATTTCACATTGTTGTAACTATTTATACTGAGTATAACATACATGCATATTACAATTATTTTTACTATTCTTTAGTTCAAACAGAATACTTGGTCATAATATTTTATTAAAAATAACTATAATTATGTTAACAAGAAAAAAAATCATTGTTATATATATCTGGAGGGAAAAAACAAAAGAGAGAGAGAGAGTGTGTGTGGTTGTCCTTCGCTTTTGGGCCACCATCTATTCTAGTTTAAGGAGGCTTACCTCTTGTCCTTACCATTAGAAAAATAGGATAGATAACCATTTTAAGAACACCCATTTTTGTTGGGTTAGAAATTTTGATTTAGATAAATCAAGATAGATTCATGGAAAAAAACGATGCTTGAATGAATGAAAATCAAATTAAAGATTTAATTTTCAAAATATAACTATTGGACTAAGTGTCATGAATGCAGCTATTGAATTTGGAAAAGTATAACTGCAAAACTAAATTACATATTTAATTTGAATTTAATTTAATTTTTAATTTCATGAATTGAAAATTTGAATACTCAAATTGTAATGCTTGTGTTAAATGAAAATATGAATTTTTAAAACGTAATCGTTAATTAGTTTAATCATTGATTTAAAATCCAATTTGTAATCACCACATGGAAACTATAAATTGGCATATTTTCTAATTGTTTAGAGACAACTTAAAATCCATTTTGTTTTTAGTTTACTTTCTTTCAAATAGTACTATTCTTAAATGTAAGTGTCTAAGGTGATAAAAATTCAGATATAGTTCAGCTCGCCAGACGAGTCTGGTTGGTGTTGTTATATCTTGAAAGACAAATACTGAATAACTCAGAAGATGAGTAACAAATTTGTCTTAAGGATGTCGTAGTTATTACAAGCCTTAACACAATTTTTTTTTTTTTTTTGCCTTGCTGCAAATTCTTTGTTTTCTTTGTACCTGTTCTCATCATCAATTTTTCTAACACTTATTTGTTTTGTATTTTCTTTTAGATATAATTTACATTCAAGGTTTGATACCCCAAAAAAAAAAAATGTTTTAGGTTTTAAAACTTATGTTTTGTGAAGGAAAAAAAAGGTAAAAAAATTCCATACATTAAATTAACAAGAGTAATATAGACAATTTAATTATTTTGAATTATTTCATAATTACTTTGGAAAAGCAACCTTTTTACCTTTCAAAATCTTTATATAGAATTTAATTTAAATTAGTTAATAATTACTTGTTTTATTAAACACTTTTTAGTGTCAAAGTTATTGAGAAGTTAAAATTTGTTGTCCAAGGGCAATGCCACAATAAGTAATTTTGATTATTTAAATGATAAAAAAATACCTACCATAAAAATGAGAAAACTAGATATATTCTTCATATAGTAAATATAGTAAAATAATAAGGATTCTTTTCAAAAGAGAAAAATGTTAAACCATTTAAACTATGAGTAATGTTATACGATCCAAAATTTTATCTAAATTTATAGTCTAAATGATGAGATAAACTTATATGTAACTACGACATCATTAATATATAAAATGAATATTACAAATCGTCTTACCATAGAGCAAAAATTTGGGAAGAATTTGAGGAAGTGTAGCATTATATTTAAGCTATTTAACAGTTAAATTGTTGTTCAATCTAAATTATCATGTCTAACTATATCATGTTCAATTCCCTCGCTGTATATAATGCTTTTATTATCTTTTATGTAATACAGGACTTTTATATTGTAAAATAGTACAGAATGCAATTTCTGTAAAATCAAACTTTTAATCTAGTAAGAAACCACGCACAAAACGAACATAAATTAATACGATTGACCAAAAAAATTTAAAAAAAAATAATAATAAACGGACAACGAACAACTAGTTTAATTTTATTAAATTGCGATACCAAATATTGCTTCAAAACGTCGGATTAGAGTTTGTGCAGAATTATTTGAGCTCCAAATTGTGGTTGAATGGTTGTAAACGGAAAAGGAGCATGAGCATAGGATGGAGACAGGTCAAACCAAAATTTTTGTAGAATCAACACCAAAGCCATTTTGGCTTCAAGCATGGCAAAGTTTTGTCCAACACAAATTCGGGGACCCCATCCGAAAGGGAAGTAGCAAAGTTGATTGTTTGTTGCCTTCGCAATTCCGTCGGAGAATCTTTCTGGTTTGAACTCCGACGCATCATCACCCCAAAATTTAGGATCATGGTGTACAAATAACATCGGCAAAGATATCTGCACGCCCGCCGGCAATATAAACTTTCCAAGTTTCATATCTTTCGAAACTGTGCGCGGAAGGAAATCTACTGGTGGGTATAATCTTAGAACCTCATATAATATCATCGTCACCTGTGGCATTCAAAATTGCAATATGTAATTATAAACCTATTAAATGTTTGGTTATTTGATTGAAGTTGAGGTGTCTCAATGACAATTTCTTTATAGGCCCATATTAACAAGAAGAGTTTTTAAATATATTTTGCTGCTAACAACTTAATATATTATTATTTCTCCCCCGTCATTTCCAAATACAGCGATTTACCCTCAATGTTTGAGTATTCCAAATTTAATCGCACATTATCCATAAATTAAATGGCTTTCTATTGCTAGTATAATGAAAAAAGCTCAATTGGATAACAACTCCTATAAGATGAGACTCACACTTTTTAACAGAATAAGTGTAGGACTCGAACTCTTTATCTCTTAAGGTTAAAGGAGATATTCAATAACTCTTACTAAAGAGGGTGTGTGACTCAATTACTTTTGAAGCATATTTGAATGGGCTAGTTTATTCTTAAAATTTTAAAAACTTAAAAAGATGAAAAGATGTGGCAATGCCATGGGCATCATCACATCTAACTGATAATCTCTTCTAAACCATCTCATCAAATCTTAAGTCATGTCAACAAACATCACAACACACTCTTATTTATTAATTTACCCTTCACAACTAATGAAAATATCACTTTATGAATGGACTCTTAATTTTAGATGATAAAATCGAGAATATTGGAACATTGACATTTAAATCGCCATATTTTAAAACATGTGGTATAAAATAATAATGATCCTAACTAAATTTTCCTTGTTCATTTTACAATTATTTATTTCCAAAGCTAACTTTGTAAAACAAAATGGATAAAGCCAACGTAAAAAATAAGGAAGGAAAAAAGACAGTACTTACAACTTTTAAGTGATTCAAGGCATCATAATCATCTGGTTTAGTACTACCAAACAAGTGGAAAACCTCTTCTCTGGCTCTTGTTTGCCAATCCATGTGTTTGCTCAACAGCACCAATGTCCAAGCAAGCAGAGTTGAGGTGGTTTCCTTGCCAGCAAAATAAAATAACTTGCATTCATCAATCACATCTTTGATACTCAGTCCGCATTTCGTGTTGTTTCCATGTTCTTCAATTTCTTTGAAATTTGATTCCAAGAGGACACCAAGTAGGTCTTTGTTCTCCATTACTTCATTTGATTTTATTGCCTTCTCTCTTTTCTTGATGATCATCTTTAGTGAATCGTCTATTTCTTTGTCAATTCTCTTTATCTCCTTATTTAATTTGGTCGGAAACAAGCTGAACAAATTGTAATGCATAGTATAAAGAAAACGATATACGTAACAATGGGATCTAGGTACTTTAATGAAATTAATCTTAACAAATTCCTATTATGTTTTTATATAAAATAAATATAATCAGTTTAAATCTCAAGTCAGCAAATTGTTTTAGATTTAGAATTTTCCATAATTAAATGGTCAATTTTGAGAATTTCCTCATCCTTTAGGTATATTTGAATAGAATATTTAGATGGAAAACGTAACAAACTTGAATATGAAACTTGAAATGGATACAAATATTTATAAAGTAATGCTAAGTTGCTTAAAATTTTTATTCTAATGCATATTTAAATGATATAACATGTGAGTTGTTTATAACACATCATTTACTCCATATCTCAAGGTGTATGGTTTCAACAACTAATGTGTCCATATTATTTGAATATGAATTTAAATGAAATGTTTAAGCAGCCTAGCCTTACTCATCATATTTTATACCTCCTTCCTGGAAAGGGAACCGACTGTATTAATTGTTTTATAAGATGAGCTAGCTGGCTCTGGAGTTGAAATATTCGTATTCCTTCTTGATAGCTGCTTCCAAATGCTGTCCGAGAGATGGCATCACTTGACAAACTTACAAGATCAGGCCATATATCTAGCTCACATGATTCCTCTTATGCATACACCAACTTCTCCCATTTGCTGATCATTTCAGCACAACTTTGATAGAATCCAGGCAACATATCCTGCAACAAATTTACAACCATAAATAAATAACAATTTGGAATAGCTATGTGATAATGAACAAATTAAGGTCTAAATATGCCATCAAATATAGTATGAATGGGTATAAATAATAAAGGGAAACTCCCTAAAAATCACCCGTAGTTTGGAAAGAGATTTTTTCCACACCAGTTTCATTTTTATGTAAAATATCTTCCATTGTTAATATAAATATGTAAAATATCTCTTACGACCGTATATTCTGTTAAGTTAAAATATTGACCATTTGACTCCAGAGACAAAAAGGGAATTACATTACTCAATTTAGATAAAAATTATTAAACAAACAAACAAACAAATAAATAAATATAAATTAATAAATGAATTAAATAATATTAAAGTATATAAAAATATAAAATAACCAAAAAAAAACAAAAATCGTCATGCATCGCCCGATCGACTGGAAACTCAGATGGGGAGAGAGAAAAGGGGGAGAGAGAGAGAAATAGAGATGAAAGGGTTTCCAAGTTAAAGGGTTTGAAGATCGGTAATGGATGGAGTCTAAGGTTGATGGAGATCCAAATTGATCTCCATCGTTAGTCCATATCAAATGGACGGTTTGGATCTCTACCCTTTTTAAATTTTTTTATTAATTTTTAATTTTTAATTTTTAAATATTATTCTATATATATATATATATATATTTTTTAACCGCCTGCAAAATCCTCTTTAACAATTTGTACTTGTCAAACTTCACTTGTCTATTAACTTATAAATATCAGAAGAAATTTTAGGTAAAAATAAAATTAGTACCGGAAAAAAGAGAATTTTCCAAACTACGGATGGGTTTTAGGCATTTTCCCAATAATAAATTGACAACCTTCAACCTCAGATGATGGAATGCAGGGTTAATAATATTTCTATGCTTAGACCATTTTTCACCCTCAGAGCTTCCAATGCCAGGTGTCAGCAACTTGGCCATTGGGTTTGTACTTGGTTTTTGAAACACGTTGTGCTTGTTAAAGACATCCCTTATCTCATCAGTCTCCATGATGTTCACTCTTGGTACAGGCCCAACCCATACGAATGAATTCTTACCTGTGTAATTAGTCACGAGAAGATCCAACAATCCTCTCATATAAATGATCAGATCGGAACAAATAAAATTATATTTGTAATCAAGAAAATCGTTCAACTATTGGAAAGATTGCATACCATGGTGTTTGATTGTTTGATGCATGAAGGGGTTTACACGAGCAACAATATGATGGGAAAAGTTGATAGGTTTGGTTTCTTTGATCATACCATACATCTCTTTCAAGTCTCCAAAGTAAAACTTGTAAGGATTTCCCTTGAGCCCTTGCTTTCTCAGACATCTTTCAAGTTTCTTTGGTTTCAGCCACACCCAGTGAAATACTCTCCATGTACATATTAACATCGATACAAAAACAATCAATAAAACCACTGATAGTCCCATTTGTTGACGATTGTTAGTTTGTTTCTGTGGAAATAGCAGAATTCTATATCCGCTCATATATACTTGCATTTCATTAATTAACTGATGCCAATATTACACTGCATTCAAATTGATGACATTAAATAAAGGTTGTATGTTACATTCAGTTAAATTAAATCATCGGCTACATGTATTAATTTATAAGCCCAACGCATATTGTTGAAACTGTCTTATGGGAAATTCTTTGATTTAATAATTAAATATTTATTATGAAACTTTTTTTTTTTTTTATTGGGACTAACTTAAAAAACGGAATGAAATACTGATAACGTGGCCTAAAAAACAACTCCCTTATGAAAGATATCAATCCATACAACGGTGAAATGACAGCCTACACAAGATAGGAAGGCAGCCACATAGTAGCTATGGGATTTGGGTGTTGAACCCAACTTCTCAAAGGATTCGAGAGTGCTGCCTACCACTAAAGCAAAGCACAAGCTACTATTATGAAACAAATACAATACCACATAATAGTTTAGGAGGCAATTGTAAGAAAGAATTACCTTTTAAAATGATTAAATGTCTTACTAACTAAGATGATTCCTCTGAAAAGCATTTTCTATAGAAGCTTCCGAAGAAATTGCTTGAAAAATTTTTGAAAGGTTGTCAGGTTAATGTCATGCATCAGGAAAATGCAATCACTCTTTTATTTGGAATCGCAGGGTCATTTGGAAAAATGTAAAGTTAAAAATAGTTAGAATTATATAAAGATGGTGAAGTTTTGTTAAATTTTATTTTTGTTCAAATTCAATTTTTAATAACTTCGTATGCACATGTTTTACGGATTCTCCAAGTAATGTTTATATATTTTTTACCATACTATAACTAATTTGATTAAGAGGTCATTTATTTTCTTGTCTAAAAGATAAACAATGTTGAAAGTTATTGAAATCTGAATAATAAATGAAATATAAAATCTGAATAATATGTTTATTTTTTTTTTTTCACATTTGAATATATTATAAACTTATTTATTCTTTTAAAGTTAAAGTTATCTAGAAATTAGTAATTTAATATTTATATTATTTTATTATTAATTATTATGAAACTTTATTTAGTATGATACAAACAACTAAAAAAAAAATTAACCAATTATAAAATACTTTAATGTACATTTATTCATAATTAAAATATGACAAAAAAAAACATAGTATAATTAATGATTTTTATATATTTAAATAAAAATGAAATGGTCTCTAGATTTATTTGTAAAGCAACTAACAAAATAAATATTTAAATTATAAATTAAAATACAGAAGTACAATATTAGGAAAATTTGGGATGATATATGCTTAGGATTTTATTTTAAAAGTTTTTTTTAGTAAGTATTTGAGGGAAAAAGAAAATTTGTACAATATAAAATTAGTATAAATTTGAAAATATATTAATTTGGGGAGAGTAATCTTGGAACGGAATATTTTAAATATGATGAAATGATTTATAATTAAGTTATAAGTCAAGAATTATTAAAAGTTGTTTGTTCTTTTTATTTGAAAACTAAAATGTATCGAAAGTTATTGAATATTGAATAGTGATTTGTACTTAAAATCTAAATGTAAAGTTCGACTCTCAGTAGATCTACTAGAATAAATGGAGCCAGAATAAGAATCAATAAATAGGTCTAATTTATGTACAAACCCAATGTTCAATTGTTGGATTTATCGCAGTTCAATTGTTGGAATTGTTATAAAATAAATGCAATATTAAGATATTACAGAATAAGAATAAAAACTAAAATTAAAACACAAGAAGAATTTTGGAGAGGGAGTAGCTATTTTATTATTTCATTTCTTGTATATGGATATCAAATACAAACTTATGTACCCTTTATTTATAGGCTAAGAATCATTTATGTAAGAAGAAGAAAAGACATAAGTTATACATAATATTAACATACTATAATGATGATCATTATTTGAGTAATAATGATCTTTAATGTGGAGGTTATGAAAAATATTAAGGTACAATTATGATGGTCATAATGATCTTTAATATGGAGGTTATAGAATACTAAAGGGTGGCATCCAATTGATTTACAACACTCTCCCTTTGGATGTCCACCGTACAAAGAATATGCCTCATTAAAAACCTTATCAGGAAAAAAACCCTATGGGAAAAAAAAAACCTGATAAAGGAAAAAAAAGTACATAATTCTTGTACGTAGTAACCTCCCCTTCATGCTGATATGTTTTCTTTTGGTGAATTTTATGATCTTCTAGATCAAAAATGCGATAATATTTTTGTGTTCAATATTGTATTTTAAAAACCTTGTCGTTAAAAACCTTGTCAGGAAAACCCAGTGGGACAAAACCTGATCGAAGGAAAAAAGAGTGCAGTGCACATATGTCCATATTGAATTAATATACTCCCCCTGAAAGGTATACAACTGTTACTCTTGTAGTTTCTTCGAAAATATTGAAAAATATGTTTGACTTCACTTCAGTGTCTTTGAGCTGATAAATTAGTATTCCCTCTTATTTGTGCTTGATCTTCAGCCTGAAACAATATCTTGTTTTCTCAAAATCTTACATCTCAAATTCTCTTTTCAAATATTCAACAGTTCTTAAGAGCTCTTCAGGAGTTCTAATTTAATTCATATCATCGACATATATTGTTACAGTTGCAAATTCAGATTTTGATTTCTTTATGAATACATAAAGACATATAGATCATTAATATATCCTTCTTTTGTAAGGTATTATCTAAGACGATTATATAACATTCATCCGTATTGCTTTAAGCCATATAAAGACTATTGTAACTTTATTGAATACAAGCTACGAGAATTTGAATTATATGTTTCAGATATTTTAAATCCTTCAAGGATATATATGTCGTTATAATGACCCATATAAATATGTTATTACCACATTCAAAAGGCACGTTTAAAGTCTTTTGGAAACCACCAAACTAATTAAAAATTGAAACGTAATCGTATCCATCACAGGTAAATACGTTTCATCTTATTATGTTTACAAATACCTATTTATATCCATGGGTTTGACGTCTTCAGGCGTCTAGACTATTGGTCCAAATACATCACATTTGGCTGATAAAGTCAATTTTACTTGAATTGCTTCATTCCACTTAGACCAATCATGCATTTTTCAATACTCATTGATACTACATGGTTTATGATCATTATTTATAATCTCAATAGCTAGTGCAAATAATTTGTCAATGATTATTTTATCATGACTTCATAGTTCTCCTAAGGAAATTTTTTGTATTTCCAAGATTTTGTATCTTTTCAGGAGATTTTACCGCTTCTGGGGCACTAGCCTGTACAAGGGCTATTAATTCTCATCACGTGAAATCAACTATGAGACAACCAATATTGGATTTCTGCAATAAACCTTTAAGATACAATTATATCTCACTATCTCAATTTTCATATGAGTAATTATTTTGATCAAAACGTATGACGTCTTCAAGCGTTCATATGATAAATTTGATACAACTACATAAGTATAGCTCTGCTTTTGTTTTGATTAATAATTTTTATGTCGACATTTATCCACAATATGTTATTTAATATCCTCATCATTTTTCTATAATATGCAGAGCAATAAAATATAAGATCTTAATTTTCTTTAAATTTTTAGTACATATACCTCTTCAGGGGCTATTATAAACTTTCACACATTCTTAGGGCAAACTATAATATATATAGTTTGAGTACATGCACTTTTTCACATATAATTAAGATATCTTTTGAGTTTCATAGGGGGAGATTCAAAGAATTCTATCTCTTCAAAAACATTTAACTCTTCAGGAGTTATATTTATATGATGAGGATTATATATAGCTCGAGTGTGATCTTTAAAACGATCATGATCTTTCATTATTCACTTCAAGGAATCATACCTTTATAACCAAATTTATTTTTCATGCTTCGAATGATTTATTTGTTACCATTGATATAAATTGTTCTTCAGGAACAATCACCCGGGTTAATATATTGGCAATGAGTATAAAATCATTCGTGTTTACAATTTTTAAGTCAACAATCCTTTGAACTTTAGGTTCATATGACTTATACAATAATCGTCATAATGAATGATGCATGCCAACTGTAATTTCACATCGTTATGATTTTATCATTATTCTCCCCCTAATGACGAGAAAATTTATTCATTGGCATTATGTTGTTATTCTTCATTAAACTTATTTGCATCATCATAATGTCTTTTCATGACTTATTTATATCATCATAATGTCTTTCTAAGACTTAATTATACTGTCTTACTATCCTTCAGAGATATATTAGACCATCATATCATTTTTCAATGACTAAAATGTCACATAGTGTCCTTCAAGGACCAAACACATAGTGTCATTTAGGGACTAAACACATAGTGTCATTCAATGACCAAATTGTAATATTAATTATTGTCCTTCAGGGACATTTACTAGGTAAGAATCTTCATATTTTATAATGGATATCCATATTACTTCCAATAATTTGATGCATCATTTTCTTTGTATTATTGGATGAAAAACAAACTTTTGATTCATCATAATTTTTGATCATATTATACTTATGATCATATGATAGTCATCATAAAATATGCTTTTGGCATATGATAGTATGAATAATACAAATACGATATACTTTTATTAATGTATATCTAAATAGATTATTTCAGGATTTATTAAAGTAACAAAGTTTCACATATATAATATTGTTATTTTTCACTTTGTAATATGCAAATTTGCTCTTCTGGAGCCTTTGTATATCGGTAAATAATTATGTATACTTCAGGTACACAATTATTATAATTTTATATTCCAGTAACAGTAAACATTTTGTTTACTTTACTTTGGTATGAAATCCACTTCAGGTGGTTAAAATTTATTATGATCATCGAGATTTTATTGACCATAATCATCGCCATGACTATTAGATGATTTAACATTCACTTCAGGGAATGATATTAATTAATTTAGTCATGCGATATAAATGATTTTTCACCCATAATCATTAACATTGCTACTTTAGGAGCAATTTTGAAGTATGAATTATTTCAATCATCCGATTTCATTTATTTGATGATCAAGTACACATATAAAATGTAATCACAATAAATTAATAATTTCTCAAAAATACTATTACAACGAATTGTAACAAATATTTAATAATCAAATAAGATATAAGAAAATACATGTCATGTACCTTATTCCGTATCTTGCTTTGAGGAACAAAAATAACACGACCTTCGCTAATAAAAAATTTTATGAGAAACAATAATAATTATTAATTTAATATAAGAAAAATAAAAATATTGTACATTTTCTTATCAAAAACTCAAACTTTCAGGCTATAATGTAATTGTATATCATAATTATATGTTCAATATTAGAGTAACTCAAAACTTCAGTTTTTGATAGAATTGAGAATGAAATTTTTTCCAAATCACATCAAAATTCTTTTCCAAATCACATTAATCACTATAATTAGTTTTAGAACTTCAGGTTTTAAGTAAATTATAATAATACCTTAATATTATGATATATTTTAAAAGATCTTAAACAAAATTACTATTAGGAAACTCTAATAGTCGTTGTTATCTAATTTCCATATCTAATAGCTCATGCCACTATCAGACTCATATTATCACTGGAAAGGTAACAATTTAACCATAATACAAATATATTTAACTATGTAACATGCGGTATGAGATCGTTATATATATCTAATCAAGTAATCAATAGTAAATACATAAATATGAAAATACATACCTCGATGCGTTGAAAATCATAAACAGAAAGATAGAATACTTTAATGTATTTACGAATTTAAATTTCATGATCTATATATCTTGAAATCATGAACAGAAATTAGTATAAAGATTTTCAAGTTTCTACTCACCTTCAATGAGGAGACATGTTTTCAATTTTATATGCTTGGTTCGAGATGAGTTTTTTTATCTCGTATCAAATTCGAATTGATTTAATTTTCTCGATATTTTTCATTTGTAATTTTGAAACTTCTGGTTCCAAAATCTAAATGAATTATAATCTAGAACTGAAGTAAGGATCTAAAACTTCAGGTTTTAAGATCCAAATAAAACTGAGAATAAATTTATTGAGAATCCGAAACTTCTAGTTCAGATTTAAAATGCAAAAATTCGGATTCAAATCGTTCATCAAGAATCCAATCAATTAAAACGAATTTGATGGAACCATTATGTTATATACAAAAAGTAAGAACATAACATCATAAGATCGAATCTGTTTGATCTTTATTTAAATTTTCATAACCCGAAAGAATCACATTGCTTTCTGTCTATATGTACATACATAACATTGGTTTCATATATGAAACACAAATTTGTACATTTTATTGCCTTTTGTGTTTAGATCCATGGTCTAAGTGACAGGACCCTTCCCAGACCTTATCTAAGCTCTTGTCTGGAGGATCCTGCTGGGCACTTCAACGGACTCATCGAACCCGACTTGTCGGATCGAAGACATCCGAGAAGCGAACCCTAACTTTTTCTCCGGTTTACTCGTTAAAACTTAGTGATTTGAATTTTCTGTAACTGGTTGGGAGTGATAAAATTTTTCGCTTTTCTATTTCAAATACTTTTTATAAAATTTTCGGCAGCATAACGGCTGCATTTTTGATAAAACCAAAATTTCACCTGTAATGAAAATACACTTCAACTATATCTGATCATCTCCCAACTTCTTTATTCACAATTTCCACAATATAAGCAACTTATAATACAATGTATAATCATATATCATATGAAGATATAAGAACCATTAAATATTTACAACATACAGTTCTAATTACATGTGTATCTAAACAAAAAAATAATATAATTAATACATTACAAAGTTCAAATAATATAATGTCATGGAGACTCGGCCCACCTATACAAACGCAAAACAATGTCGATGTCTCGTTCGGCGGTGACACGCAATGAAACTAAATAAGCTACAAAATAAACAATAAGTTAGTGCAACAAAGATATATATAATATCACATACACTAACATAGTCATTTACTATTTATTCAAGTTTTACAATTTCTTTAAAAACCCCCATGTATATCCTTTAAACATTCTAACCATCACGGGCGATTAAAACTAACGCCAACGTGAAGCTTACTGAGGTATCTCAACCACTACGTTACGGAATTTACTGCATCGTACGTAGGGCGCTAAATCTTATCGCTGAGCAACTACAATGCGGAATTGTCTGCATCGCAATTGTAGTGCTAAAACTCTGGGCAACTACGAGCGAAATTTACTGCATCGCTTCGTAGCGCTAACTGTTAATTAACCAGCTACGTGCGGAATTTTCTGCATCGCAACGTAGAGCTTATATTTTCGAGGAAACCGAGCAACTACGGACGGAATTTTCTGCGTCGTCTCGTAGTGCTAATTTCTCTATACTCTGAGCGACTACGGACGGAATTTTCTGCGTCGTCACGTAGCGCTAACTCTCATGAACTCTTAAGGCATATACATGGGTTTTATAATCAATTTCTTCAAGTGCAAAAGCACAAAACTCACTAGTTTTACATCTTCTGAAAACTTTCTCATTTTACTCTTTCTATAACAACTTGGTATTAGTTTCTAGTACCATATAGATTCCATAGGAATCTATATGCTTAACTTGAACGTTAACATTGAAAATCCTTTTCATTTTCATTTATTACTTAGATACAATATTCATTGCGAATAATCATAAATTGATATAGAATTTAAACACTCATAAGTGGCGAACCACTTACCTCGAAGCCGCGTCACTCCGTGTCAAGCGTCTCGACGAGGCTCATCACCTACACAATATTTTCTCATCATTACTATTAACAAAAACCTCCATTTCTCAACTATATACTAGGAATTCCCAACTATGCCCAACTCTCTCTATATAGCTCCTAACTCGTTTCTAAATCAACCGAGACTCTTAAATCCCGATTTTTGTGGAAAAGTTTTAGTTTTAGACCCTTAGGGATTACCCCACGCGGTCCGTTTAATTGTTGAAGGCTTAAAACGAAAAATCACATTTTTAATTTAAACGGACAGCCCTTGACAGTGTGCACTGCTACGCACTGCCCGGGACTCCGTTTTCCTTCGTTCTTTTTCCTACGGCTCACTTATATCCCATTCTAGTCACACGACAAATTTCATTGAGAAATATTATCGTTTGCTATGTCAAATCTAAGGAAAACATCCGTTTTGGACACTTTCGGGCGCAATTAAGTGCCCGTTTTGCAAACTCTTGGTTTCGAGTTAGCGACGCTAGATTTTATTCCATAACTAAGCTTCATTTAACTTATAATGACTAACTAAACTCATTTCGTCCCATAAAAATTGCATTAAGCTAGCCGTTTCACTTCTCAGAACTCTAACGGCACTATATTGCCCATAACTTGGACAATTTTTATCGAAATCAATCCGTTCCAAAACCTATAGCTTTCTATGGCTCCTAGGCATCATTTGAGGTGTAGAACACTCCCAAATAATTGAAATAATGTCAGGTCTCTTATAGCTCAAGATTTGAGCTCGGGAATTACTTATCTTGGCAAACAAGCTCTATTGAGCCTCTCATCTTTCTACATGCTTTCTTACCCTTTTTCATGTCAAATCTTGGGTGCAAAATCATCTAATTTCAAAGTCTAACTACTGCCCTTCAAGTCTCTAATACATACATAAATCTAACTTGGTCATTAGAGTGCTCAAAATTCACTCAAAACTTTTCTCAATCACTTGGTGTTTATAAAACACTAATCTCGGTTTTTATTTTGAGGGAGGGTGTAACAGCCCATTTACATCAATTTAAGGCAGCAATTACACACAAAAACTCATCCTTCAAGAGTCTATTTCAATTACATAAAGTTCTAACAAGATTTGAAGAGCAATCATCCAACAAATCAACAACAATCTCACCAACTGTCACCATTTTCGTTTCTGCAAAAAATAAAAAGAAAATGGAGTTGAAACCTTACTTTGGGCTTGGCTTAGGGACTTAAGAGAGGTCTAAGAAGGATGCTTGAGGGCTTGGAAGGCAGCTTGGGTAGTGGTTCTTCCCCTTTTCCTCCTGACCGACCAGACTTGTCGCGATTGAGCTCGCGACTGTGCTTCGCGGTTCTGTTCGCGACCAGTTCGCGTTCTGCTCGTCTGGTTCTGCTGCTGCTCGTACCTCCCACGTCCAGCAAGGGCTAGAGCACCTCCTTCCTTGTCCTTGGCTGTCCAGCTGCTGCAGTTCGCAGTCAACAGCCCCTCATCCGCGATCGTTCTCGCGCGAACAAATCTGCTCGCGACCTGGCTTCAGCTTCTGCCGTTGCTGCTGCTGGTGTTTTCTTCTTCCTCTCTTGCTATGATTCACGACCAGCAGCTGCTCCTCTTGGTTTCACTTCCTGGTTGCTTCTTTCACGGCAGCAGAAATCTGATTTTTCTTTCTCTCGAACTTTCTCGGTTTCTCTCGACTGAAGGGCTGTAATTTCTGCTGAAAAATCAGCTAAGTGTTGGTTTATATTCTCATCAACTATTGTTATTTACATCTTGCCCCAACTCTCTTTAATTTCATTAAACTCTCATTTCCTTTCTTTAATTCTCATATTAGCCCCTCTATACTTGTTTTAAATTCTCATTTCATTAACATTTTCCTTCAATCGTCAAGCTTGAATTATATATATAAAAAAAAAAACTAAGCTTATTTTATTAATCTTGACTCTCTCTTTTTAATCGAATTTTAATTCGATTATCATTTACTAACATCTTGGATTTCTGGACTTAGATTTTCATTGGGACGTTACTAAACTTTTTAATACGACGAATTTCATCGTATTCTAAATGAATATATTTCGGAGGTTATGAAATTAAATCAATTAAACATAGAGAGTTATATATTATCTCTCTACCTTAGTTTCTAACGTTGGGACTTTATAAGTCGGAGCTAGGAGTTTACACTAAGACACACTCTTTGAATATAATAGGCAAGGGCTAATTATATTGGTTCAGACAACTATAATTTATTTGATATATACAATTGCCCACATTGAATATGAAAGCCAACAAAATTTAATTAGAATTTAACTAGAATTTCTAGTTTTAGATGAATTAACACTATAGAACTTCTGGTTTTATGTGAAAACTTAAACTTTTAGTTTTAATTTTTGCTTGCAAATTTCAGGTTGCAGATTGGAAAGTTAGAAGGAATATCATATTAAATAAAATATCAAAACATGAGTTCAATGATATTAAACTTACTTTTGAATGCAGAATATCCAAAAATAACAATTATCATATAGCAATGTTTATAAAATCAATTAAACAAATAGCAAGAACATTGATATCTCACAAAGAGCAAATATATATATATATATATATATTCTCCATATTCAGAACAAAGACAAACTTCATATAATTTTTTTTTTCTCTTTTTTTGCATCAATCAAACAAATAAAACAATTTTTTTTTATTAAATATGTTATTTTTATACAATTAATCAAATCATAAAAATAATATATGAATTTGAAGCTTTTAACATAAGCTTTCAACACAAGATCCATATTGCATATATTTAAATAACATATAAACCAGAATAGCAAAAAGACAAAATCAATTAAACCTGAAGAAAAATTTATTTTAGATCTAACATAACATTTGTTAGCATAACATAACTTTTATACGAAACATATATACTAGTAAGATTATGTGAATAAAATAGTAGAGAATAGATTACATAAATAAAATCTATCATACCGGATTCGTTGTACTCAGTTGGTTAGAGTCTCGTGCTGATAACGTGTTACAAAACAAATGCAATATTAAGATATTGCAGAATAAGAATAAAAACTAAAATTAAAACACAAGAAGAATTTTAGAGAGGGAGTAGCTATTTTATTCTTTCATTTCTTGTATATGGATATCAAATACAAACTTATGTACCATTTATTTATAGGCTAAGAATCATTAATGTAAGAAGAAGAAAAGACATAAGTTATACATAATATTAACACACTATAATGATGATCATTATTTGAGTAATAATGATATTTAATGTGGAGGTTATGGAAAACATTAAGGTACAATTATGATGGTCATAATGATCTTTAATATGGAGGTCATAGAATACTAAAGGGTGGCATCTAATTGATTTACAATAGGAATTTAATTGTAATCTAAATTTTATGTGGGTCGAAGTTAATTTAAGTAAGTTTAATTGTTAAAAAAGGTTGGTGGGCCGAATTGAGCACGCCCAATTTAATTGGGTTATTATTAAGCACGCCATAGGATTGGCTGTCAAAAGCAAAAGCAATGGTTGAATTGGGAAAATGACAAATTGGTTGGGGAGGACAAGTGTCCCGTGCATGAGAGGATGACTGGATGAGTGATCAAACAAGCCAAGAAAAGACAATTGTTAGATAAGACAAAAAAGAAAAAAAAAAAAAGGGGGTTTTTTTTTTTTTTTTTAAAAAAAAAATTTTTTTTTTTAAATTTTGAAATAGATTAGTGGATTTTTCAAATAACAAAAAGGACATATGTCCTATATTCAAGATTGGTAAGCCTTTTGGAACATGAAAGATAGGGTGATATTGGGCCGCCATATTTGTGGTTAGTTATATGTATATATGAGGACAATTAGAGGCAAAGGAGCACACCAGTATGGAAAACAGAAAGATAAAGGAACAGACCCGTGAGAGAGAGAAGAAGAAAAATTTAAAAAAAAAATGGAAAAAAAATTCAGGATGTTTAAACGAAATATTTGGATATCCGATTTATCCAAATATGTTGATTTTATTTCAATGAGATTTGAAATTCAGAAAATTAATTAATTTTCATAAGTTCAAAATTGAATTTTATGTAATTTTAGAGTAGATCCAAGTTTACAGAGAATCAACCGGGAACTTATATTACATTTAGATATGAGGATAGGAATTTTGTGAGTGAATATTTTTATTTAATTAAATTGATTGGATTATATTTATTCATATTTCAGTTTTTATTATTTATTGGAAATAAATGATTTATTTAGTCAATTGATTTTATAGTTTATAAATTATGTTTTATTATTGAAATTATGATTTATTGTGTGTTCGTATATACATATATATATATATATATATATATTAGAAATTCCAATTGAAATTTATGTTTTTAGCTTGAATTTATTATAAGAAATGTTGAGAATATTTTTAATAATATTATGTTATATTTTGAGAAAGAATATTTGCTTTTTTTTTTTTAATAAAAATATTTATTATGAATTTTATGTATATTTATAAAAAGAGTTACATATATTTGCATATGAAAATTGTCTTAGATTTGAGAATGAAAATAACGTTGTTTTGACAATCATCAGGCTACACTTATGTAAGTTCTACAGAGTCGCCCAATATATGTATAACAGATGTTTGAAGAGTCATTGAATCATCCAACATGTGTATGACAGATATTATCTCTCACTTTACATGAATGTTGAGTATCTTTATCGCGTAAGACAAATTTCTCTAGGTAATAATTGATATAAAATTTCAAATTATGGATGTTATATACGAAGTTTAATCCGTGAAAAAAGTGATTTATATACACCGATTTTATAAAAATATATTTTAGAGAAGTTTTATTAGCTGGGTGGAGATTGGGGATTCACACGTGTGCAAGACCTATAAGTCCGTGGACAATGATCCAATGGAGGTTTGAAGCATAATGGTCCAAACTAGAGAAGTCTGTGTCGTTATTCGAATGAGGTTTAGAAAAGTTTTATATATTTTAATTGCAGAATATGTTTACTATAGCTACAAAGAAATGATTCATACAAATATCAAAAACTTTATTATGACATCATATTTGAATTTAGTTTTATTTTCAGATATGATTGTGCACGAATTATTCAGAATTATTTATTCTTACTAGTAATATTTTATGGTTTATTTAGAAATATTTTTAGAAAAGTTTTATCCACTCATTAGACATTAACGCTCACTCTTTTATAAAACTCATTTTTTAGGTATCCATCATAGGTTCGTACAGATTATTGTATATTATGAGAAAAGTCACATGGTGATGACAAAATACATTAATATTATTTTTAAGTACAAATATTTTTGCATCAGTATATATTATTTTTAATTAACTAGATTTCATAAATGTGTTTCCAGAATAGTTTTGGAAACAAAATATCTTTTCCAGAACTTTTATGAATATTTTAGATATCTAGTACGAGGGTTCATCACGAGAAATGGAAAGATTTTTAGTCTGTTCAACAATTTATTTTTTTTTTAAACTGTTTTTAGTAAATCCATATTTAAATTGAAAGATATCAGCTTTCACAATATTCTTTTGAACTCAAAAAAAGAGTCAAAATGGGTTCCATCACTAAATAACATATTTGTTTTCATTTTTATCACCTCTAAATTTATTATATACATATATATATACATATATTAAAGTTAAAATTATCTGAAAATTAGTAATTTAACATTTACATTCTTTTACTATTAATAGGTATGAAACTCTATTTAATATGACATAAACAACTAAAAATAAATCATTTAACAAAATTTAAAACATTTTTATGTATAAAAGATATTCATAATTAAAATATAATTAAAAGCCATAGTAGAATAATGCTATTTATATATTTAAATAAAAACAAAATGGCCTTTGAATTGAATTATAAAGCAACTAAAAAATAAATTTTTTCCATAAATGTTTGACTTGGAAAAAAGGAAATCTAGATAATGTAAAATAGGCATAAAGTTTAAATATGTTATCTTTAGGATGATCGACCTATAAAAAAAATATTTTAAATATCATTGAGTGATAAGTTAGTAACTTTAACTTTTTTCAATTGCTTTTAAGTAATTTTAAGTGGTTTGATTATGTAACTAACAAAAAATAAAATAAAATAAAACAAAAACAACATAATAGATGTAATTTAGTACCGTTAAGTCATAAGTATAAGAAATAAACAACCCCCAAAGAATTATTGACATATAACATAATTGCAAATATCTTAACCATACTTAAAATATTTTATTTCAAGTTTATCCTCCTAAAATAACATATTTTTAATTTTGTACAAATTTTATTTTTTCCTCCAAATACTTATAAAAACAATCTTTTAAAAGAAAAACTTTAAAAAACTTTCATTCCAAATTTTCTTTGAATTGGATTACTATCTTTAAATTTACAATTTAAACATTTATTTTTTAAGCTGCTCTATAATTTAATTCGGATGTCATTTGATTTTTATTTAAACATATAAATATCATTAATTCTATTATTTTTTAATCATATTTTAATTATGAATAATATGTACATAAAAGTGTTTTAGAATTTGTTAAATTATTCGTATTTAGTTGTGTGTATAATATCAAATAAAGTTTCATAACAATTAATAGTAAAAATGGTATAAATATCAATAGTCAACCATCATAGAATACATACAAAGATCAAAATACCTTTAATCATTCTATTTTTACTTTAATTAAATTAAAACAAAAAAAAGTTTAAAAAAGAAAAATTTTTAAAATTAGAAAAAAATATTGTTAAATCTAGGGGTGACAATTCGGGTTAGCAGGTCGGGTTGGACACGACATGAACACGATCCGATTATTTTTGATCCGACACGAACATGACACAATTAGTAAACGAGTTGAACTCCTTCAACACAAACACGACACGATTATTAACGGGTTGACATAGAAATGACACGATTAACCTGTTTATTTATGGGTTGTTAATTAACCTGTTTATTGCCCCTTAGTGACCTGTTTAGTGACCTGTTTGGCTAACACATTTAATGATCCATTGAGTTGACCCGTTTATGATCCATTTAATCATATTTAATACATTTAAAATTTAATATAGGTCTAATAAAAAACAAAATTAAAATAAAATACTCAAAATCTCTTAAATCCACAAATACAAACCAAAACATAAAAATATATATACCTACCACTAAAATTACATAAATACCTTTTCAATATGAAATTACTTTTTTACCCCTAATAAACGGGTCAACCCGTTATCCGTATAAGAAAATACGAATCCCGACATAATTAGTAAACGGGTTGACCCGTTTATTTACCCAATCCGTTTACGCTCAACCCTAACCCGTAATAATTGTGTCGGGTTCCAAATTGCCAGCTCTAGTTAAATCTCCATGAACTATACATATCTAAATTTTTTAATAAAACATTTTTTTTTCAAAAAAGCATGATCTCCATGGTCAATGATTAGGGTGCTGTACCCAGATCATGATTCGATGATTTGGCAACCTAGATCATTGCTCGAAAGACAATCTAGGTTCAAGTGACAATTTGGATTCCCAAGCGCCGATCTAGGAACCTAGATTATTTTGATCTGGATTCAACCCAGGTTGTTGATGACTTGGGTTTAAACCTAGATCGAGACAATCTAGGTTTTCATATTGTCGAACCACAATCTGGATACCTAGATTATGTTTTCATCTCAATGGCTGGTGTCGATTGTCGGTCATAAAGATCATTTTAATAGGACCCTTTTATATTCTTATCTTAAATTCAAGATGACTCTCTGATGCACTAGAAAATTGTACATGATTCTATTTTTTTTTTTTTTTAAGAAAATCATTTCCTAATTTGACAATATATAGGGTGATTTAATAAAAATTTCAACAATACATCTATTTTTTTTCTAGCAATTCCATCTTGTAATATATAAAATAAACACTTTTTGTGTTTTAAAGAAAAAATATAGGACTGGAACCCTTGACTTTTTAGAGTCAAGATGCGTACTCAATTACTCTTATTAAAATATAGAGTGTGCTTACTCAACCACTCTTACTAAAAGATGGAGTATGCTTTTAATAATATTTAAGACTACCAGCTAATAAAATAAAAAAGACAAAGGGCCCTAGTATTTACCAACTACAATTCCAGTACTTTTTCTCAATACAGAATCCGTTTTCCTTGACGTTCGCAATTTCAAGTATCTGGAAGTTAATTCATGGCACATAGTAGCCTTCAACTATCAAAAAAGGGACTTTCAAGCATTGTAAGGATTAATTAGTCCATTAGATCGATCTGGCACTCACTGTGCTTTCAGCTAAAAGGCTTTATTTTTCTGATGAATTACCCTATGAGTTGGCTAATTTAGGACCGGAATCAAATCATTTCAGGTGGGGAAAAATTTATCTGCATTGCTTAAATAATTGGCGGCACTATTGGAGACACAAATGGTTTCTTTATCTTCGTTCTTGCTTTCTATCTCTCACAAGTCCCATTATTGACATTACATCTCGTTTCTCTTTTTCTAACTTTCATTTCACACAATAATTTCCTGGCAGTCAATTTTTATTTGCTTCTCTTCACTAATCGATATTGTATCTGTCCCATCATATAAATAGTGTTCATACTTTTCTAGGAAGGGGGATGTTGCTGCTTTAGCTTTTGCTTCTCTGCCTTATTATGGTAAAGACTGTACTCATAAAAAAACGTGAAGAATGCGTACGTGAGTCATGATTCATGAATGTGGACAACTTTTTAAAACAATAAAAATTACACGTTTTGTGAAATGAATTTTAAAAGTCTATGTCCTTTTGACTGTACCCAAACATCTATAAACATCCTTGAAAAAAAAAAAAAAATCTTTCAACAAAAGAACTTGGCTTTTGTCGTTACCTCGCTTTTTTTTCCCAAATTTTTTAACATATTTTTTCTCATTCTTTGAAGACTCTGCTGATAACCAAAACGAACGCTAGAGAATAAGTCAATCATGAAAAATTCCTGTCAAATATGAAGGACTTGAGCTTTTCTTATTTGTCTTCTTATTTTGGGAGACAATGATTGGAGGGCCGCGTTTACTGATTCATAAAGGTAGTTGAGTTCTTGGAAATTTATGATACCATATAAATACTAAGTCACCTCTTCTATTTTCGTGTCAGACCTGAAAAGATTACTAATATGTGGGAACTAAATCTATGTTTGTTAGATATTGAAATATAATTGGGCAACTTTTTAGTGTAATTTTTTTTAAAGTAAAGATTTTTTATCAATATTAACATAATACTAACTTTTTTTTACGAAAGAAATTTAAATTTGAGTGATATAATATAGAGAAAAAATATAACAATCTTAATTATCTATTACTTTTTATGATGATGTGTCAATATATCATGAAAAGCTTAGCAAAAATAGTATGATAAAAAATCTTTACTCTTTGTTTTGATAGACTAATTTTGTATTTGAATCTTATTGTAATAAAAACAAATTTGATTCCATCAACCTCAATTTATTGCATAGCCTCAAGACTGATTCCACAAAGAACATACATGGACTAAAGTCTCATACTTTTGGGGTCACTTTTCTTTTTTCTCTTCCTTTTAATATTTTGTTAATATAGCATATACAATATATTAAATATTTTATTTATAAATAGCTTTAAAATGCATTAAAATAATCTAATTTATCTTCTATCAAACAATGCAACACTGTGGGAGACTTGAAGTCTCCAATTACTACTTTATCGTCAATCTTGTTTACTCACCATTGATTATCCTCACATGACTCACATTGCATCTCTTTTATTCTTTTTCCAATTCTCTTTCCACACAATATTTGTTTTTAGCTTTTCTTCAATATTCAATTGCTTTTATAGTATTCATTGTTTTCTAAAAAGGTGGTTCATAGCTTTGGCTTCTCTGTCTCATTATTGTATAAACCAATAAAGACATCAATCATGTGTCACAAATGTTGATACACTTTGCAGGAATTGCGCAGTATGTATGAAATGAATTTTAAGTCAAGTCATCTTCCGTAGTAAGAATTTTTTCTCTCTCTTTTTTTTTTTTTTTTTTAATTAAGTTTTTGATAATCAATTAACATATCAATATAAAAAATAATAAATGATCAAAATTATCCTATTGTATGTATAATATTCATACTTTTCTGGGAAGGGGGATGCTTCTTCTTTAGCTTTTGCTTCTCTGCCTTATTATGGTAAAAACTGTACCTATAAAAAACATGGAGAGTGCGTACGTGAGTCATGATTTATGAATGAGGATAACATTTTAAAACGATAAAATTTACATGATATATTAAATGAATTTTAAAAGTCTATCTCCTTTAGACTTTACCCAAATATCGAAAAAAAAAAAAAAGCGACAAAGGAACTTGGCTTTTGTCGTTACCTCATCTTTTTCTCCCCCTTCTTTTTGACATATTTTTTTCTCATTCTTTTAAGAATGTAATTAGGTCAGTGTTGATGATAAAACTGTCCACTACATATGGTTCTTAAAATCATATAAAAAATAATAAATATAAAAAATTAATATGGTATCATATCATTTGATGCAAGCCATAATAGAATTGAACAGAATTTAGCCAAATAGTGACTCAAAAATGAAATAAAAATAGGTGGTTAATTGAAAACTAATGCCGGCTTACATATGAGGTGGAATGTAATGAATATAAGATGAATATCTAGTTGAAAACATAAAATACAATATAATAATGATATATGTGTGTGTGTGTGTGTGAATCTTACAAATATAGTAGGCTTTTATGTTGATGGTTATTTGTCAACACATGTATCACTCATAAATATATTAAAATTCACGATTATGAGAAATTAATTAATGAATTAAAAAAAAAAAGAAGATTAGAATACACAAATAAGTGTTACAATTTTCACAATTTTAATGAGTTATGACTGTAGGTTTGATAGAATTAATTATACAATAATTAATGTAGTCAAATCAATGTGAACTAATTAATATGGTGACATAGCGATAAAAATTGCCAATCTCGTTACTATGAACATTCAAATGCATGATTGATATGGTTTCACCGGCTTAATTAATTTTATTAATTGTTTTCATTTTAGTGGCAGATTTTAACACAATAAAATCACCACAATACTCATCATATTTGTTTTGGTTGTATGATATGATTTAACTTGTGGCCATTTATTCTATCGTCTTTATGATTGATTTTAATGATTGTTTTTCTAGTAATCATTTTAATTTATTTTATAGTACATACCACATGACTTTTATTTGTTTTTTAGTTGTTCAAATTTTATAGGGAGATGCATACTTAGATTTAATCATGCTTCATTGAATCAGATATACGAACAGCCTTAAATGGTTAAACCTTGTTTGTATCAATATTCTTTTTGAAGATTGATAACTGAATTGATGGTAAATAGATTTTCCTTCAAAATTGGAGTTTCTATCAGTTATTTATGGCTTGATCTTTAGCTACAGGATTGTAGAAGATTGTGCTGATAACCAAAACGAACGGTAGAGAATAAATCAGTGACGAAAAATTTCTGCCACATATGAAAGACTTGAGCTTTTCCTATTTGTCTAATTATTTTGGGAGACAATGATTGGAGGGCCGTGTTTCATGATTCGTAAAGGTAGTTGAGTTCTAGGAAATTTATGATACCCTATGAATAGTAATTCCAGTCTTCTCTTTTAGTGTTAGACCTGAAAAGATTACTAATATGTGGGAACTAAATCTATGTTTGTTAGATGAGATTGAAATATAATTGGGCAATTTTTTAGTGTAATTTTGTTTTATTTTCTTTTGACAGTCTAATTTTGCATTTAAATCTTTTGGATTAAAAACAAATTTAATTCCAACAACCTCAATTTGTTGCATTGTGGCAAGACTAATTCCACAAAGAACATACATAGACTAAGTCTCATACTTTTGGGACACTTTTCTTTTTTTCTCTTCCTTTAATATTTTGTTAATATATCATATATGTTATAAAATAAATTATAGAACAATGGATTTAGAATACTAACCACAATAGTAGAGGAAGAGAGAAACAAAAGAAATATGATAAATGAAATTCAATTGATGATTTTTTCAATGGTTACAATATAGGCTTATTTATAGGCAAATTGGAGAATAATTTCCATAATGAAATAATAACAAATAACGTAAAAAATATTATCAAAAAAGAAGTGGTGTTAAGACCATATATTTATAACACTCTCCATTGGACATACACTTCTTGATAATACTCTTCAAGATTCTTGGACGTGCCAAAATATTGTCTCATAAAAACCTTACTAGTAAAACTCAATGGGATAAAACCTGGTCAAGGAAAAAAGAGTGTAGCACACATATGTCCAAAGAATATTCTCCCCCTGAAAAATATACAACTATCACTTTTACAATTTGTGAAGTCGACGCATACTAATACCATATACCATCTTATCAAAAGTTGATGTTGGTAAAGATTTAGTAAATAAATCTGCAAGATTATTTGTAAAACGTATCTATTTGACATTAATTTGTTGACTTTCTTGTAGTTCATGAGTGTAAAAGAATTTTGATGATATGTACTTCATTCTGTTTCCTTTGATGTATCCTCCTTTAACTTATGCAATGCAAGCGGCATTATCTTCATATATTACTGTTGGTGAACTTGTAACGGGAAACAATTCACAAGTGCTTTGAATATGATGAATAACATATCTCAACCATACACACTCTCTACTTGCTTTATAGAATGCAAAAATCTCAGAATGATTGGATGATGTGGCAACAAGAGTTTGCTTTGTAGAGCGCCATGAAATTGCTATGTCTTTATATGTGAAAACATATCTAGTTTGTGAACGTGATTTATGAGGATAAGAAAGTGTCGACGTTTGAAATCGGTCGACTTGGAGATTCAGGGGCCCAGACTACAACTCTGATAATAAATGAGAATTAGTGTCGTTTAATGTTGGTGAATGACAATAAAGAGGATTAAATGTTGGTTAAGGTAGGCGGATGATAGTAAAGAAACAATAAAAGACGGATAAGAGAGAAAGAGAACAAAGCAGGAACAAAGATTTTTACGTGGTTTGGCAAGTGTGCCTACGTCCACGGTTCACTCTGAATATATTTTAGTAGAGTGACAGTAATACTAGTGTTAACTTGTTTTTTACAATGGATTTTCCCCCTATTTATAGAGAAGGGGAGGGGAGGGGAGGGGAGAGGGGGTACAATTGAGTGTCTTGTACGCTAAAAATCATCATTATTTTCAACTAATCTGATTTTGGTCATACTGCATTTATTGCTACTACACTAATCATTCTTACATATCCATGTCTGCATTAAATGCTTTATGTAGAGTCTTCACTACATTAAATGCACAGTCGTCATCGCATTAAATGCCTTTCGAGAACTGTAGAGATCGTGTAGACGCGGAATCAGGAGATCAGAACGATCTGTTATCTGCTTCCTGAGGGATTACGTGAGGCGAGCTCGGTGATCTAATCTGTTCATAAAGTTTTCACTGCATTAAATGCACAGTCATCACCGTATTAAATGCCTCTCGAGAATTGTAGAGATCGTGCCAGTGCGAAATCAGGAGATCAAAACAATCTGTTATCTACTTCTCGGGGGACTACGTGAGGCAAGCTCGGTGATCTAATCTGTTTATCTCAATGAGCTGAAGATATGCTGAGATAGAGTTTGGCATGGGTGCGAGTTGAGGATGTATTAAGGTGGTTTTGCCATGGGAGCGAGTTGAGATCGTACTAAAGTAGATTTGATATAGGCACAAGTTGAAGGAGCATTAAAACAGATTTGATAGAAACGCGAGCTGACAAAACCAGCAAGCTCGCTACTGAGAACAAGGCTCTTTGGGCCTTTCGTTGCTGTACTCAGCCTTTAGGCTTTTAGCGGCCCGTTAGTCCATGTCGTGAAAATGGGTGTAATACTAGCCCCTCAGCTCTTTGCTTCGACCTGACCGTTGGCCTGAGGATGGTCCACAACCGAGAAACTTTTCACAATTCCGAGATCATTATAGAACTCGATGAACTGGTCGCTACTGAACTGAGTTCCATTATCTATCACGAGCTGCTGAGGAACCCCGAATCTGTAATGATATTGTTCCACACAAATTTTTCTATCTTTATGGTGGAGATCTCTGCTAGCTCTTTGGCTTCGACCCACTTGGTAAAGTAGTCTACGACAACCACTGAATGCTTGCACCTTCCGCGAGCTATTGGTAAAGGTCCGATCAGGTCCATCCCCCATATCGCAAAAGGGCCACGGGCTCACCATTTGTTGAAGGTAAGCTGGTGGAGCTCGTGGGACTTTAGCGAACTTCTGACACTTATCACATTTCTTGACCAAGTTGATGACATCCTGCTTCATGGTTGGTTAGTAAAACCCTTACCGGAGTGCTTTTTGTGCTAAAGACAGTCCCATGACATGGTTACCACAATAGCCAGCATGTATCTCTTTTAGCACGACCTCACAATCCTGGCCATTAATGCATCGTAGAAGTGGAGCTGAGAAACCTTTCTTATACATCATGTCATCATATATACAATAGCGGGCTGCTCTAGCTCGCAGACGACGTGCCTCCAGTTTATCGTTTCGCAATTTCCCCTCTTACAAGTAGCTCAGTATTGGACTTTTCCATGAATCAAGGTGGACATTTATGGTCATTACTACATCTCTTATTTCTATGCTCGAGGCTGACAATAACTCCATTGGAATGGCTCCCAAGAAATCCACGTCCTAGGTGATTACCAAGTAAGCTATGTCTGTATAAGAATTTTGAGCTTGTGGGATTTAATTCACCTCGTATCTTTAGAAGGTTCCCAGCAACGTTTTTACCTTCTGGAGATAATCAACCATCTTAGGTCCTCTTGTTTGGTACTCCCATCAAATGTGGCACACCACGAGCTGAGAGTCACTGAAAATCCTTATCTGTTCAGCTCGCACTTTCTTTGCAAGACAGAGTCCAACGAGCAGCGCCTCGTATTCTGATTTATTGTTGGTGGCCTGAAATCCAAATCTTAAGGCGCAGAGGATCTTGTGACCTTCAGGACTAATCAACAGCACACCAGCCTCGGATTTTTGGTCATAAGAAGACCCGTCCATATATAGCTCCCAGGTCAGGCCATCAGAGGACTTGGCTTTTTCTTCTGCAGGTCCTGTAAACTTGACAATAAATAATTGTTGTTATTAGCTTGTACTCTTTGTCAAATTGAGCCAGTTCTATAACTCACTTCAGTAATCGGCCCGAGGTGTCTGACTTTTGCAGGACCTGCTTCAATAGATACTGCATGAGAACTTCGATCTTATAAGCTTGAAAGTATGGACGCAGCTTTCTTGATGCGACGACCAGTCAGTATGCTAGCTTTTCATTGCGAATATCTAGTCTCAGCATCAAGTAATCTTTTGCTAATGTAATACACGGGCAGCTGCGTCTTATCTTCTTCCTTCACTAAGGCGGCACTTAAAGCATACTGAGATACTCTTAGGTATCCGATGAGCTTTTCCCCTTCCTTTGGTTTATACAGGAGTGAAGTTCGGCCCATATAATCTTTCAGCTGCTGGAAAGCTATCTTGCATTGCTTTGTCCATTTAAAATTCTTCGCCCGCCTTATTGCATTGAAGAATGGGATGCATTTGTCAGTGGCTTTGGAAATGAATCTGCTGAAGGTCATGACCTGACCATTGAGACATTGTACATCCTTAATCCGAGTTGGGGATCTCATCTCAATCAGTGTCCTGATTTTCTCGGTATTGGTCTCAATTCCTTTGCTATTCACCATGAAACCAAGAAATTACCAGATGCCACCCCAAAGGCACACTTGAACGAGTTCAACTTCAATTAGTAGTTCCTTAATGTTTGGAATGTTTCGTTCAGGTCACGAACGTGGTCAACCATTTGCTTAGACTTCACCAGCATGTCATCCACGTAGACCTCCATTGTCTTCCTAATTTGCTTATGAAACATCATATTGACCAGGCATTGATAAGTTGCCTCTGCGTTCTTCAGCCCGAAGGGCATCGCCTTATAGCAGTACAGGCCTCGGTCTGTGACAAATGAGGTGTGCTTCTCGTCCTCTAGACTCATTGGGATTTAGTTGTAGCCCGAGTAGGCATCCATGAAACTCAAGAGTTGATGACCAACTGTTGCATCCACGAGCTGGTCAATCATCGGCAAAGGAAGTTATCTTTTAGGCATGCCTTGTTTAGGTTGGTGAAGTCAATGCAAGTCCTCCATTTTCCATTCTTCTTTTTCACAAGGATCGGATTGACAATCCAGGTGGGTTAGTGGGTCTTGTAGATGAACTTATTGGTAAGTAGTTTCTCCACCTCCTTCTTTAGGGCGGCGTACCGCTCTAGTGTCATTGGCATTCTCTTTTGGGGGACTGGCTTGTGGTGAAGATCAATGTTCAATTTATGACACATAACTTTGGGATCTATCTCTACCATGTCTTCATGGTTCCATACAAAAATATCCAAGTTCGCTTTTAGGAAATCGACGAGCTGGGTCCTGACCTTTAGGGCTAGGTCTCGTCCCAGCTTCAAGCACCTTTCAGGGTCCACCTCACTAACTTGCACATCCTCTAGCTCCTCGATCGGTCCAATAGTTCGGTCAGCGTCCACCTCGCGGGGGTTAAAGTCGTGATTTACCCTTTTCTCGATTGCTACTCGTGGTTCGCCACCTAAAACCACGTTTACCTTATTTCCTTTAACTCCCATTTTCATAACATCCTCATAACAGCGTCTGACCAAGTGCTGTTCTCCTTAGATGTATCCTATCCCATTAGGAGTTGGGAATTTGACCATGAGTGTTTTGATAGAGGTGACCATATCCAGGTCATTCATTGAGGGCCGCTTCAAGACCACATTATAAGCTGAGTAATCAATGATCAGGAAATCTGCTAATATAGTGGCCTGATGACTTGGTTCCTCGAGAGTAAGCGACAATCTGATCTATTCCACTGGTGTTACAACATCTCCGGTGAAACCATAAAGAAGCTTTGGGGAAGGCATCGGCTGTTCTGCTCCCAGTCTTATCTGGTCAAAACAATCTCTGTACATCACATTGATTGAGCTCCTAGTGTCGATCATGATTCGTCGCACCTCTGCACTACTAATTTTGGCTCAGATGACATTACATCATTGTAGGGCTAGCATACACCCCTTGCATCCTCCTTTGTGAATATGATGTCATCTGAGATCGCTCTTGCTTTCTTTGCAGGTCCCTCCAATCCGCTGTTACTTGCAAGCAAGGCGTGGTTAGCTTCTCGAACATATTGTTGGCTGGACCTGTTGGATGTTCCTGCGACATGGGGACCACCATGAATGGTAAAGATGGTTCTTACCGCAGGTTCATGTTCTTATTCGGGAGCTCGCTAAGGCTGCCGCTGCACGGGCTACTGATTCTAAGGTCGAGGATGCTGTTGCTGAGGTCGCTGACCCACGGCTTGCACTATATACTCTCCCAAGCGACCTCGTCTGATCAGATCTTCAATGATGTCTTTCAACTGCCAGCAATCTAAAGTGTTGTGCCCAGTTTTATTGTGATAGACATATAACTTTCTTGGATTTTGGAGCTTGCTTGGGACATTTATGGGGTCGGGCTTTCCGAAATTCTCTCTGCTTCTTTCTGTGGCAAAGATCATGTCTTGCTTGTCTGATAGGACGCTATAGCTTCCATATCGACCTCGATGCTGAGGTCGCTTTTTTCTCAGCTTTGGCCTAGCTCGCTTTGCCACTACGTTGGCGGAGTGATTCTTCTGCTCGCCATTCCCACTCCCATCATGACTCTTCCTTTTCCTTTGGTGGGAATTGTTTGCCTTATTGCGCTAGGCAATTGACTTCTTGGGCCCGAAGGTTTCCTCCCACCTTATTTCCTTGGCAACTCGCTCATAAAATTCGCCAAGGTCCTTCACTAGCGACTTATATATGCTTTTGTAGAGCTTTCCATATTTCTTTAGCCCTGCCAAGATCGCTGTCAAGATGCTCTCATCTGAAGAACTTTCAACATTACTCACCTCGTCTCTGAATCGGGTAATGTAGTCCTTTAAGGACTCATTCTGTCTTTGGAAGATGATAGCGAGGTGACATGGAGGCGCGAGCTGCCTCTTCATAGCTTTGTATTAATTGATGAATTTTTGCTGGCACTCCTTCTGACTCCTTATACTACGAGCTGGAAGGCTTTTGAACTAAGCTCGAGGGGGGTCTCCTAAAGTGGCCGGGAATACTAGGCATTTAACCAGCGAGTTGTTTGTCTGAAAGTCCATTTGTACGTTGAACGTGTCCAGATGGTCATAAGGGTCACTTTTTCCATTATAAGGCGAAATATTATGGAGCTTGAATTTTAGAAATAGGGGTTTTGTCTCAATCTCCCTAGCAAATGAGACCCTATCATCATGGCATTCCTTCTGATTCTGGGATATAGGTCACGCTTCCAGCTGCTAAACCTTGTGTAGCAATTCCTCCACCACTGGATCTTGGGGCCTGGATCTTCTGAATGGGGATCGCCTACTCGTGCTTCCCTACTCGCCCGAGTAGTGACCTCGCGACCTATATTTCCAGCCAAAATTCTCTATCTATCATGGGCCTTTTCGAGGCTCATGCTCGTAGTCATCATGATGCTCGCAAACTCGCTCATGTCCATGACTAACTCCTATACACCGGCTGCCGTCATGACTTACCCTCACTCTTAAATCTGCGAGGTGATGCGTAGTTTCCCTCTCCCAAGCTCGTCGTTCCTTCCCTCTTGGATTCAAACTTGAGGAGCAGACTGATTCTTTAGACAGTGGCTTTTCCCTACCAATTCCACCTTCCGAAGTTGGGACTTCATCTGCGGGCTGTTGGCAAACTTTTCTAGGAGGGGTGACCTTAACCCGTCTACACATGGCTTGGGTTTGAGCCTCTGTTAGTGCCTTAACTGCTTCAGTCAACTGTCTTACTGTGTTTTCTAAGGCTTCTTGGCGTTGTTGCCACTCTTGGACGGCATCTTCCCTAGACGGCATAGTGCTTTGCTGGTCCATCTGACCCTCAGGTTGCTCATCCACCACACCGATACTTCTGGTTGTTCTTATCCTAGCCATCACAGTTGGTTGAAATATAAGTATTTAAGGAAAAAAGGTTTCAAAGTCGTAGTTAGGCATTCCTTCTAACGCCAAAAGATGTCGACGTTTGGAATCGATCGACTTGGAGATTCAAGGGCCCAAACTACAATTATGATAATAAATAAGAATTAGTGTCGTTTAAGGTTGGTGAACGACAATAAAAAGGATTAAATGTTGATTAAGATAGGTAGATGATAGTAAAAAATCAATAAAAGACGGAGAAGACAGAAAGAGAATAAAGTAGGAATAAAGATTTTTACATGGTTCAGCAAATGTGCCTACGTCCACGGGTCACTCTGAATATATTTTTACATGGTTCAGCAAATAACATAGTAACGGTAATACTAGTGTTAACTTATTTTTTACAATGGATTTGCCCCCTATTTATAGAGAGGGGGGGAGGGAGGAGAGAGGGGGGGGGGGGGAAGGACAATTGAGTGTCTTGCACGGTAAAAATCATCATTATTTTTACCTAATTTGATTTTGGTTATACTACATTTATTGCTACTGCACTAATCATTCTTATATGTCCATGCCTACATTAAATGTTTTATGTAAAGTCTTCATTGTATTAAATGCACAGTCGTCACCGCATTAAATGCATCTCAGGAACTGTAGAGATCGTGTCGGTGCGAAATTAGGAGATCAGAACGATTTGTCATCTGCTTCTTGTGGGATTACGTGAGGCAAGCTCAGTAATCTGATCTGTTCATCTCTGCGAGCTGAAGATATACTGAGATAAAGTTTGGCATGGGTGCGAGCTGATGATGTACTAAGGTAGTTCTGCCATAAGGGCGAGCTGAGATCGTACTAAAGTAGATTCGATATAGGCATGAGCTGAAGGAGCATTAAAACAGATTTGATAGAAACGCGAGCTGACAAAGCCAACAAGCTCGCTGCTGAGAACTGGGCTCTCTAGGCCTTTCACTACTGTACTCAGCCTTTGGACTTTTAGCTGCCCGTTAGTCCATGTCGTGAAAACAGGCTAACAGAAAGATAACCAACATCAACATAACCAATAAGACTAGAACTATTTGTTGACCTTGAATAGAATAAATCTAAGTTTGTAGTTCCTCGAAGATATCGGAAAATATGTTTGATTTCGTTCCAATGTCTTCGGGTTGATGCAGAACTAAACATTGCCAAAAGATTTACCGAAAATACAATATCTAGTCTTGTGTATTATGCCAAGTATAATAAAGCACCAATGACATTAAGATATGATACTTTTAGAAAAAATATTTTTTCACCATCATCTTTCGGTCAAAATGGATCTTTCTTTGGTTCCAAAAACTAGACAACCATAGAAGTACTTAAGAAGTGAGCCTTATCCATGCTAAATCTTTTTAGGATTTTTTCGACATAAGCTAATTGATGGACTAGCATTCCTTCTGATTTGTGTTCGATCTCTAGGCAGAGACAATATTTTGTTTTCCGCAAATCTTTAATTTCAAATTTTCTTTTCAAATTTTCAGTAGTTTTTAAGAGCTCTTCAGGAGTTCCAATTAGGGGTGGGCAACACCATGTTCGGGTCGATTCCGACCGGATCCGATTCGAACATGGTAACTTCGCGGATCGCCATTTTTGGATCCGAACATGATCCATCAAGGAGAAAGAACCGATCTGATCCGAACACCTAGTTTGCGGATCGGACCGAATCGAAACACCTACTTTCAATTTCAACTTATGAACATCTGCTTTCCATTTCAACATACTTTCATTTTTCAATTTAAAGGAGAAAAAAACCAACATGATTTGAAAGTTGAAGGTCCACATCCACAAAATAAACAAAACAAACAAGCCGACAATCCATATGAATATGAAGCCAATAGTCCACATCCAAAAAAGGCTAGAAATAAATAAAACAAACAAGTTACATGAATCTCAAGCCAAAAGTCCACATCCATAAAAAGTTAAACTCCAAATTAAACCGTAACAATCAACATCCATAAAATAAACAAAATAGTCCACATGAATCTCCAAAGAGTAGCTCCAAGCCCAACTCCAAAGATTAGCTCCAAAGTTCACAAACTTGTTTGTAGTCCTTCAAAAAAATTTTATTAGTACATAAACAATAAACAAATAATAAATGAATAATGATATAAAAAATAACATATACTATACAATCTTACCACTAACATTTCAAACAAAATCCAAATCCATTGAAGTTGAAACTTCATTTGCTCTATCCTTAATGGACACTACATCAAAAATTAAGAAACATAATGCAATTATAAAGTATTATTTATATAAACATAAACATAAAACACAAAATGTAAATGCTCAACAAATAATAAATGAATAATGATATAAAAAATAACATATATTATACAATCTTACCACTAACATTTCAAACAAAATCCAAATCCATTGAAGTTGAAACTTCATTTGCTCTATCCTTAATGGACACTACATCAAAAATTAAGAAAAATAATGCAATTATAAAGTATTATTTATATAAACATAAACATAAAACACAAAATGTAAATGCTCAACTAAACTATAAAACTTACTACTTTCAATGGATTGATAAAGCTGAATATTTTGAACACTATTATCGTCACGCTCCGCATGCTCTTCTAGATTAACGATTTCGGGCATCGGATCTGAACCTTTCAACCAATTCTGATAACAAATCACTGCCTCAACAATTTTAGGAGTTAATGAACTTCTAAATGGATCTAGAATACGACCACCCGTGCTAAAAGCGGATTCTGATGCCACCGTTGAAACTTGCATTGCCAACACATCCTTTGTTGTAGTTGCCAAAGTTGGATACTTTGTACAAGAATTCTTCCACCAATGCAACAAATTAAACATCTTGTTATCCATAGACTCACATTCTTCCAACAAATGCAAGACTCACATTCTTCCAACAAATGCAAATCCAACTCACTCTTTTTCTCCACCCTCGCGGTTCGTTGTTTTTGTCTAATCCCCTATAATACCGCTTCTTCACTTATGTTTGCTTTGCTAGTCTGAGTCTAACCATCACCACCAACCTCAAGCACATCACGAGAACCAGAAGAGTCATGATGATAATCTTCATTCCCACCAGATTGCACAAATTTATAATAATCATACAACTCTTCCAACAACTTTTTTACTTGTGCAGTCATGGATTTTGCTTTTGCCTCAGGGTAAAAAGTTTCCAATCGATATTCAATATAATCCAATTTGTACCTAGGGTCAAGTATTTGAGCTACCAACAACATCATATTAGCTTTATCCAACCCACCTCTGCCCCCTCCCCCCCAGTACTTAAAAAACTTTACCCTCATGTTAGAGGCCATCCTTATCATAAGAGGATCAGTCAAACTTTCCAATTCATTGATTCTTCGAAATGCCTCACACCAATTTGAAAAATATTCATTTGCTATCACCTGCAAAGAAGCATTGAATCTCAAAGTAATTTGATAAAAGGTCTGTAAGAAACGAACAAATACCATAGAACAATTCCAATGCTCCGAAGTAGGTGGCCTAAACCACTTCTTTCCATCCTCGCTTTCTGAAAAGTAGTGAACATAATATCCATCCTTCTCCTCCAACTGCACAAAAGCTTTTCTTAATTTGTTAGCACTCTCTAACATCAAATATGTTGAGTTCCACCTCGTAGGACAATCCATAGATACCAAAGCCGACGGCCCAATCATCTCATCTTCAACACATTTTTTAAACCTCTCCAATCTAGCAGGAGAAGATCTAACATACTTCACTGCATTTCTAATGGCTACAATCAACTCATGGATATCTTTCAAACCATCACCCACAATCAAATTCAATATGTGGGCACAACATCTAACATGCAAATATTTTCCTCCTAAAACCGTTCCATGCACATCCCAACTATTCAATCTCCGTATCACATAGTTTAAGGCAACAGAATTTGTAGATGCATTGTCAACAGTAATGGTGAAGACTTTTTTAATACCCCATTCTTTTAGAACCCTCTCAATACACCTCCCAATTGATTCCCCTTTATGATCTTCTATTGGAGTGAAGCTCAAAATCCTCTTTTGCAAACACCACTCATCATCAATAAAGTGAGAAGTCACAACCATATAATTAATGTTTTGGACCGAAGTCCAAGTGTCTGTGGTTAGACAAATTCTCACATTACTTTCCTTGAGTTTTCTCTTCAATTCTGCCTTTTCATCAAGAAACAACTTATAAATATCTCTCACCACTGTTCTCCTAGATGACATTTCAAATCGATGGCACAATGCTTTACTATACCTTTGAAATTTACTGTTTTCCACAAATCTAAATGGCAATTCAGCTTTTACAATCATCTCTGCCAATCTTTTCCGACAAAACTCTTGATTAAATGTATATGTAGTCAAATTACTACCAAATTCTTCTAAATTTTTTTTGTTTCACTAATGTTTTTTGAGTTGTATCAACCTGTTTAGCTTTGAATGCCTTACACCTAAATTTAATATGCTTGTTCATGTTTGTGGTCCCATTAGAGAAGGATTCATAAGCATATGTAGCTCCACAATGTATACACCGAGACCTTCTTCTACCTTCCTTAGTTTCAAATATCTTAAAATGCTCCCAACAATCCGACTTAAGCTTACGACTACTTTCATTCTTCATCGACTTCTCTATTTTTTTTTGTCACTCCAAGATTTTGACTTTTTCCAATTGAACTAACATCATCAATATCAAACTCTGACTCCTCACCACTCTCTATACTTTTCCCCATCTATTCACAAGAATCACAACAACAATAACAAACAGAAAACAACAAACAGAAATGAGAAAACAACAAAAACAAACACACATATATGAAAAATCAGAAACTGATAGTCTGATTAATATATATAAATTAACAACAGAAAACAACAAACACACATATATGATAAATCAGCAACTGATAGTCTGATATATATATTAATCTGATAATTTGAAAAATCAGCAACTGATAATCTGATATATATAACTTAACAAAAAACACATTACACACATATATAAAAAATCAGGAACTGATAATCTGATATATATAACTTAACAACAGAAAACAAAAAAATAGAAAACAACAAACACACATATATATAGTCTGATCTTACAACAGAAAACAACAAACAGACATAGAAATCATCACACCCAATCATGTAAAAAATCAAGCCAAAGCAGCAAATAGACTCACCATGAGATGAGAGCTGCTGGTGTCGGCAATGAAGAAGCTAGAGGTGGGGCTGTCGATGTTGGCGATAAGAGCTCGGAGTCGGAGCTGCTGAGTGAGACCCGTCACCGTCGCTGATGGCGATGAAGAAGGTTGCTGGTCACGAGCTGAAAACGCACCTCAGGGCTGTCAGGGTCCGCGATAAGAGCTCAGACCTGTCGTTGTCAGCGCTGAAGGACTGGGTGGTTGCTGGTTGCTACGCTGAAGGAACTGTTGCCGTCATTGGTTGCAGCGCTGAAGGAACTGTCGCTGTCACTGGTTGCTGCGCTGAAGGACCTGTCGTCGTCGCTGGTTGCTGCGCTGAAGGACCTTTTTGGCCGTCGTTGGTTGCTGCTGAAGAAAGACTGGGTGGGTGGGGGTCGGGTTGCTAGTCGGGATTGCGATCTAAAGCTAAGGGTGAGAGGCGGCTTAGACAACTTAGGGTTTGAGACTAATTTAAGTGGCATTTATATAAGGGTATGCGAAATTACGCATGTACCCCTATTTTCACGGATCGAATCGGTTTTGGATATCCCGATCCAAACTTATCCGTGAAACATGGTGTTTTGATGGATGCTGACCCGAACACCCTATTTTTAAACATGTGATCCGGTCTGAACACCCACGGATCGATTCGGATCGGGTCGTTCGGACAGGATCCATGTTCAAATGCCCACCCCTAGTTCCAATTAAATTCATATCATCGACATATACTGCTATAATTGCGAATCCATATTTTGATTTCTTTATGAATACACAAGGACATATAGGATCATTTACATATCCTTCCTTTATGAGGTATTCACTAGGACGATTATATCACATTCGTCTGGATTGCTTTAAACCATATAAAGATCGTTGTAATTTTATTGAATATAAGTTACGAGAATTTGAGTTATATGCTTCTAACATTTTAAATCCTTCAGGGATTTTCATATATATGTTAGTATCTAGTAACCTATATAAATATGTTGTTACTACATCCATAAGGCACATTTCAAGTCTTTCGAAGACTGCCAAACTAATTAAAAATCAAAATGTAATTGTATCCATCATAAGTGTATACGTTTCAACATAATCAATCTCAAGTCTTTGTGAGAAATCCCGTGCTACAAGTGATGTCTTGTGTCTCACGACTTCATTTTTCTTATTACGTTTTTGAACAAATACTCATTTATACCCAACGGGTTTGACGTCTTCAGGCGTCTGGACTACTGGTCCAAATACTTCACATTTGGCTAATGAAGTCAATTCTGCATGAATTGCTTCTTTCCACTTAGGCCAATCATGCCTTTATCGACATTCATTGATACTGTGTGGTTCATGATCATCATTTATTAGCTCAGTAGCTACTGCATATGTAAATAGATTGTCAATGATTATTTTATCACAACTCCACAATTCTCTTGCATAATTTATGAAAATTCCTATATTTTTAAGATTTTGTAATTCTTCAAGAGATTGTACCTCTTTTGGGATACCAGTCTCTGTAGGGGCTGTTAACTCTTTATGAGTTGATATTTTAGAGAATGTGGTATTTTTCATGACTCGAGCATCATTTTTTATAGGATCCTAATTGTCAGGTCCCCATCCCTAGGCAGCCTGACCAGCAACCCTATGATAATCTTCCAGTTGAAATCCCCTCCAACTGAAAGATTCTCATAGAGTTAAGCCGTTAACTTTTTAAATCTTTTTAAACTTTTTCATTTCTAGCAGAAACGTGAAACTTTTTCTTTTTTTTTTTTTATAAAAATTCGGACAGCATAAGAACTGTTTTTCGATTATGTCACCCTACAAGTTTAAAAATTTTCGACACTTTTAAATTTCAATCATCATCTCCACTACCAATCTGGACCTCCGGTCCATTTCCAAAACAATTTCCTAGCCACAAATTCTAATTCAAATCAAATCGATTTCATCACTTTAGAAACGAATATTCATTCTCAAGATCAAAAACTGTAAATCACAAATAAACATTTCAGAATTTCGTATGCATACAAAAGATTATAGAATCATTTTAATTTAATTAAACAATATGTTATCACAACTGTGGTAAAACTTATAAAACTTACAATCCAAAATATATATACATATAACATAAAATTTTATACAAATCAATTTTTATCAATACGAAATGCAATGTACATGACTTCATAGAATTTTTAACTTCTCCAACCCATATATTCTAAGGAAGGAGAGCGCTTATCTTATTCGCTGGTTCCTGCACCTGGGGAGATTTTTATTCATAAAGCATAAAATATATGTGAGCTTGATAGCCCAATGAGTGTCATAAGGTTTCCTGAAAATTCTGCTTATATAAAATAACCTCCCTAAATACGTTTGGCAACATTTTATAATTTTTATAATAAAAAATTAGTTTAATTCCTTTGGAAACTCATTGCTTGATTCATTTTCATAAAATCAATTTCAATACAAATAAATTCATGCTTAATAAATTAATTTTTAAGAAAGTTGCATGGTTTCCATTTTCTATCCAAAACATCTATCAGTGGTGACAATATTAATTCGTAAAAACATTTCAGTATAAAAACATGTCAATCACTGATGTTCTATACCATATGGTACCTTAGGTACGAGCCATCGCTTGGGACTCTACGCCCCCCTGTTCGGTAAGACTTTAGCTATAATATATCCTAATTTGTACATGGATGACAAACTAACTGGACTTTATAGCTCAGTCATTCCCGTTGTTAGTGACAGACTCTCCCCAACTTTGTCATGCACGGATTCAGGTACTCTAGTCGGAAATCTCTGTAGGTGGGACAATCCTTTTTATATAACGAAACAACTCTGCCTCTTGGGGGCAGTCAGCTGTCCAGCTACATCTACCTTTTGGGGGCAGCCACGTAGCAGATACTGTCCACTGATCTATCTGTAACTTTATCATGTTTGGAATATCTATCAGGCTTACTATAAGTTTTAAATTTCATTTCATAAATCATTTTCATTTCACCAAATCCGCATTTCATATAGAATATTTCTTTCATTGAATCCATATTTCATATAAAATGTTTCTATATCCATGCAACTAATTCAATTAAAACTCATTTAGTTTAAAATACATTTCTCAACATATTAAGCATGAATTTTAAACAAATCATAACTTATCAATTTATATATTCATTTCAAAAACTATATGAATCTCATATAATAAAATTTCACATTAAATCTTGTAAATATGGTTTTTCATAAGCATAACATAATAATATAAAATCAATTAGAATGAAAACTTTCGAAAATAATTTAAAGGCACTCACCTATTCACACTATTTTCTTGCCTTTTTTAACCTTCCCTTCTTGATCTTTTTTCTTCCAATTCAATCATCTCACTAATATCTTTCACCCAAGGCTTGCTTCAATTCCCCTTCACTTCCAAATTTGATTTTGTGAAGAATAACCTCTAATAGCTTCACCTCTTCTTGATTCTTTAGGGATGAAAACAAGAGGGAAAAGTTGATGGAAAACCCCTTTAACTTGGCATTCTTTTCCTCTCTTTCTTCTTCCTTTTTCTTTCTTCCTCTTATGACTCCACTTTCTTTTCTTTCTTCTTCTCTCGGTTTTGGCTCTCTCTCACGTCTCTCCTCTCTTTTGACCGACAATGCTCTCTTCTTTCATCTCATTTCACATTTCATTTTATATATTCATCCACCAAATGACAATTTTGCCCTTAAAATTTACTCAAAATCTCAAAAATATCATTCATGAAATCTTGCCAAGTGTCCTCATCGTTATCCCTTATACCACATGTCACTTTTTTCATGGTTGTTTGCCCCACATGTTTATCCTTTCTTATCTCTTTTAATTTGACTTTTTTGGAACGTTCAAATTCAGCTTTTTCGGGATTTTTTTGAAATCCTTTCAAAATTATCGGAGCCTATATTCGGACTTCTTACATACTCCTAGTAACCTTAGTGACTCTTAAAAGTCATTTCATACCCTTTTTTGGCTCGCCGTAAACTCACTAAATCATTTTTGGCGATTTACAGATTGATTATATTTCAATCCGAATCTCTTTCGGAAATATCGTTTGAGTTTCTAAAATATTTCTTGAGCATTTCAATACTTATTTTTATACTTCTCTAAATTTTAGAAATTTTCCGAACATTCTTCTGAATTTTCGGTCAAATCCAAAAACGGTTCCATTCTACTACAAACGGACTCAGTTTTTATCCGTTTCAGTTTCCTTAGACTCTATTATTTATTCCAGAGCTTTTGACTTTGGGGTCCGCTTTTCAAAAAATTTACTATTCACATGGATACTATTCATGCAGAAATACTATTTATCTGAAAACCATTATTTCTCTGAAAATACTATTTCTTCGAAATGCTATTCCTTTGAAAATACTGTTCATGAAATTTTAGGTGTTACACTTATCTTTTGTTTTCCTCTTCTGGAAAATTATATCTTTTGAACCAATTGGTCTACCACGTTTTTGGCGTGCAACAGATGATTCATTTACTGCCATTCGATCAGATTGTTCATCAGGAACAATCACCCGGGCTGGTGTGTTAGCACTTGGTGTATAATATTTTGTTACTTTAGATGCATCTGTAAACGCATCAGGTAATTGATTAGCAATCACCTGAAGATGAATTATCCTTCGTACTTCATTTTCGCTTTGAACTGTACAAGGATCTAAATGAGTCAATTTTGTAATATTCGAAGAAAATTCACTATTCTCTTCAGGAGAAATTTTTTTTTTGTTCTTCTCTTCGTGAGAGGTTTTCCTTTTTCCTAATAGTTAGAAAATTGTCTCATCAAAGTGACAATCCGCAAATCGTGCAGTAAAAAGATCTCCTGTCATGGGTTCAAGAAATCTAATTATTAAAGGTGAATTATAACCCACATAAATTCTTAAATGACGTTGGGGACCTATTTTAGTTCTTTGTGGGGATGCAATAGGGACTTGTACAACACAACCAAATATACGTAAATGTAAAATATTTGGTTCATAACCAAGTACAATTTGTAATGGAGAATACTGGTGAGATGTAATAGGTTTGAGACGAATTAAAGCCGCTGCATGTAGCCCAACATAACCCCATGCAGAAATAAGTAATTGCATATGTAACAATAAAATTCGTGAAATTACTTGAATACGCTTGATAAATGATTCTGTCAAACCATTCTTCATGTGCACATGTGGAATTGGATGCTCAACATCTATTCCAATTGATGCACAGTATTCATCAAACGTTTTTGACGTAAATTCACCAGCATTGTCCATACGTATAAACTTGATTGGATAATCTAGAAAATGAGCTTGGAGTTTGATAATCTATGTCAGCAATCTAGAAAAAATAGTATTACGTGTAGACAATAAACAAATATGTGACCATCGTGCAGATGCATCAATCAACATCATAAAGTATCTAAATGGTCCATTTGTTAGGTGGATAAGCCCACATATGTCTCCTTGCATTCTTTGTAAGAAAGATAGGGATTCCTAATCAACCCTTAAATTTGATGGTCTAATAATTAGTTTTCCTTGTGAACAAATAGTACATTTATTCTCATTGGATGATAGAATCTTCTGGTCCTTTAATGGGTGTCCATGAGAATTCTCAACTATTCTACGCATCATTGTGGATCCTAGATGACCTAAACGATCATGCCAAAGTGAAAATAACTTTGAATATGTGAACTTCTAGTTCACAATTGCGTCAGTTTCAAATTACTTTATATGCACATAATATAAGTCAGATGAATAAGCATTGAGTTTTTCTAAAACAAGCTTTTGGCCTGAAACATTTAATGTAAATAAAGATATTCTATGTTATTCTAATTAGTAGTCTCAATATGCCATCCATTACTATAGATACTTTTGAAACTAAGCAAACTTCTTTTAGATTTGCTTGAATATAAAGCAGTATTTATGCTTAACTTTGTACCATTTGTTAACATGATTATAACTCTTCCAGAGCCTTCAATAAGATCTGCAGGACCAGATATAGTATTTACCTTGGCTTTATGCAAGGTTATATCCATAAAATACTTTTTATTTTGAAGAATATTATGTGTAGTTCCACTATCAACGAGACATATATCCTCAGCTTCCATATTGAAATTGAATTGTCCATCCATATTCCTTTTGTAAAAAGAAGAAAAATATAATAATAATAATAATAATAATAATAACTTTATTGATCTTCTGAATAACAATGATAAATACAATTATAATCCTAATGCAACAAGAAATGATGAATTTTTTAAATTCTAAAATGGAAAATAATACTAAAAACATGACAAATAGTTTTTCAATTTAATTGGCATGGACATGCCCATCACCAATTAAATTATCGATTTTTCCATCTGAATGTTCAAAAAAATCAAAAACATCAAGATGAGTAATGTCCATAGGGTCAAGGTCATTTGCAAAATTTACCTCGACTTTCTTCCTCTTTTCTTTCATGGATGCTTGATAAAGGTCAACTAAATGCTTAGATGTACGGCAAACACGTGACCAATGTCCTGTCATGCCGTATCTATAACAAGTATTATTAGCATTTTTAATATGTTTGTTGCCTTTATCATGTTTGGCTTCAACAACATTTTACTTCTAGGGAATATTTTTCTGATTTCGCTGACTTGAAGATTTTTTTACTACTCCGGCCACGAGAATTGCGACCATATCTACGCCCATGTTGACGTCCATGTCTTTGATATGATCTATGGTCCCTTTTTGAGCTAGCATTTGCTTCTGGCAATACTGAGGAACCATTTGGGCATAGTTCATGATTTTTCAATAACAACTTGTTATTTTGTTCTGCAACTAAAAGACATGATATTAGCTCAGAATATTTTTGTGAACCGATGCTTTCGATATTGCTGCTGTAGGAGCATATTCAAGGCATGAAATGTAAAGAAAGTTTTCTCTAATAAATCTACATCGGTTAATTTTTCACCATATAACTCAAGCTCTGAAGTGATGTCAAAAAGAGCAATATTATAGTCACTAACAGACTTATAATCCTGAAGTCTCAGATGGTGCCAATTATATCGAGTTCTAGGGAGAATAATAGTCTTTAGATGATCATATCGATCTTTCAAATTTTTTCACAAAATCAATGGATCTTTCACCGTGAGATATTGAGTTTTCAAACTCTCATACAAGTGGCAGCGAATAAAAATCATCGTCGTAGCCTTATCTTGTGTTGTTACTGTATTGTTCTCTTTTATAGTATCAACCAAATTCATTGATTATAACTTCAACTCGATATCAAGAATCCATGATTGATAATTTTTTCCAGTAATGTCAAGCACATTGAATTCAGGTTTGGTGGAGTTCGACATCTCCAAAATGCTAAAAAGATAAAACAATATATAATTAATATTGCTGTGAACAATGAAAGAAATAATATAGATAAAATTTAATATTAATTCCATAGTTCACATAAATCTCAACATGATGTTAGAAATATATACATGAGTTCATAGCCATAAATTAAACAAACAAATGTCAAAGAAGAATAGAAAGAAAAATTTATTTTGATTGTATATGGTATAAAAAATATAAATAACAATTCAAATATTGCATATCCCATCATGATAATTTTTGATAAAATAAGAATATTAAATCAATGTATATTTCAATGGCAGGCAATACTTAATGAATGAGATTAAAATATAAAGTATTTCCTTTTTTTTTTTCGTAGACATATATATATATATATATAAACACATATGCTACAATATATTATTTGAATCATAAAATTGAGAGTAAAGAATTTTTAATTACAATTGATTTTAATATTTAGAACTTCTTGTTCTAAACAATTTAGAAATCTAAAACTTCTAGTTATAAATATTTTGGAAGTTTAGAACTTCTAGTTCTAAAATATTTTGAAAACTTCAGGTTCCAAAAAATTATATACATTCACACCATAATTAATATAAATATAAGAAAAATCAAATAAAAGCAAGAATGATAATACTACTTCAAATAATACACTGTAATAATAAGATTATTTGAATAAAATAGTAGGAAGTAAATCATATAAATAAAATCTCTCATACTATATTATCTTAATCAAATAGTAGAAAGTAGATCATATGAATAAAATCTCTCATACTAGACTCGTGCTGATAACATGTTATAAAATAAATTATAGAACAATGGATTTAGAATACTAACCACAATAGTAATGAAGAGAGAAACAAGAGAAATATGATAAATGAAATTCAATTGATGATCTTTTAATGGTTACAATATAGGCCTATTTATAGATAAATTGAAGAATAATTTTCATAATAAAATAATAATAAATAAGGTAAAGATCATATATTTATAACAATATACAATATATTATATATTTTATTTATAAATAACTTAAAAATATATTAAAATAATCTAATTTATCTTCTATCAAACAATGCAGCATTGTGGGAGACTTGAAGTCTCCCATTATTACTTTATTGTCAAACTTGTTTACTCACCATTAATGATCCTCGCGTGACTCACATTGCATCTCTTTTCTTCCTTTTCCAATTTTCTTTTCACACAGTAATTGGTTTTTGCTTTTGATATTTAATTGCTTTTATAGTATTCATTGTTTTTTATGAAGGTCGTTCATGGCTTTGGCTTCTCTGTCTTATTATTGTATAAATCAATATAGACGTCGATCATGGGTCATAAATGTCGATAAACTTTGCAGGAATTTCGTAATACGAATGGAATGAATTTAAGTCGAGTCATCTTGGGTCACCATCCAAGGATCCATGAAAGAGAAAGAAATCCTTATTATACCAAGAGGATTCATTAAAAAAAGAAAAAGATGTAGTGGTGTGAAAAAAGCAGGAGACAGGATGGGACACAAATTTATGTAATTTACCTTTTCTTTCTCCATCGGTTTCTATATAGTATGGTTTCATTATTTATTCCTATCACTTGTTAACCACAGAACCCACAATTCAAACAATAATTCTCTCCATGGCGAAATATTATTCCCTCGTTATTGTTGCCACGGCTTTTTTAGTTAAAAGTTTGATGCTGTCCTTGGTTATATGGCGGTAGCATCCAACATTACCACAGATCAACAAGCTCTTCTTACCTTAAAAACTCATATAACTCATGATCCTACAAATGGCTTGACCAATAATTGGTCTACAAGTACGTTTGTCTGTGATTGGATTGGTGTCACTTGTGATTTTCGTCACTATCGAGTCACAGTCTTGAATATTTCGTAGTTTGATCTGGAAGGTACCATCCCTCCTCAACTTGGAAATTTATCCTTCCTAAAAGTACTTGACATCAGAAACAACAGTTTCCATGGCTCTCTTCCTACTGAGTTGGCTCGATTACGTCGATTGAGAATAATAAATGTCTTGTTCAATAGCTTCAACATGGAGATCCCTTCCTGGTTTGCCTCCTTACCAAAACTTGAACGCTTAATTTTAAGAAGTAACAAATTCATGGGGACAATTCCACCTTCCTTAGGCAACATATCATCACTAGAAGTACTTGGTCTTGGTCATAACCAGTTTTCAGGTCCCATACCCTCCTCCATCTTCAACCTATCTTCACTGAAAATTCTTGATCTCAGCTACAACGATCTCACAGGTTCTTTTTCTTCTATCATCCTTAACGCACATGCCTTCATTACTATTGATTGATTTAATTATCTGTTGAATTTCCAACAATATATTTTTCAATTATCTTTCTAATAATATAGAAATTCTTTCTTGATTTGTCTGGATACATGGTTTGATGGCGAAATACCTTCAACTTTATCATAGTACTAATACCTGAAATATTTATCTTAATCTTTTAATAATTTCACAGGAGAGATACCTACAGGAATTGGGAAATTGACTAGGCTTAAGAAGATATATTTTGCCTACAACAGACTCCAAGGTATGAATCATCTTAAACATTATTATAGAGTTGGCTTAATTAGATACAGACGTTATTGTTACACATTGTCAATAAATTCTAACTTTAATTTGCTTAAATACTTGAAGGTATGAAAATACTGTTTACAGGGATGGAGTTAGGTGGTGACTGGGGTAGGCTTGACCTTGAATTTTTTTTTTTTTTATTATATAATAATAAAATTATAGTTATCTTAAAATTTATTAATATATATTTTTCATTTATTAATTCTTTTAATACCAAAATAAATATCTACTTACTCCGAAGCTACTGTATGTACTTTTTTGTTTATATTTACATTTTTATTCAAGTATTGTAAATATAGTAGTTTTGTTATATATGAAATTTTATTTAAGTTGTTCATATTTTGTTTTTTTTCTTTTATCATAATATTAGTAGCATAGTACAATACTAAATTTAATATCTTTTAGTGTTTTTCCTAATGCACTCTTTAATTTGAAATGCAGTAATAATTATGATTTTCAAAATATAGATTATCTTTATTTAAAGAAAAATTATTGATACTATAATGTTATTATTCTATAATTCATAGTTAATAAGTTTAATGATTCAAATATCCCTAAAACTTGGTTGATTGCTTGCATTTCATGTTTCTTTCATATTTTCTTTAATCATTTTACTCTCTTTTTATAAACATATTTATTTATAATATGAATTTCAAGGGATAACACTTGTTATATTTCCTCTAGGTAGGTATACACATTTTTTAATTTATGAAATGTTTTTTTTATGTCGTTAAAGCTCATTTAAAAAAGTTTGTTCTAGCCCACCTTAATGTATAATCCTGGCTACGTCCCTGTTATTTAGTTTCCTTTTGTCCACTGATGAGATTAATTTGTTTAAGCAAATATTGTTGGCTTTACAGGAAAAATTCCACAAGAGTTGGGTAATCTTGTAGAATTGGACACAGTAATGCTACAACACAATGCCCTCATAGGATCCATTCCTTCACTTATGTTCAATGTTTCTTCTTTAACCATTGCGGACTTTTCCAATAATAGCTTGACAGGTACTCTACCGGACGAAATGTGCCGACATCTTCCTCTTTTGAGTGGATTGTTCATGTCTAACAATCAATTGACCGGTCAAATCCCAAAGAACTTGTGGCAATGTCGAAGTCTTGAAATTATTTCATTATCATATAATCAATTTGAAGGAAAAATACCAAGAGATATTGGGAACTTGACATTGGTCACCAGACTATATATTGGTTATAACAAATTGACAGGTACCCTATACACCTCTCTTATATATTTAAATTTTCATTACCGAATTTTTATTGTAGTCTTCCTAGTATTCTTCATGTGATTAGTAGACGGACCTTGTTTAACTACAAGAATTTTAATAAAAGATTGAGATTAGAAAAACCCATAGCCTTTAATTGAAAAATACCCTTTATATTTAAAATAAGACATTTTTTATTTAGTTTTTTTTTTTAAATGTATAGCATTTATTAAAGTACTTATTTTTAGTTTTTAATAATGTAACAAATAAAATATAGTTTAGTTAATAATTCAATGGTATATATGTCAGTTTCTTTTTCTTTTTCTTTTTCTTTTTTTTTTTTGTGTTTCTATCTTAAAAATTAGTGTTAATAGTTGCTTATGCTTTATGTTAATAGTAGGCAACACATCCAAGTTTTTTGTGAACTTGGGTTCGACACCCAAATAATAGTTGTCGCTTTCTCACGTTGTATGGGCCACCCTCCCACCGTTGTATGGGCTGACCTCTCCTATATGGGAGTTACTCTTTGGACTGCATCACTAGTATCTCATTCCACATGGTTCCGGTAGTCTTTTAGACCAATCCTAGTGATAAAAAAAAAAATTATTGCTAATATTACTATTCATAAATATGGTTTACATATACATTTTATAAGTATATTCATTTTTAAATTTTAAAAATGAAATCATCACTCTAAATATCCAGTTTAATATCAAGAATAGCACCTTTATCTTTTTCTTTTTCTTATTGGATGTGTAAATTTTTTAAATCCCACAACTAATAAAATTATACTTATTGCAGGAGAAATTCCATGGGAGCTGGGCAACCTTGCAAAACTAGAAATGCTATCATTGATACATAATGCCTTAACAGGGTCCATTCCTTCAATTATGTTCAATGTTTCTTCTTTAACCATTGCAGACTTTACCAATAATAGCTTGACAGGTTCTCTACCTGACAACATGTGCCGACATCTTCCTCTTTTGAGTGGATTGTTCATGTCTAACAATCAATTGATTGGTCAAATCCCAAAGAACTTGTGCAATGTCGAAGTCTTGAAATTATTTCATTGTCATATAATCAATTCAAAAGAAAAATACCAAGAGATATTGGGAACTTGACATTGGTCACCAGACTATATCTTGGTTATAACAAATTGACAGGTACCCTATACACCTCTCTTAGATAATTAAATTTTCATTACCTAATTTTTATTGTAGTCTTCCTGGTATTCTTCATGTGATTAGTAGACGGACCTTGTTTAACTACCATAATTTTGACAAAAGATTGAGATTAAAAAAACCCACAGTCTTTAATTGAAAAATACCAATTATATTTAAAATAAGATAATTTTTATTTAGGTTTTTTTTTTTAAATGTATAGCATTTATTAAATTATTTATTTTTAGTTGTTTATAATGTAACAAATAAAATATAGTTTAGTTAATAATTCAATAGTATATATGTCAATTTCTTTTTATTTTTCTTTTTTATGTGTTTTATCTTAAAAATTACTGTTAATAGTCTTATGCTTTATGTTAATAGTAGGTAGTCCATCCAAGTTTTTTGTGAACTTGGGTTTGACACCCAAATAATAGTGGCCGCTTTCCCACATTGTGTAGGTCGCCCTTCCACTACTGTATGGGTTGACCGCTTTTATATAAGAGTTGTTCTTCAGATCCCATTCCACATGGTTTTGGTAGTCTTTTGACTCAATCTTAGTGATAAAAATAAAAAATTATTGCTTATATTACTATTCATAAATATGGTTTACATATACATTTTATAAATACATTCATTTTTAAAATTTAAAAATGAAATCATCACTCTAAGTATCCAATCTAATATCATGAATAGCACCTTTATCTTTATCTTTTTCTTATTGGATGTGTAAATTTTTTAAATCCCACAACTAATAAAATTATACTTATTGCAGGAGAAATTCCATGGGAGCTGGGCAACCTTGCAAAACTAGAAACGCTATCATTCATACATAATGCCTTAACAGGGTCCATTCCTTCAATTATGTTCAATGTTTCTTCTTTGACCATTGCAGACTTTACCAATAATAGCTTGACAGGTTCTCTACCTGACAACATGTGCCGACATCTTCCTCTTTTGAGTGGATTGTTCATGTTTAACAATCAATTGATTGGTCAAATCCCAAAGAACTTGTGGCAATGTCGAAGTCTTGAAATTATTTCATTGTCATATAATCAATTCGAAGGAAAGATACCAAGAGATATGGGAAACGTGACTTTGGTCACTAGACTACATCTTGGTTATAACAACTTGATAGGTACGTTATACATCTCTCTTAGATATTTAAATTTTCATTACCTAATTTTTATTATAGTCTTCCTAGTATTCTCCATGTGTGTTAGTAGATCGACCTTGTTTAACCACCTGAATTTTGACAAAAGATTGAGACTAGAAAAACCTAGAGTTTTTAATTTAAAAAATACCCTTTATATTTAAATATAAGATTTTTCGATTTAAGATTTTTTTTTCATGTATAGCATTTATTAAAGTATTTGTTTTTAGTTTTTTTTTTTTTTTTTTTTATAATAGAACAAATAAAATATAATTTTTTTTATTTTTTATTTTCGTATATTCTTATCTTAAAAATTAGTACTAATATTACTACTCTTAAATATGGTTTACACAGACAGGTTATATTATAATCATATTTAAAATTTAAAAATAAATCATCACTCTAAATGACAAGACCCAAATCGGATTCCCTTAGGCTACGGTCCGATCGGTCTTGCCTGGCGCTCCGACAGACCTCCTTTAAACCCTACTAGGCGGGCTAAAGGAATCCGCAGAGTGAGCCCTTGCACTTGCGCTTTAGACTTCCCTCAAAACTAATTTAAATTCATTTGTTGGAACTAGTTGAGTTGGTTTTTATTTAGAGACATAAAAGCGATCATTTAGCGAAAACCATTTTAAAGAAAATTCGGTAGCATAACGGTTGCATTTCCAAAATTCCCAAATTCACCTGTAAAGAAAATACACTCCCGTATAATTTCAATCACAACTCAATTTCATTTTCCACAAACATACATCTTCTAGTTTATCAACATTCTCAAAACTATCCGTGACCATAACTAATTTAAGAGAAACAATTTCGCTAAGCAAGAGAAATCACAAATGCTACATCTTAAGAAAACTTTACAATGTCATTCTTATCACAAAAATGTAACATTATAGTTTAAAGAGGGTAGTCCCAAAAGATACAAAAAAATAAAAAATAAAAAAAATGATGCATGCAAATATTTCTAAGTTTAACAAAATGCAACATGGGTTCATGCGATGCATCCGTCAGGAGTGCGCCCACCTATGTTGATGAAGGAGTTCCCTCTCCACATGCACCCACGCTAGTACCTGCAAAGGAATTTTAGGAAGAAAAAGAGGAAATGGTGAGCTCATAGAAGTTCGGTGAGAAATTCTACACCTTTTGGTTCAATAGTTTTACTTTCTTAAATCATGAGAAGGTTATGCAAATATTTCAATATAATGAGAATAGGAACACAGTTTCAAAGTGACTGAACTGAATCTCACGATCAACTATAACTCATTTCTTAAAGCGTTAAGTTTCCAAATAAATTCTTAGCTTTCTAAAAATACCATTTATACCCCTTAAATACTCTAATCACGCAATGACTGAACTAATGTCGCAAAATATGGCATGTCACGTGGCGATTTTTCAACCGACACCAACCGTGACGCTTCTGAGACCCTTTGACGACTATGTGCAGAATTTTTCTGCATTACAAATCGTAGCGTGAGATAACATCCCAAGGCTTTGCCTTATTCTGCGGGATATTCCTGTTGGGTCTAAATCTATAATTTTGAGGGTATACTTATGGCCTTTGAAAAATTATCTTTCACTAAGTGCATTATGCATCAAATAACTTATTTATCAAAACTTTGGCTCAAAACTTTCAATTTTGAATTTTCATCAAGGTTGCTTTGTTAGCACTTACATTATAACAAATATGATAACCTTCTCAACTAAAAGCTTACACAATAATGATTCATTCATAGTCTAATAGTGATAATACTTTACATATTATAATACAACGTACGTCAACCGAGTTTTAGCACGTACCTGGCTTCAAGGCTTACGGAAGGGCTTTATTGGGTTTCTCGAGCTCCACTCGCTTGCTTCACACCTACACATTGCTTTCACATTTAGAATGTACTCACATAAACTACACAAAACTACAAATAGTGTTTCCAATGCAACTACACAATACAATGTCTTTTTTAACTACAATTTCCTCATCTTGGTTCTAACTTAACTAGAGCTTTAAAGTTTCAATTTCTTTTCATGGATCTCATTTATTATCACCTAGGAACACCTTTATACGCTCGAAATATTTTTTTGAAGCTCGAAACGAAATTTGATCTTTTTAGACCTCCTTTGGTTGAACCTATACTAAGGAGCAATCCCTAGCTTTTCTTCCATCCATTTTTGCTCCAATCATCTCCCTAACTCTCATTTAGGTCAGCTCATAAGTGAATTCGAAAAGAAATAGCCGCCGGGTGGAGGTTCCTAGCCAAAACCCCCTATTTTTCATTACTTTTTCATGCCGCAATTCACCACTCTCATATTCTATACTCAATCCTCTTTTCATTAAGGTTCCTAGACTTGTGTATTCTCAATTATGATCATATATCACATGAAAATACAAAGAGGAAGTGACATTGCATGGTAGTTACTAATACCCTTCACCTAGCCTAAAGCAACACATTAGGTTCTTTCTCTTTCTTTTCAATTTCAAACATTTCTATAGGATTCTCTAATCTCTAACATGCATGATTTTAAGTTTATTCTTATCAAAACTTAATGGGGTCACACACCCTTAGAGTTGTCGTTACTACACCCACACACACACACACATAATACATTGCTTCTTTCACTTCTCAAGCTTGCTTCTTGATTACTCTCTCAAACATTTCATCAAACACCTTAAATGCACCTTAATTTGCTTAAACAAATTTTAAATCACTTTCTAGGGTTTTGCTCACATAAACCCTAACTCTAACCTCTCATGTGATTCCACCTAAATCAAGTTCCCTTTTTAGTGTTCTAGAGTTCTAATCTTAGTTTAAATTAGTACCCACATCAATTTCTCAACAAACATCAACCCAACACTCAACATTTCATACAACTTGATTATTACTATTTTAAAATCAAATATCATGGAAACTTACCTTAAATCTTGCTCAAATCTTAATTTTCTAGTTTAATCCAATCCAAAATCTTGATTTGAAGCTTGGAATGGCTTGGAGTGGCCTTGATCTTCACTCCCCTTTTTGGTCCCCTTCTTGTCGTCCCTCTCTCTCTCTCACAATGTATTTTCTTTCAATTTTTTTCTAAGTGTTGGAAGACAACACTCTATATATATATATATATATATATATATCTTGATTGGAGAAATGACTACAATGCCTTTATCTAGTTTATATCACTATTAGTTCCCCATTTTACTCCTAAGGTTTTTACTAATTACTTATGATGATACTAAAATGTAATACTCATGGAATTTTATATTTTACCTCATAATTCATTTACTAATACTAAGAAATCCACACTTAGGAATGAGGGCTTACACTAAACATCCAATCTAATATCATGAATAGCATCCTTATCTTTTTCTTTTTCTTATTGAATGTGTATACTTTTTAAATCCCACAACTAATAATATTATACTTATTGCAGGAGAAATTCCATGGGAGCTGGGCAACCTTGCAAAACTAGAAATACTATCACTGATACATAATGCCTTAATAGGGTCCATTCCTTCAGTTATGTTCAATGTTTCTTCTTTAACCATTGCAGACTTCACCAATAATAGCTTAATAGGTACTCTACCTGACAACATGTGCCAACATCTTCCTTTTTTGAATGGATTGTTCATGTCTAAAAATCAATTGACTGGTCAAATCCCAAAGAACTTGTGGCAATGTCGAAGTCTTGAAATTATTTCATTGTCATATAATCAATTCAAAGGAAAAATACCAAGAGATATGGGAAACGTGACTTTGGTCACTAGACTACATCTTGGTTATAACAACTTGATAGGTACGTTATACATCTCTCTTAGATATTTGAATTTTCATTACCTAATTTTAACTATAGTCTTCCTAGTATCCTCCATGTGCGTTAGTAGATCGACCTTGTTTAACCACCTGAATTTTGACAAAAGATTGAGACTAGAAAAGCCTAGAGTTCTTAATTGAAAAAATACCCTTTATATTTATAATAAGATATTTTGATTTAAGATTTGTTTTTTTCATGTATAGCATTTATTAAAGTATTTATTTTTAGTTTTTTTATAATATAACAAATAAAATATAATTTAATTAAAAATTCAAGGGTATATATTTTAATTTTTATTTATTTATTTTTTTGTTTCCATATATTCTTATCTTAAAAATTAGTACTAATATTACTACTCTTAAATATGTTTTACACATATAGGTTATATTATAATCATATTTAAAATTTAAACAATAAATCATCGCTCTAAACATCCAATCTAATATCATGAACAGCACTATTATCTTTTTCTTTTTCTTATTGAATGTGTATACTTTTTAAATCCCACAACTAATAAAATTATACTTATTGCAGGAGAAATTCCATGGGAGCTGGGCAACCTTGCAAAACTAGAAATACTATCACTAACACGTAATGCTTTAATCGGGCACATTCCTTCACCAGTGTTCAACCTTTCTTCTCTAACGATTATGGACTTTGCATTTAATAATTTCACCGGTAACCTTCCACTGGAAAATATGTGTCAACATCTTCCTGCTTTACAAGAATTATATTTATCTTATAACCAGTTCACCAGTCAAATCCCAAAGGATTTATGGCACTGTAGAAATACTCAAATTGTTTCATTGATATTTAATCAATTCCAAGGAAGCATTCCAAGAGAAATCGGGAACTTGACCAAACTCACTCAACTATCCCTTGGCAGTAACAACTTAATAGGTACATTAGCTATAAACTTTATTCTCTATTTTTGTTTTCAATTAAATTTTTTGTTGACTAACTTTTATTGTGTGGAATAATTTCTTTAAAAGTTTCATTAACCTACCTTGAACTTCATAAGTAAGCATGCATAAACGTAGCTAGTGGCTATATAAGCTAGAAACGGAGAAAGCTTTGTCGATTATTTTTCCACTTTTTTTTCCCAAAAATTTTAGAAAAATTTATTTTTAAAATATTTTTGTTAAGAAATGTATTTTAAGGAAAAATATTTTTTGAGAAAAAATGTTTCAAATTGAATTTTTATAGAGATAGAATATTAATTTATAATTTTTCTATAAAAATAGACTTGTCTTTTTCAATGTGTAAGTTTTATATAAGTAGATGGACATATAAAATCATGTGGTAAGTGTATCTTTCAAGCATTCTTTATACAATACTGTCACTTCCATGATATTTGTTTTCTTTATTCTCTCAGGTTCAATACCAACTGAACTTGGTGATCTTCACAATCCAAGGCTATTGAATCTCGCTAATAACACATTAACCGGCCTCATCCCATCATCAATTTTCAATCTCTCAAAAATCGAAGTGATTGAACTATTCATGAATAGCCTCTCAGGCACCCTACCACCAAGCTTTGGTGATGGGCTTCCAAATCTGAAGGAGCTTTACCTATGGAATAATAAACTACATGGATTCATCCCGAACTCCATCTCCAATGCTTCTCAACTCACCAACCTACAGTTGGATAAAAATTCCTTCTCTGGCCCTGTTCCCACAACTCTCGGTAACTTAAGGAATCTACAGCGCCTCCTCATCTCCTCAAATCAATTGACGAGAGAACCATCTTCTCAAGAATTGTCCTTTCTCTCCTCTTTGACGTACTGCAAACATTTGACAATACTTCTTTTGGGTGATAACCCTCTAAATGGCACACTTCCAACTTCCATAGGAAATATCACTTCTCTCAAACGTTTTAAGGCGGATAATTGCAAAATCAAGCGTAGTATTCCGCAAGAAATTGGCAACTTAAGATACTTGACACATTTACGCCTCGGAAACAATGAATTGGTTGGAACTATTCCGGCTGCAGTTGGAAAAATGAGGACGCTGCAAGTCTTGTATCTTGTTGGCAATAGATTGCGAGGATTTATTCCAAATGAGATTTGCAACTTGACGAACTTAGGTGAACTACATTTAAGTGACAACAAGTTCTTTGGATTAGTACCAGCGTGTTTGGGTGATGTTATTTCACTAAGAGTCCTACTCCTGAATTCCAACAATTTGAGTTCTACAATACCTTCGTCACTGTGGAATCTTGAAGATATTCTGCAATTGGACTTGTCAAGAAATTCGTTTAGTGGACGGCTACCATTGGGCATTGAAAAGCTAAGGGCTCTTATTCATCTTGACCTAGCATGGAATGGATTTTCAGGTGAGATTCCTAGCAACATTGCAAACATCCAAACCCTCATTAACTTTTCTGTGGCACACAACAGACTAACAGGCTGCATCCCTGAATCATTTGGAAACTTGATCAACTTGGAATTATTGGATTTATCTAGTAATAACCTCTCTGGAGCAATTCCCGATTCTTTAGCGAAACTAAAGTACCTTAAATCTATGAATGTGTCATTTAATAGATTGCAAGGAAAAATTCCCATAGGAGGAGCTTTTGCAAACTTTTCAGCAAAATCATTTATGGGAAATGATGAACTTTGTGGTGCTCCACATTTGCAAGTCCCCCCTTGTAAAAGTGGTACCAATCGACAATCCAAGACAAAGAAATTAGTGATATTAATATGCATAGTATTGTCAATTGCATCGGCAGTAGTTGTATTAGCTCTCATAATTCTATGGTGTAATAGAAGCCCAAAGAGGAAAGCAAATTCTTTAGATAGGGAAGACGTTTCAACTCTTTCAACATGGAGAAGATTTCACTATGAAGAGCTTTATCATGCAACAAATGGATTTGAGGATAGCAATTTACTAGGCATAGGAGGTTTTGGCTTAGTATACAAAGGAAAACTTTTAGATGGGGAGGACATAGCTGCAAAAGTTTTCAATTTGCAAGAAGAGAGGGCATTAAGGAGTTTTGATGATGAATGTCAAGTAATGAGTAAAATTTGTCATCGTAATCTAGTGAAAATTATTAGTTGCTACTCCAACTTTGATTTCAAAGCCTTGGTACTGGAATACATGCCTAATGGGAGCTTAGAAATGTGGTTATATTCCCACAACCATTGTGTGGATATGATCCAGAGAATGGACATAATGATTGATGTAGCAATGGCATTGGAATATCTCCACCATGGTTATGGAACAACTATTGTACATTCCGATTTAAAGCCTAGCAATATCATGCTAGATGAAGATATGGTTGCTCATGTGGGTGATTTCGGCATTGCCAAACTCTTAGGTGAAGAGAATACTATGACATAGACCTACACTTTGGCCACTATTGGATATATGGCACCAGGTAACATCCATAATTTCTGATTTTTTGTTTGGTAAATGCATGCATATGTTCATCTATTAAATGCATACCTACAAATACAAATTGTACGTACAGTGTTTAAATTTTGTTTTAACTTATCCAGGCATCTCATGATTTCATCAATAATTTTTCTCCTACTATTTCTAGATTCATTATGTCTTGTTTATCATCTTTTAACTATAATTAGCTTTGACCTTAATTGTAGAGTATGGATCGGAAGGAATTGTTTCAATAAAAGGGGATGTGTACAGCTTTGGTATTTTACTATTGGAAACATTTACAAGAAAGAAGCCCACAAACAATATATTTGAGGAAGGAATGAGCTTGAAGTGCTGGGTACAGCAAGCATTACCTCATTCATTACATGAAGTAGCAGATGCTAATTTACTTGATGAAGAAAATTTCACTACTACCAAGGACTGTATTTCATCTATTCTGGAACTAGCTGTGGATTGCTCAATAGATTTGCCCGACAGGAGGCCTGACATATCTAATGTCCTTAGAAAACTTGTACATATTAGAGCTAGGTTCCAAAAGAGTAGTGTGGCCACACAATGAAGTCTAAATATTGTTGTCAACATCGTATAAATGTCTGTACCAAATCTAAGAAGAGTGTGGTTCTTACTATTGTAGAAGTTGTTTATTATATAAAGGGAATACTGCATGCCAAGCCTTTCCTTAAAAAAAAAAAATAAATAAAATTGCATTGACTTTAATATCAATATGCTTGAAAGTGCTTTTTTTTTTTTTCCTTTTTTTTTGTTGGTTTTGTGTCTGACTATAATGCAAATTTGTTAACATTGCAAGTTGCCTTTTATGTAAATCAAGGTCCTTAAATGACATATATCACTTTGACTTTTAGATATCCTAGTCAATGAGACAATGACTCCTCTTGTCTCAACAAGACAAGATTTCAATTTTGAATTATCAGGAGGCCCATAGAAAATAGGTTGGGCTTGCACATACGTCTTCAAGTTCTGGGATTTAAGTGTATAGGGAATATTGTCTTTAATTCAGTGGATTTGAAAGTGCTTTCTTTTACAATTTATTTTATGTCTATCTTATGAATATTTAATTTTTATTATTTTTAAAGACATAAAGTGAGTTTTAGATTTTGTTTTCCTAACAAGGTTTAACTACTTTACTAGTTGAGTAAAATCATCCATTAATAACAACTTTTGGATATTTTTTAATAACCATTTTTACAACTAATTTAAGAAATTCTATTATTGAGTAACCTTATCTAATCAGTAATGTAGCTAAACATTTTCTAACAAAGATTAAAAAAAAAAAAAAGAAGCAAGTATACTTCAATGCTTGCTTAGATCAAAATTCACAAGTACTTTTCTAAAAGTTAAATCTTGTAACCCAAGAGAAAATTTGGCCCGTTGTCATCTCTGTTTTCCTTTGCTTGGACGGGATTTCATGTGCTTCTGCCTTTGCTAGCTTTCTTGAAACATATAGTCATCTCACATTTGAAACTGAGAATTCGATTAAATGACCTATTGTAGTGATTGAAACTACTTTTAATGTCGTGTCATATTACATGTGATAAATTGGTGATGGCATAAAGACATTTGTTTTGTCTTCATAAATATTTTGTGATTATAGAAAAATTAGGTGATTGGTGGAGAATTAAATTTTCTACATGTGTATTAAATTCATAACCACCACAAAGAAAATCTGTGTTGTTAGCTTGGTCACTATTTGCTTATGTATGTATGGGATAATCCCACTTTCCCCTTATAGTTTGATATAATTGCCAATTAACCTTATAGTTTCGAGAAATCTTATTTTACCCCCTATTGTCTACAATAGTCTTGCTTATTTTTGGTAATGTTATTTCACATTTTTGTAACTGTTTATACTGAGTATAATATACATGTATATTACAGTTATTTTTACTATTCTTTAGTTCAAACAGAATTAATACTCAAACATAATATTTTATTAAAAATAACTATAATTATGTTAACTAAAAAAAAAATCATTGTTATATATTTCTGGAAAGCAAAAAAAAAAAAAAAAAAAAAAAAAAAAAAAAAAAGAAGAAGGAGGTTGTCCTTTCCATTAGGGCAACATCTATCCAAGTTGGAGGAGACTTACCTCTTGTCTTTACTGTTGAAAAAATAGGATAAATACCCATTTTAAGAACACCCATTTTTTGTTAGGTTAGAGATTTGATTTAGACAAATCAAGATAAATTCATGGAAAAAAATGGTACTTGAATGAATGAAAATTGAATTAAAGATTTAATTTACAAAATATAATTATTGAATTAAGTATCATGAATGTAGCTATTGAATTTAGAAAAGTATAACTGCAAAACTAAATTGCAAATTTAATTTTTCAAATTGCAAGTATTATGTAACACCCTTTTTTTTTTAACTGAGTACTGTAGACTAAATGTATAAAGTATACTTTTAACTATGGAAATAAATGATTTTTCTAGAAAGTGGCAAAGTTGTAAATAAAGTGAAATGTCAAAGGATATTTCGGGAAAGTAAAGAATTCCCTAGAAAATGGCCAACTTGTAAATTTAGGGAAGTTTAAGGGTTACTGTTAAACTTGATCCATGCCTATATATATAGTTGAGTGTTGTCATAAAAGTGGTAGAGATAAAGTGGAAGAAAAGAAAAATCTAGAGAAGAAAGAGGAAGTTGTCAGCAAATCAGGAATAGGTGGGACAGTAGCTGCATAGGTTGTCCTTCTGCCATTTTTGAAGGGTAATCAAGTTATAGAAAGGTGAAAAACGAGTTTAGAAGGATTATCAAACCAGATTTAGTAAGAATCAAGTAATAAGATCAAGTTTTCAGAGATTTCTATTAGTGAAAAGTCTGTCAAGAACAATCCATGGACTGCACCTGATGTTATTAAGGATTTTGTACCTAGATCTGGAGATTTGAAGCAGCAAATGAGTGGGAAAGCAAGCCAAGAGACTGCGAAGAAATTGGTAAGTGAAATAACTAAGAAAGCATGTTGATTTGATGAAGTTTGATTGTTGTTTAGGATGTTAAATTTCTATCGCAAAACCTGTTGTGGTTATGATATGGTTTTATGTGAAGAAATTGATTAAGTGTTGGTGAGTTTATGTCCGTGAAATTTGATGAGATCGGGATGTGTTGATCCTTGTATGAGTGTAAATCCTGGAAAGGAAATGTTAAAATTTAATACGCGTGAGTTAGGGCAGGAGCTCGTGAGGTGCAAGTTAGGTGATACCCGTAGCTCTTTTTAGCACCTGTCGAGTTGGACTAGGGCGCAAGCTCATAAGGGACGAGCTGGGCGATGTCCGTAGCTTTTTTCAGTATTTGTTGGAACCGGACGAAGGTAGAAGGCCGCCAAGAGCGAGCTAAGTAAGCTTGCCAAAACTGAGCAGTACTTGTAGTTCGAACAAAGCTAAACGTAAGAAGAAGCTTGCAAAGGGCGAGCTTGGTGGTGCATAAGAATCGAGCTGAGCTAGAAGAAGGTAGCAACTCGCAGAAAGGGTAAGTTGGATGAGCTGATCTGAGCTCGCAACTCAATCTGGACTGGGCAATATTGTAGTCCGTTACCTTTTGAATGAGATTATAAGTTATATCGATAATTGCATTGACTTGGAATTGAGGTGTCTCGTGTGCATTCTGATCGGAGTCTCATTTGTATTAAGTGTAGGTGACGAGACAAGCTAGCAAAGGTCGTTGAAGAATAGTTATTGTTGAACCAGGAAGCAAGCTGTGAGTGTAAAAATATTTTTATCAATGTTGAATATATTTTAGTTTACCTTGCAAGCATTTTTGCAATTCTCCATTTCTTGTTTCTAGTTTATAAATGATTTTATGAGATATCATTCAACTTGTTAGTGTATTTTTTTGTTTATAGAATAAACCATAATTCAATTTGAATGATAGAAAGAAAAAATTTTCAAAGAAAAAATTTTCAAAGGCTAGTGGATTACCCAAGTTTATAGACCTTATAGATTCACACCCGACCGGTATACCTCGCAGTGTGTGGCAAGTGTTGGAAGGGTGTGTCACTAACCTTAGGGGAATTAAGTCTGTCGTGTCTATCGTGTTACCCTCTACACTTGTGGGGTATTATATCGCTATGCGATGTGCGATGTAAAATTCCACCACGTGGTAGCCAGATGCCTTTATAGTTTTGTTACGGTGTGCGATGCTAGCTTTTACGCCACGTGACTCCACATTGAGTAGCGCTAGATTAGTCGCTATGTGGTTGTAACTTCCCTTGGTTTCCGTTAGTGCATTTTTAGAAAGAAAAACATATTTCTAAAAAGTAAATTTTAGAAAGAAAATATTTTAGCCATTCTAAAAAATTTATGAAATGGTTTAGTACTTTATGAACTTAATTTAGCATGAGTGTTTGTTAAACTTCATAGTATATTTATAAAACACAAGTTTTTAGAAATGAAATTGTTTTAAATAAAAAATGCTTTCAAATGTTTTTCGGGAGATAAATTTTATAAAGATTAATTTAAATAGAAACGCTTACACACTCACTGAACTTCTGTAGCTCACAACATTTTTGGTTTTATGTTATAAAAACCTCCCCACGTACAAGAACGAGTGACCAGGGTACCCGTTCTCTTCTTACGGATTAGTAGGGCCAGAGACGATCTATGATGCTACGAAGTCATTTATATAAATATTTTGATTTGTTTTATAAGTCATGTGCATGTGCATACTATAGGTTGTAAAACTGGTTATATTTATGGTGGTATATTATGTTACACTATATAAAGTATTAGTGATTATTTGCATACACATTTTACATACTTAAATATTCATGATTATACTTTTAAATTATGTTTTGAAAGTTTATGTTACATATATTTAGCAAAAGATTAAAAGTTAAGAGCTCGCTTTACGATATCCTTTTGGGTATTGCTAGATAAACTACGGAAGGGCTTCGTGGAGTGCCTGACAGGACCGATGGATTCATTATAGAGAAATTTTGGTCGGGTCCTATCAATTTGGTATCAGAGTGTGGTTTTTGTATGATTTTCAAATGAAATTTGTAAATGTTTAAACGATCATTTTTAGAATGAGTTTTCTCACAAGATCATGATTTTACAAATGTTATTTTTCACTTCACGCATAACCTGATTTCACTCATGCTGGAATTTCATAAAATCATGCGTCGTCGAGGTCATCCACCTATTATGAGGGTAGCTACCGAGGTACCCACACCAAAGGGGGACATGTTGACGAGTTTATCAATCTGCCTATAAATCAGACTCAATCAGGACCTTTGCAACCTATAGAGCCAGCGGTGGAAATGTGAATGTAGAGCAACTGGCTCAAGTGTTGGCAGCAGCGTTTCATTGGCCGCGGGAGACAGGGGTTTCAATCGAATGCGCTCGGAAATTGGGTGCTAAACCTTACAATGGGACTGGTGATCCGGAGCGTACATTATCATGGTTAGAGACCAATAAGGAGATTTTTCAAGTTATGGGTTGCTTAGAGGATCAGATGGTGGTATTTTTCGCCGTTCTGCTAAAGGATAGAGCTAAAGACTGGTGGAAAGCAATTCAGAGACGAAACATAGTCAGAGTGTCCTAACACTATTCAAGAAGAATTCATGGATAAATTTTATTCGAAGAGCTACTAGGATGCCAAGATTGAAGAATTTTTCAAGTTAGAGTAGGGAAATCTTTCAGTGACCGGTTATAAAAAGAGATTTTCAAATCTGGTTTAGGTAGTGCCATTCATAGCAGACAATGAGGAGCAAAAGATGAAGAGATTTCTAGCAAGTTTGAATCCAAAAATCTTGGCCTATGTAGCTTCAACAGCCCATTCTCAATACAGAGAGTTGGTAAAAGCAGCGATTCAAGTAGAAAAGAGTGTGGAGACTATTCCTAAACCTCAAAAACCAACTCAGAAGCATGGTTGGTTAGGAAGTTTTTCAAGAGGACCTAGCAAGTTCACAAGGAGTGGGGATGAGTCCACTGGATCCAGTAGCTAGAGATCGAGCCAAGGGTCACAATCCAGTCAAAGCTCCGTAAAGCAATCAATTGGATCCATAAGCAATAGTGATAGCTAGAAGAACCGACCTGTGTGTAAAAATTGTAGGAAGACACATCCAGGCGAATGTTTCAGAGGCAGCATTGGATGTTACAGATGCAGACAGGAGGACCACTTTATGAAAGACTGCCCGAATACAGCTTCATCTACCAAGCTAGAGATCAGAGCCACAACATCAGGACAGATCAATAGAGGTCGGGGATTGGATCAAAGGTGCTCTCAGGTTAGAGGGGCTACTAGTTCGGGTCAGCCCAACGGAGCGACAGGTATGGGTATATCATCTAAAGGGCAGCTAGATAAACCTCGTGCGTAGACCAGAGTGTTCCTAGCAACCCAACAAGAGGCAGACGCTACCCCTGAAGTGGTTACAGGTATTATTACAGTTTTTTATCGTGATGCATATGTATTGATTGACCCCGGGGCTACTCATTCCTTTGTGTCTAGAAATTTTGCTAAGACTGTTAATATTGAACTGGAACCTTTAGATTGTAGTATGATAGTATCCATACCTACGCGGGATTCTCTTATGCCAAAAAGAGTATTAAGAAGGAGTACAATACTTATAGAAGGTAGAGAATTCTCAGTGAACCTGATTGTATTGGACATTTATAACTTCGATGTCATATTAAGGATGGATTAGTTGTCCATGCATCACGCCTCAGTGGACTGCTTCCGAAAGGAAGTTAGATTTACCAAAATAGGGGAACTTAATATCATTTTTCGTGGAGTATGAAAATCGCTTCCTTCTAGCATTATGACGGTAATGAAGGCTAGTAAGATGCTTAAAAAGTCATGTCACAGATATCTAGCTTATACAATAAAGGCAAGACAAAATGGAGCGAGGTTGGAAGATATCCCAATGGTTAGAGATTTTCCAGATGTCTTCCGGGAGGATCTTTCGAGTTTGCCTTCAGATCAAGAAATGAAATTTGAGATAGATTTAACTCCAGGAACTAAGCTAATTTTTATCATACCGTACAGAATGGCTCCAATCGAGTTGAGAGAGTTGAAAGTGCAAATGGAAGAATTACTGGACAAGGGTTTTGTGAGACCTAACCATTCACCATAGGAAGCTCCAGTATTGTTTGTTAAGAAGAAGGTTGGGAGCTTAAGATTGTGTATTAATTATAGGCAGCTGAACAAGGTGACAATACAGAATCAGTATCCGCTTCTAAGGATTGATGACTTATTTGATCAGCTACAAAGATCCAGAGTGTATTCGAAGATTGACCTATGGTCAACATATCATCAGTTGAAAATCCATATTGAAAATGTTCTCAAAACTGCCTTTAGGACTAGATATGGGCATTATGAATTTCTAGTTATGCATTTCGGATTAACTAAGGCCCCAGCAGCTTTCATGGATTTTATGAATAAGGTTTGGGATGTGTTCTGATGTAAAATGATAAAGTTGTGGCATATGCTTCCAAGCAGTTGAAGAAGCACGAACAGAACTATCCTACCCACGATTTAGAGCTCGCAACAGTTGTATTCGCATTAAGAATTGGAGGCATTACCTGTATAGTGTCCTTTGTCAAATCTTCACAGATCATAAGAGTTTGCAATATTTGTTCACTCAGAAATAGTTAAATATGAGGCAAAGAAGGTGGTTAGAGTTAATAAAAATTATGATTGTACGATAAAATACCATCCCGGGAAGGCCAATATAGTGGTAGATGCCTTGAGCAGGCGACCTGCGAGTTCCCTAACTCATTTGAAGACAATATATCTTCCACTTCTGGTGGAATTAAGGTTGCTGGGAGTTAAATTGGATGTGGTAGACTCAGGGGCATTGTTAGCTACTTTCTATGTTCGTCCCATTTTAGTAGATCAGATAAGAGAGTAGTAAAGACGAGATCCCTAGTTGGTAAAGCTAAGAAAAGAAATTGAAGAAGGTTGAAAGACAGATTTCATGATCAGGGAAGATGGTACAATAATGATAGGTCAATGCTTGTGTGTACCGGATGTAGAAGAGCTGAAAAAGGAGATCATGGAGGAAGCTCACTCTTCATATGCCATGCATCCGGGTAGCACCAACATGTACCGTACCCTGAAAGATCACTATTGGTGGAAAGGGAAGAAGAAAGAGATCACAGATTTCATATCTCGATGCTTCACCTGTCAACAAGTCAAAACAAAACATCAAAAACCGGTAGGATTGCTACAACCTCTCTCTATCCCAAAATGGAAGTGGGAAGAGATTGTCATGGACTTTGTTATAGGGCTTCCACGTAGTCAGATGTGGCATGATGCTATGTGGGTAATAGTAGATAGATTGACGAAGTCCGCTCATTTCTTACCAATCAAGAGTGAGTACCTCCTAAGCAAGTTAGCGCAGCTTTACATAGATGAGATAGTTAGACTCCATGGTACGCCGGTTTCCATTGTGTCAGATCGCGATCCTAGATTTACTTCAAAGTTTTGGCTCAGCTTACAGAAGACCTTAGGTACTCAATTGAACTTCAGCATAACCTTTCATCCCCAAATGAATGGACAATCAGATAGAACAATCCAAACACTTGAAGATATGCTCAGAGCGTGTGTCTTGGAATTCAAGGGGAGTTAGGATACACACCTACCACTCGTGAAGTTTGCATACAATAATATTTATCAGACCAGTATTGGTATGACCCTGTACGAAACCCTTTATGGAAGAAAGTGAAGAACTCCAGTGTGTTGGGACGAGGTAGGTAAGAGGAAGTTGATAGGTCCCGAGCTCATCTAAATTACTACAGACAAGATTAAAATCATCAGGGATAAGCTTAAAATAGCAAGTGATAGATAGAAAAACTATGCAAATAACCATCGTAGGGACCTCGAGTTCGAAGTTAGCGATAGAGTATTCCTCAAGATATCCCCTTGGAAAGATGTGCTCAGATTTGAAAAGCGTGGTAAGCTGAATCTGCAATATATTGGGCCATATGAGATTATGGAAAGAGTAGGACTTGTAGCATATAGGTTGAATATACCACCTCAGCTAAACAAGATTCATGACGTGTTTCACGTATCCATACTTCGCAAGTACATTCCAGATCCCTCCCATATACTTAGAGAGCAACTGGTAGAGCTAAGGAAGAACCTGACCTATGAAGAGGAACCAATGCAGATTTTAGATCGCAGAGAGCAGGTTCTGCACAATAAAGTTATTTCCTTAGTAAAAGTTTTGTGGAGGAATCACGAAGTGGAGGAGGGCACTTGGGAGCATGAGGATCAAATGCATCGTAGATACCCCCGTCTCTTCTAATAAGTAGAGTTATATAAAAATTTCGAGGACGAAATTTCTTAAAGCGGGGAAGAATTTATAACACCTCTTTTTCTGAACTCAGTATTGTAGACTAAATGTATAAAGTATACTTTTAGCTATGAAAATTTTTCTAGAAAGTGGCAAAGTTGTAAATACGGTGAAATGTTAAAGGATATTTTGGGAAAGTAAAAAATTCTCTAGAAAATGACCAACTTGTAAATTTAGGGAAGTTCAAGGGTAATTGTTAAACTTGATCCATGCCTATATATATAGTTGAGTGTTGTCATAAAAGTGGTAGAGATAAAGTGGAAGAAAAGAAAAATTCAAAGAAGAGAAAGGAAGTTGTCAGTAGATCAAGAAAAGGTGGGACAACAGTTGCATCAATTGTCTTTCTACCATTTTTGAAGGGTAATTAAGCTGTAGAAAGGTGAAAAGCAAGTTTAGGAGGATTATCAAGCTAGATCTAGTAAGAATCAAGTGGTAAGATCAAGTTTTTATGGTTTTCTTTTAGTGAGAAGTCTGTCAAGAACAGTCCATGGACTGCACCTGATGTTATTAAGGTTTTCGTACTTAGATCTAGAGATTTGAAGCAGGAAAGCAAGCCAAGAGATTGAGGAGAAATTGGTAAGTGAAGTAGCTAAGAAAACATGTTGATTTGATGAAGTTTAATTGTTGTTTAGGATGTTAAATTTTTGTCGCAAAACCTGTTGTGATTGCGATCTAATTTATGTGTAGAAATTGATAAAGTGTTGGTGAGGGTGTGTCCGTGAAATTTGACAAGATCGGGATGTGTTGATCCTTGTGTGAGTGTAAATCCTGGAAAAGAAATGTTAGAATTTAGTATGCGTGAGTTAGGGCGGGAGCTCGCGAGGTGTGAGCTGGGTGATACTCGCAGCCCTCTTCAGTGCCTGTCGAGCTGGACTAGGGTGCAAGCACGCAAAGGACGAGCTGGGCGATGCCGGTGGCCTTTTTCAGTACCTGTTCGAACTGGACGAAGGTAGAAGGCCGCCAAGAGCGAGCTAAGTAAGCTTGCCGAAGTTGAATAGTGCTTGTAGTTCGAGCTAAGCTAAACATATGAAGAAGCTCGTAAAGGGCGAGCTCGGTGGTGCTTGAGAATCGAGCTGAGCTGGAAGAAGGTAGCAACTTGCAGAAAGGGTGAGTTGGATGAGTTGATTTGAGCTCACAGCTCGATCTGGACTAGGCAGTATTGTAGTTCGTTACCTTTTGAATGAGATTATAAGTTATATCGATAATTGAATTGACTTGAAATTGAGTTGTCTCGTCTGCTTTCTGATCGGAGTCTCATTTGTATTAAGTGTAGGTGATGAGGCAAGCTAGCAAAGGTCACTGAAGATTAGTTATTGTTGAACCAAGAAGCAAGCTGTGAGTGTGAAAATATTTTTATCAATGTTGAATATATTTTAGTTTACCTTGCAAGCATTTTTATAAATTTTCATTTATTGTTTCTAGTTTATAAATGATTTTATGAGATATCATTCAACCTATTAGTGTATTTTTATGTTTATAGAATAAACCAGAATTCAATTTGAATGATGGAAAAAAAAAATTTTCAAAGGCTAGTGGACTACCCAAGTTTATAGACCTTATAAATTTAGACCCGATCGGTATATCCTGCAATGTATGGTAAGTGTTGGGAGAGCGTATCACTAGCCTCGAGGGAATTAAGTTTGTCGTGTCTATCGTGTTGTCCTCTACACTTGTGGGGTATTATCTTGCTATGCGATGTGCGATGTAAAATTCCGCCACGTGGTAGTAAGATGTCTTTGTAGTTTTGTCATAGTGTGCGATGCTAGCTTTTATGCCACGTGACTCCACATTGAGCGGCGCTAAATTAGTTGCAATGTGGTTGTAGCTTCCCTTGAATTCCCATTAGTGCATTTTTAGAAAGAAAAACATACTTCTAAAAAGTGAATTTTAAAAAGAAAAGGTTTTAGCCATACTCGAAAATTTATGAAATGGTTTAATACTTTATGAACTTAATTTAGCACGATTTTTTTTTTTAAAATTTCATAATAAATTTATAAAAACACTTTTTAGAAATGAAATTATTTTAAATAAAAAATGTTTTTCAAATGTTTTTCGAGAGGTAGATTTTATAAAGATTAATTTAAATAGAAACGCTTACACACTCACTGAGCTTCTATAACTCACAACATTTTTGGTTTTATATTATAAAAACCTTCTCAGGTGCAGGAACGAGCGACCAGGGTACCCGTTCTCCTCTTACGGATTAGGTGGGCCAGAGACGATCTATGATGCTACGAAGTCATTTATATGAATATTTTGATTTGTTTATAAGTCATGTGCATGTGCATACTTTGGGTTGTAAAACTAGTTATATTTATGGTGGTATATTATGTTATCATATATAAAGTATTAGTGATTATTTGCATACACATTTTACATACTTAAATATTCGTGATTATACTTTTAAATTATATTTTGAAAATTTATGTTTTATATATTTAGCAAAAGATTAAAAGTTAAAGGTTTGCTCTATGACATCCTTTTGAGTCTTGCTAGATAGACTACGGAAAGGTTTCATGGGATGCTCGATAAAACCACTGGATTCATTATGGGAAATTCAGGTCGGGTCCTATCATATTAACTGTAGAATTGAATTTAAATGTCACGAATTGAAAATTCGAATATTCAAATCGTAATGCTGGTGTTAAATGAAAATATGAATTTTTAAAGTGTAACCATTAATTAATTTAATGACTGATTTAAAATTCATTTTGTAATGGCTACATGGAGATGTAAATTGGCATCCTTTTTAACTATTTAAAGACAACTTAAGGTCCATTTTGTTTTTAGTTTACTTTCTCTCAAACAATACTATTTTTAAATATAAATGTTCAGAGTAATATAAATTTAAATATAGTTTAATTTGTCAGACGAGTCTAGTTGGTGTTGTTATATCTTGAGAGACAAACACGAAATAACTCAAAGAATAAATGGCGAATTTGTCTTAAGCACACCATAGTTATTACGGGCCTCAACACAAAAACTTTTGTTTTTTGTTTTGTTTTGTTTTGTTTTGTTTTTTGTTGCAAATTCTTTGTTTTCTTTGTACTTGTTCTTATCATCAATTTTTCTAACACTTACTTGTTTTGTATTTTCTTTTAGATATAATTTACATTCAAGGTTTGATCCCAAAAAAAAAAAAAAAAGGTGTTTTGGTTTTTAAAACTTATGTTTTGTGAAGGACAATAAGGTAAAAAATTCCGCACGTTAAATTAACAAGAGTAATATAGACAATTTAATTATTTTGAATTATTTCATAATTACTTTGGAAAAGCAACCTTTTTACCTTTCAAAATCTTTATAAAGATTTTAATTTGAATTAGTTAATAATTACTTGTTTTATTAAACACTTTTTAGTGTCAAAGTTATTGAGAAGTTAAAATTTGTTATCCAAGGGCAATACCACAATAACTAATTTTGATTATTTAAAAGATAAAAATATACCTACCATAACAATGCGAAAACTAGGTATATTCTTCATATAGTAAATACAGTAAAATAATGAGGATTCTTTTCAAAGAGAAAAATATTAGACCATTTAAACTATGAGTAATGTTATACTATTTAAAATTTTATTAAAATTTATAGTCTAAATAATGTGATAAACTTATATGTAACTACCACTTCATTATTATATAAGGCGAATATTACAAATAATCTTATCATAGCAAAAAAATTTGGGAAGAATTTGAGGAAGTGTAGTATTATATTTAAACTATTTAACAGTTAAATTGTTCTATCTAAATTATCATGTCGGACTAAATCATGTTCAATTCCCTCACTATATATGATGCTTTTATTTTCTTTTATGTAATACGGGACTTGTATATTGTAAAATAGTACAAAATGCAATTTCTGTAAAATCAAACTTTTAATATAGTAAGAAACCACGCAAAAAACGAAGATAAATTAATACTATCGACCGACCAAAAATTAAATGGACAGCTAGTTTAATTTTATTGAATTACAATACCAAGTATTGCTTCAAAACATCGGATTAGAGTTTGTGCAGAATTATTTGAGCTCCAAATCGTGGTTGAATGGTTGTAAACAGAAAAGGAGCATGAGCATAGGATGGAGACAGGTCAAACCAAAATTTTTGTAGAATCAAGACCAAAGCCATTTTGGCTTCAAGCATGGCAAAGTTTTGTCCAACACAAATTCGGGGACCCCATCCGAAAGGGAAGTAGCAAAGTTGATTGTTTGTTGCCTTCGCAATTCCGTCGAAGAATCTTTCTGGTTTGAACTCCGATACATCATCACCCCAAAATTGAGGATCATGGTGTACAAATAACATCGGCAAAGATATCTGCACTCCCGCCGGTAATACAAACTTTCCAAGTTTCATATCTTTTGAAACTGTGCGCGGAAGGAAATCTACTGGTGGGTATAATCTTAGGACCTCATACAATATCATCGTCACCTGTGTCATTCAAAATTGCAATATGTAATTATAAACCTATCAAAAGTTTGGTTATTTGATTGAAGCTAAGGTGTCTCAATGACAATTTCTTTATAGGCCCATATTAACAAGAAGAGTTTTTAAATATAGTTTGCTACTAACATTCGAGGATCATGAAAAGACAAATTAATATATTATTATTTCTCCCCCATCATTTCAAAATACGACGGTTCACTCTCAATGTTTGAGTATTTCCAATTTAAACGCATTTTATCCATAAATTAAATGGCTTTCTATTACCAGTATAATGAAAAAGACTCAATTTGATGACAACTCCTATAAAAGAAGACTCATACTTATACCTTATATTTTAATAGGATAAGGGTAGGATTCGAACTGTTGACTTTTTAAGATTAAATGAGATACTCAATCATTCCTATCAAGGAGTGGTGTATGACTTGATTACTTAAAATTTTAAAAAACTAAAAAGATGAAAAGATGTGGCAATGCCATGCGGCATCATCACATCAACTCATATTCTCTTCTACACCTTCTCATCAAATCTTAAGTCATGTCAATAAACATCACAACACAATCTTATTTACTAATTTACCCTTCACAACTAATGAAAATATCACTTTATGAATGGATTCTTAATTTTAGATGATAAAATTGGGAATATTGCAACATTGAGGTTTAAATCGCCATATTTTAAAACATGGGGTATAAAATAATAATGATCCTAACTAAATTTTCCTTGTTCATTTTACAATTATTTGTTTCCAAAGCTAACTTTGTAAAACAAAATGGATAAAGCCAACATAAAAAAGTAAGGAAGGAAGAAATACAGTACTTACAACTTTTAAGTGATTCAAGGTATCATAATCATCTGGTTTATTATTACCAAACAAGTGGAAAACCTCTTCTCTGGCTCTTGTTTGCCAATCCATGCGTTTGCTCAACAGCACCAACGTCCAAGCAAGCAGAGTTGAAGTGGTTTCCTTGCCAGCAAAATAAAATAACTTGCATTCATCAATCACATCTTTGATGCTCAGTCCGCATTTCATGTTGTCTCCATGTTCTTCAATTTCTTTGAAATTTGATTCCAAGAGGATACCAAGTAGGTCTTTGTTCTCCGTTACTTCATTTGCTTTTATTGCCTTCTCTCTTTTCTTGATGATCATCTTTAGTGAATCGTCTATTTCTTTGTCAATTCTCTTTATCTCCTTATTTAATTTAGTCAGAAACAAGCTAAACAAATTGTAATGCATGGTATAAAGAAAAAGAAATACATAACAGTGGGATCTAGGTACTTTAATCAAATTAATCTTAACAAACTCCTATTATGTTTTTATATAAAATAAATATAATTAGTTTAAATCTCAAGTCTTCAAATTATTTTAGATTTAGAATTTTCCATAATTAAATGATCAATTTTGAGAATTTCCTCATCCCTTGAGGTATATTTGAAAAGAATATTTAGATGGAATCATGGAAAACATAAAGAACTAGAAATATAAAACTTGAAATAGATATAAATATTTATAAAGTAATGCTAAGTTGCTTAAAATTTTTATTCCAATTCATATCCAAATGATGTGACATGTGAGTTGTCGATAGAACATCATTTACTCTATAATCTTAGGGTGTAAATGGTTTTTACAATTAATATGTCCATATCATTTGACTATGAATTTGAATAAAATGTTTAAGCAACCTAACCTTACTCTAATTTCATACCTCCTTCCTAGAAAGAGAACCAACTAAATTAATTGTTTTATAAGATGAGCTAGTTGGCTCTGGAGTTGAAATATTCGTATTCCTTCTTGATAGCTGCTTCCAAATGCTGTCCGAGAGATGACATCACTTGACAAACTTACAAGATCAGGCCATACATCTAGCTCACATGATTCCTCTTATGCACACACCAACTTCTCCCATTTGCTAATCATTTCAGCGCAACTTTGATAGAATCCAGGCAACATATCCTGCAACAAATTTACAACCAAAAATAAATAAATAAATAAAAATTTGGAATAGCTATGTGATAATGAACAAATTAAGGTCTAAATATGCCATCAAATATAGTATGAATGGGTATAAATAATAAAGGGAAACTCCCTAAAAATCACCCATAGTTTGGAAAGAAATTTTTCCATACTAGTTTCATTTTTATCTAAAATCTTTTCTACTGTTAATATAAATATGTAAAATACCTCTTACCATCTTATATTGTTAAGTTGAAATATTGACCATTTGACTCTAAAGATAAAAAGAGAGTTACATTAATCAATTTAGATAAAAATTATTAAACAAACAAACAAATAAATATAAATTAATAAAATAAATTAACAAATGAATTAAATAATATTAAAATATATAAAAATATAAAATAACAAAAAAAAAAACCAAAAATCATCATTCATCGCCCGATTGGCTAGAAACTCAGATGGGGAGAGAAAAATGGAGATGAAAGGGTTTCCAGATTAAAGGGCTTGAAGATCGACAATGAATGGAGTCTAAGGTTGACGGAGATCCAAATTGATCTCCACCGTTAGTCCATATTAAATGAACAGTCTGGATCTCCACCCTTTTTAAATTTTTTTAATTAATTTTTAATTTTTAATTTTTAAATATTTTTCTATAATATATATATAATTTAACCAGATGCAAAATCCTTTTTAACAATATATACTTACTGAACTTCACTTTTCTATTAACTTATAAATATTAGAAGAGATGTTGGGTAAAAATAAAATTAGTATGGGAAAAAGGAGAACTTTCCAAACTATGGTTGGGTTTTAGGGATTTTCCCAGTAATAAATTGACAACCTTCAACCTCAGATGATGGAATGCAGGGTTAATAATATTTCTATGCTTAGACCATTTTTAACCCTCAGAGCTTCAAATGCCAGGTGTCAGCAACTTAGCCATTGGGTTTGTACTTGGTTTCTGAAACACATTATGCTTGTTAAAGACATCCCGTATCTCATCAGTCTCCATGATGTTCACTCTTGGTACAGGCCCAACCCATACGAATGAATTCTTACCTGTGTAATTAGTCACAAGAAGATCCAACAATCCTCTCATATAAATGATAAGATCTGAACAAATATAAATTATATTTGTAATCAAGAAAATCGTTCTAACTATTGGAAAGACTGCATACCATGGTGTCTGATTGTTTGATGCATGAAGGGGTTTACACGAGCAACAATATCATGGGAAAAGTTGATAGGTTTGGTTTCTCTGATCATACCATACATCTCTTTCAAGTCTCCAAAGTAAAACTTGTAAGGATTTCCCTTGAGCCTTGCTTTCTCAGACATCTTTCAAGTTTCTTTGGTCTCAGCCACACCCAGTGAAATACCCTCCATGTACATATTAATATCGATACAAAAACAATCAATAAAACCGCTGACAGTCCCATTTTTTGATAATTGTTTGTTTGTTTCCGTGGAAATATCAGAATTCTATATCCGCTCATATATACTTGCATTTCAGTAATTAACTGATGCCTATATTACACTTCATTCAAATTGATGACATTAAATTAAAGTTGTATGTTACACACTCAGTTAAATTAAATCATCGGCTACATGTATTAATTTATAAGCCAGACGCATATTATTGAAACTGTCTTATGGGAAATTCTTTGATTTACTAATTAAATATTTATTATGAAGCAACTTTTTTAAAAAAAAAAAATCATTGGAGTGATGCCTTACGGGAGGAGACATTATCGAGACCATACGGGAGGAGACATTGGTAGTGCGATCTAAAAAGCAACTCCCTTACGGGAGAGGTAGGTGTCGAACCCAAGTTTTCAAAAGACTTAAGAGAGTGATGCCTAACACTAAAGCAGAGCAGAAGCAACTACTATGAAACAACTACAATACTGCATAATAGTTTGGGAGGCAGTTATAAGAAAGAATTACCTTTCAAAATGATTAAATGTCTGACTAACTAAGATGATTCCTCTGAAAAGCATTTTCTATAGAAGCTTCCGAAGAAATTGCTTGAAAAATTTTTGAAAGGTTGTCAGGTTAATGTCGTGCATCAGGAAAATGCGATCAATCTTTTATTTGGAATCGCAGGGTCATTTGGAAAAAAAAATAAGTTAAAAAAAGTTAGAATTATATAAAGATGGTGAAGTTTTGTTAGATTTTATTTTTGTTCAAATTCAATTTTTAATAATTTCCCATGGACATGTTTTACGGATTCTCCAAGTAATGTTTATATTTTTTTATCATACTATGACTAATTTGACGAAGAGGTCGTTTGTTTTTGTATCTAAAAAATAAACAATATTAAAAGTTATTGAAGTCTGAATAGTGACTGAAACATAAAGTCTAAATAATATGTTTATTTATTTTCTTTTTTCGCATTTGGATATATTATAAACTTATTTATTCTTTTAAAGTTAAAGTTATCTAAAAACCAATAAATTTACATTTATATTATTTTTACTATTAATTGTTATAAAACTTTATTTAATATGATACAAAAAAGTAAAAACAAATAATTTAACCAATTCTAAAACATTTTAACTGTAATGCATTGAATTTTCTTTATTTAAGAAAAATGAAAATATATTGGGATGAATAGTATTTTTGAGATGAATAGTATTTTCGGACGGAATAGTATCCTTGTGAATAGTGAATTTTTCGAAAAGCGGACCCTAAAGTTAGAAAACTCTGGAATAAGTAATGGACTCTAAGGAAACTGAAACGGATAAAAAATGAGTTCGTTTGAGGTAAAATGAAGTAGTTTCGGATCCGATCGGAAATTCGAAAAGATTTTCGAAAAATTTAAAAATTTAGAGAAGTGTCAAAATGAGTGTTAAAATGCTCTAGAAGTATTTTAGAAACTCAAACAACACTTTCGAAGGAGATTCGGATGGAAATAGAATCAATCCAGAAATCACTGGAGGCGATTTAGTGAATTTAGTGAAGAGACGAAAGGGGGTATGGAATGATTTTTAAGAGTCATCGAGGTTACTAGGAGTATGTACGCAGTCCGAATATAGGCTCCGGTAAATTTTGAAAGGATTTCGAAAAAGTCCTAGAAAAGCTGAATCTGGATGTCTCGGAAAAGTTAAATCAAAAGAGACAAGAAATGATAGACATGTGGGGTAAGCAACCATGAAAATGTGACATGTGGCATTAGAAAATTGTAAATTGAGTATGAATTTAAAAAGTTATGTGATAGATTTCGGAGTTTAAATTGTGATTTTTAGGCGATTGAATTGAAAAAAACAAAAAACAAAAAAAAGATCAAGAATGGGATGTTAAAAATGACATGATTATATTTAATTGTAAAAGATATATACAATGATATTTCTGTAACTTCCCAATCTAATTGGACCCAAGAGATTAATTGAGATTTAATTTATTATTATTAATTTGGTCTGATTTTAGTTTTAGAAGTACAAAAGTTTATGAATAAATATCCTAGTTGGAGGATATTTTTGAAAGAAATCCAGAAAGTTGAATTAAAAGGAAAAAGGTAAGGGGACTAAAATGAAAATTTCCATAGGTGGAAAAAAAAAAAAAAATCGGTGGTGAGTTTTATTTTTAAATAATAAATATAATAATTATTATTATAAAAGTTAGTGGTGGGATCCAATGAGAAAATATATATACGTTAAAGGTGGGCCCCATTGAAATAAAATATATATATATATATATGTGGTTGCTTATTGAAAGAAGAACAAAAAAATAAAAAAAAATGAAAAGAGAGAGAAAGGTTTATCTCAGCAGAGAAAAAATAAATAAATTAATAATAATAAATTAATGAAATTAATAAATGAATAAATAGAAGAGGTGGTGGCTTATTGTTTATATATATATATACATATATATATTTATAGTTGTGGATTGGAAGAGAAGAAATCAGAGAACAGAATCGGCAAGCAGCAAGAGTAAAAAAAATGGAGAAGCAAACGGGCGTGGTGAAGCCGAAAAGAAAAGAAAGAAAAAAAAAAATAGAGGAGCAGCCGAGAAGAAAAGATAAGAAGAAAAATAAGGAGAAGAGAGGGAAGGAGAGAGAAAAGAAAAATAATTTTGGGTGTTCAATTATCCATAGGTAAGTTTATTTTAGTAGGATTTGAATTTTAGAAAATTTATTTATTTTTTCTATGAGTTATAAATTAAGTTTTGTGTGATTTTAGGGTGGATCTAGGATGATAAGAAAATCAAAAGAGTTATGTGAGTGGATAAGTTATAGAAAGTCTCCAAAAGATTGGTGTACACTTATCTTAAAAACTCATTTTATTAGTAAAAGTTTTGGTTTAATTTAGTATATGAGTTTATTATGTTTTAATTAAATAGATTCCATGAAAATGTGCGAATTATGTTATGAATGATTTTTGTAGTATTTGATATTTAAATTTTGAAAAGTTTGTGAAAAAGTATGTATTGTTCGAATAAAGAATATAGGGTTATTATGATATTATTTTGATAAGTTGAAATAAAAGTTTGTTTGAGTATGATTTTAGTGACTTTCGAATAAAAACGGAAAAGAAACGGAAACAAATGGAAAGTAACGAACAAATTAGTGCATTGACCGAATATATATCGGAAGAATGGCACAATAGTTTTGATGAGATTGATGAGTAAATTTTAGATGAGAAATGATGTGTTGTGATGCTTATAATGATACTTTGAATAAATAAGAAAAATATATTTTTTGATTGAAAAAATGTTCAAAGTTTTTCCGAATGAGAATTTTTGTTGAAAAAAAAGAAAGTTGTGAAAATATTAAATTTTTGATAATAAATAAAATTATAAGAGCCTGAGTAAACCTGAATATTGGTAGGTGAGGATTGGTAGTTGGCATGCCAATAGGGTGATTATAGCAGTACTGCACCGATTTGCTTATATATATTGATACGAAATTCATGGATCTTGCGAGGCACCGAGTGTCCGGTTCCAGAATTTGTGTATTATATGAAACGTGCTCCGGCGGGTAGTCATTGAGTGTCCAATGCTGGGAGAAATATGAAACCCGATTTCCAGTCCATGGTATCGTGTCAGTGTTTACAAAGGGTGCTGAATACTATTAAAGAAAAATCGTGCTGACATGCTTGAAAATGAAAATAAATATGTTTATGTGTATAGTGAATGAAAATTTGAATTCTTTATAAATTTATTTATAAAAGTTTGAAAATTGTAAAATAATGATTTACCACTTGTATCTGAAAAAAAAATATATCTATATATTACATGAAAATCATGTAATTATGTTGAAAAACGATTGTTATGAGTTTTATATATGTAATTGTTAGTATGTGCTTTCGTTGAAATTTGTTATAGAAATTGGAAGAAATCGTGTTGATATGTTTGAGAACGTCTTTTATATATATGTATTTTTATTAATAAAATGATTTTCTTACGTATTATTTTAGTATTTTGAGAAAACGTAAAAATGTTGTGTTATCTTGTAACATTTCCGTGGAATTAGGAACTTTAAATATTCGGTTTATATGTGTAACTAGTGGTAAAATGACTTATGTATGAATCTTAATAAAAGTTCGAGCATTTTGGAAGTTAGGATTTTGATGTGCTTGGAAACAAAATTCATGTGTTTTATACGTGCAATTAGTAATAAACGAATTTAATTATGAATTTTAATCAAGGCTTGAGAATTTTAGAAATTTTATTTTATAATATGAATTTCGTTATGATATGATAAATGTAAAATTTGTGTATATCTACTAAGTAAAAATACTTAGCGCGTTGGATTTTCAACGCATAGGTTGAAATTTTGGGTGCTGCAGATAGGTGTTGACAAGAAGACATCTGTTACGTTTTTTGCAAGTCACATTCCCTCCATAGTTGGTAGTTCTACGTTTAATATTGTATAGTGATGTTAGAGTATATGAAAATACATGTACATGTATATGGATTTACGAAATTTTATAAATAAAGATGTATAATTTGTAGAAAAAGTTTTTAGGTTTGTAAAATAATTTTGTAAAGAAAATTCTTAATTATCATTTGATTTGTTTTTAATTTTGATGAATATGATTTTTATTAAATGTTGTGGTTATAAATATTTGTATGACGAAGTGATTTTGGAGTCGGACGGAGAGTCTGAAATGGAAGTTGAGAAAATGAATGTATTTTAAAAGTGTTTTCTTTGAAATCTGTAGGTTTTTAAAATTTTGAGTTTTTCAGAAAAACAGAGGAAACTCTGTCGGATTTTCGAGGAAATTTAAAAAAATTTGTAGTGCATATATGTAAATTAATAACGAATAAACCGATTAAGGTAGCATCCTCCAACTCGGATTTCCATCCGAATGGGAATCGGGTGGAGAGTGTTACATTAACATACATTTATTTATAATTAAAATATGACTAAAAGAAACATAGTATAATTAATGATATTTATATATTTAAATAAAAATGAAATGGTCTCTAGATTTATTTATAAAGCAACTAACAAAATAAATATTTAAATTGTAAATTAAAATACAATAGTACAATTCTAAGAAAATTTGGGACGATATATGTTTAGGATTTTTATTTTAAAAGTTTTTATTTTTAAATAAGTATTTGGGGGAAAAAGAAAATTTGTACAATATAAAATTAATATAAATTTGAAAACATGCTACTTAAGGGAGAGTAGACTTAGTGCAAAATATCTTAAATATGATTAAATGATTTAATATTAAGTTATAAGTCAAGAATTATTAAATATCGTTTGTTCTTTTTGTCTAAAAACTAAAAAGTACTGAAAGTTATTGAATATTAAATAGTGATTAATACCTAAAATCTAAATGTAAAATCCAACTCAAAGTAGATCCAATGGAATAAATGGAGTCCGAGTAAGAATCAATAAATTGGCCTAATTTAACTGCAAGTCAAATTGTTTAATTGTTGGATTTATTGCAGTTCAATTGTTGGAATTTAATTGTAGTCCAAATTTTAAGTGGGTCGAAGTTAATTTAGGTGAGTCTAATTGAAAAAAAAAAAAAAAAAAAGTTTGGTGGGTCCGAATTAAGCAAGCCCAATTTAATTGGGTTATTATTGAGCAAGCCATAGAATTGGCTGTCAGAAGCAAAAGCAATGTTGAATTGGGAAAATGACAAATTTTGTTTGGGGAGGACAAGTGTCCCGTGCATGAGAGGATGACTGGATGAGTGATCAAACAAGCCAAGGAAAGCCAATTGTTAGATAAGACAACAACCGAAAAAAAAAACAAAAAAGGGTATGAGATTAGTGGATTTTTTAAATAACAAAAAGGACATGTGTCCTATATTCAAGCACAGTAAGCGTTTTGGAACATGAATAATCAGAGGCACTGTTGGAGACACAAATGGTTTCTTTATCTTCAATCTTGTTTTCTATCTCTCACAAGTCTCATGATTCACATTACATCTCTTTTCTTCTTTTTCTAACTTTCATTTCACACAATAATTTGTTGGCAGCCCATTTTTATTTGCTTGTCTTCACTAATTAATATTGCATCTGTCCCAGCATATAAATAGTATTCATACTTTTCCATGAAGGGGGATGCTGCTTCGCTTTTGCTTCTCTGCCTTATTATGGTAAAAACTGTACTCATAAAAAACATGGAGAGTGCGTACGTGAGTCATGATTCATGAACAAGGACAACTTTTAAAACAATAAAAATTACACGATTTATGAAATGAATTTTAAAAGCCTATCTCCTTTAGACTTCACCCAAATATCCACGACAAAAAAAAGGAAAAAGAAATCTTTCGACAAAGGAACTTGACTTTTGTCGTTACCTCAGCTTTTTTTTCCCTATTTTTTTTAACATATTTTTTCTCATTCTTTCAAGACTGTGCTGATAACCAAAACCAACGGTAAAGAATAAGTCAAGCATGAAAAATTCCTGTCAAATATGAAAGACTTGAGCTTTTCTTATTTGTCTTATTATTTTGGGAGACAATGATTGGAGGGCCGTGTTTAATGATTTATGAAGATAGTTGAGTTCTAGGAAATTTATGATGTCGCATGAATAGTAAGTCACCTCTTCTATTTAGTATCAGACCTGAAAAGATTACTAATATGTGGGAACTAAATCTATGTTTGTTAGATATTGAAATATAATTGGGCAATTTTTTAGTATAATTTTGTTTTGTGTTTTTTTTTTTAAGTAAAAATTTCTGTTAATGTTAACATGATGCTAACTTTTTTATGAGATAAGTTTAAGTTTGAGTGATATAACATAGAGGAAAAAAGTATAACTATCTTGATCATTCATTACTTTTTATGATAATGTGTTAATATATTATAAAAAACTTAGTAAAAAAGAATTATAGAGAATCTTAACTCTTTGTTTTGATAGTCTAATTTTGTATCTAAATCTTATTATAATAAAAACAAATTTAATTCCATCAACCTCAATTTATTGCATACCGTCAAGACTAATTCCACAAAGAACATACATAGACTAAAGTCTCATACTTTTAGGGTCACTTGTCTTTTTCTCTCTTCCTTTTAATATTTTGTTAATATCTCATATACAATAAATTATATATTTTTTTATAAATAACTTTAAAATACATTAAAATAATCTAATTTATCTTCTATGAAACAATGCAGCTCTGTGGGAGACTTGAAGTCTCCAATTACTACTTTATCGTCAATCTTGTTTACTCACCATTGATTATCCTCACATGACTCACATTGCATCTCTTTTATTCTTTTTCCAATTTTCTTTTCACACAATATTTGTTTTTTGCTTTTCTTCAATATTTAATTGCTTTTATAGTATTCATTGTTTTCTATAAAGATGGTTCATAGCTTTGGCTTCTCTGTCTCATTATTGTATAAACTAATAAAGACATCAATCATGGGTCATGAATGTTGATAAACTTTGCAGGAATTTCATAATATGTATGAAATGTATTTAAGTCAAGTCATCTTCCATAGTAACACATTTTTTTTTTTAATTAAATTTTTTGATAAACTATTGATACATCAATATAAAAAATAATAAATGATCAAGATTTTCTCATTATATATATAGTATTCATACTTCTTTAGGAAGGGGGATGCTTCTTCTTTAGCTTTTGCTTCTCTGCCTTATTATCGTAAAAACTGTACCTATCAAAAACATGGAGAGTGCATATGTGAGTCATGATTTATGAATGAGGATAACATTTTAAAACAATAAAATTTACATGATATATTAAATGAATTTTAAAAGTCTATCTCCTTTAGACTTTACCCAAATATCCACAAAAATAATAATAATAATAATAATAATAATAATAAATCAACAGAGGAACTTGGCTTTTGCCATTAGCTCATCTATTTTTTCCCTATTTTTTAACTTATTTTTCTCATTCTTTTAAGAATGTAATTAGGTCAGTGCTGATGATAAAACTATCCACTACTTATTGGTTCTTAAAATCACATAAAAAAATAATAAATATTAAAAATTAATATGATATCATATCATTTGATGCAAGCCATAATAGAATTAAAAGAATTTAGCCAAACCGTGACCCAAAAATGAAATAAAAATGGGTGATCAATTGAAAACTAATGTCGGCTTACGTATGAGGTGGAATATAATGAATATAAGATAAAAACATAAAATACAATATAATAATGATATATATATATATATATATGAATTTTGCAAATATATTAGGCTTTTATGTTGACGGTTATTTGTCAATATATGTTTCACTCATAAATATATTAAAATTCACAATTATGAGAAATTAATGAATTAACAATTAAAAATTAAAGATTAGAATACACAAATAAGTGTTACAATTTTCACAATTTTAATGAGTTATGACTGTAGGTTTGATAGAATTAATTATACAAATATTAATGTAGTCAAATCAATGTAAACTAATTGATATGGTGACATTGTGATAAAAATTGCCAATCTCGTTACTATAAACATTCAAATGCATGATTAATATGGTGTCACCGACTTAATTAATTTTATTAATTGTTTTCATTTTAGTGGCAGATTTTAATACAGTAAAATCACCACAATACTCATCATATTTATTTTAGTTGTATGATATGATTTAATTTGTGGTCATTTATTCTGTTGTATTTATGATTGATTTTAATGATTTTTTTTTTCTAGTAATCATTTTAATTTATTTTATAGTACAGACCACATGACTGATATTTGTTTTTTAGTTGTTCAACTTTTACAGGGAGATGCATACTCAGATTTAATCATGCTTCATTGAATCAGATATATGAATAGCCTTAAATGGTTAAACCTTGTTTGTGTCAATATTCTTTTTGAAGATTGATTACTGAATTGATGGTAAATAGATTTTCCTTCAAAATTGGAGTTTCTATCAGTTATCTATGGCTTGATCTTTAGCTATAGGATTGTAGAAGATTGTGCTGATAACTAAAATGAACGGTAGAGAATAAATTAGTGACGAAAAATTTCTGCCAAATATGACAGACTTGAGCTTTTCTTATTTGTCTAATTATTTTGGGAGACAATGATTGGAGGGCTGTGTTTCATGATTCATGAAGGTAGTTGAGTTCTAGGAAATTTATGATACCATATGAATAGTAATTCAAGTCTTCTCTTTTAGTGTTAGACCTGAAAAGATTACTAATATGTGGGAACTAAATCTATGTTTGTTAGATGAGATTGAAATATAATTGGGCAATTTTTTAGTGTAATTTTGTTTTAGTTTGTTTTGACAGTCTAATTTTGTATTTAAATCTTATTGGAATAAAAACAAAATTTAATTCCAACAACCTCAATTTGTTGCGTAGCGGCAAGACTAATTCCACCAAGAACATGCATAGACCAAGTCTCATAATCTTGGGACACTTTTCTTTTTTTCTCTTCCTTTAATATTTTGTTAATATATCATATACAATATATTATATATTTTATTTATAAATAACTTAAAAAAAATATTACTAATTTATCTTCTATCAAAGAATGCAGCACTGTGGAAGACTTGAAGTCTCCAATTATTAATTTATCGTCAAACTTGTTTACTCACCATTAATTATCCTCACGTGACTCACATTCCTTCTCTTTTCTTCCTTTTCCAATTTTCTTTTCACACTATAATTGGTTTTTGCTTTTAATATTTAATTGCTTTTATAGTATTCATCGTTTTCTATAAAAGGTTGTTCATAGCTTTGGCTTCTTTGTCTCATTCTTGTGTAAACCAATAAAGACATCAATCATGGGTCGTGAATGTTGATAAACTTTGCAGGAATTTCGTAATATGAATGGAATGAATCTAAGTCGACTCATCTACGGTCACCATCCAAGGATCCATGAAAGAGAGAGAAATCTTTGAAGAAGTAAAAGTCAGTTTAACCACAGATGCCAACCAATTATTTATTATACCAAGGGGATTTAATTAAAAAAAGAAAAAAAGCAAAAAGAAAAAGATGCAGTAGTGTGAAAAAAGCAGGAGACAGAATGGACGCATGAAAATTTATGTAATTTACCTTTTCTTTCTCCATCAGTTTCTGTATAGTATGGTTTCATTATTTATTCCTATGATTTGTTAACCACAGAACCCACGATTCAAACAATAATTCTCTCCATGGAGAAATATTATTCCGTCGTAATTGTTGCCACGGCTTTTTTAGTGAAAAGTTTGATGCTTTCCTTAGTTATGGCGGCAGTATCCAACATTACCACAGATCAACAAGCTCTTCTTACCTTAAAAACTCATATAACTCATGATCCTACCAATGACTTGACCAATAATTGGTCTACAAGTACGTTTGTCTGTGATTGGATTGGTGTCACTTGTGATCTTCGTCACCATCGAGTCACGGTCTTGAATATTTCGTACTTAGGTCTCGAAGGTACCATCCCTCCTCAACTTGGAAATTTGTCCTTCCTAAAAGTACTTGATATCAGAAACAATAGTTTCCATGGCTCTCTTCCTACTGAGTTGGCTCGATTACGTCGACTGAGAATAATAAATGTCTTGTTCAATAGCTTCAACATGGAGATCCCTTCATGGTTTGCCTCCTTACCAAAACTTAAAAGCTTGATTTTAAAAGGTAACAAATTCATAGGGACAATTCCACCTTCCCTAGGCAACATATCATCACTAGAAGTACTTGGTCTTGGTTATAACCAGCTTTCAGGTACCATACCCTCCTCCATCTTCAACCTATCTTCACTGGAATGTCTTGATCTTAGCTACAACGATCTCACAGGTTCTTTTCCTTTCATCATCCTTAAAGTACATGCCTTCGTTACTACCGATTGATTTAATTATCTGTTGAACTTCCAACAATATATTTTTCAATTATCTTTCTAATAATATCGAAATTCTTTCCTGATTTGTCTGGATACATGGTTTGATGGCGAAATACCTTCAACTTTATCGTAGTACTAATACTTGAAATGTTTATCTTAATTTTTTAATAATTTCACAGGAAAGATACCTACAGGAATTGGGAAATTGACTAGGCTTAAGAAGATATATTTTGCCTACAACAGACTCCAAGGTATGAATCAGCTTAGACATTATTATAGAGTTGGCTTAATTAGACGCAGACATTATTGTTATCCATTGTCAATGAATTCTTAGTTTAATTTGCTTAAAGGTATGAAAATACTGTTTACAGGAATGGAGTTAGGTGGTCCCTGCCCACCTTGAATTTTTTTTTTAAATAATAAAATTATAGTTATCTTAAAATTTATTAATATATATTTTTCATTTATTAATAATTTTAATACCAAAATAAATATCTATTTGTTCCAAATCCATTGCATGTGCTTTTTTTTGTTTATATTTATATTTTTATTCAAATATTGCATATATAATAATTTTGTTACATATGAAAATTTATTTAAGTTTTTCACATTAGCATAGTACAAACTAAAATTTAATATCTTTTAGTATTTTTTCTAATGCACTCTTTAATTTGAAGTGTAATAATAATTATGATTGTCAAAATGTAGATTATCTTTATTTAAAGAAAAATTATTGATACTATAATGTTATTATTCTATAATTCATAATTAATAAGTTTAATCATTCAAATATCTTTAAAACTTGTTTGATTGTTTGCCTTCATGTTTCTTTCATATTTTCTTTAATCATTTTACTCTCTTTTTATAAACATATATATTTATAATATGAATTTTGAGGGATAAGATTTATTATATTTCCTCTAAGTAGTATACCTATATATTTTTTTAATTTATAAAATGTTTTTTGTACCGTTGAAGTTCAAAAAAGTTTGTTCAAGCTCACCTTGATGTATAATCTTGGCTATGTCCTTGCTATTTAGTTTCCTTTTGTTCACTGATAAGATTAATTTGTTTAAGCAAATATTGTTGGCTTTACAGGGAAAATTCCACAAGAGTTGGGTAATCTTGTAGAATTAGACACAGTAACGCTGCAACACAATGCCCTGATAGGGTCCATTCCTTCACTTATGTTCAATGTTTCTTCTTTAACCATTGCAGACTTTTCCAATAATAGCTTGACAGGTACTCTACCTGACAACATGTGCCAGCATCTTCCTCTTTTGAGTGGATTGTTTATGTCTAATAATCAGTTGACTGGTCAAATCCCAAAGAACTTGTGGCAATGTCGAAGTCTTGAAATTATTTCGTTGTCATATAATCAATTCAAAGGAAAAATACCGAGAGATATTGGGAACTTGACATTGGTCACTACACTACATCTTGGTTATAACAACTTGACAGGTACCTTGTACACCTCTCTTAGATATTTAAATTTTCATTGCCTAATTTTTATTATAGTCTTCCTAGTATTCTCCATGTGAGTTAGTAGATGGACCTTGTTTAACTACCAGAAATTTGACAAAAGATTGAAATTAGAAAAACCTGTAGTCTTTAATTGAAAAATACCCTTCATATTTAAATAAGATATTTTGATTTAGGTTTTTTTGTTTTTTTTTTTTTTTTAATGTATAGCATATATTAAAGTATTTATTTTTAGTTGTTTATAATATAACAAATAAAATATAATTTAGTTAATAATTCAAGGATATATATACCAATTTCTTTCTTTGTTTTTATTTTTTTATTTTTTTTTATTATGTGTTTCTATCTTAAAAATTAGCGTTAATAGTCACTTATGCTTTACATTAATGGTAGGCAGCACACCCAAGTTTTTTGTGAACTTAGGTTCGACACCCAAATAATAGTGGCTGCCTACCCACCTTGTGGGTGTTGCTCTATTGTTATGGGGGCTGACTTCTTTCATGTGAGAGTTGCTTTTCGGACTGTACCACTAGTATCCCATTTTATATGGTCTCAATAGTTCTTTAGGTTAGTCCTAGGGATAAAATATATATATATATATTACCAATATTACTATTCATAAATATGTTTTACATATACATTTTATAAATATATTCATGTTTAAAATTTAAAAATTAAATCATCACTCTAAACATCCAATCTCTAATATCATGAATAGCACCTTTATCTTTTTCTTTATTGAATGTGTAAATTTTTCAAATCCCACAATTAATAAAATTATACTTATTGTAGGAGAAATTCCAGAGGAGCTGGGCAACCTTGCAAAACTAGAAATACTAACACTGACACGTAATGCTTTAACGGGGCCCATTCCTTCACTTATGTTCAATATTTCTTCTTTAACCATTGCAGACTTTACCACTAATAGCTTGACAGGTACTCTACCTGACAACATGTGCCAACATCTTCCTCTTTTGAATGGATTGTTCATGTCTGAAAATCAATTGACTGGTCAAATCCCAAAGAACTTATGGCAATGTCAAAGTCTTGAAATTATTTCATTGTCATATAATCAATTCGAAGGAAAAATACCAAGAGATATGGGGAACATGACATTGGTCACTAGACTACAACTTGGTTATAACAAATTGATAGGTACCTTAAACATCTCTCTTAGATATTTAAATTTTCATTACCTAATTTTTATTATAGTCTTCCTAGTATTCTCCATGTGCGTTAATAGATTGGCTTTGTTTAACCACCGGAATTTTGACAAAAGATTGAGACTAGAAAAACTTACAGTTTTTAATTGAAAAAGATACCCTTTATATTTAAAATAAGATATTTTGATTTAAGAATTTTTTTTTTTCATGTATAGCATTTATTAAAGTATTTATTTTTAGTTGTTTATAATATAACAAATAAAATATAATTTAGTTAAAAATTCAACGGCATATATGTCAATTTTATTTATTTATTTTTTTGGTTTTCGTATATTCTTATCTTAAAAATTAGTACTAAATTAATATTACTACTCATAAATAGGGTTTGCACATGCAGTTTATATTATAATCATATTTAAATTTTAAAAATTAAATCACCATTCTAAACATCCAATCTAATATCATGGATAGCACCCTTATCTTTTTCTTTTTCTTATTGAATGTGTATACTTTTTAAATCCCACAACTAATATAATTATACTCATTGCAGGAGAAATTCCATGGGAGTTGGGCAACCTTGCAAAACTAGAAATACTAACACTAACACGTAATGCTTTAATCGGGCACATTCCTTCACCAGTGTTCAACCTTTCTTCTCTAACGATTATGGACTTTGCATTTAATAATTTCACTGGTAACCTCCCACTGGAAAATATGTGTCAACATCTTCCTGCTTTACAAGAATTATATTTGTCTTATAACCGGTTCACGGGTCAAATCCCAAAGGATTTGTGGCACTGTAGAAATACGCAAATTATTTCATTGATATTTAATCAATTCCAAGGAAGCATTCCAAGAGAAATCGGGAACTTGACCAAACTCACTGTACTGTCCCTTGGCAATAACAACTTAACCGGTACATTAGCTATAAACCTTATTCTCTGTTTTTATTTTCAATTAAATTATTTGTTGACTAACTTTTATTGTATGGAATAATTTAAGAGTTTCATTAACCTAACTTGAACTTGATAAGTAAGCATGCATAAATGCGGCTAGTGGCTATATAAGCTAGAGAAGGAGAAATCTTTGCCGATTATTTTTCCACTCATTTTTTTTTCCAAAAATTTTAGAAAAATTTATTTTAAATTATTTTTTTAAGAAATGTATTTTAAGGAAAAATATTTTTTGAGAAAAAATGTTTCAAATTGAATTTTTATAGAGATAGAATATTAATTTATAATTTTTCAATAAAAATAGACTTGTTTTTTTCAATGTGTAAGTTTTATATAAGTAGATGGACATATAAAATCATGTGGTACGTGTATCTTTCAAGCATTCTCTATACAATACTGTCACTTCCATGATATTTGTTTTCTTTATTCTCTCAGGTTCAATACCAATTGAACTTGGTGATCTTTACAATCTAAAGCTATTGAATCTCGCTAATAACACATTAACCGGCCTCATCCCATCATCAATTTTCAATCTCTCAAAAATCGAAGTGATTGAACTATTCATGAACAGCCTCTCAGGCACCCTTCCACCGAGCTTCGGTGACGGGCTTCCAAATCTGAAGGAGCTTTACCTATGGAATAATAAACTGCATGGCTTCATCCCGAACTCCATCTCCAATGCTTCTCCGCTCACCATACTAGAGCTGGATAAAAATTCCTTCTCTGGCCCTGTTCCCACAACTCTCGGTAACTTAAGGAATCTACAGCGCCTCCTCATCTCCTCAAATCAATTGACGAGAGAACCATATTCTCAAGAATTGTCCTTTCTCTCCTCTTTGACGTACTGCAAACATTTGACAATAATTCTTTTGGGCGATAACCCTCTAAATGGCACACTTCCAGCTTCCATAGGAAATATCACTTCTCTCAAACGTTTCAAGGCGGATAACTGCAAAATCAAGGGTAGTATTCCGCAAGAAATTGGCAACTTAAGATACTTGACACATTTACGCCTCGGAAACAATGAATTGATTGGAACTATTCCAGCTGCAGTTGGAAAAATGAGGATGCTCCAAGTCTTGTATCTTGTTGGCAATAGATTGCGAGGATTTATTCCAAATGAGATTTGCAGCTTGAGGAATTTAGGTGAACTACATTTAAGTGACAACAAGTTCTTTGGAATAGTACCAGCGTGTTTGGGTGATGTTACTTCACTAAGAGTCCTGCTCCTGAATTCCAACAATTTGAGTTCTACAATACCTTTGTCGCTGTGGAATCTTGAAGATATTCTGCAAGTGGACCTGTCAAGAAATTCGTTTAGTGGACGGCTACCATTGGGCGTTGAAAAGCTAAGGGCTCTTATTCATCTTGACCTAGCATGGAATGGATTTTCAGGTGAGATTCCTAGCAACATTGCAAACATCCAAACCCTCATTAACTTTTCCGTGGCACACAACAGACTAACGGGCTGCATCCTTGAATTATTTGGAAACTTGATCAACTTGGAATTATTGGATTTATTTGGCAATAACCTCTCTGGAGCAATTCCCGATTCTTTAGCAAAACTAAAGTACCTTAAATCTATGAATGTGTCATTTAATAGATTGCAAGGAAAAATTCCTATAGGAGGAGCTTTTGCAAACTTTTCAGCAAAATCATTTATGGGAAATGATCAACTTTGTGGTTGTCGACGTTGAAATTCAGTCGACGAGTAATCAATACCCAATACCTGCAATCAATGTGAGAAAACACGGAAAACAAGAACAAGACAATAAAGAACCAGGAATCAAACAGAGAATGGACAGGATTTTTAACGTGGTTCAACAAGTATGCCTACGTCCACGGCTGTCTCTCTTAAATTCTGCAGAGTGACAGTATAATATTCAATGTCTGATGTTCTCTGTTACAATGAAGTTTAACCCCTATTTATAGGAGAAGAGGCGTTACAATTCTGGTTGCAATAAAATAGGAAAAGAATCTTGAATTAATTATACTTCCCAAATAATCAGGAAAAAATAAGGAAGAGAATCATGAATTAATTACACTTCCTAATTTGTTTGAATAGAATCAGGAAACTGCTCCAAATATCTCGAGATAATGTTGACTGAGTTTGAATTTGAATTAACTTCCATATCTGGAGAGAGAATCACTATTTGATTAGGTAACTGCTTTTTCTGGAAGATATTATATTAATTACGCTTTGAGCGACCTCGAGCTGGATGCTGAGGAGCTGAGAGCTGAGAGCTCCATCCTACTAGCTGTGAGCTGGAGGTAGCTAGCTGCGAGCTGGAGGCAGCTAGCTGAGAGCTGGATCCTGCTAGTTGAGAGCTGCGAGCTGGGGCCTGTGAGCTAGGACCTGCGAGCTGTCTCTAGAGAGTTGTGAGCTGGATCTAGCGACCTGCGAGCTGGTTGAGAGCTGAATGCTGAGCTAGCTGAGAGCTGCGAGCTGGGACCTGCGAGCTAGGACCTGCAAGCTGGGAGCTAGCTGAGAGCTGAATGCTGAGCTAGCTAGCTGAGAGCTGAGAGCTGAGACCTGCGAGCTGGGAGCTATCTGAGAGCTGAATGCTGAGCTAGCTGAGAGCTGCGAGCTGAGAGCTGAATGTTGAGTTAGCTGAGAGCTGCGAGCTGGGACCTGCGACCTGCGAGCTGGAGGTAGCTAGGTGCAAGCTGAGAGTTGGGTCAGTTTATTGGATTGGTTCTATGGGCTTTTACCAACCCATTTTTGCAGTCCCAAAAAATAGGCATAACAGTGGTGCTCCACATTTGCAAGCTCCCTCTTGTAAAAGTGGTACCAATCGACAATCCAAGACAAAGAAATTAGTGATATTAATATGCATAGTATTGTCAATTACATCGGCAATAGTTGTATTAGCTCTCATAATTCTATGGTGTAATAGAAGCCCAAAGAGGAAAGCAAATTCTTTAGATAGGGAAGACGTTTCAACTCTTTCAACATGGAGAAGATTTCACTATGAAGAGCTTTATCATGCAACAAATGGATTTGAAGATAGCAATTTACTAGGCATAGGAGGTTTTGGCTTAGTATACAAAGGAAAACTTTTAGATGGGGAGGACATAGCTATAAAAGTTTTCAATTTGCAAGAAGAGAGGGCATTAAGGAGTTTTGATGATGAATGTGAAGTAATGAGTAAAATCTGTCATCGTAATCTAGTCAAAATTATTAGTTGCTACTCCAACTTTGATTTCAAAGCCTTGGTACTGGAATACATGCCTAATGGGAGCTTGGAAACGTGGTTGTATTCCCACAACGATTGTGTGGATATGATCCAGAGAATGGACATAATGATTGATGTGGCAATGGCATTGGAATATCTCCACCATGGTTATGGAACAACTATTGTACATTCTGATTTAAAGCCTAGCAATATCATGCTAGATGAAGATATGGTTGCTCATGTGGGTGATTTCGGCATTGCCAAACTCTTAGGTGAAGAGAATACTATGACACATACCTACACTTTGGCCACTGTTGGATATATGGCACCAGGTAACATCCATAATTTCTGATTTTTTTTTTGGTAAATGCATGCATATGTTCATCTATTAAATGCATACCTACAAATACAAATATTACGTATAGTGTTTAAATTTTGTTTTAACTTATCCAGGCATCTCAAGATTTCATCAATAATTTTTCTCCTACTATTTCTAGATTCATTATGTCTTGTTTGTTGTCTTTTAACTATAATTAACTTTGACCTTAATTGTAGAGTATGGATCGGAAGGAATTGTTTCAATAAAAGGGGATGTGTACAGCTTTGGTATTTTACTATTGGAAACATTTACAAGAAAGAAGCCCACAGACAACATATTTGAGCAAGGAATAAGCTTGAAATGCTGGGTACAGCAAGCATTACCTCATTCAGTACATGAAGTAGCAGATGCTAATTTACTTGATGAAGAAAATTTCACTACTACCAAGGATTGTATTTCTTCTATTCTGGAACTAGCTGTGGATTGCTCATTGGATTTGCCCGACAGGAGGCCTAACATATTTAATATCCTCAGAAAACTTGTAAATATCAGAGCTAGGTTCCAAAAGAGTGTGGCTACAAAATGAAGCCTAAATATTGTTGTCTATAAATATCTGTACCGAATGTAAGAAGAGTGTGGTGCTCGCTGTTGTAGAAGTTGTTTATTTTATAAAAGGCATGATGTACACCATGCCTTTTTTTTTTCTAAAAAAAAAAAGAAAGAAATTGTATCGACTTTAAATCAATATGCTTGAAAGTGTTTTGTTTTGTTTTTTTTTTTGGGTCTTGTGTTTGACTATAATGCAAAAATGTTAACATTGTAGGTTGCCTTTTATGTAAATCAAGGTCCTTCAATGATATCACTTTGACTTTTAGATATCCTAGCCAATGCAACGATGACTCCTCTTGTCTTAGCAAGACAAGATTTCAATTTTGAATTGTCAGGAGGCCCATACAACATAGGTTAGGCCTGCATGTATGTCTTCAAGTTCTGGGATTCAGCTGTATGGGGATTATTGTCTTTAATTCAGTGGATTTGAAAGTGCTTTCTTTAACTATATATTTTATGTATATCTTATGAATATTTAATTTTATTTTTTTCTAAAGACATAAAGTGAGTTTTAGATTTTGTTTTTTCAAGGTAAAACTATTTTATCGGTTAAGTAAGATTATTCATTAATAATAACTTTTAGATATTCTTCAATAATCATTTTTACAACCAATCCAAGGGATGTTATTGATGAGTAATTTTACCCTATCAGTAATATAATCAAACATTTTCTAACAAAGAAAAAAAAGCAAGTATACTTCAATGCTTGCTTAGATCAAAATTTCACAAGTATTTTTCTAAAAATTAATCTTATAAACCAAGAGAAAATTTGCCCTATTGTCATCTCTGTTTTCCTTGCTTGGACAGGGATTTTATGTACTTCTGCCTTCGCTAGCTTTCTTAAAACATATAGTCATCTCACATTTGAAACTCAGAATTTGATTAAATGAACCTATTGTAGTGATTGAAACCACTTTTAATGTCGTGTCATATTACATGTGACAAATTGGAGATGGCATAAAGACATTTGTTTTGTCTTCATAAATATTTTGTGATTATAGAAAAATTAGGTGATTGGTGGAGAATTAAATTTTCTACATGTGTATTAAATTCATAACCACCACAAAGAAAATCTATGTTGTTAGCTTGGTCACTGTTTGCTTATGTATGTATGGGATAATCCCACTCTTCCCCTTATAGTTTGATATAATTGCCAATTAACCCTATAGTTTTGAGAAATTTCATTTTACCCCCTACTATTACTATCGTTACTAGAATGATCGAAACGACCACAGTACCCCTATAGTCTTGTCCTACCATCTTAACAGTCAATTTTGATGGCAAGTGTTTTTTTTTTTTTTTTTTGAATTGGAGATTTTCATAAATTACAGATAGTATTTGATTTATTTTATAAATTGACAAGGGATATTATTCTAAAAATACTGGGAGATTTTGACATTATGTCAAACTACAAGGGAAAAAATAGAATTATCCATATATATTTATGTATATACATAGTGACCGTCTCAAGCCACTCTCTTATTTCAACCTCATTTTTTCGTTTAACAATGCTTTTGCTTTGTTTACTTGCTCAAAGCCCATTTAAATTGGGTTTGCTTGGTATCCACTGAATTGGTTGACACTCGGTCTATAAACTTCTTTTTTCTTTTTTCTTTTTTTTATTTTGCTTTTTTCTTGGGCTCACTTAAATTAATTTCTGCCCACTTAAAATTTGGGCTTCAATTAATTTTTTGAGTCCATTTTGATTCAGATCTTACATTAATGTGATGAAAATTATGATCTTATATTAATGGTGATGAAAATTATGATGGGTAGTTTATATTGATCAAGCTTGTACTATAATTAATGCAAGTAGGAACAAGGCGGGGATGTTGTAATTACAGGATGTGTACACTAGATTATCAACTTTGATTTTGACATTGTAATTTGTTTGTTTATCAAATGCTTTCAATTTGCTGAATTTTGTGTTTTGAATAGTAGCAAAATATTTCAATTTTGTTGAATTCTATAATTATATAATGTGGCCTTCACTTTTCAAGACCAAGACTTTGAGCTACATTATTGTTGTATTAGTCCTCAATCTCAACCCTACCCATTGTTCCAAAAGTCGTCGATTAATTGTGATTTTCCAACAAGTTATCGTTGATTAGAATGTTATCGGTCCAATAAGGATGAGATTGATGGCCAAGATTGAATGTGAAGAAACCATAACCTTTTTTATGATATTCATCTGTAAAATGAGAAGAAGAAAAAGAAGGGAAGAAGAAGAAGTCTAATGGTTTTAAAAAATAAAGAGAGAAAAGAGAGAGAGAGAGAGAGAGAGAGAGAGAGAGAGAGAGAGGTGGAGCAGCGCTGCAATAGAAAGTGTTAGTGTTAAGTTTGCATATATATTATGTCAAATTACATGAACCTCTCTTGAGGTTTGATAAATTACACCAATATTGAGTTTTGACCCTGACGTTTAAAGAAATATAAGTTTATACTCTCAGATTTCAAAAAATAATAAATTTTTCTTAAAATAGTACTTGTCGATTACTCGTTAAGTAACCGATAAATCACTGACCACTGCCTCATTGGTTGATTAGTGAGTAGCGATTTTTGGAACTATACCACTGCCCCATACATGAGCTAAAGAAATAATAGTAACCACATTCTTTTTCAATTTGAAGAATCATATCCAACAAAAAAAAGGTTCTAATGTGGAAAATTTTGAAACACGGCAAAGGAAAACAAAGTCTAATAAAATAATTTGAGTTTTTAGTGACTACTTCTGTTTTATGTCATCTGCAACATAATTTACATACAACTATATAATTGTTAAGAATATGTATTTGACATTTGATATATATTTTCGGTGTTATCCACAAAAAGTCTAGGAGACCAAGACTTTTTGCTAAATTATTGTTTGGTTTCTCCTCTTATAACCTACCTTAACTGCATAGGCGTACGGACAAAAAGTGAAAATCAAAAACAAAATTTAGACATAGTAGTTGAAATCAAAAGCTAACAACCTAAATAGGGTGGCTAAAACCTATTATACAAAATTATAACAATGAATCATAGATTTTCAACAACTTAAGCTTATTATATTTCAGTTACTCTAAACGATTATCTACTTGAAGTTTCCCTCCTTTTTGTAATGTATATATAACAAAACTGTAATTCTTAATTGACTCATTTGAGCATCTAAAGAAATCCAATCATTATATAATTGTCATATTGATGAGATAGCAGAATCATCTACAACACTAGAATATGTTATAGTCTTAATATATATTTGGTTGGAAAGTCCATTGAGTTGATAGGTTATGGATTTGGAATGGTGCTTGGAATGATAATCGGATTTCATGTTTCCTTAACTGGAAAGCCCCAGTAGCTTGTGAGGGTTGTTGAAGGGCCATAAAGTAGATGCAATAAAAGTAGAAATTAGAATTTGTTCTAATTACAACTTTGTGATGTTGTTAGGATTCCAATGTTCATGTAGCGAAGTCGTCTTTTTTTTTTTTTTTCTTTTTTCCTTATTTTTTTTTTCTAAGAAGTAGTAAAATTGTCATTAGTTGCAAAATTTACACAACTTTTAATAAGAATCTACATGGTGAAAAAATTATTTGAAAAATTAGATAATAGTATTGGAATTACAAATTGACCCCTAATTCAGTCCAAAAATCTATCTTATTTTCTCTTAGTGGCACTCTATTTCTAGTAAAATAATATTTGCTAGTATTATAATTTGTAGTCACAGACATTGGCTAAGGTAAAAAAAAGCAATTTTTAAAAACCTGTATTACTACGTCTACTGGTTTTTCTTTTTTTCTTTTTTTTTTTAAAAAATATGTCTTGCAGTTAAATTTTATATTTCAATATAATTTCATATACTAAAGAAATTACAACCAAGAAACAGACTTCTCTCTTCCTATTATAACATAAAGTAAGCTCAAATCAAGTTTCACACGCATTGGTCATGAAATCGATTGTTGGATGTTTATAGCATCATGAATGGACAAGAGTTTAGGCTCTAAGTGCAAAAGAAACAAAAAAAAAAGAGTGAAAAAAGAAAAAAAAGAAAAAAAAAAGAAAAGGGTATCCTAAATCCAATAAGGATGTGAGATTGGAAAGCCTAAGAGGGGTAAGCATGTTGATGCAAGGATAAGAGTATGCTAAAATGGTTCAACTATGGCAAGATGGGTTACTTTGCTCATGAATGCACTGAGCAAAAGAAAGAGACTCAAGAGCCACGAATCAGTTAGCTAGAGATAGAGAAACATTTGTATAACACCATCAGATTAGTCGAGGAACAAATGGATCTAATGGGGAACAACTTGAAAGTTAAATTGGAAGAAATTGACATCTGCAAAGTGATTTTACGGGGTGGCCAAATGTTGTATCTCCATGATATCTTCTATAGTCCGGAGATTCGACGAAATCTAGTCTCTGGAGTTGTCTTTATAGGTTTAAGATATAGTTTAACTTTTTACAGCAACTATTTAAAGATTTGTCTAAATTTAGTGTGCTTAGATACTGAAAATCTAATGGATGGTTTTATGGTATTAATTATTGAATTTGATGGTGTTATTAATGTGATAGTTGTTTTTCATTAATTACTTCTACTGATGTTACCAATATTGATGTTTATACTTGACATGCTAGACTAGATCATATCAGGTAAGATTGAATGAATAGATTGACCAAAGAGGGATTTTTTAGGTTTCCTTAATAAGATAGATTTGTCTGTATATGAAAGTTATGTAGTAGGAAAAACAAGATAGATTTGTTTGTATATGAAAGTTATGTAGTAGGAAAAACAACTAGAAAACTATTTGGAAAATAAATTAGGATTGAGAATCCATTACAATTAATTCTTTCTGATATTTATGGACCAATGAATGTGATAACTAGAAATGGTGTCTCACATTTTATAACATTCATAGATCATTACTGACGGGACCCGCCTTGAGTATCCCTTTTCAGAGCTTCCTTGATCTCACCGGGCACCCCACGGAGCCCTTCTAGACTGTAGCTAGCATCACCAAAAAGACAATGCGGGGCAAGCCCTTAAACTTAAATCATTTCCAAAAACATAAAAATCATCAATTGTACAATTTCATCATTTAAAATTTTTGAAAATTTTGACAGCATAACGGTTGTTTCCTAAAGTTTCCTAAAATTTCAATACACTTGTAAACAATTCAAAAACACTTCAATATTTCGAACTAAAATTTCCACTACCATGTAGACCTCCGGTCCATCTCAGAACTATTACCTAGCCACAAGAAATCTATTTTCACAAAATCATTTCAAATTTCACAATACATCTACAAGCATAAAATCAAAATAATTTAAAATTTGTTCAAATATTCACCATAATACATATACAAAGGTATCAAAACATAGCATTTACTTAAACACATCACATCACCACAGTTGTAGTAAAGTTCATAAATTCTTTACAATAAAAAATTATATACAAATGTCAATATCCAATTAAAACAAGATATGCAAGACATGACTTCACAGAAGGATATCGTCCATAATCAGCCCACCTAATCCATGGCAGGAGAGTGAACACTCTGACTGCTAGTTCTGCACTTGGGGAGATTTTTATAATGTAAAACAAAGAATCGTGAGCTAAAAGAGCTTAATGACTGTTATGATTTTTCTAATAAAATCGTTTCTTTTAAAAGTCCTCCCAAAATATTTTTAAAAGTATTTATGATATTTCATAACATTTTTGTAATTTAAATCATAACCCTTGATAGATTTATATAAAATCTTTGAAGCTTGGTTTTATCCGTAAAAACATAATACTAATTTAATTATAACATAAAAGCTTAACATTTCATTTTCTTTACTGAAACTGCACCAATGGAACCCAAGGCATCCATCATAATATGGTCACGTGATGATTTTATTATCGACGCTCATTGTGACAGTAAACATGAGACATCTCACAACACGTAACAAAATTTTCTGCATTGTATACGTGAGTGAGATAATATCCCACACATGTAAAGACGACATGACTCAACCGACTCAATCCCCACCGAGGTTAGTGACACGCCCAACCAATAATTGTCATACACATGTGGGCTATACTGGCTGGGTCTAAATCATAATCCGAAGTCCATAATATGTAACATGGGATAAACTATTGGCGTTTGAAAACATTTTCTTTTTCCATGTGATTCAATCTAAATTCATTCATTCCATAAATTGAAAATATAAACCATATTGCATATAAATCGCCAATTCATAAACTCTATCTTTTCAAACTTTTCATGCATAACATACCTCTTTTTCAAACAATTACATAAAGTGCTAATAAACTAATATCTTCAAAGAAAACCATTTTAATTTCACAATGCATTATCAACATCATAAACTTCATAAAATAACAAAATAAGCATGGAACGATTTGTAAAATGTGTTTTTCACTCGCTTAGCTCCCAATCTACTCGTTTATTCTTTGATTAACCTCCCTTGATTCCTTGGCTTGCTTTCCACCTACAACACACATCCTAGGTTAGGATTCACTACCTATTTAATTAAAAGTAGCATTAATTCACCCATTCTCAACTTAGAATACCATGTCCACCATAAATCACCCAATTGACATAAACTAATACATTTAGCATCGCATTAATTCCCTTCCATTTTCTTATTTCAAGTTCACTCAATCACATGCATAGAAGCATAACAACACATCAAAAGAATTAAACAACCATTTAAACACCAATTTCCTTTTTTTAACCGAATTGACGTAACAACATCACCCAAGCTTTTCTCTTCATTCTTTCAGTCCTCATCAACTTATATCGTGCATCCAAAATCATGCCCACATCGTGTAATTACGTCAAAACACCCAAAATCACTTCAAACACACAAACCCCTTATGATGGCTGAAACTAATCCCATGCATCCAAAATCATTTTTTTCCATTTTCTTGGTGCCATACATCTTAGAATCATGCCAAACCTCATGCAAATTAATTAAACATTAAAATCAATTCAATTGCACACCAATTTCAGTTTAGCCAAAAATTATACATCATGGCATCTAAAATTATTCTTCCAATTTCAAGGCCACAAAACACATGAAAATCACTCAAATACTCACTTAATGCCATAAGATTAATTAAATCTAGGCTTACTTGAAAAAGTTACATAAAACCCTAAACTCACCTTACTAGTAAACTGGTCACCACCACTTCCTTTGAATTTTCTTTCAATCCAAGCTCAAATACTAGGTAATCAACCTCTAATCACATCAAAAATTCCATAAACACATCACTTTATCATTCAACCATAAAAACCCATGAAAAATACCATGAAAACCTAACTTTCTTCCCTATTTCTTTGCACTTTCTTGCCTAATCTTTGCCCTAGCCTCTTGCTTGATGAAGAGTGATGGATTTGGGCATGAAAAATGAGATCAAAACTTTGCTTTTCCCTGTCCTCCTTGTTGCTGAAACTATCCAGCCCACTCTCTTTTTTTTCTTCTCTTTTGCCATCCAAAATGCACCTCCAATTCACTTTTTATAGTCTAATTTTTTCTTGACTAAAATGCCCCTCATCCAACCTACATATGGCCATCAAGTCCCTTGATTAACTTTGCTAAAATGCCCTTCATTATAATTCATGGCAATCAATTAAATAAATGGTAATTTTGACAATTTAGTAGTTGATGCATTAATGACTTTGGTGCATGACAACTAATTTCCATTAAATAAATTTGATGTGTCATGCTTCCATTGGCTCATTTTGCATGACATGGATTGTGTTTCCTATTCAATTTATTTCCATGCGATGCTCACACCAAATCCATATATTTTTGAAGTTGAATTGGCCATTTTGCCCTTAATGTACTTAATTGTTATTCACATTTAAATAAATTCTAAAAATATTTTATGGTCATCCAATCCTCAAATTGACCATATAATACTTTAATTGGATGTCTATCTCTCAATCTCATGCCTTAAAAAAAAATTCTAACAACTGTAAAATCATCAATATCCTTTATTATCTGAAAAGGGCGTTTACGTACAATAAATTTTGAATCATTTAAAACCTATCCGAATGGACTCATTTTCGACCCATTCCACTTTCTAATGACTCTAATACATATTCCAAGACTTCTGATGCCCGAGGCCAATTTTCTGAAAATCACTATTTCTATAGATACTATTCACCCAAAAATACTATTCATCGAAAAATTAGTTTTTGAAAAATATGACTCTGGGGTTTACAATTACACTCATTTAGGTCATGTTTATTGACCTCTCCTATACTTGAAGTATTAGATTGTTTTAGACTGTATCCAAATTTGATGGAAAATTAGTTAAATAGAATTGCTAAGGTCTTGCAGACTAATCGAGGATGAGAATATACATTTTTGACTAGTTTGAGACATTGTATCATGAGAAAGGTATTGATAAAAAATTGATTATTCGTAGGACTTTGCAACAAAATAGTATAGCAGAAAAAAGGAATAGAATAATACTAAAAATGATAAAATCTATGACGGCACAAAGTGAACCTCCCAGTATTTTACTAGGAAGATGTGCTCTTAACAACTGTTTATATTTTGAATAGGATTCCTACAAAATCAATATCTTCCATACCCTATGAATTATGGACAAGTACAAAACCTGACCTTACTTATATACGACCTGAGGGTGCACAGAATTTGTACATGATCTTTTTAGTAAATATGGAAAGTTAGGTGTTAGAGGAAAGAAGTATATCATTATTAGATACTCCAAGCACTCAAAAGGATATTTACTCATAGGAGAAAACTTAGATGGAAGTATTACTGAATTAGAGTCATGAGATATGAACTACCTGGAGAATGAATTTCTTAGCAAATGTGAGGTTGAAAAAAAGAATTTTAACATTAAGAGGTGAATGATTTAGATGATGGTCCATGTCCGAACACTTAAATAAAGGAAGATAAAAACTTTTTTGAACACTCTATCCCTAGTAGAAGTGACAGAGCTATTATAATAGCTTGTACATTTGTTCCAGTGGGAGTGAATAGACTAACAAGTTAGTACTTTCAAAATTATCAACTCGTAGAAGCAACTATAAGGCTATTCCTCATCGTTAATTTGAGATTGGAAGGGAAATTTTTATATTTGCTTTACATGATAGTGATGAGCTAAAGGACATGAATGAGGCTCTCAACTCACCAGCTAGAGATATTTTGGATTAAAGCCATGCAAGAAGAGATGAAGTCAATAAAGAGTAACCATATCTAAGATTTGGTTGATTTATCGTCTAGTTAGAAAGCCATTAAAACCAAGTGGGTTATTCGCATCAAGTATAAAGCAGACGACTCAATAGATGATATAAGGCAATATTAATAATGAAGGAATATACTCAACATGAGGATATAGACTATGAAGAAACCTTCTCTCTTGTGGTAATGTTTGCTTTCAGTTGCCTTATATTAGCTATCATCGCACACATGAACCTAAAATTGCATCAGCTAGATGTAAAGACAACATTTCTTAATGAAGAACTGGAGGAAGAAATTTATGTAGAGCAACCAATGAATTTTTTTCAAAAGGCCAAGAGCTAAAAGTATGTAAACTTACGAGATCAATTTATGACTTGAAACAATCCTCCAAATAGTGGTACCTCCGTTTCTATGAGGTTGTCATGTCTTATGGATTTAAGTTGACAGAAGAGGACCATTATGTGTATGTTGTTAAACGAGGTAAAAAGATAAGTTTGTGATATTATCTTTACATGTAGACGATATTCTATTAACCAAAAATGACAAGGAGTTCATGATAATCATAAAGTGATGATTATCCTCAACTTTCAAGATAAAAGACATGGGAAAAGTTGTCTATATTTTAAGAGTTAAAATTAATGAAAATTGTTTAAAGAGAATTTTGGTTTTGTCATAAGAGCTATATATCAAAAGATTCTTGAATGATTCTATATGGCTGATTGTAAGCCTATAGGTACTTCTATCTCGAAAGGTTAAACTCTTAGCCATGAAATATGCTCCATGAATCTATAAAAGTGTGAAATAATACAAAGAATTCCTTACTTTGGTGCTATTGAAAATCTCATGGATACTATAATGTATAAGAGATCTGATATTTGTTATGCAATGAGGCTAATAAGTAGATATCAATCCAATATTGGTTAAAAACATTGAATTACTGTGACAAGAATTTTAGAAAAGGACTGCTGATTATTTCCTGTGTTATCAAGGTGGCAATATGCATCTAATTGGATATATAGACGCTGATTTGGAAAGTAATTTAGAGAAATAAGAAGCTATCATGCATCACACTATCCACCATAGAAGCTAAATTTATAACATGTTTAACTACAGTCTAGGAAGCAGTTTGGCTTAAAAGATTTTTAGAGAATTTAAATTCGAAGCTAATACAAAGAAGTCAGTTACTGTATACTGTGATAGTAAGGTAGTAATTGCTTATACTAAAGATGCAAAATATCATAATAAATCAAAATATATAGAGACTCAGTAAAATTTCGTCAAGGACATAGTGACGAAAAAAATGTAACAATGAAGTATGTATCTACGTGTGAAATGGTTATCGATCTACTCACAAAAGTTATGACAAGAAATGTATTTATGTCACATGCTAAATCTGTGGGTTTGTATACAGTGTGATGTTGTAATTGTTACGTTAAGTTATATCTACTTTATGAATAAATACGTCATTTTGGTTATATAAAACCATCATATATTCATTTCATATAGATTGTATATGAAATATGTCGTCAAGTTTTGAGATTGGTATTCTTACACATACAGTCACCCTAGTTGCTAGGAGAGTAAGCTAAGATGAGACACATATATTTTTAGAGGATAGAGATGAAGTTATTCTTTTAAGGGCTTAAAAGATATGAAATGTTGCCTTGACTATGGTCAAAATGAGGTTCTATCTAAAATTAATTATTGAACCGCTTATGATGTATTTTCACCATCATGAGAACCTGATTAAGTCAGATGTGAGTTTTTTTTTTTTTTTTAATAAAAGTGCTTGAAGGGTGAGCTTTTAGAAACTGAGGTTAGTTTCTCATTAAAATTTGTAAAAACTTCTACCTATGCACACAATACTATTCACTTTGTCTCAAGTAAGGAGGTGATGTTTGTATTATTAGTATGTCTTCTATGGCTATGATAATGTGGCCTATGAGACATTACTATGGTGTCAATCATTTCTGTTAATCGAAGGATGAAAGTGAAATAAAAAAATTTAATGAATTTTATTTTATTTCTATAGTTACTTGTCACAACAATTTGCAATTTGGAATTGTAATTGTGATTATATGAAATATTGGAAGATCGAGCATGTTAAAAGATTAAGTATGCTCGAGCAAATAAAATTCTATTAAATCTAAGACATAATAATGAACAAATTTATAATATCTTGTATAGTAGTACAATTGAGATTTGAAAGACAAGCCATATTGCATATATTATTGTTCATAAATTATATGGTATATTTTCCTGTATGAATGTCTGTACTTTTTATTATAAAAGAGTCACTAATATTTTTATGTAAATTCTATTTGGCTCATCTTATGTGAGTGGGAGATGTTGGGTTATTGAGTTATGGGTCGAATATACCCAAGATGACTTAAACCTATGACCCAATCCAATCTATTTAAATCGGATTTGATCAAATAACCGTTGGTAGTTATTGGCAGTTATCAGAAATAACTGTCACTCATATAAATATGTGATGTATTTCATTTGTAAAGGTTGATGAAAAGATTGATGCAAAATTAACTTTCCACAACATATATACGAAATACACATAGTGAGTAAACATTAAGAGAAAATAGAGAAGATATTATGGTAAGATAAATCACATTGTGATTTGAGATTCCTTTCCGCTTATGTGATTGGAGTCTGACTAGCTAAACAATTCAAAAGATCCAGAAGAATTTTTGTTACGAATAAACAATTATGCTTTTGGGTTTTGTTTTACTGTTTTAATGAATTTTATATACTACTATGAATGTTTTCAATTTGTCTATCATCTTAGCCAATTAATATGACTTCTCATTTCTTTTTGGAATAACTCGATGCTTATTCCATACAGTGGACAAGCTATCCTGAGATATAATTATCATCTTTTACCTTTTGGACTGGTTCTTTTTACGATGTCATGTTGCCTTTGCAGGCATCTCACTTTTCAATTATTGCATCCTAAAAAGTAAATTGTGTTTAGTCCAATTTATATTCTTATATACAGGAAAAAGGAGTTAAAGTCAGATTATACTGTCCAAAAGTATAACAAAGTTATTCCATGACTGTGTTTTGGGAGCACTAATGACACTCAAGAAAATTTTCTCAACAGCTATTATGTAAGAAATAAAATAAAAGACTAAGGCAAAAATGGGCTGAATTAACTAAATTCAAGGACCCATTACCAAATAATTCAAAAATTTGACTATCACAATATATACTGGTTGCTAACAAATAGTTTTAGTTTCATAACTCAGCTTATGCTAGAAAAAATCAAGATCTCATTGAAGAATAGAAAAAATTACAATTAACTTGTATGGGTTTATATTAAACACTTTTGTACCATGAAAGATGGCAGCGAGAGCAAGTTGAAGTAGCTACTGGTTGCTAAAGTATCTCAGGGATGTTATTATTACAAATTATGTACTCCAAGCTCATTAATTTTGATTTAGATATTGTGATATGTTTGTGGTGCAAATATAATAAAAGAGACCACAAAAGCTGATAAGACATGAGAGAAAGAAATCAATGTCTTTTATCCAACCAATAGAATAGAAAGGTTGAGCACCTACTTTGACCTTAAGAGGTCAAATATTTGAGTTCCACATTAATTTATTATATTAAAACACAAGGTATGAGTGTGAGTCTCCTCTTGGTAGGTGTGTTGAGCAATATGCTCACTTGACTTTTAAGGAATTGTCTGCAGCAAGCAATCACTCTGTGCTTGTTCCTAAAGAAGTTCCTGTAGCAATGATGCAACACATGAAACCTGGAGATAATTGATGGGATCCAAGGAAGCAAGCAAATTTGGATGATTTAAAGGAGTCACCAAGGCTTCAAAACATTATTCAAGTTCAAAATCACTAATCTTGAATGTTGTTGGGCTTAATCTTGAAGGTTTTGGGAGTTAATTGAAGGCAATTAGAAGCAAACTTAAGTTAATTGGATTTTAAATAATTTGGGCTGAGTTTATTTTAATTGTAATGAGTTTTAAATTAAGCTAATTTATTTTATTTTAACTAATGTTATTTAGGTTGGAACATTTAATTTAATTTAAGCCCACGAGTATGTTTAGTGAGCCCGAGTGCTAGGGGCCTAGTTCATGTTATGTTTTATTTCTTTACCTATAAAAAGCTTGTAATCTTAAGCAAAAAGGAGAAGAAGAATGAAGATGCAGCCAATTATCTTTAATTGAAAGAGAATTTTCTTCTTTGTTCTTTTATGAACATGTGATCTTATCAAACTATGCTTGTGACGATAAAATATTACTTATCTTCTACCTTCTCATCTCTGTCTTGGGAGTGGCGTTAATATCGTTCTTGATAATTTTAGTTATTGATTGAGTTCTAATCATGGGGTCAAAATTTTTTATAACTTTGGTTCTTTATTGACATATAATCAATGGGTCAAATTTTTATTTTTATAAACCTGTTTTAATATTTCTTAGGGTTATATTTCGATTTGACTGTGAGTGTCGTATCGTTATATATGAGGTTTGCATTAGTTGGTATCAAAGCTTTGGGAATTAATTCAAGTTTGGTTATCCAATTTATTTGTTTATTTATTTTTTTTTTAAAAAAAAATCAGATTTGTTCTTACTGTTCATGTCACTATTTGTGTGATTTTGTTTCATCTCGATCCGCAAGTTACCAATATTTTTCATTGTGAGTGATTTTTAGTATTAAAAAAAAAAAAAAAAAAAAAAAAAAAAAAGAGCAAAAAAAAAAAAAAAAAAGAGCTTAATTGGAGGAAATAGAAAGTTTATTTCCTTTCTAGTTAGGCATTCTGCACATAAGGAAAACCTAAATTAAAGGAATAAATTTTAGTTCCTTTCTTTCATGTTCTTGCCTAAATTAAAGGAATCAATTTTGTTTCTTTCCTTTTATATTCTTACCTAAATAAAAATGAATTAATTTTATTTCATTCCTATTTTGTTCTTACTTAAATAAAGAAATAAAATTTAGGGGAATTTATAGTTTTTACCTAAATGAAAAGGAAATTTTTGTTTTTACCCAGATTTTTAAAAAAAATTATTTTTGACCTCTCAAACAAATTATTTTTATTGTATACCTAAGATTACCAAAATACCCTTAAGTTGAAAATCACTCAAATGCCTAAACGTGAAATTACGAAAATAACCTTCTTCATCCTAATAATATCCTCCCATTTTTCTCTTCTCCATCAATGATTTTTGAGATTCAATTTATTATTATAGCTGAGAAACAATCTATTGAGGGGATTATTCATTCAAACTTTTTCATCCATGGAAGTTTTTGAATCCATTCAAGTTTGTACCATTGAAGGTTTTGAAAATTCTTCTTCCATTTGAGTTTGAAAGGTAATGTATGAGTTTTTTTAGTTGGTTTTTGAGTTATTTTGTTCATATTGCTAGCTAAAAGATTGTAAGAATGATTTGGTTGTGGGATATATGGTAGTCTGAAATCTGCGACGAAATCTGCAAAATCTACGACAAAATCAGTTTTTCATGACTGATAATCGGTTTTCCACAGAGTGGAAAACCGATTGAAGTGGTGTACCGGTTTTTCAGTGGCTGAAAAACCAAAACCGATTTTTTAGTGGCTGAAAAATCGAGCCTGATTTTTCTGTCATTGAAAAACCAAGCTCGATTTTTCAGCCATTGAAAAATCGATTGATCGGTTTTTACGGTTTTTCCGATTTTTGAAATAATGAAAAACCGATAACTTCACTGAAAAACCGAATTTAGCACATTTTTCATGGTTTTTTATATGTTTGTGTTGCTATGTATTGAATATGATTCGATATGATTGTATTTTGTAATGTTGTCCGATTGAAATGAGATTTAATAGTATTATTTGATTTGAATATTACAAAAATGGCTCAAGAGACAATTGTAATCAACTTTGACGGAGAGTGGAATGGATGTAATTACATTGGAGGGGAGTCGATCGTGTGTGAGGTCCACAAAAATAGTAGTTTTTCATCATTGGTAGACGTTATGTACAGAGAGGCTGGTATTGATAGAAGAAGATGGGATATCCGTATATATTATTTACTACAAAATACGACAAATGGTTAGGTTAAAAAGATACGTATCATGTCTGATCTTGGTGTTGTTGGTTTGATGGCAATAAAAAATATTGATGTTAAAGAGATTTATATCGATAAGATTGCAAAAGATTTTAGAGCTGAGGTTAGTAGGCGTACCATTCATCCATTTGTCACTAATTCAATACTAGACATAAGATATGACGAGGCAAATATGGATAGACCTGTAAATCCATATATGGTTGAAAGTCATTTTTATCTCACTTTAGGTATTGGGAGCAATTAGGTTGATACTTCTGTCACCCCATTTACATCGGTTGAAAGTCCCATTCATGACGTTAATGATTACTATATGAATTATGGTACTGATGATGAAGATCGGGACACAGATGATAATGGTGATGGAATACGAGATAGTGATGAAGAGCAAACTGGAGATAGTGATGAAGAGAAAACTCGATTTGATGATGTCGCTGAAGAAGAAGAGTTTCCAGAAATAAGATTTTCAGGTTTACAATTTTAGAACAATCCTTCACAACCATACTAGATTGTTCCTGGTGTAGAACTGGGGGACATTGAGGCTACTTCAAGTGCTACGTCAACTGTCTACCAACGTGGTACGTTGTATAAAGGAGCATTCTTTACTAGTAAAGAAGAAATTAGTATAGCTATCGGAGAATATGCTCTGAAAGCTAAGTTTGAATATCGGGTTAGACGTTTGGACACAAAGCGATTTGAAGCCAGTTGTAAAGATAAAACTTGTAGCTTTATAGTTCGTGCAAGATGCAGAAAGGGTTGTTCAATGTGGTTTTTGTTTAAGTATGTAACAGAACACATGTGTCGTCAGACAGCCATGGAATCACATATGAAGAGTGTGAAGGCTATTGTGATCGAAAAATTGTATGCAGGAAAGGTGGGAAGAGATCTTTATACACCTAATCGTTTGGTTGGAGAAATGCTAGAGCAGTATGGAGTTCAGATCTTATACAGTAAAGCTTGGAAGACTTTACAATATGCAAAAAAATTAGCATATGGGTAAACGGATGAATCATATCAACAACTTCCGTCATACTTTGAGATGTTAAAACTTTCAAACCCCCACACAATGACGGCAATTAAGAGAGATGAAAACAATGAGTTCTTGTATTCCTTTGTTGCACTTGGAGCTTCCATTGAGGGTTTTCGATCTTACATGAGACTGGTTGTTGCTATTAATGCCACTCATTTGAAAGATGAATATAAAAGAGTGATTTTTTTTGCTGCATGCAAAGATGGGTTGGAAATGATTTATCCCATTGCCTTTAGATTTGCTGACGGAGAGTTGGACAATTCATGGACTTGGTTCCTAAAAAAGTTGGGAAAGGCAATCGGGGTGTCATAAGAGCATATCGAATCGGATGAAAACAGCTTTTCCTGAAGTCCCACATGTGTTATGTTTTTTCCACTTGTGGCAAAACCTTAAGATACAGTGTAAAAAGCATTCGGATGTGGAAAATGCATTTTACAATGCAGCATATTGTTATGTGCCTGATGAATGCAACAGAATATTGGAAGAAATACGTGCATTACATCTGAGCACACATGCAACTTTGGTTAAGGCTGGAGTGAGTAGGTGGTCACGAGTACATTGTCCAAGAAGAAGATATGAAATGATGACTACCAACATTGCAAAGTCGCTCAACAATTGCATGATACAAGCAGGTCGTTTGCCAATAACAATTGCACATGAATATGTAAGAAATGTATTGCAGAGATGGTTTAATAATAGACGTGTTGCCGTTGAAAAGCTCACAACGTATGTTACTACCGTTGCGTATGATCGTATCATGTTGGCAAAAGATTTATCCATAGAAGGTAGCGTACATCCCATTATAGAACCGTATCATTATAGCGTCATACATCCTAGCAAAGGAGATGCGATGGTTGACATTCAACAGCACACATGAACGTGTAAGCAGTGGAACCTTGATCAGTTGCCATGTGTTAATGCATGTACTGTGGCAAGGTATGGTAATTATACATTGTTGTTTTTAGTATTTCATGTCATAGTGTGACACTTAAATTGTTGATACATGTCAGGTTCAAGGGCGTCAGTTGTGATACACTTTATAGATAATACTATAGCGTGGAGTGGCTAAAAGCCGCATATGCACGTCTGATTAATCCCATCCCTAAATTGGCCAGTTGGAATGTTTCAACGGAAGTTAGAAGCATGGTTATATTACCACCTAAAGGTAAAAGACAAGCAGATAGGCCGAAGAAGGTTTGGATTCCTTCAGTTAGAGAAGATCGTCGTCGAAAAAAGTGTGAAAGATGTGGTTAGAGGGGACACAACCGTCTTCGTTGCCTTAACCCCCAACTTCCATCAGTGAAGGGACAAATGCAGACATGGATGCAGATGTTGGAACGAGTACAAATGCTACTGAAAATGAGCTGCGCTCCCGAAAATACCTCTTGTGTCATAAGACTGGACACAACCAAAGTCGATGTCTTCAACGATTTCTTACTCCCAATCCAGAGGTGGCTACTGATAAAAATGATGATTAGCAATTGATTGACATTTTGTTCATGCATGTTCTATATAAAACATTTCATGTTAATTGGATTATGTACTAATACAACAGTAACAATATAATTGGATCAGTTAATAAATTATTAACCAATTTCTATTGTTTTTTTTTTTTTATCATTTTATAAGCTCGGAACCATAAAATAAGGTAGAAAACAAAAATAAGTTTTTAAGGGTGCTTGAAAAACCAACAACGGTTTTCTAGGCACCCTTAAAAATCGATTCGCACTTACCTTCCAGATAGTTTTCTGTAACCAACAAATGAACCCAAAATTGCAAGTAATGATCGGTTTTTAAGGGAACCTGAAAAACCGAGCATCGATTTTTAGGCTTGGTGCAAAATCGATCCAACTGCCTTTGATTTTTGCCTTTCAGAGTAACATGAATCGATTTTTAAGGTCGCTTGAAAAACCGGCATCGGTTTTTTAAGCTTGGTGAAAAACTGATCCACTTGCCTTTGATTTTTCCCTTCCAAAGTAACATAAATCGGTTTTTAAGGTCGCTTGAAAAACCGGTCGGTTTTTTAAGGGTCGGTGAAAAACCGATCCACTTGCATTTGATTTTTGCCTTCCAGAGTAACATAAATCGGTTTTTAAGGTCGCTTGAAAAACCGACATCGGTTTTTCAAAGCTTGGTAAAAAACCGATCCACTTGCCTTTGATTTTTGCCTTCCAAAGTAACATAAATCGGTTTTTAATGTCACCTAAAAAACCGGTCGGTTTTTCAGGCTTGGTGAAAAACCGATCCACTTGCCTTTGATTTTTCCTTTCTAGAAGGCCAAATGTGGATCGGTTTTTAAGGGAGCTTGAAAAACCGATATCGGGTTTTGAAGTTCCCTTAAAAATCGATCCACACTTGGCCTTCAATTTATACCTTCCATATTTCTTTTTGTGACTAACAAATGACCCTAAGATTGCTTCAAGCAAACCAATTAACAATAAATTATACAAATAACCAATTTTATGACCCCATATGGTCACATTCAAGTAACATACAATAATATCATGCCAATATTTCATTTAAAACCCTTTCATGTTAATCCATTACACTATGATTGTCGATAATAATGCTCTTTTATTTGATATAACATCATTTCTATTTTTTTTGTATCATTTTAGAAGTTTAGAATCATAAAATAGAGTGGAAAGAGAGGTTAAAATAGAACAAAAATATGAATCGGTCTTTAAGGACGTAAAAAAAAACAAAAAACAAAAAATCGGATGCCACTTGCCTTCGATTTTTTCCTTCCATATGACTTTCTATGACCAAAAAATGACCTCAAAATTGCTTCAAGCTAACCAATTAACATTAAATGACACAAATAACCAATTTTATAACCCCACATCAATAGATTCAAGTAATATAGAACAACATCATTACAATATTTCACTTAAAATCGATTCATGTTGATCCACTGCACTATGATGGTCGATAATGATGATATTTTATGAGATATAACATCATTTCTACCATTTTTGTATTATTTTAGAAGTTTGGATCCATCAAAAAGAGTAAAAAGAGGGGGTTGAATTTGAACTTTCACATGAATCGGTTTTTAAAGGCCCCTGAAAAACCGAATCGGTTTTTCAGGTGCCCCTAAAAACCGATCGTCACTTGGGTTCAATATTTCATCATTCTCGGTTTTCTAATGGCCTGAAAAACCGATCTCGGTTTTTAAACGTCAATGAAAAACCGATTATGAGATTTTGAACCTTATAAAATGATTAGATTTTAAGAGTTAAAATTAGATACTTAACATTATTTTCAATCTAATTTGAATAAAGAGTTTAATTTATTTATAGTTATATGTTCATTTTATTTTCCTTTAAGTCAATTATTTTTACAAATCGTTATTAACTTGTATTTAAATATGTTATATAGAATAGGGAGTGTATAACCGTTACATTATATTATGAGATATATACATGTATTATCATTTGTTTTTTCTATGACATAGTTTTTAAGTTAAAATACAAATGATAATATGTAGAATATCAATTTCATAAGTTGTTAGGAGAGGGGTTGAAAATCTTAGGTTCACAAATTACCAATATAAAATTAGTTGCTTCTCTCTTAAAATTAATATATTTTGAATAATCGGTATTCATAACATGATTGGGTTTTAAGAGTTAAAATTTGATAATTCACATTAGTTATATACAATGTTAATTAAAATGTTTAATTTATTGTGATTTGTATGCAATTAAAAAATATAGAATGTAATTAAAATAAATAATGAACACATTAAAAATAATTATATATTATTTATATACAATTTCCCATCAGAGTCTACAAACTATTTCCCAAATTTATTAACTTTATACATCGGCTTTGTAAACATATATATGTCTCTGGCAATCTCTGCCCTCAGTGTAATGGCATCTGCAGTGATATCGGGTTTTCTTGATTTCCATATACTTTCTTTGGACTGCAAAAGGTCACGTATGTACATGGCTATATATGTTCCGCAACTTATCTTGTATCAGTAATAAATTGATTAAATATCATAACATATAGACTATATATATTAATTCAGTTATAAACTTACTCACTAATCAGGTTGCTGGGGCACAACTGATCTATCAAGATGCTCAACTTTCCACCGCTCATCCACGGGTGGCATATCTATCTGGGTCTGCTCATAAAATCCTATAAACCGCAACAAAATAGGCATAAAACATACCAGCGGCTCAAGTGGCTGTAGCCATTCGGCTATGTCAACATTCGCCAAGGAATCATATATTATGATTTTCTACTCTCTAAGGCACACCTGACATAGGACCTAGTGTTCTTGATTCAGGCTACATAGTAGTAACATTTGCATTTGAAAACGTCAGTGCTATAGGACTAGTTCGGATAATCAAATAATAAATATTAACTTTCGAATAACACTTACATTATCAACCCGCCACCACGGGATTGATGCGTCTATATACCCACGATCGTACGCAAGTCACTCTGAGGGTACATTAGCTGTAACCGGATTAAATTTTACACCTTTGCTGATGTATTGCTGCTTGTAATATGCTGTCATAAAAGTCTGCATGATAAAAATTAAACATGTTATCAAAGATCAAGGACACACAACATGAAATTGTAAATGTATAACTAATTGAAATGTAAATACTTACAAATAAAGAACTGTCATGGACAACGTATCTATGGTCATCCACCTCATTCCACAATTTTCTTCGTAGGCACATCAAATAAGAATCGATGTGTTCATTAGTCAACCACATGTTTTCGTTCTCGAGGGTGACCAATATGGTCGGTATCACATACTACTCACAACGATCAATCGAACGCCTACAATTCAAAAAAATAAAAATAAAATTAAGCATTATTATAAATTTTCTTACATTAACAACTAAGATGCAGAAATTATTACACTTTTTTTCAATACCTGAGATCTAAAGTGGTTGAAACTTTATATTCATTAGAGACAACTTCTACGGGGTCTGTAGACTCTGCCACCTCTTCCACCTGTTGTTGGACCACTTTCTTTTTCTTTTTCGCCAGCCTTGGATCCGTGTATGGCGTCCGTAGAGGTGCTGCTGGCTTCGTCTTTCGTTTGCCCCGTTCCTGGATGCTCTCATCCTGCAGTTGTAAGTAAATTAAAAACATGAGTTACACATTTACAATTATATTTCAGAATGCAACACAATAGAGATACAACGTCTACCTTGTTATGCTCACGCTCAACGTCTACACCTGATACACCTCCTGAGTCCTTCTGGGAGTGGTGGACCTCCTTCTTCTCCTGCTGATGGGGTGACTGGTAGACACCCTATGACTGAAGGACCTTATGCTCCTCTTGCTGATGGGGTGACTGGTGGACACCCCGTGCTTGAAGGATCTCCTGCTCCTTCTCCTGATGGGGTGACTAATGAGGTGACTGATGGACACCCCGTGCCTGAAGGACCTTCTGCTCCTCCTCCTAATGAGATGACTGATGAGGTGACTGATGGACACCCTGTGACTGAAGGACCTCCTGTTCCTTCTAATAGATGGCTGACTGGCCTACATCAATAGGCGACCGACGGACACCCTCGTCCTGATATGGTGGTGATAGTGGTAGTGGTGGTGATGGGTAATACACGTGCTCATCTCGGAAAAAGCGCCCACCATCATCATCATCATCATCATCGTCATCCTCATCGTCGTCGTCTGGATCATGCCCACCAACCAGTAATGGTCTTTCAGAGTTCGATACATTTTGGTACTCCTTGGATGCATGGCATAGGCTGATGAATGTGTCTCTTCCATGATCTCTTGCTTTAAATCTTTCACATCTGGCACACACAATCTCTGTCCCAACATCAATGTTCCATCATCTCTCAAGGTAAAGCTACCTTGCTGTCTAGCTTCTATCTCGCTTCTTAGTTTCCCTAAGTATGGATCTTGGGCTTGTAAACCTCTAACTCGATCCACTAACATTGGACGGATATGGAAAGCTGCTAACAGAGCACCAGAATCAGTCGTCTCCAATCTAACACCCATAGATCTCAACTCAACTAACATAGGTAGATACTCTGCCTTCAGCTGAGCTAATGAACTGGAGGGCTTTCTGCTCAAGGCGTTTGCTACTACGTTTGCCTTGCCAAGATGATACTCGATTGTGCAATCATAATCTTTAATGAGTTCTACCCATCTTATTTGTCTCATATTTAAATCTTTCTGAGAGAACAGGTACTATAAACTCTTGTGGTTAGTGAAGATTCTACAAGGGACTTCATAGAGATAATGTCTCCAAATCCTCAAGGCAAACACCACAACTGCTAACTCTAAGTCGTGTGTTGGATAATTTAACTCATGCTTCTTTAATTGTCTCGAAGCATAAGCTATCACTCTGTCATTCTGCATTAACACACAACCTAACCCTTGCTTGGAGGCATCACAATAGACCACAAACTTGTCCTGTCCTGATGGAAGAGTAAGAACAAGTGCTGAGGTCAATCTTTTCTTTAACTCATCAAAACTGTGCTGGCACGCCTCCGACCACTCGAACTTCTCCTCTTTTCTGGTCAATCTTTTCAAGGGAGTAGCTATCTTTGAAAATCCTTCCACAAACTTCTTGTAGTACCCAACTAATCCCAGGAAACTTCTAACTTCTGTCACGTTCGTGGGTGGCTTCCAATCTATTATAACCTCTATCTTCTAGGGATCTACTGATATTCCTTCTGCGGACACCATATGTCCCAAAAATACTACTCTGTCTAGCCAAAACTGACACTTGCTGAACTTTGCATACAACTGATGCTCTCTTAAAATCTGCAACACAACTCTCAGGTGCTCGACATGCTCCTCACTGCTTCTTGAATATACCAAAATATCATCTATGAAAACGATTACAAACTTGTCCAAATAAGGCATGAAGACTCTATTCATTAAATCCATAAAGGCTGCTGGGTTATTTGTCAACCCAAATGGCATCATCAGGAACTCATAATGCCCATAACGGGTCCTAAAGGCTGTCATAGGAACATCTTCCCTACGAACTTTCAACTGATAATATCTTGACCTCAAGTCAATCTTGGAAAACGCTCTAGCTCTCTAAAGCTGGTCAAACAGGTCATCTATTTTTGGTAGCAGGTACTGGTTTCTGATAGTAACTCTGTTGAGCTACCTGTAATCGATACATAACCGAAGGCTTCCATCCTTCTTTTTCACGAACAACACTGGAGTCCCCCAAGGTGATGTACTCGACCTGATGAACCTCTTACTCACCAATTCTTCCATCTGAACCTTCAGTTCTTTCAATTCAACTGGTGCCATCCCGTATGGTGCTATAGAGATAGGCTCTGTACTAGGTGTTAGCTCAATCTCAAATTTTATATCTCTGTCGGGTGGTAGTCCTAGAAGGTCTTCTAGAAAAACATCTGGAAATTCATTGATCATTGGGACTTCTGTTAGCTGCAACTCATTACTGTCAGCTTCTATTGCATAGACCAAGTACCCATGGCATGTCTTCCTAAGCATCTAATTTACTTTTACCGCACTAATCAAACTTTTAGAGATCACCTTTCTAACACCACAGAAAACCACATATGGTTCTCCTGATCGACTGAATTTGACTTCATTTCTAAAACAATCCACAGTGGCATGATGCTTGGATAACCAATCAATGCCTAAAATAACATCAAAGTCGTGGATGTCTATACTATCAAGTCTGCCTTAAATTCTCGACTTGTTATGACACTTTACTTCCCACATAAACCTTATCTGCTAGAAGTGAATCACCCATGGGAAGTGACACTATCATATTACACTCAGCCGGACTCACCCCGACTTTAACTCTACCCATGAAGTCCTCAGAAACAAAAGAATGAGTAGCCCCTGGGTCAATCAACACATGGGCATCTGAGTCAAATAAGGAAATAATACCTGTAACAACTTCTGGAGTTGTCTCAGCCTCCTGCTGAGTCACTGTATAAACTCTAGCAGCCTGGCTACGGGGTCTACCAGGCTGTCTTCTGGGTGGCATGCTCCTGCTAAATCCATCGTTGGGCTGCCCTGCACCTGCAACTCCTTTGGTCTGAAGGCCTCCCTTCTCTGGTCCATGACCCCCGCTGAGCTGTGCCGGAATTGCTGACCTGGCCTTTGATGGGCTGGAGGCGGTTAGACTGGGACAATCCTTCATGTAGTAGCCCTTCTAACCACACCTATAACATCCGGTCCTGCCCTTTAAGCATTCGCCTGTGTGCGCTCTTCCACACCTATTGCAGGTGGGCTGTGTTCTCCAACTCTATCTGCTCCTAGATTCGCCAGGTGATTAGACTGAACTCTGACTAGTCTGGGCCCCCTGACTCTGCCGACGGCTCTCAGACCACATAGGTTTCTAATCACTTTTAGCTACCTTGCTTGATCCCCCTTGATGGCTACCTGTCTAACTCCGCTTCTGCTCAAACTTCTTAAATTTAGGAGTGGATTCTACACTTCTCTCAACTCTGGTGGCTGCCTCCACTAATTGCCCATACCGGGTGTGTACAGATGGTGTCATATAGGTCCTGACCCGTGAATGCAAACCTGCGATAAATCTGTTGATATTTTCTTCCTCATTTTTCGCAATGAAAGGAACTAGGCGAACTAACTTTGAAATTTTTTTTTCGTATTCTTCTACTGAGGAGTTCCCCTGCTCTAATCTATAGAACTCTTCTATCTTTGCATTCTTGTAACTCTTGAGGAAGAACTTATCAGTGAACTCTTTCTTGAAATCTACCTAGGAAACTCCATCTGAGTGCGCCTTTTGATGCGCCTTCCACCAATCTTTCTCACGATCTTTAAGCAAGAAGGCAAAATAAAAAACCATCTGCTCTTCTGTGCATCCCATCACCTGAAATATTTCTTCATTTATCTCCAGCCATGACAATGCACGTTCGAGTTCCTCTGTTCCATCATATGGCTTGGCGCCTAACTTACAGGCGCGCTCTATGATACCCTCATCTCACACGGCTGATGAAGTGTCGCTGCCACTGTTTGTGCCACCTGTTCTACATTTATCTGTGCCTGTTCAAGTCTCGCAGGTTGCGAAGGCTCTGGGTGAGAAGGACTAGTTGGTGCATTAACTGACTCCTTTACCTGTTCTTCCTCAGGTATGGGCACCTTTGCGACTGCCCTCCTCATCCTTGGGCGAGTGCGACGCTGCATGTTTCTGTTATATTTCAAACATTCATGAAAAGTTACAAACTCATGAGTTAGAATACTAATAATGCATGAAAACAACTCTAGAAGTCATGCAATGTTTGAACTTGAATCTAAATAACTCATCTGTATAACTCATATCTCATGCAATCTGAAAGGAAATCTCATGCATAAAACAACTTCAAAACATTTCTAACTTTATCTCAAAACTTTACAAAATCGGGCTCCGATACCAACTTGACAAGACCCGAACCAGATTCTCTCTAGGTTAGTATCTGGTAGGCCTTGCCTGGCACCCCAACGGACTCCTTTTAAGCTCTCTTAAGTGGCTAAAAGAAATCCGCAGAGCGAACCCCGAACTTGCCCGTTTACTTTGCTTCGAACCTTATTTAATCTCGTTATTTGAAACTGGTTGGGTTAATTACAATTTGTATTCAAATAGTCGATTTGGAAATTTAACTAAAAGCATAAAAGTAACCATTTTTATTTTCTAAGTCTGAAAACATGTTAATGAAATTTCTGCAGCATAACGATTGCAATTTTAAGATTACCCATATTTTCTTGCAAATAAAATTATACTCCCAAATCTTTCAATCACAAACCAACTTCTTTTTCACAAACATGCATCTCAATAATTCCATTGATTTCATAAATCCAAAACCATAATTGTTAACTAAAACTTTCATCTCATAAAATATATATACAAGCTATTTACATTACAAAACATGTTAATACGAGTTTCCATAAGGTTGTTTCAACATGCAAAGTATCATATGCAATAACAAAATACACGTTAGGAAATGCATTCTTCGAATGTACGCCCACCTATATCGACAAAGAGATTTATTTGTTTCAATCGCTCGCGTTAGTACCTGAAATTTGTTTATTCAATACAATATGGAAAAATGAAGTCTCAAGGCAATTTAAAGAAATTTAACAATTGATAACTAAACCATTATACACTTATTTAGTTAGTTACAAAACGCTACAAAACTTGCTTCTTTCTAAAAGTATCATGCCTTCCTCTAATTACTAGGTCACGTGGTGATTTTCAACTGACACCAACTGTGACGCTACTGAGACTCCTCGACAACTACGAGTGGAATTTTCTGAGTTGCAAAGTAGTGAGAGATTATCCATAACTCTTCACGACTACATGTGGAATTCTCTACATCGCAAACCGTAGCGCAAAATACTATATCTGATCTTGACAATTATATTGCAGAATTTTTTGCATCGCAATTAGTTACTCAAGAAAATCTCTAATTCTGAAGGTTTACGCATGACCTTTAAAAACATCTTTTCTACTAAGTGCTATAAGCACAAAATGACTTTTCTTTTTAAAACTTTTGACTAAAGCTTTTAAGCTCAACTTCTCATAAAAGTCATTTTACTTTTGAAATTTGTTTGAACACATATAAAATCCATTCATAAATACTTTAACAATAATAAAATTTCATTTGCAACATAAATGCTCATAGTGTGAGTTAGTAACACTCACCTCGAATCCAAGCGTGCTAATGAGCTCTAGTGGGCCTCTCTTGCTCCACTTGCTTGCGCTTCACCTACACATCATAATCTTACTTAATTTCCACTAAATTGAACTACTTAAAGCTAAAATCAAAGCTTTCAACACACTAACTCCATTAACAACCATTTAGACTATAATTTTCTCGTCTAAGTTCTAACTCAACCAAAGCTTTAAAATTCCGATTTCTTTACAAAATTTTAACTTATATACCCCTAGAGACATCCCCACGCAGTTCGTATAATTTTCTGAGGCTCGGAACGAAAAGTCAAAATTTTCAAACCCCTTATAACAGAATACTGTTCACAGCCCATTTCGTGGGCTATTTCGCTTCCATTTTCGCTTGGATTATCTCCCTATCTCCCATTTAGGTCACCCGTAAAACTGTTTTGAAAAATTTCAACTATAAAGGGGTGAAACCTATGAAATACCCTTATTTTTCACTACTTTTTCATGTCAAAATTTACCATTTTCATATTCTCAACTCAATTCTCTTTCATTTACGATTCTTAGACTCACATATACTCAATTAAGATCATACATGACATAAAAATGCAAAAAGGGAGTGGCGTTGCATGGTAAGCACCAATGCCCTTCATCTAGCCCAAAACTACACATTGTCTTATTTAATTTCCTTTTTCAATTCTAACACTTCTACATGATATTCTAGCCTCTCACACATATAAATTTAAGCTCAATTTCATCAAAACTCAATGGATTCACACATTACCCTTGGTGGCCGTGAATTACACTATCACACACAACACATGCTTTCTTTCAAATTTCAAGATTTTTACATTGTCATTCTCTTAGGCATTTCATCAAACACCTTACCTACAATTTAATTCACTTAACTAAGGCTTAATTCAAAATCTAGGGTTTCTCTTACATAAACCCTAACTTTCAATTCTTGCATGGGTTTTCTTGTACTAAGTCTCCATTTTCATTTACTAGTGCTCTATTCTTGATTCCTAACAAAACCCCTATCAATTTCACAACCAACATCAACCCAATAATCAACACATCATATAAGCTCAATTATCATCAATTTTAGTAAAAGTGAGGATAACTTACTTTGATCTTGCTCAAACTTGGGTTTTCTAGTTTGAATGAGGTTGATTTCTTGTTTGGATCTTCAATTTGGCTTGAAAAATCCTTGTTTCCCCTTCCTCTTCTCTTAGCCGAATTCCACTCTCTCCCTCTCTATCTATTTTGCTTCAATTTCTTCTAAGTGTTGTTAACTAACACCTCTTTATATAGGGCTCTTATGTGAACAATTGACCATTTTGCCCCTTTTTAATGTTTTACCTACTATTTGGTTTGATCGAGTTTTAAAATCTCTACAAAATTTTTAATGTGATTTCTAAAGGTAATATTTATAAAATTTATTATTCTCACCCCTTTAGTTAATTATTATTACTAAGGGAAAGCAAATTTTCGAAAAAGGGCTTACAACCATCATTGTCGTCACCATCATCATCATAACCCTCACTCCCTCCGTCACCCTCTCTATGTACCTCTTTATGAACCATATGATTCAGATTAAAAGATTTCCAATAATCCATGTCTCTTTCGACGTCAGTAGGCTCAAGGGTTTGCGCAATGTCAACTAACTGCATTATACAAATATATATAATTATACTACAATTATATACTTAATATAAATAACGATAGTTATAACAAACAAATAATTGATATCAATTTAGGTTATGTTCGCCACTTACGGGGGGGAAATCATCTAAGCTTTTTATATTTGTCTGTGTTCTCTTCAGTGACAGTCTTATACATCTTGGCAGATTATTTTACAATAATGAGTTACTTTTTTATATCTTCTCTTTTAACACTAGGAATAACTCCACTAATCACCATTATAATGAAAAAATGATTAAACAAAAAACATACATATAGTTAGTAATGGCTAGATAATATATAATACAAAATTGATTAAACTAAAAACATATATATAACCCTATATATTAACCGTAATAGAAAGAAACAATAAATATTGAAGATATTAGTTATACCTGAAATGTCAACACATAGTCATAAATATTAATGGTTCTTGGTGGTTTTCTGATCCGCTCTTCATTAAGGGTCATGTCGAGACAGTGCAACAGGACACTATAGCATAATGTGCCCTAAGAGAATAACTTTCATGTCTCTGTATTTTCAATTATGACCCACATAAATGTACTAATACTGGCTCTGTCATCCAACCTCATAAAGAGATGGAAAACAATCCCTACATTCGCTAACTTCAAAAGATCTTCATCATTTATTGGATCTTGGCCTGCACGGTCTCGCTAGCCTATATGACTTCTTGGCTTAGGAAACATGGCTAACTGGTTCACCTTCGGCGACACTCCATTAAACATTCGCTATAGGAGACTATTTTGGTCATTTAGCACTGTTTATAAGATTTTACGGTCGATGCTGTCAAAAGAAAGTCATGTCACCAACAAAAACTCTTGTTTCCCAAACCTATACCTTATCTCCCCGATTTCAAATCACATCTTATCACGACATGCACCAGTAACCTTAAACTCTCTAGCAAGCACTCATATTGTCATAGAGCCAGCAGTCGTATTCTCGGTTATCATCAATATATGTCCGAACGAGCATTCTGCCATAAACCGGTCGTATAGATTTCTTCTATTAATAACGACAACTTTCTTATTAACCAACCTCTGATTGATGTGTGTATTCCCGCTCGTATGCGTGCCAATTATTTGTGAATTATATTTATAGCTGAAATCCATTTATAGGAAAGAAAAATAACAAAAAAATCAGTAGGGATGTTATAAACTGAATCGATTTTTTAAGGTATCTTAAAAACAAATAAATGATATTGATTGGTTTTTCACTTTAGTTTTCCATGATCGGTTTTCAAGATCAATTTTTCACTTCGGTTTTCATTTTTGTTTTTCACTTCGGCTACTTACAATAGTGAAAACCCGAAATGAAAAATCAATCTCAATAACCGATCTGAAAAATCGATCCGATGCCGACAACGTTGCTATCGTTGGAATCGACCATTTTCAACCCAAATAGGACCAAACACAATCAAATCAAACCTATTCTAAACCTAATAATCATAATCTAACATCCATAATACAACAAATATTTCAAAATCATAAATCTCAATTAAAAACTATAACAAACATTTCAAAAACCTTACCTTCGTAATATGTGCAGGTTCGTTGGTGGTAGGAGTTCCTTGGAGAAGGTTGGAAACGTCGTGAGAATGGCCGAAAAAGGTCAATCTGACTCGTCGGGTCACGATCGGGTTCGGGTCTCAAAAAAACCGATGTGATTTTGAGTGGGTCGGTGATGGAAGTGAGATCCATCGATTTTTACGGACTATGTATATGAAGGGGCTTTGTCGTAATTTTACGTTTCGGTTTTTTGTAAATTTTTAACTGTTCAAGGTTTATTTATAAAAATGTCTAGAGGTATTATGGATAATTTGGGTATATCATCAAATTTATTTGTTTGAGGGGTTAAAAACAATTTTTTTAAAAATAGTGGGTAAAAACAAATTTCACTCTACAAACTTAATTTTTTTCCTAATTTATTACCTTGAAATCCTTTTCTTTTATTTTGTTTCTCACTTTGACCACAATTAATTTCTTTTTGTGTCTTAGTTGTTTCTTGAATGTCTTTCTTGTTCAATTATTTCCATTTATAAACGTGTTCCTTTCTTGTTGAGATTAGTTGGGGTGATTGCTTTAAGGGCAACCTTGGTGTAATCGATTGTTCTATAAAGAACTTGAAAACAAAACTTTAAGTGTGGACAGGGATTGTTAAGTTACATCATAAGTGTTAAGTAAAAGTAAGAGTGACGGGTGATAAACAAGTGAAAATTAGAGTGAAACACGTGAGGGAGTGTATGAGATTCGTTTTTTTTTTTTTTTTTAAACATTCTTTCAGGTGCCAAGCACTTAATCGGACCATGATGCAGATGAGTCATGATTTGAGGATAAATCGTCATGAGGAAAGAGAGAATGATGAGATCCAAGGAAGCAAGCAAATTTGGATGATTTGAAGGAGTCATCAAAGCTTCAAAACATTATTCAAGTTCAAAATCACTAATCTTGAAGGTTTTAGGAGTGAATTGAAGGCAATTGGAGGCAAACTTGAGTTAATTGAGTTTTAAAAAATTTGAACTGAGTTTATTTTAATTGTAATGGGATTTAAATTAAGTTAATTTATTTTATTTTAACTGATGTTATTTGGGCTGGAACATTTAATTTAATTTAAGCCTATGAGTATGTTTAGTGAGTCTAAGTGTTAGGGGGCTAGGGTTTCATATTATGTTTTACTGTTTTACCTATAAAAAACTTGTAATCCTAAGCAAAAAGGAGAAGAATGAAGATGCAGCAAATTATCTTTAATTGAAAGAGAGAATTTTCTCCTTTGTTCTTCCATAAACATGTGATCTTATCAACCTATGCTTGTAACGATAAAATATGACTTATCTCCCAACTTCTCATCTATGTCTTAGGAGTGGCGTCAATATCTTTCTTGATAATTTTGATTATTGATTGAGTTCTAATCATGGGGTCAAAGTTTTTTATAACTTTGGTTCTTGATTGTCATATAATCAATGGGTCAAAATTTCATTATTAGGGTTATATTTTAATTTGACTGTGGATGTCGTATCGTTATATATGAGATTCACATCAATAATCCTGCAGCTGCTCTTAATCCTACAGCTGCTCTATCGTTTCAAGAAACACAGCTGTAGCTCAAAGTTGAAGGAACAACTTTGCTTGTGCATGACGCAAGCCAACATCAGCTAGGTTGCAAACCATGCTGATTATTTCTCTGGTTCAGCTTAGCTGAAGTCACTTTGATTAAGAATCCAGGCCACCAACAAGCAGTGCAATCCTATTGGTCAAAGCCTAACTAATTAGTTACGATTAGTTTGGTGGTTAATGAGAATCTTGCCATATGGCAAGCTGCCAGTACTTACATATAAAGGCAGTTAGATGTAATCACTCAATATGATGAATGCATGATCAATAATTTCCAGATTTTACTTTTCCTTCTCTGTTTTCATGAATGCAAAGATTCTCTAACTTTCACAAGGTGCTGCCATCTCCTAATTGTATGAGTAGTCATTCGGGTGCTATAAGTGATCGATCTAGAGCTAATTGATAGCTCAATTAATCTATTATCCAATTGATAGCTAATTCCAACAAAGTGTTTTTAGTAATACAAAATTTTGTGGCTTGAGTTAATAGTGCTATATTTCACATATCGGTATATGCAATGTCAAAGAATTTTATTGTATATGTTGGTTTGTCTCTTGTAGTTGAAGAAGTGTAAGAGTTTAATGAAAATAGTATTGATATCTCAAAAATGGTATCTGCAAAAAGATCTACAAAGATGTTGTTTAAGAAAAAATTTTGGATTAGCCAATAGGTCCAAATATGGATTTGGTTGGAAGGTTGATGGGTTATGGATGTGGAATGGTGCTTGAATGTTTATTCGCAGGAAAATAATGTCTCCCAAATGCTCCGTCTTCAGGTCCAACTCCTTATGATTTTAATTCCAAGAAAGGACAAAGGAAAAAACATCAATACAAATTAATCTAATTTACCTTAATGTTAAAGTATCTATGTAGAATCTTTCTCGCAGGAAGACTAAGTAGTTGCGAAATGACAACGATGCTTCCTGCATGAATCATTTCGAGGCAACTATGTAGTCTCGTATTTCCACAAGTTCACAATTATCACTCAACTATTTAGTACTTTATTGACAACTGTAATGCAAACTACAACAGTTTGTACTATTATTTTCATGGCTCCAATAGTTTTCATTTATAATTATAATTATGAATCTCATTTCAAATTCACATAATTTCTACAATTTGGAAGAAAACTTCATTCAACTAATATATATTTCTTTGCATAAATTTCCCTTTTCTTTGATATTTTAAATTGTCCCATTATTTGCATGTTGCTTCATAGCTCAGATGGTTATGCACTTCCATATCTATTTAGTGGTCAAATTCAAGAGTTTGCCAATATTTTCAGGCCTCTTCGCCAATCTTATTGCAGCTGCAGCTGCTGCACCAGACGATATTCCTACCTGAACCAAAAGATATATCCTACTATTAGCATCAAAAGAGTAAAAGACCTACTGTAAGAAATCTTGACCTTATTGTGTGATAACTATGGGGAATCATATCCCATGAAAAGTGATCTTTGGCCACTGTGATATTAGTAAACCTTTTTAAGACAAAGTTGCTTGGCAGTTCAATAGCTTTCTGGCTTGTTACCTGAGTACGTACAGCGATAGCATAAGTTAATATAAGGAACAGCAACTTATTGTTAAAGCATAGAAGAAAATCAGAGTCCTTGCAAATTTTTCTGTTATCAAGAAAAACATTATTATAGTTCTCACCAGATAGACAGGTACTTTTCAAATATCAACCAAGCCAATACCAATCAAATACGGAAAAAAATTTACCTTTAAAGCAAATCATACCCTTATGGTTTCAAATACTTACATGAACAACTTCATCAAGCATGTCATGTCTAAGACTTTAGGGATGAAATCAGAGCCAATTCCCTGAATCAAATGTTTGCCTTTCACATGCACAGCATACAATATATCATTCAGATATATAGAAGCCTTGACGACAATGAATAGTGTTAAAGTTGTTATGTAGTACTTGACTGACACAGTATAATTGGAAATAGAAAACATTGTTATGTGTTTCTATTATTATTATTATTATTTTTGTAAATGGTATTTGAATTTCATTGATTGCCAGAATTAGATACTAGAATGCGGCAACATCCTTGGTGCAGCATCATGTGCTAGTGTAGAAGGACAAGAAATATTCTGCTAAGCATATAACCATTAGGTGTACAACTTAGAATCTCCACAGCCTTTTGAAGAGTCCCCTTATGGCCCTCAGCTAGATCTGTTAGGTGAACCTCAGCTCCAAAAGCTACTAGCACAATCCTTCTCTCAAGACTCATTGATGATGGCATTACAACAATGAGGTTGTAACCTCTAGCTGCAGCCACCAGTGACAATCCAACGCCGGTGTTACCACTTGTTGGCTTAATCAGGACAGTCTTTCAACAACAAGAAGGGACATTTTATTGTTCAAGAAATTATCAGAAGTCTAATGTTTTATCAAGTACCTTCCTGGTGTGATACCTTTATATTCTACCTCTTTGATCATACTATATCCAACCCTGCATTTTGGTTGAACGTATTTATACTCTGCTACACGGATTTTGGGCAGCTAATTAAGAATGCTCTTTGTGTTCACATTGGTAATAATGGACAGCTGAGAACTTTTTTGCTTATTAGATTACGAGTACTCTCACCAAAACATTTGCTTTCATACATTTCATAATGGGATATCGTTAGACAAAGTAACAATGATTCAATAATATGATTCTCTAAGCTTAATTCCATAAAATTATTTAGTTTGAGTTGTGTTCTCCTTCTCACCAAATCTCAAATTATCGAATTATGTAATTGTTCAAGAAAATAGCGACATAATAATAAAAATAATAATAAAGGTACACATTAAAAACAAGAGATTGAACAATATTTTAATATTTTTGTTAAGGTATTTTTTTGTTTCTTATCTGCCACTACAACAAAACAGTGCAGTAATACCGGATTATCCATACCGGGCAATAAAAGCCCGGTATGGATAATCAACGAAAATGATAAGAAAATGAATGTAACATTATCAATACCGGCACGACCAAATATTGACTTATTTTCTAAGAAAGTTGTTGAAAAATGTGAGGGTTTACCACTAGTAGCAAGGACTCTTGATGGCCTTCTTCGCTCAAAGGAGAGAGATGATGAATGGGAAGACATATTAAGCTGCAAAATCTGGGACTTACCCGAAGAAAGTAACATTCTACCTTTGTTAATATTGAGCTATTATCACCTCCCTTCACATCTAAAGCGATGTTTTACTTATTGTGCTGTTTTCCCGAAATATTATGTTTTTGAGGAAAAGAAGCTTATCTCTTTATGGATGGCTGAAGGCCTCATCCAACCGGCGAAAAACAATAAGCAATTGGAAGATATAGGTAATGGGTATATTTGTGATTTATTGTCAAAATCAATCTTTCAAAAAACTGGGGGTGATGCTTCTCAATACACAATCTCAACCTTTTCATTGATTTAGCCCAATGGATTTCGGGAGAATCGGCTTTTAAGGTGGAGGATGGATTGGCTATCAATATTCAATCTCCAAGGTTCAAAAGGGTTCGTCACTTCTCCTGCAATGATCCCACAAACAAATTTAAAGACTTCATTGACGTGAAGCGGCTACGGACATTTCTGCCTATATTTGCACGTGATGTTGATTCTACCATCACTAATAGGATCCTTGATATGTTGCCACGGTTAAAAAAATTGCGGGTGCTATCTTTAAGGGGATTTAGCATTGCCAAGCTACCCAAATCAATATTCAAGGATTTGAGATATTTAAGGTATCTTGATCTCGGTGGAACAAATATTATGAGTTTACCAAAGTCCACAAGTTTGTTATTCAACTTGCAAACCTTGATCTTGAGAGATTGTTATTTTCTTGTGAAGTTGCCTTTCAAATTGAAAATTTTAATCAACCTTCGTCATCTGGATATTAGAGATTTAAGGCTTATCCGTTGGATGCCATCGGGAATGCACAATCTGAAAAAGCTCCATACATTATCCAATTTCATTGTGGGTAGAGATATTGGATCTTGTTTGATTGACTTGAAAGATTTAGAATTTCTATCAGGAGAGTTTTGTATCTCGCAGTTAGAGAACATGACTAGAAGGGAGCTAACAGGGCTGTATTGATTGATAAACAGTACCTGAAAGTGTTAGTTCTAGATTTTGGGAGTGATTTTGACAACTCACGAAATATGGAAGCAGAAAAGGATGTACTCGAAAAGTTACAGCCTCATAGAAATGTTACAAATCTTGCGATCAACCACTATGGTGGCTCATATTTTCCATCTTGGGTTGGAGATCCATCATTCTCTTACATGGTGGTTCTAAGAATTGTAGGTTGTAAAAAGTTGACTTCTTTGCCTTCACTCGGAGTATTGCGCTCGCTTAAAGATCTCACAGTTAGTGGTTTGACTGAGTTAAGAATAATAGGTTAGGAGTTGCTTGAGAATAGTTACTCAAATTACTTTCCCTCATTGGAAAACCTTCATTTAGAAAATTTACCGAAGTGGCATCATTGGGAACATAATGATCTTGCTCAGAATTTCCAATGCCTCCGTGAGCTTTCCATTATAAATTGTCCGAAACTTTCTAGAAGCCTACCTGGTCATCTTCCTTCATTACAGAAGCTCAAGATTTGCCAATGTGCAGAACTGGCATTCTTGACTTCTAGCTTTCCAATGTTGCTCGACTTGATAGTTAATGGATGCAAAGAAATGGTGTACACTCCAGCAGCTCATGACTTTGGATCAATAAGATCCATGACTCCTTCAATCCGGCTCAGACAAGGGTTTCGAAAAGCAGAACGCCTGAGAATTGAGAAATGCCCAACTTTAACATCTTTATTGCATGTAATAAAGCACGATGCATGCCTTGATCACTTAGTGATCAAAGGTTGTCATTCTCTAAGAAATATTGTTATTGGCCACCTACCTTCAACTCTCAAAAGGCTTGAGATGCGAGATTGTGACCAATTCCTGTGTTTACTAGGAGATGGAGAGGGAGAGGGTACCAGTAATTTGTCTTCTGCGGAGATCAGTCCATCATCTCTTGAGCATTTGTGTATCTCCGATTGTCCAGCTTCCAGTTATTTGGTGTCAAGAGGCCAATTACCAAATACACTCAATCATCTTGAGATTCGGAATTGCTCACAGCTCGTAACTTTAGTATCAAGTGGTCAGTTGCCTAAGAAACTTAAGCACCTTGAGGTTTCGAATTGCCAAAATCTCGGGGCCTTGTCATCAGGAGGTCCACTACCTGAGTCCCTGGAACATCTTTACGTTTACGACTGTCCAATCACGAGGTTACAAACGACTGATGATCCCTTGCCTGCATCCCTTCAACACCTCAACATTCAGTTCTGCACACAACTTGAGAACTTGGCATCGGGCCAATTCCCTGCAGGGCTCAAATGCCTCAAAAATCAATTCCTGCGATAAGTTCGTTTCGTTACCTGAAGGAAGTCATTGTGAGGTTGAGATTGGTAAGTGTCAAGGTCTTGTTTCCATCCTACAAAATGGCCTTCCCATCCGCAATGAAATAATTGTTTCTGCCAATGCCTCGGAAAATCTTACATCCCTACCAAGCTCCGGACAGTATCAACTCTCTTAAAGAAGTGCAGACTGTGCAGTAACAAATTTTTCGAGAGGCTGAAACAACGTTGCATCAGCGTTGGAGGACAAGAGGGGTTCATGTTTGCCAATATCATATTCATTAAGATGGGCAACAAATTACTAAAGGTTAATATGATTTATTGATTTTAATAGGACAAAGAGTTAATTATATCACTCATTTTAAGCGTTTTACTTCTTTATTTTGATAATTTTATTCCTCTGTCTAATCATATCATTGGGAATGAGTCATTTGCTTTGACTTGCAGGTGTTACTCAATTTTAAATTGATCTATCAAACCATATTTATTGGATTGTCAACAAGATGCTAAGTCTGGTAATACTACCTGTGTGCTGTTTTGTTTTAGTTAGTTCAAGTTGAATTTAGCATGTGGTATTTGTAATTTTGATTTTTTTTTTTGTTTTTTTTGTTTTTGTTTTTTATTATTTTTTTTTTCTGTTTCAGTTTTTGCTTATTTTTGACTTTTCACTTTCTATATTGTTTAGAGACGGACAGTAAGAGGAGCTTGGTTTATAAAATATGAGCAGATGGAGAAAACAGCATGCAAACTCAATTTTGGAGGTCAGTTAATAAATATTAGCTGATTTTATCATATCCTAAGATTATATGCATCATAAACTTACAACTTCTCTAATCCTAGTTGGAATTTGCATTGGTATTTTATTGGCTTCTCTTATATGTTCGTTCTTTTTTTTTCTCTTTTCTTTTTTTCGTCCTGTGGGAAATTAGTGGACCATTTGTTTTGAGGTGTGAATGCGATGAAACCTTTTGTTGAGCCTCCTTAAACTCTAGCATTACCACTAACATCTTTCCTACGCTTGCTCTTGAACTCAGCAGCAAAATGGTTGACAAACCTATTGTCAAAATCTTCACCACCAAGATGTGTGTCACCAGCAGTGGCCTTAACTTCAAAAATACCCTCTTCAATAGTCAAAAGAGAGACATCAAAAGTGCCGCCACCAAGGTCAAATATGAGCACATTCTTCCCAGCAGCCTTGGCTGCCTTCTTGTCCAATCCATAAGCAATAGCAGCAGCAGTCGGCTCATTGATGATCCTCATAACATTAAGACCAACAATTGCACCAGCATCCTTTGTAGCTTGCCTTTGAGAGTCATTAAAGTAAGCAGGAACAGTGATCACAGCATTCTTTATAGAGCACCCCAAATAGGACTCCGCAATCTCCTTCATTTTTATCAACACCATTGAAGATATCTCCTCTCCTTTGTCTAACAACAATCATAGGGTTGGCCACAGGTCCTGGAATGACCCTAAAAGGCCATAGTTTCGTGTCACTTTGGACAGACCGGTCGGAGAACCGCCTTCCAATGAGACGTTTGGCATCGAAAACGGTGTTTTGAGGGTTCATAGCAAGCTGGTTCTTGGCTACGTCAGCTATGAGACGTCCCGTGTCAGTGAAGGCAACGAAGGAGGGAGCGGTCCTGTTGCCTTGGTCATTGGCAATAATCTCTACACGAACGCTTTGCCAAGGTCTATGCCAATAGCTTTGCCTTTTGTTTTGGCTGCCATTGTAGACAACTACAATAAGTGTTTGACGAGTTTTTGGTTGGTATGCGTGTGTGTTGTGGCTAGTTTCCTTTTGGTCTGATGAGGTTGTGTGCATGTGGGTGTGTATATGTATACATATACAACATGTGAAGTGTACTTGACTGGACATGTGTAGAGACAAGAAGTCGGTGGAAGAAGTAGCCGTTGGTGGAGAGACTGATGGAGAGAGAGAGGTCTACAAAAAGCAAAGGAGGGCAAACCAGAAACTTCCGGAGGGTTTTTTTTGAAAAAAAACATAACTTTGGATAAAAGTCATTTTAGTTCCTAAGTTTCAGAAAAGAGTTAAATTTTTAACTATGTTTCAAAAAAATATTAAATCAACCCTAACACTTTAAAAAATTGTCATATTAGTCCTTCCGTTAGTCAAGTAACGGTCAAACCAAACTAACACCATGGTGGGTAGGGTAATTTTGTCATTTTAAGTGGCAATCTAAGATCTTTATCATCAACCAAAAAAAAAAAAAATTATCATGCAAACCTAGTGATATTTTATGGTTTATTTAGAAATATTTTTAGAAAAGTTTTATCCACTCACTAGGTATTAACGTTCACTCTTTTATAAAACTCATTTTTTAGATCTCGATCATAGGTTTGTGCAAATTATTGTTTGTTGTGAGAAAGGCTATATGGTGATGATAAAATGTATTAATATTATTTTCAAATATAAATATTTTTACATCAATACATATTATTTTTAATTAAATAGATTTCATAAATATATCTCTAGAATAGTTTTGGAAGCGAAATATCTTTTCTAGAATTTTTATGTATATTTTAGATAACTAGTACAAGAGTCTATCATGAGAAATGGTAAGATTTTCAGTTTGTTCAACATTTTGTTTTTTTGTAAATGATTTTTAGTAAATCCAAATGTGAATTGAAAGATATGTGAATTAAAAAGTAACCCCACCCATATTTTCCAAGCTTAGTCAAACACCCCTCACAAGGAGAAAGAAAAATCAATGGTAAGGGAGGAAAAAGAAGGAAGGAGAAATAAGGAGAGGTGAAGGAAATCATGAAAGTTTGGAGAATGATTGATGGTGAAAAGGGTTCCAAGAAGGAGACAAGAACAAGAGGATTTTCATAGGGCTTGGACGTAATCTAGTGAGTGGATATTTTCTCTTAACTTAATTTATGAAAGTGATTTTGTTATGTTTTAACTTTTATTAGTTTTGAGATTTAAATATATTTTGTAAATTATGAATTTTGATGTATGTTCTAAGGTTTTGAAGTATGTTTTAAGATTTGAATTATGTTTCATGATTTGAGAAAAGTGGATTATTTTTAGTATGCATGTTTTATGAGATATGAATTTTAGAATATGTTTTGATATTTTTAAAGTATACTTGGAATCCATGAATTTTAGAATGTGTTTTTATAAATTTTATATTCAAATTTAAGATGTGATTTGTTAAGTATAAAGTATGGATTTTGTTTTGAAATCTTAAAGCATACTTCATATTTAAGATTATGGTTTATAATATTTAAAGCAAACCTTATATTAGAAACCATGTTTTTGGTGATTTTAAAAATATGTTTGGTGATTTGAAAACCTTATATTATGTATTGGACTTCCAAATTATATTTAATAAGTTAACAAAGTAAGCTTGGACTATATGATTTTAAAAGTATGTTTTACAATTCAAAAAAGCAAGCTTTGATTATATAGTTTCAAAGTATGTTTTTACAATTTAAAAAGTAAATTATACTATATGGTTTATAAATCAATTATTTGATTTTGAAATCTTAAAGTATATTTTGTAATTTATGGGTTTGAGATTATGTTTTGTAAGCTTATGGCTTGTAAAATTAGAAATTATGCAGTTTGGAAATCTAAAGTATGTTGATGATTTTTGAACCTTATAATTTGTATCAAGTTTTTAAAGTGTATTTTACAAACTAATAAAGTAAGTTAAGTTTTTATGGTTTATGAATGAATTATTTGATTTATGAAAGTTTAGAGCATGTTTTATAAAGTGTATGAGAAACTATGATTTTGATACATACATGCAAGATGAGATTTTGTCGGAAAATAAATTTTTAGTATGAAAAGTTTTTACAACAAAGTACTTGGAATCATACTTATAAAAATGTTTTTAAAAAAGTTTTGAGAAAGGAAAAAGAAATAAATACGTTTTTAGAATACCAAAGTGTACCCTCCTCTCTAACAGTCAGGCGGGCATCACTTCAGGAAGACCTAGAAGTCGCTTAATATATGATAGAATAGAAGTCAGAAAGATGGGTCATAAGAGCCTTGAGAGAGAGTCATTGAATCACCTAGCATATGGGTGACGAAATCCCCGCCTTTTATGTGTGTGTTGAGTATCTCCATCATCTATAGCAAAATTCCCCTTCATCTAGAAGTTATCCCTACCCTCTGCGTGTGTATTGAGCAATTCCACCATGTATGACAGAATTTTCGGATACTAATTTGGTGTAAAAAAAGAATCTAAAATCATATTTAAAGAAAATTTTTACAAATTATAGATTTTTATATTTTATATGTACAAAACAAGAATTTACAAAATACCAAAATTATTGAAAGAGATTTTTCAAAAAAAAAAAAAGGTTTTACAAAAAAGTTTTATATAGAAGTTATAGTTTTACGATGATATGATATTTAGTTTCATATATAATTACTTATGAATTATTAAAATTGTTTCTTTTTATAAATGATAAGTTTTGAGTATTATTTAGAAATAATTTTAGAAAATTTATATCAAGGTTTATAATTTTACTATGAGATCATGTTTCACATTTAGTTTTATTAGTTTAGAATGCAAAATTTTGTGATTCACTGTGAAGTGGTTTTTGTTACCAAAAACATATTATGTTTATTTAGAAATGTTTTTGAACAATTTATATCCACTCACTGGGTATTAGACTCACTCTTTTATAAAACCATTTTCTAGGTATCTACCGCAGGATTCGTGCAGATTATTACACGTTGCGAGAAAGGCCATATGATGATAAACAATTAAATTTGTGTATTCCATTTTTATTTACCAAATTCGTAAGTGTATTCCCAAAATAGTTGTATAAATATTTGAAAATTATTTTATGAGTTTCAACACGAGAAATTTAAAAATTTTAATTTTGTACAACTTGAATTTTAATCAAAGTTATTATTATAATTATTATGATTATTTGAAAAGATTTTAAATAAATCTAGATTTTTAATCTAGAAAACCCTTAGTTTTCACGGGATCCTCCCGGACTCGAAATAGGAGTCAGGTCAGGTCCTGTAAAAAATGCTATAAATATTAATAGTCAACATCATAGAATACATATAAAGACCAAAATACCTTTAATCATTCTACTTTTATTTAATTAAATTACAAGGAAACAAAACAAAAAAGGTTTAAAAAAGAAATATTTAAAAAAAAAAATGTTGTTAAATCTTCATCAACTATGCATATCTAACATTTTCTTAATAGAACTTTAAAAAAAAAAAAAAAAGGCGAGATCCCGTGGCCAATGATTGGCGTCGACTGTACTCGGATCATGGTTCGATGATTTGGCAACCTAAATCATCACTCGTGACAAGAGACGATCCGGATTTCCTCTAATGAACCCAGCGGTCCTGCCGGACACCCCACGAGACTCTTCTAAAATCTAACTAATAAAACTTAAAAGAATATCGTGGAACGAACCTGTAACTATAAGTACTTTGCTAAACACATATATCATATATTATAAAATCTCGCATTCAATTTCAAAAACCAATTCTCAAAACTTTATAATAATATCTCAAATATTCAAGAGTCTAAAACATACATACATCATTAGAACATAAAAGGTTCTACAAAATTTATTTAAATCAAAAGTATGCATAACATATGATGATTGTTCAAGCTTAATGTTTACAAAAGTAAGCATGTAACATCGTCGAACGTTGGGCTCATCTAGTCTGAACGCGACAAATTGATACCTTGATTTTTCATTCATGCACCTAGGAGGTTTTGTATATAAAACCAAAAAGGTTGTAAGCTATAAAACCTAATGAGTGTATAAAGGTTTCTAATCTATATAAATCTTTCTAAAATTTTACCTCCCGAAAAACATTTGTTTGAAAACATTTTTCTTTAAAACAATTTATTTCTAAAAATTTGGATTGTATAAATTTTCTTTAAGTTTCGAAAACCTTTTTCAAAAATATTTCTAAAACGTTTTCTTTCTAAGGTTTGCTTTAAAATGGTATGTCTTTCTTTCCAAAACTGCACTAATAGGGAACCTAAGGGAAGCTACAACCACATAAGCGGGTAGACCGGGTTCGCTCAGTGTGGGGGGTCACGTGGCGTAAAGCTAGCGTCGTACACCGTGATAAAGCTACAAAGACATTCCGCTATTACGTGGCGAAACTACCATCGCACACCATATAGAGAGATAATACCCCACAAGTGTAGAGGGTGACATGATAGATATGACAGACTCGATCCTCCCGATATTAGCAGGACTAGCCCTCCCAACACTTGCCATGCACTGCGAGGTATACCTATCGGGTCTAAAACTACAAGGTCTATCTATCTATAAGCTTAGACCATTCCACTGATCTTTAAAAATGTTTTCTCTTTTTATTGCTCAAATTAATTTCTTTTCATAAAATATACTAGCATACAAACTCTTTCATAAACTATTTCTTTTCATGCTAAGACATAAATCATTTATAAGTTAAAATAAGAACTAAAAGTCTATTAAATATTTGCATGATAAAAGTCTATAAACATTTATAAAAAATATTTCCACGCTTACCGTTCGCTGCCCAACTCACCAACAGCTACTCCTTCAGTGTTTTTCATCAGCTCGTTGGTCACCTATTTTTAATCACAAATTAAAATTCTCCATTCAGCTCGCAGAACATTTCAATTTCTATTATCTCTACAACTTATAATTTATATGAACTGCTATGGACTACAACACTGCCAGTCCAGCTCCAGCTGCGAGCTCATGCCCTCAACTGGCACAACTTATCCCATGCAAGCTCTTTCCTTGCCTTGCTTAGCCCGAACTGCTAGCCTTAACTTATTCCAGCGAGCTCGCTCAGCTCACTCCTTTCAGCAAGCTGCTACATTCTTCTAGCTAGACCTATTTCTCATGCATCTCCCAGCTCATCTTGTGAGTTGTTGCCTTAGTCCAGCTCGGACAGGCATTATGGCAGGCTGAGGCAATGCTCAACTCACTCTTTTGCAAGCTTGCACTCCAGTCCAACAGAACCAGCGCTGAAGGGCTGTGAGTATCATCCAGCTTGCACCTCACGAGCATCCCGCTTTAACTCACACCTATTCAATTCTTAACACTTCTTTTCTTCCAGATTTCACATATACACAAGCATTTACACATCCTGACCTCAATTAAATTCACATGCATATACTAAGTAACATATCATCAATTCTTCACCTAAAACCCAGGTCACGACCTCAACAGGTTTCGCGACAACAACTAAATCATCCTAAACCACCAATAATCTTCTTCTAATCAACTTATTTCTTAGTTACTTTGCTTACCAAATTCCTTCCTTGACCTCTTACCTTGCTTTTCTACTTGCTTACTACTTCAAATCACCAAATCTATATACAAAAATTTTATTAAACACTTGCAGACTAAGAGTTGTTCTCAACAACTTTCTTACCAATATAAAATTATAAAAACTTACTCTTATCACTTAGATTTTATCAGATTTGGTTTCTAAATCTGTTCTTCACCTTTCGGCGGCCTGACTTCCCTTCTAAAGTTTAGAAACCTAGCTTGGATTTATGACTACTCCCCTCTGCTCTTACTGCCAGCAACCTCTCTCTCACTTTCTAGATTTTTCTTTTTCTCTTCCTTTTCCCTCTCTTCTCATGGTAAAAACTCACCACGCCCACATATTTATAGGCGTGGTCAAGCTCATCCTTTACCCTTAAACTTCTCTAAATTTACGATTTTACCAGTCTTTAGAGAATTCTTTTGTTTTCCACTATATCCTCGTCCTTTCCATTTATTTACAAGTTTTCTACTTTTTATAAAAACCTTTTATTTACACCAATTGTCCCTTAATTTTTATAATTTAAATTTACTCTGGATCCTTCCGAAAGCTCTATAAAAATTAAATTCCACATTCGAACACTTTAAAATCCTTTTATTATTTCAAAAATAAAATTTATACCAGTACAAAACATTTTTCGTACATATGTACTGTAATATCATCGGGAGGGTGTATTACAGCTTGAGAGACAATCTAGGTTCAAGTAACAATTTGGGTTCCTAAGTGACGATCTAGAAACCTAGATTGTTTTGATCTAGATTCAATCTAGGTTGTCGTTGATCTGCGTTTAAACCTAGATCGAGACAATCTAAGTTTCCATATTGTTGAATAACAATTTGGATATCCAAATTGTGCTTTCATCTCCATGGCTAGTGCCGATTGTCGATCATGGAGATCATTTTTTATAGGACCTTATCATATTCTTATCTTGAATCCAAGACGACTCTATGATACATTAGAAAATTGTACATGATTCTATTTTTTTTTTTTTTAATAGAAAATCATTTCTTAAGTTGACAATACATAGAGTGGTTTAATAAAAATTTTAATAATACATCTGTTTTTTTTCTAACAATTTCACCTTGTAATATATAAAATAAACACTTTGTGTTTTAAAGAAAAAATGTAAGATTAGAACTCTTGACCTCTTAGAGTCAAGACGTGCATTCGATTACTCTTATTAAAAGATAGAATGTGCTAAGCAACCATTTTTACTAAAGGGTGGAGTGTGCTTTTGGTAATATTTAAGATTATCAGGTAATAAAATAAAAAAGACAAAGGGCCCTAGTATTTACCAACTACAATTCCAGTACTTTTTCTCAATACAGAATCCGTTTTCCTTGACGTTCGTAATTTCAAGTATTTCGAAGTTAATTCATGGCACATAGTAGCCTTCAACTATCAAAAAAGGGACTTTCAAGCATTGTAAGGATTAATTAGTCCATTAGATCGATCTGGCACTCACTGTGCTTTCAGTTAAAAAGCTTTATTTTTCTGATGAATTACCCTATGAGTGGCTAATTTAAGACCGAAATCAAATCATTTCAGGTGGGGAAATGTTTATCTGCATTGCTTCAATAATTGGAGACACTGTTGGAGACACAAATGGTTTCTTTATCTTCGATCTTGTTTCTATCTCTCACAAGAGTCATGATTCACATGACATCTCTTTTCTTCTTTTTCTAACTTTCATTTCACACAATAATTTCCAGGCAGCCGCTTTTTATTTGCTTGTTTTCACTAATTAATATTGTATCTGTCCCATCATGTAAATAGTATCATACTTTTTGAGGAAGGGGGATGCTGCTTCTTTAGCTTTTGCTTCTCTGCCTTATTATGGTAAAAACTGTACTTACAAAAAACATGGAGAATGCCTACGCGAGTCATGATTCATGAATGAGGACACCTTTTTAAAACAATAAAAATTACACGATTTATGAAATGAATTTTAAAAGTCTATCGCCTTTAGACTCTACCCAAATATCCACCCAAAAAAAAATTAAATAAATAACAGAAGAAGAATCTTTCAACAGAGGAACTTGACTTTTGTCGTTACCTCACTTTTTTTCCCCTATTTTTTTAACAATTTTTTTTCTCATTCTTTTAAGATGGAGCTGATAACCAAAACGAACGGAAGCAGATAAGTCAATCACAAAAGATTCCTATCAAATACGAAAGACTTGAGCTTTTCTTATTTGTCTTATTATTTTGGGAGACAATGATTGGAGGACCGTGTTTCATGATTCGTGAAGGTAGTTGAGTTCTAAGAAATTTATGATCCCATGTAAATAGTAAGTCAACTCTTCTCTTTTAGTGTCGGACCTGAAAAGACTACTAGTATATGGGAACTAAATCTATGTTTGTTAGATATTGAAATATAATTGGGCAATTTTTAGTGTAATTTTGCTCTATTTTCTTTTGAAGTAAAGATTCTCCGTTAATATTGACATAATGCTAATATTTTGATGAGAGATGTTTAAATTTGAGTAATATATCATAGAGAAAAAAATATAATAATTTTGATTATTCATTACTTTTTATGATGATATGTCAATATATTATGAAAAGCTTAGCAAAAAAAGATAGTAGAAAATCCTTATTCTTTGTTTTGAGAGTCTAATTTTGTATTTAAACCTTATTGGAATAAAAACAAATTTAACTCCATCAACCTCAATTTACTGCATAGCGTCAAGACTAATTCTGCAAAGAACATACATAGACTAAAGTCTCATACTTTTGGGGTCACTTTTCTTTGTGTCTTTTCCTTTCAATATTTTGCTAATATATCATAAACAATATATTATGTATTTTATTTATAAATAACTTTAAAATACGTTAAAATAATCTAATTTATCTTCTATCAAACAATGCAGCACTGTGGGAGACTTGAAGTCTCCAATTACTACTTTATCGTCAATCTTGTTTACTCACCATTGATTATCCTCACATGACTCACATTGCATCTCTTTTATTCTTTTTCCAATTTTCTTTTCACACAATAATTGTTTTTTGCTTTTCTTCAATATTTAATTGCTTTTATAGTATTCATTGTTTTCTAAAAAGGTAGTTCATAGCTTTGGCTTCTCTGTCTCATTATTGCATAAACTAATAAAGAGATCAATCATGGGTCATGGATGTTGATAAACTTCGCAGGAATTTCGTAATATGTATGAAACGAATTTAAGTCAAGTCATCTTCCATAATAAGGATTTTTTTTTTTAAAAGTTTTTTGATAATCTATTAACATATCAATATAAAAAATAATAAATGATTAAGATTGTCCTATTATATATATATAGTATTCATACTTTTCTAGGAAGGGGGATTCTGCTCCTTTAGGTTTTGCTTCTTTGCCTTATTATCATAAAAACTGTACCTATAAAAAACATAGGGAGTGCGTACGTGAGTCATGATTTATAAATGAGAATAACATTTTAAAACAATAAAATTTACGCGGTATACAAAATGAATTTTAAAAGTCTATCTACTTTGGACTTTACCCAAATATCCACCAAAAAAATAAAAATCAACAAAGGAACTTTGGCTTTTGTCGTTACCTCGCCTTTTTTTTTCCCCCTATTTTTTAACATATTTTTTCTCATTCTTTTAAGAATGTAATTAGGTTAGTGTTGATGATAAAAATATCCACTACATATTGGTTTTTAAAATCACATAAAAATAATAAATATGAAAAATTAATATGATATCATATCATTTGACACAAGCCATAATAGAATTGAATATAATTAATTTAGCCAAACGGTGACTCAAAAATGAAATAAAAATTGGTGGTCAATTGAAAACTAATGCCGGCTTACATATGAGGTGGAATGTAATGAATATACGATGACTATCTTGTTGAAAACGTAAAATACAATATAATAATGATATGTGTGTGTGTGAATTTTGCAATATATTAGGCTTTTATGTTGAAGGTTATTTGTCAATATATGTATCACTCATAAATATATTAAAATTCATGATTATGAGAAATTAATGGATTAACAATTAAAAATTATAGACTAGAATACCCAAATAAGTGTTAAAATTTTCACAATTTTAATGAGTTATGACTGTAGGTTTGATAGAATTAATTATACAAAAACTAATGTAGTCAAATCAATGTAAACTAATTGATATAGTGACATAGTGATAAAAATTACCAATCTCGTTACTATAAACATTCAAATGCATGATTAATATGGTGTCACCGGCTTAATTAATTTTATTAATTGTTTTCATTTTAGTGGCAGATTTTAACACGATAAAATCACCACAATATTCTTCATATTTATTTTGGTTGTACGATATGATTTAATTTGTGGCCATTTATTCTATTGTATTTATGATTGATTTTAATGATTGTTTTTCTAGTAATCATTTTAGTTTATTCTATAGTACATGCCACATGACTCGTATTTGTTTTTTAGTTGTTCAAATTTTATAGGGAGATGCATACTTAGATTTAATCATGCTTCATAAATCAGATATAGGAATAGCCTTAAATGGTTAAACCTTGTTTCTGTCAATATTCTTTTTGAAGATTGATTACTGAATTGATGGTAAATAGATTTTCCTTCAAAATTGGAGTTTCTATCAGTTATCTATGGCTTGATCTTTAGCTATAGGATTGTAGAAGATTATGCTGATAACGAAAATGAACGGTAGAGAATAAATTAGTGACGAAAAATTTCTGCCAAATATGACAGACTTGAGCTTTTCTTTTTTGTCTAATTATTTTGGGAGACAATGATTGGAGGGCTGTGTTTCATGATTCATGAAGGTAGTTGAGTTCTAGGAAATTTATGATACCATATGAATAGTAATTCAAGTCTTCTCTTTTAGTGTTAGACCTGAAAAGATTACTAATATGTGGGAACTAAATCTATGTTTGTTAGATGAGATTGAAATATAATTGGGCAATTTTTTAGTGTAATTTTGTTTTAGTTTGTTTTGACAGTCTAATTTTGTATTTAAATCTTATTGGAATAAAAACAAAATTTAATTCCAACAACCTCAATTTGTTGCGTAGCGGCAAGACTAATTCCACAAAGAACATGCATAGACCAAGTCTCATAATCTTGGGACACTTTTCTTTTTTTCTCTTCCTTTAATATTTTGTTAATATATCATATACAATATATTATATATTTTATTTATAAATAACTTAAAAATATATTAAAATAATCTAATTTATCTTCTATCAAAGAATGCAGCACTGTGGAAGACTTGCAGTCTCCAATTATTACTTTGTCGTCAAACATGTTTACTCACCATTAATTATCCTCACGTGACTCACATTCCTTCTCTTTTCTTCCTTTTCCAATTTTCTTTTCACACTATAATTGGTTTTTGCTTTTGATATTTAATTGCTTTTATAGTATTCATCGTTTTCTATAAAAGGTTGTTCATAGCTTTGGCTTCTCTGTCTCATTATTGTATAAACCAATAAAGACATCAATCATGGGTCATGAATGTTGATAAACTTTGCAGGAATTTCGTAATATGAATGGAATGAATCTAAGTCGACTCATCTACGGTCACCATCCAAGTATCCATGAAAGAGAAAGAAATCTTTCAAGAAGGAAAAGTCAGTTTAACCACAGATGCTAACCAATTATTTATTATACCAAGGAGAATTGTTTAAAAAAAAAAAAAAGGAATAAGAAAAAGATGCAGTAGTGTGAAAAAAGCAGGAGACAGTAGTTTAACCACACATGAAAATTTATGTAATTTACCTCTTCTTTCTCCGTCGCTTTCTGTATAGTATGGTTTCATTATTTATTCCTATGATTTGTTAACCACAGAACCCACAATTCAAACAATAATTTTCTCCATGGCGAAATATTATTCCCTCGCCATTGTTGCCACGGCTTTTTTAGTGAAAAGTTTGATGCTTTCCTTAGTTATGGCGGCAGTATCCAACATTACCACAGATCAACAAGCTCTTCTTACCTTAAAAACTCATATAACTCATGATCCTACCAATGACTTGACCAATAATTGGTCTACAAGTACGTTTGTCTGTGATTGGATTGGTGTCACTTGTGATCTTCGTCACCATCGAGTCACCGTCTTGAATATTTCGTACTTTGGTCTCGAAGGTACCATCCCTCCTCAACTTGGAAATTTATCCTTTCTAAAAGTACTTGACATCAGAAACAATAGTTTCCATGGCTCTCTTCCTACTGAGTTGGCTCGATTACGTCGACTGAGAATAATAAATGTCTTGTTCAATAGCTTCAACATGGAGATCCCTTCCTGGTTTGCCTTCTTACCAAAACTTGAACGCTTAATTTTAAAAGGTAACAAATTCATAGGGACAATTCCACCTTCCCTAGGCAACATATCATCACTAGAAGTACTTGGTCTTGGTTATAACCAGCTTTCAGGTACCATACCCTCCTCCATCTTCAACCTATCTTCACTGGAATGTCTTGATCTCAGCTACAATGATCTCACAGGTTCTTTTCCTTCCATCATCCTTAACGTACATGCATTCGTTATTACTGATTGATTTAATTATCTGTTGAACTTCCAACAATATATTTTTCAATTATCTTTCTAATAATATCGAAATTCTTTCTTGATTTGTCTGGATACATGGTTTGATGGCGAAATACCTTCAACTTTATCATAGTACTAATACCTGAAATATTTATCTTAATCTTTTAATAATTTCACAGGAGAGATACCTACAGGAATTGGGAAATTGACTAGGCTTAAGAAGATATATTTTGCCTACAACAGACTCCAAGGTATGAATCAGCTTAAACATTATTATAGAGTTAGCTTAATTAGATGCAGACATTATTGTTGTACATTGTCAATGAATTCTTAGTTTAATTTGCTTAAATACTTAAAGGTCTGAAAATACTGTTCACAGGAATGGCGTTAGGTGGTGGCTATTGACCCTACCCTGCCCACCTTGATTTTTTTTAATAATAATAAAATTATAGTTATCTTAAAATTTATTAATATATATAATTTTTCATTTATTAATTCTTTTAATACCAAAATAAATATATATTTACTCGGAAACTATTGCATGTACTTTTTTGTTTATATTTACATTTTTATTCAACTATTGCATATATAATTTTGTTACATGTGAAAATTTCTTTAAGTTTTTCACTTTTTTTTTTCTTTTATCATAATGTTAGTAGCATAGTACAATACTAAAATTTAATAACTTTTAGTGTTTTTCCTAATGCACTCTTTAATTTGAAGTGCAGTAATAATTATGATTGTTAAAATATAGATTATCTTTATTTAAAGAAAAATTATTGATACTATAATGTTATTATTCTATAATTCATAATTAATAAGTTTAATCATTCAAACATCTTTAAGACTTACATGATTGCTTGCATTCATGTTTCTTTAATCATTTTACTCTCTTTTTATAAATATATTTATTTATAATATGAATTTTGAGAAATAAAACTTATTATAGTTCTAAACTTATTATATTTCCACTAAGTAGATATACCTATATTTTTTTAATTTATAAAATGTTTTTTTTTTTATACTATTGAAGTTTATTTAAAAAAGTTTGTTCAAGCTCACCTCGATGTATAATCCTAGCTACGTCCTTGCTATTTAGTTTCCTTTTGCCCACTTATAAGATTAATTTGTTTAAGCAAATATTATTGGCTTTACAGGAAAAATTCCACAAGAGTTGGGAACTCTTGCAGAATTGGACACACTAATGCTACAACACAATGCCTTGATAGGGCCCATTCCTTCACTTATGTTCAATGTTTCTTCTTTAACCATTGCAGACTTTACCAATAATAGCTTGACAGGTACTCTACCTGACAACATGTGTCAGCATCTTCCTCTTTTGAGTGGATTGTTCATGTCTAACAATCAATTGACTGGTCAAATCCCAAAGAACTTATGGCAATGTCGAAGTCTTGAAATTATTTCATTGTCATATAATCAATTCAAAGGAAAAATACCAAGAGATATCAGGAACTTGACATTGGTCACTAGACTACAACTTGGTTTTAACAACTTGATAGGTACCTTATACATCTCTCTTAGATATTTAAATTTTCATTACTTCATTTTTACTATAGTCTTCCTAGTATTCTCCATGTGCCTAACCATCGGAATTTTGACAAAATATTGAGACTAGAAAAACCTAAAGTCTTTAATTGAAAAAATACCCTTTATATTTAAGATAAGATATTTTGATTTAAGGTTTTTTTTTTTTTTTCATGCATAGCATTTATTAAAGTATTTATTTTTAGTTTTTTATAATATAACAAATAAAATATAATTTAGTTTAAAATTCAAAGGTATATATGTCAAATTTATTTATTTATTTCTTTTATTTCGTATATTCTTATCTTAAAAATTAGTACTAATATTACTACTTATAAAATGGTTTATTATATATACAGTTTATATTATAATCATATTTAAAATTTTAAAATTAAATCATCACTCTAAGCATCCAATCTAATATCATGAATAGCACCCTTATCTTTTTCTTTTTCTTATTGAATGTGTATACCTTTTAAATCCCACAACTAATAAAATTATACTTATTGCAGGAGAAATTCCATGGGAGTTGGGCAACCTTGCAAAACTAGAAATACTATCACTGACACGTAATGCTTTAATGGGGCCCATTCCAAGAGAAATAGGGAACTTGACCAAACTCACTGTACTGTCCCTTAGCCATAACAACTTGATAGGTACATTAGCCATAAACCTTATTCTCTATTTTTATTTTCAATTAAATTATTTGTTGAATAATTTTTTTAAGACATTAACCTACCTTGAACTTGATAAGAAAGCATAAATGCGGCTAGTGGCTTACATAAGCTGGATTGCTGGAGACAGAGAAAACTTTGTCAATTATTTTTATACTTTTTTTTTTTAATTTTTTAGAAAAAATTATTTTACAATATTTTTGTTAGGAAATGTATTTAAGGAAAAATATTTTTTGAGAAAAAAGTTTTTAATTCAATTTTTATAGAAATGGAATATTAATTTATAATTTTTCTATAAAAATAGACTTATTATTATTATTATTTTTAATGTGCAAGTCTTATATAAGGAGATGGACATATAAAATCATGTGGTACATGTATCTTTCAAGCATTCTCTATACAATACTGTCACTTCCATGATATTTGTTTTCTTTATTCTCTCAGGTTCAATACCAATTGAACTTGGTGGTCTTCACAATCTAAAGCTATTGAATCTCGTTAATAACACATTAACTGGCCTCATCCCATCATCAATTTTCAATCTCTCAAAAATCGAAGTGATTGAACTATTCATGAACAGCCTCTCAGGCACCCTTCCACCGAGCTTCGGTGACGGGCTTCCAAATCTGAAGGAGCTTTACCTATGGAATAATAAACTGCATGGCTTCATCCCGAACTCCATCTCCAATGCTTCTCAGCTCACCATACTAGAGCTGAATAATAATTCCTTCTCTGGCCCTGTTCCCACAACTCTCGGTAACTTAAGGAATCTGCAGCGGCTCCTCATCTTCTCAAATCAATTGACGAGAGAACCATCTTCTCAAGAATTGTCCTTTCTCTACTCTTTGACATACTGCAAACATTTGGCAATACTTCTTTTGGGTGATAACCCCCTAAATGGCACACTTCTAGTTTCCATAGGAAATATCACTTCTCTCAAACGTTTTAAGGCGGATAACTGCAAAATCAAGGGTAGTATTCCGCAAGAAATTGGCAACTTAAGATACTTGACACATTTACGCCTTGGAAACAATGAGTTGATTGGAACTATTCCGACTGCAGTTAGAAAAATGAGGACGCTCCAAGTCTTGTATCTTGCTGGCAATAGATTGCGAGGATTTATTCCAAATGAGATTTGCAACTTGACGAACTTAGGTGAACTACATTTAAGTGACAACAAGTTCTTTGGATTAGTACCAGCGTGTTTGGGTGATGTTACTTCACTAAGAGTCCTACTCCTGAATTCCAACAATTTGAGTTCTACAATACCTTCGTCACTGTGGAATCTTGAAGATATTCTACAAGTGGACTTGTCAAGAAATTCGTTTAATGGACGACTACCATTGGGCATTGAAAAGCTAAGGGCTCTTATTCATCTTGACCTAGCGTTGAATGGATTTTCAGGTGAGATTCCTAGCAACATTGCAAACATCCAAACCCTCATTAACTTTTCCGTGGCACACAATAGACTAACGGGCTGCATCCCTGAATCATTTGGAAACTTGATCAACTTGGAATTATTGGATTTATCTAGTAATAACCTCTCTGGAACAATTCCTGATTCTTTAGGAAAACTAAAGTACCTTAAATCTATGAATGTGTCATTTAATAGATTGCAAGGAAAAATTCCTATAAGAGGAGCTTTTGCAAACTTTTCAGCAAAATCATTTATGGGAAATGATCAACTTTGTGGTGCTCCACATTTGCAAGTTCCCCGTTGTAAAAGTGGTACCAATCGACAATCCAAGACAAAGAAATTAGTGATATTAATATGCATCGTATTGTCAATTGCATTGGCAATAGTTGTATTAGCTCTCATAATTCTATGGTGTAATAGAAGCCCAAAGAGGAAAGCCAATTCTTTGGATAGAGAAAAGGTTTCAAGTCTGTCAACATGGAGAAGATTTCACTATGAAGAACTTTACCATGCAACAAATGGATTTGAGGATAGCAATTTACTAGGCATAGGAAGTTTGGGCTTAGTATACAAAGGAAAACTTTTAGATGGGAAGGACATAGCTGTAAAAGTTTTCAATTTGCAAGAAGAGAGGGCATTAAGGAGTTTTGATGATGAATGTGAAGTAATGAGTAAAATTTGTCATCGTAATCCAGTCAAAATTATTAGTTGCTACTCTAACTCTAACTTCAAAGCCTTGGTACTGGAATACATGCCTAATGGGAGCTTGGAAAACTGGTTGTATTCCCACAACCATTGTGTGGATATGATCCAAAGAATGAACATAATGATTGATGTAGCAATGGCATTGGAATATCTCCATCATGGTTATGGAACAACTATTATACATTCTGATTTAAAACCTAGCAATATCATGCTAGATGAAGATATGGTTGCTCATGTGGGTGATTTTGGCATTGCCAAACTCTTAGGTGAAGAGAATACTATGACATATACCTACACTTTGGCCACTGTTGGATATATGGCACCAGGTAACATCCGTAATTTCTGATTTTTTGTTTGGTAAATATATGCATATGTTCATTTATTAAACGCACACCTACAAATACAAATTGTATGTATAGTGTTTAAATTTTGTTTTAACTTATCCAGGCATCTCAAGATTTCGTCAGTAATTTTTCTCCTACTATTTCTCGATTCATTATGTCTCATTTATCGTCTTTTAACTATAATTTGCTTTGACCTTAATTGTAGAGTATGGATCAGAAGGAATTGTTTCAATAAAAGGGGATGTGTACAGCTTTGGTATTTTACTGTTGGAAACATTTACAAGAAAGAAGCCCACAGACAACATATTTGAGGAAGGAATGAGCTTAAAGTGTTGGGTGCAGCAAGCATTACCTCATTCAGTACATGAAGTAGCAGATGCTAATTTACTTGATGAAGAAAATTTCACCAATACCAAGGACTGTATTTCATCTATTCTGGAACTAGCTGTGGATTGCTCAGTGGATTTGCCCGACAAGAGGCCTGACATATCTAATGTCCTCAGAAAACTTGTACATATCAGAGCTAGGTTCCAAAAGAGTGTGGCCATAAAATGAAGTCTAAATATTGTTGTCAACATCATATAAATATCTATACCAAATCTAAGAAGAGTGTGGTTCTTACTATTATAAAAGTTGTTTATTTTATAAAAGGCATGATGTACACCGGGCCTTTTTTTTAAAAAAAAAAATTGTATCGACTTTAATATCAATATGCTTGAAAGCCTTTTTTTTTTTTTTCGTTTCGTTTTGGGGTCTTGTGTTTGACTAAGGGTGGTAATATGGGTCACGATACGATGGGTTGACAGGAATTCATGAAAAAAAATGGGTATGGGTTGGAGTTAAATGAATTCATATCGTAATCGTGTCAACCTGTTTAACTCGTTTATTAAATGAATCGAATTGAGTTTTCTTAAACGAATCACCAGTTAACATGATTAATTGGGGTAAAATGGTAATATTAATATATTAGAGGGGTTAGTGTGTAATTATGCATATATATACACACATTTATAACCCTAAATCTAACCCATTTCAAAATCATATTCAGCAGCCACCCCTATCCCCGCCCATAACCACACCCACACCCACACTAGACACCACACCACCGAATCCACCTCTTCTCCCTCACGATCATCATTATCATCATCGCCATCATCATCAACAGACCTGTTCACTATCACCTGAGCCTCAATCTTCATCACATTTGCTCTCTCTCCATCACTGTCGTTCATGATCTGTTCTGTTTGACAATGCCTCTCTCTCTCCCCATCGGCGTCACTTTGAAATCATGGTATTGCTACCGTCGTCTTTCTTTTTCATTTTTTCTAGGTCTTTCAATTCCTTATTTCTCTGTTTTGCCTTCGTTTTTAATTTGTTGATCTATGGTTTCTTAGGTACGCGAAGAACTTTAAGCTCTCAAGGTGGATTAAAGGTTATGCTTTGATTGTTTTCGGTTATGATTTATTGTTAAAATTTATCGGATATGATTTTTAGATTTTCTTTATTTCTAGATCTGTTTATGTTTGTTGAAATATACATGTTTTGTGTTGGATTTGGATTCATTTTGAAGTTATTGCATGAATTTTTTAGATCTATATATGCATGTGATTGACTTAGTTAGACTTCGTTGATTACGTTTTTAAATATCTATTGTTTGGACTTGCCAATCAAGTGTAGGAGTCTGGACTTTTAACTTATACTATTGATGTGAAATGAAATCCAGCGTTTCGCATGTTGAATGCTACCATTTTTCTATGACGATGTTGTTTGGCTTCATGTTTGTCCAATCAGTTTGTGTTTTTGAATATCTGCTGTTTGGACTTACTATTCATGTTATTTGCTGTTTTTGGATGTTGTTAGTGTTAGATCTGTGATTTTATACATGTCATTTCGTCAGATCTACTCTCATTTTGCTGCATTTCATTTGTTTTTTAATGTCCAATTAAGGCTTCATTTGGTACAACTTCTTCAAATAGATCTTTTATAAGTAGATCTTTTGGTAATAGATCTTCTGGAAATAGATCTTTTGAAAAAAAGTTATTGGTTGTTTGGTTGTCAATTAAAAAAGCTCTTTTAAATTGTAGAGCGTTTGGTTTTGGCATTAAAAAAAATCAAGTAGAGCTTTTGGCATTAAAAAAGTACTTTTGACCAGTAGATAAGCTGTACCAAACGTACACTAAGTCTGGTTGTGTTAGTTTGTTCATATATTATCAGATCTGACAAAGATAGGTGTTTTCAGTTGAAAAAATACATAAAAATGTTTAATTCAGTGTTGGTTTAACATTTTCTTTTCATTTAATGGACTTATACTGTCACACTCACCATCCAAAATGCTACATCCATACATTTTTTCGTCAAATCTGGTGAAGATTGTGTTGTTAGTTGATATAAATTTTATTTTATCTTGTTATACATGAAAACATATATTAGATCTAATATATATCTAAGGGAATATATTAGAATAATACACCAATTAAGTAGTGTTTGCTTTAAAAATTAATGGTGATTTAAGTTTGTAAATGTAGACATCTAGTGTTGTTTTCTTGTGATTTTTGTGTAGCTTGGAGGTCCCCTTGGAATCAAAGAGTGATGAATTCAAGTTACAAAGTTTTATGTTGGAGAATGACAATTTTATGTAATTTTAATTTCTATGGATTTGCATTGAGTTTGAGCATGATTTTATTTTGGATGATATGTAATTTTATGTAGATGATTTAATGTATTGGTTTTTATGTGTTGAATTAGCAGTTCAAGTGTGAATTTTTATTATATTTGTGTTTAAAATATTATTAAGTTAAATGAATTAAACATGTTAAACGAATTAAACGGGTTAAATAAATTAAACGAATTAAACGGGTTAAACGAATTATCGGGTTGGTGGGTTAATGAGTTTGAATTTTATATGACCTGATTACTAAATGAATTAATCGTGTCGACATGAATAATTTGTTTATAAATGAATTCATGTCAAATCCAAAAATATCGACCTGTCTCTTAAACGAATTTGCGTTGAATTGGTCGAATTCATAAACGAATTAAATCGAATTCAGTTTACCCCAATTCGCCAACCCATTTTGCCACCCCAATTTGACTATAATGCAAAAATGTTAACATTGCAAGTTGCCTTTTATGTAAATTAAGGTCCTTCAATGATATCACTTTGACTTTTAGATATCCTAGTCAATGCGACAATGACTCCTCTTGTCTCTGCAAGACAAGATTTCAATTTTCAATTGTCAAGAGGCCCATACAAAATAGGTTAGGCCTACATGTATGTCTTTAAGTTATGGGATTCAGCTGTATGGAGATTATTGTCTTTAATTCAGTGGATTTGAAAGTGCTTTCTTTAACTATATATTTTATGTCTATCTTGTGAATATTTAATTTTATTTTTTTCTAAAGATATAAAATGAGTTTTAGATTTTGTTTTTCCAAGATATAACTATTTTATTGGTTGAGTAAGATTATCTATTAATAATAACTTTTGGATATTCTTCAATAATCATTCTTACAACTAATCTAAGGGATGCTATTGATGAATAATTTTATCCAATCAGTAATATAATCGAACCTTTTCTAACAAAGGAAAAAAAGCAAGTATACTTCAATGCTTGCTTAGATCAAAATTTCACAAGTATTTTTCTAAAAATTAATCTTATAAACCAAGAGAAAATTTGGCCTGTTGTCATCTCTGTTTTCCTTGCTTGGACAGGGATTTTATGTACTTCTGCCTTCGCTAGCTTTCTTAAAACATATAGTCATCTCACATTTGAAACTCAAAATTTGATTAAATGACCCTATTGTAGTGATTGAAACCACTTTTAATGTCGTGTCATATTACATGTGACAAATTGGAGATGGCATAAAGACATTTGTTTTGTCTTCATAAATATTTTGTGATTATAGAAAAATTAGGTGATTGGTGGAGAATTAAATTTTCTACACGTGTATTAAATTCATAACCACCACAAAGAAAATCTGTGTTGTTAGCTTGGTCACCGTTTGCGTATATATATATATATATATATATATATATATATGGGGCATAATCCCACTCTTCCCCTTATAGTTTGATATACTTGCCAATAACCTTGTAGTTTTGAAAAATATTATTTTACCCCATAATGTTATTATTATTACTAAAATGATCGAAATGACCATAATACCTCTATAGTCTTGTCCTACCATATTAATAGTCAACTTTGATAGCAAGTTTTTTTTTTTTTTTTTTTTGTGGAGAATTTCATAAAAGACAGAGGGTATTTGATTAATTTTATTTATTCACAAGGGATATTATTCCAAAAATACTGAAAATTTTTGGTATTATGTCAAATAAAAGGGAAAAAATAGGATTATCCCTATATACATAGTGACCGTCTCAAGCCACTCTCTTATCTCAACCTCATTTTTTCGTTTAACAATGCTTTTGCTTTGTTTACTTGATCAAAGCCCATTTAAATTGGGTTTGCTTGGTATCTACTGAGTTGGCGGATACTCAGTCTATAAACGTTTTTTTTTCTTTTATTTCGGGCTTACTTAAATTAATTTTTACCCACTTAAATTTTGGGCTTCAATTAATTTTTTGAGTCCATTTTGATTCGGGTCTTACATTAATGGTGATGAAAATTATGATCTTATATTAATGGTGATGAAAATTATGATATGTGGTTTATATTGATGAAACTTGTACTATAATTAATGCAAGTAAGAACAAGGCAAGGATGTTGTAACTATAGGATGCATACAATAGATTATCAACTTTGATTTTGACATTGTAATTTGTTTGTTTATCAAATGCTTTCAATTTCGTTGAATTTTATGGTTTTAATAGTAGCAAAATATTTTGTGGTTTCAATTTTTCTGAATTCTATAATTATACAATGTGGCCTTCACTTTTCAAGACCAAGACGCTGTATTAGTCCTCGATCTCAACCCTACCCATTGTTCCAAAAGCCGCTGATTAATTGTGATTTTCCAATGAGTTATTGTTGATCAACATTCGGTCCGATAAGGATGAGATTGATGGTCAAAATTGAACGTGAAGAAACCATAATCTTTTTTATGATTTTCATCTATAAAATGAGAAGAAGAAAAAGAAGAAATTAAGATGAAGAAGAAAAAGAAGAAGGGAAGAAGAAGTAGTCCGACGGTTTTAGAGATAGAGAGAGAAAAGGAGAGAGAGAGAGAGAGAGGTGGAGCAGCACTACAACAGAAAGTGTTAGTGTAGTTTGTATATATATATATATATATATATATTATGTCAAATTACACAAAACTCTATTGAGGTTTGATAAATGATACTAATATTTGAGTTTTGACCCTTGATGTTTAAAGAAATATAAGTTTATACCCTTATATTTAAAAAAAATAATAATTTTCCTCTAAAACAGTGCTCGTCGATTATTTGTCAAGTAATCGATAAATCACTAATCACTACCTCACTGGTCAGTTAGTGAGTAGCGATTTTTAGAATCATGCCCCTGCCCAATACATGAGCTAAAGAAATAATAGTAGTAACATTATTTTTAATTTTAAAGAATCATATAAAAAAAAAAAAAAAAGTTCTAATGTGGAAAATTTTGAAACACGGCAAAGGAAAACAAAGTCTAATAAAATAATTTGAGTTGTTAGTGACTACATTCGCTTTATATCATCCACGGACATAATTTATATACAACTATATAATTGTTAAGAATATGTATTTGATATTTTATATATATTTTTGGTGTTATCCACAAAAAGTCTAGGAGACCAAGAATTTTTGCTAAATTATTGTTTGATTTCTCCTTTTAGAACCTACCTTAATTGCATAGGCATAAGGACAAAAAGTGAAAATAAAAAACAAAATTCAGATGTGGTAACAAAAATTGAAAGCTAACAACATATATAGGGTAGCTAAAACCTACTATACGAAATTATAACAATGAATCATAGATTTTCAACAACTTAAGCTTATTATATTTCAGTTGCTCTAAACGATTATCTACTTGAAGTTTCCCTCCTTTTTGTAATGTATATATAACAAGACTGTAATTCTTAATTGATTCATTTGAGCATCTAAAGAAATCCAATTTGTCATACTGATGAGATAGTATTATAATCATCTACAACACTAGAATATGTTATAGTCTTAATATATATTTGGTTGGAAAGTCCATTGAGTTGATAGGTTATGAACTTGGAATGGTGCTTGGAATGATAATTAGATATCATGTTTCCTCAACTGGAAAGCCCCAGTAGCTTGTGAGGGTAGTCAAAGGGCCATATAGTAGAAGCAATAGAAGTAGAAATTAGAATTTGTTCTAATTACAACTTTGTGATGTTGTCGGGATTCCAATGTTCATGTAGTGAAGTTGTCTTCATTTTTTTTTCTCTTTTTTTATTCTAGGGAGTAGTGAAATTGTCATTAGTTGTAAAAAATTACACAACTTTTAATAAGAATCTACATGGTGAAAAAACTTATTCGAAAAATTAGATAATAGTATTGGAATTACAAATTGACCCCTAATTTATTCCAAAAATCTACCTTCTTTTGTCTTGGTGGCATTCTATTTCTAGTAAAATAATATTTGCCAATATTCTAATTTGCAGTCACAGACATTGGCTAAGGTAAAAAAAAAAAAAAAGAATTTTGTAAAAACCTATATTACTATGTCTTGTGTTTTTTTTTTTTTTTAATTTTTTTATTTTTAGAAAAAAAACTATGCCTTGCGGTTAAATTTTATATTTCAATATAATTTCATATACTAAAGATAATACAACCAAGAAATAGACTTCCCTCTTCCCGTTATAAAGTAAAGTTAGCTCAAATCAAGTTTTATATGCATCGATCATGAAATCAATTGTTGGATGTTTATAGCATCATGAATGGATAAAGTCTTCATAGACCAAGACATTGAGCTACATTATTGATGGATTAGTCCCCTTATCCTAACCTCATTGCACAAGTCTAGGAAACAATTGCTGTCATTTTACAAAAAAATCGTAATGAAAGCAAACTTGTGGACAGGACCCACAAGCAATGATGTTTGGTTTCTAATTGATAGTGTGAGAATCAAAACACCAAGTTTGACTAATCCAATAAGTCACTTTGTTAGTGGCAAATCTTCAAGAATGTTGAATAATCAATATTTGTGCTTGTAAATTTTGGATACACATCTTCTAAAAATTGTTGCAAATGTGAGATGCATACTCTAAAAATTTTCCCAACTAATAATTTAGAAGTTATGCTTATCTACATAATCAATACTCACCTTCTTTTTTATGTTGTAGATTTGACAAAGCTGACATATTTGCTGATAGTAGCCAATTGCTTGGAAGATGCTATCCAACAATTTATGTTTGAATGCTGTCGAAGCAAGTTGTTAATCATTCTAGCGTGCATATTTCAAGGTATTACTGCAATGTAATTTATGTATTTTATTTTCATAATAAATTTAGTCTAATAGATTTTTGTACGTTGATATTCATATTAAAATCGTACTAGTTATAGTGGGATCCATTTTTGTCCTAAAATTATTAAAAAGGTGGCCTAGAATTTGATGGTCAAAATATGCTAGTTATGATAGTTAATAAGAATGAGAATAAGGTACACACCATCTTTTACTCGGAGTGGTTAAGTTCTCACTTTGACCCTAAGAGACCAAAGGTTCAAGTTATACCATTGTCCTTTAAAATTCAAGATATAGATTGTAAGTCTTTTCTTGGTAGGAATTGTCATTTCCCCAATTGTGAGAGTAGTCATTCGAGTTATGTTATCAATATAAATTTCAACAGGTTTTATAGTCATTTGACCTGTAAAGGTGTCAGTGTTCAAGAAAAAGAAAATGAGAATAAGGTGCATACCACCCTTTAGTAGGAATGGTTGAGCACTTGCCTTACTCCTAAGAGGCCTTAAGGTTCAAGTCTCATCCTTATCTTAAAATACAAAGTGGGTGTAGTTTTCTCTGAATCTATCGCTCTTCTCCATCATTAAAAAAAAAATGAGAATAATGTAAATTCTCTGCCTCAAATTTTGAATTTACAAGATTACATGATTCTTAAAAAATATTGTTTTATTTAGAATTTTAAGCATGTACAAATAATAAAAAGGGATAATTACCCCTAACCTACCTGAAAATTTAATATTCAAAGGTGTGTACAACTTTTTAATTTTTAATTTAATTTAATTTTATTATTATTATTATTATTTTGTAGTGTCCTCTCCTAGACTAACATGTTGACTGTTTTGACTATCACTAAGTATGGTTAACCATTTAAAAAATATTGAAAAATGAAATTACCTAAATAAATTTGCTTTTTATTTTTCTTTTAAAATGAATTTTAAAAACATTAAATAAATTAAAAATAAATTTAATCGTATCTCCACCATCCATTTGAAAATGGAAGGTGGAGATTAATTTGAGAAAAAAATTTAAAAATTAAATAAAAATTAAAAATTTAATAAGATATATTATTTTAATCAGATCTCTATCATTCATCTTTAGTTAGACGGTGAAGACCAATTTGAGAAAAAATAAAAAATTAAATAAAAATAAAAAACTATTATTCATCCTCTCTAATAAAAAACTAAATTTAAACAATAATTTAAAAAATAAAAACAAGCCCAACCAATCACCTTTTGTCTTCACTCTCTCTTCTTCTTTTCTTCTTCTTCTTAAAACCAGTCATCATCTCTCTCTTCTCTCTTTCTCTCTCTCTCTCTCTTCTTCTTCTTTTCTTCTTCTTCTTCTTCTTCGAACCTGAATTTGGGTTCCCTTTATGTCTAATTGGTTGTGATGGATTCGATTGGGTTCACTCCAACCTCCATGTTTGATTAGTTCGCTCCTGATTCATCTTGATTTGATTGGGTTCGAAGTCGAACTCAATCTGGAGGAGGTGGAGGCTATGATAAGTGGCTTCGCCAAGGACAATGTGATTGATTTTTCAGATGGGTTGAAAATGGTTCTGAATGTGTTGAGGTTGAAAATGAATTTTAGTTTGATTTTTTTTCTTTTTTTTCAATTCTTGTAGAATATCTGGTGGTATGATGATTTCTTTATGGTGGAAACTAGGTGATTTTTTTTATTTTTTATTTTTTATTTTTGAGCTTGATGATGATTTTCAAATGGTTTCAAACGGGTTTCGGATGATTTTTTTTTTTTTTTTGGTTTAGGTTGAAGATGTTTTGTTTTTAGTTCTTGAAGATGATGAAGAATTTTTTATGATTAATTGAGTTGAAAATTTTTTCAGTGGAAGATGAATTTAGGGGATATATATATATATATATAGTTTTGGTATGTTAAACCCATTGATATATGTAGGGGCAATTTCATCTTTCAACACCTTTAAACGGTGAAAGTGACTACTTGATGGTCAAACCCAATCAACCTATTAGTTTAGGGCAGGACACTGCAAAAAACCCAAAAGGTTGTATATGCCTGTAAATATTAAATTTTCAGATAGGTTGGGAGTAATTCTCCCTTTTTATTACTTGTATTTACTCTTTCTTCATAATTTTAGTTTAGAACAGTTTTATCAGATAAATTTTCTTAAGAAAATCATGCCACTATAACTTGAAAAATGTCCTAGTCATTTTAAACTGAAACCAAATTGGTGAATAAATGTGAATATACAGAGAGTACTAATTTCAGTATCCAAATGGAACTACGATTTTTCAAATTAGACATAACATCTTCAAAGCTAAATAGTAGTTGTAGATTTTTCATTCTTATACAACTAAGTCAATGTATTTGTATTACTATAAATCTTTAAGAAAAAAAAAAAATTGTAATTTGATTGGATGAATTAATTTGGAAATCATCAATTCAACAAATAATAACGAATTATTGAGGTTTCATGAACAATTGTATTTTTAGGATCAAAGACCAAAATGAATTGGGCCTTTACAGGCTTTAAAAGCCCATGAATCCATTTGCCAAGACCTTTCACTTTCTCGGAGGCAACACAAATACTAGTGTTTAATTTTGAAGTTCGTATGCCTATAATGTACCTCATGATATTTTATTTTTAGAATAAATCTAGCACTAAAAATCTTCACATTTAAAATAATTTGTCCAGATTTCCTCAAAATAATAATAATTTGTGCAGATTGAGTTCTTTCGCATTTTGGTCACTTCATTATAGACTATAGAAGAAGGTTAGATATTTATTGTGTGACCTATAGTAACTTGCCTAAAATCCAATCTCTACCCCTCAAAAATAAATAAATAAATAAATAAAATATAAAAATAAATAAATAAAAAATATAAAAATCCAATCTCTCTAGTAATAACACTGCCCTTTTCTTGCAAGTTGGACCACCATCAGTAGTGAAGTTTCCTTTTGTCCTCTCCCATTTTTGTAAAGTTTGGCTTATTGTTAGATGAGATAAAAAAGATAGTTATTTTTATGGGTGTGAATATTACCATCCATAAATATAAATTTCACACTTGAGTTATTAGTATATCCATTAATTAAATTTAAAATCTTCATATTAATATAAACATTCAAAAATATATCAATAATGTCCCTAAAATTAATAATTTTCATTTGAAACAAAATATTTAATTTTTTTTGGGAATAATCTTATCATACAATTTTTGGAAATAAATTTAAATTTGAACTGAGTCAACGTGATCTCGGATTTTACGAAACAATTTCCTGATTTAACGCCAACTGATTAGGAAATGTAGTTAATGCTAGATTCTCTTCCTATTTTATTTTGACTCAAATTGTAACGCCTCTTTTTTTATAAATAGAGGCCAAAATTCATTATAATCGAGACCTAAACAATATTATACTGTTACTCTGTAAAATCATTGAGAGGAACAGCCGTGGACGTAGGCACACTTGCTGAATCATGTAAAAATCATGTGTTTTTTTTGTTCTCGATCTTCTACCTTCTATTTTGTTCTTGTTTTTGTTTTGTTTCACATTGGTTGCAGGTATTGAGCTATGAATTCTCGTCGACCAGAAATCAACGTCGACAGTTTGACGCTAGAAGGAGGGCCCAGGCTACAATCTTTTGTGCTACATTTTTTAGTTTGCAACAGATATGGCGAGAATAACGACAACCAGATATGTGGGCTCACAGGCTGACCAAGCGGAGAGCCAGACAAGCCAACAATAGCGTGATACGTAACTGGTGGAAGACATACCCATGCCCGCAGCAGGTATGTCTCATGGCCAGGTAGTTGGTGCTGCAGCAGGCATGCAACCCTTGCCCCCTCGCCAACTCGTTCCAGTCGCCCCAATCGAGGGATTGCGAGCATGGCACCAAAGACAGGAAGCGTTGGAGCTTATGGTTCGACAGCTTGTAGATGTGGTCAATGTATTGGTACAGGCTTAAGAGCAAAATGCGCCCAAAATCGAGGTTCGTGCTCCAAGGCAAGCATATTCGCAACATGAAGGGGTGCAGGTGCTAGAAAGGCTAGTGAGAGAGGTGCAGCGACCTACTGTTTCAGCTCGCTCATCCAATTCATGTTCTAGGGTTGGAGGTCACCAAGTTTGCAAGGAAAGAGAAGTTGCACGCCCTGCTAGTTTGGTTATAAGGGTGAGCCAGGATGGAAACCGTCGTGTAGAAGCTGACCGTGATAAAGTCCGAGTTGCATCTCGGCATGAAGAGGACGAGGTAAAAAATCAGGGACATGCAAGGTCTCACCGGGCTGGTAGCTTATTTAGAGAGAGCCAGAGATACGAGCCAGAGCGTCGCTCTCTAAGTCGTGACCATAGGAGACACGGGCCTTCAGACCCACAAGTAGAGAAGCTTCTTCAAAGGGTCCATCAGCTTGAAATGCGACTTGGTGCCTCGGACCAGCGTGAGCATTACGGAGAAAGGACTTCGTTTACCAGGGAAATCGAGATGTTGCCTCTCCCTCACGGGTTCAAAGTCCCTACGATCACCTTAACGCCTTTAATATCCTTACGATCACAACGGAGACAGCGATCCCTACAATCACCTTAATGCCTTTAATGTCCAGATGGATTTGTAAACGGACAATCTGCTGGTGAAGTGCCGCGTCTTACCAACTACCTTAGGGGATATTCCGCGGACTTGGTTCAAGAATCTCCCAACTCCCAGTATAAAAAGTTGGCAAGATTACCAGCAGAAGTTCGTCAGTCAGTACAAGGTTTTGAGGAGGCAGCTCGCACTATCCTACCATCTGGCCACCATCTTTTAGCGTACGAACGAATCATTAAAAAACTACATCACTAGGTTCAGACGTGAGGTCGCCAATGTTGAGAGCCCATTAGACGAGAGTATATTGACTGCAATCTCAGCAGGGCTTCGCAAGGATGCAAAGTTGTACGAAAGCATTTACAAGTCTCCAGTGAAAGACCTGGGAGAATTTTATGAGCGAGCTGCGAAAGAAATCAGGTGGAAAGAGACCTTCGGCCCAAAGAAATCCAACCAAAAGAACGAAGCGAGCAGTTCCAACCAGTCGAAAAAAAGAGGTAATGGCAGGAACGAAAGTAAAGGTAGAGGCAGTGACTCTGGTAATCAGATTGCTAAGAAGGCTAGGAGAGAACCCAGAAATGAGCGACCTTAGCGCCAAGGTTGTTATGATGGTTACAACATCTTGTCGGACTCACAGGACAGGATCTTTGCAGTGAAAAGAAACGGGGAAAACTTTGGAAAGCCCAATCCTTTGAGATCCCCTGTTTGGCACAAAGATAGGAGTAAGTTTTGTGCTTATCATAATGAGGTCGGACACAATACTTCTGATTGTTGGGCATTAAAGGACGTCATTGAAAGGTTAATCAAAAGAGGTCACTTGAGAAATTACATGGTGAGACCTGTAAACTCGTGACCTCCGCAACAATGACCTTAGCAACAACAACAGCCAGCACAGCAGCAGCCCCTGCGAGCTCCCGAGCCAGAGCACGAACCTATGGTAAGAACAATTTTTACTATTCATGGTGGCCCCTATATCACAGGTGCTTTAAATAGGTCGCACGAGAGGTATGTTTGGGAAGTAAATCATACCTTGCAGGTCAATGAATCGGATGGACCTGCGAAAAAGGCGAGGACGACCTCGGATGAAATTGTGTTCACCTAGGAAGATGCTAGAGGCGTGGTCTGGTCTCACAATGATGCACTTGTCATCCGAGCCAAAATAAGCAACATGGAGGTGTGACGTATCATGATCGACACTGGGAGCTCGATCAATGTCATATATAGGAGTTGTTTTGACCAGTTGGGGCTAGGAGCAGAGCAATTGAAGCCTTCCCCGGAGTCTCTTTATGACTTCACCGAATATGCTATTGTGCCAGTGGGCTAGATTAAGCTGCCACTAACACTCGGGGAAGCAGGTTGTCAAGCTACTGTGTTGGTGGATTTTTTTATTATTGACTACCCATTAGCTTATAATATAGTCTTGGGAAGACCTACGATGAGCGACCTGGATGTGGTCACCTCAACCAGGACCCTCACAATCAAGTTTCTAACACTCAACGGTGTTGGCTGTGTTCGAAGAGAGTAGCATTTGGCTAGATGCTGCTATGAAGATATTATGAAGATAGGCGTTAGAGGAAAGAAAGTGAACGTGGTTTCAGGGGGCGACCCACGAGTTATAACTGAAAAGGGGGTTAGTCATGATCTTGACCCTTGTAAGGTGGATGCAGATCGAGCTACTAGGCCAGTTGAGGAGCTGGAGGATGTTCAAGTTAGCGTGGTAGATCCTGAGAGGCACCTAAAGTTGGGAAAAGGCTTAGCTCCAGAAATAAGAACCTAACTCGTTGACGTTCTCAAGGCGAATTTGGATGTTTTTGCTTGGAATCATGAAGATATGGTGAGGCTAGACCCTGAGATCATGTCACACAGATTGAATATCGATCCCCATCATAGGCCAGTTCACTAGAAAAGGAGACCGATGACAAGAAAACGCTACTTTGCATTGAAGGAAGAGATAGACAAGCTGCTGGCAAGTAAATTTATTCGTGAAGCTTACTACCCAACTTGGGTTGCCAATCCTATTCTAGTGAAAAAGAAGAATGAGAAGTGGAGGACTTGCATCAACTTCACAGATTTGAATAATGCATGCCCAAAGGACAGCTTTCTCTTGCCTAGAATAGACCAACTCGTGGACGCAACAGCTGGCCATCAGCTCCTGAGTTTCATGGATGCGTACTTGGGCTATAACCAGATTCCAATGAATCTCGAGGACAAAGAGCACACCTCGTTTGTGACAGATCGCGGTTTATACTATTATAATGTGATGCCCTTCAGACTGAAGAGCGCAGGAGCAACCTATCAACGCTTGGTGAACATAATGTTTGAGGAGCAGATTGGGAAGACCATAAAGGTCTACGTAGATGATATGTTGGTGAAATACGAGTAGATGGGAGATCATGTACGCGACCTGGATGAGATGTTTCAGATTCTGAAGAGCTACCAAATGAAGTTAAATCTGCACAAATGTGCATTCAGGGTGTCCTTTGGAAAATTCCTTGGCTTCATGGTGAATAGTAGGGGCATCAAGGCCAATCCAGAGAAGATCAGAGTATTGATTGACATGAGGTCTCCTACCCAGATCAAAGATGTGCAAAGCCTTAAATGGACAGGTCGTAGCACTTAATAGGTTCATCTCGAAGGCAAAAAACAAATGCATCCCATTCTTCGATGTTTTAAAGAAGGCAAAGAACTTCAAGTGGACTGAGCAATGTGAGGTGGCTTTCTAGAAGTTGAAAGAATATATGGGGTGAGCTCCACTCATTTCCAAGCCTAGAGAGGGAGAAAAGCTTATTTTATACTTTGAGGTATCTCAGCAAGCTTTAAGTGCTGCTTTGGTGAGAGAAGAGGAGAAGACACAGCTTCTCGTGTATTATGTAAGTTAAAGGCTACAGGATGCTGAAACCAGGTATTCACAGATGGAGAAACTCATTTACTGCCTGATAGTTGCATCGAGGAAGCTACGACATTATTTTCGAGCCTATACAATTGAAGTCCTCATCCAGTATCCACTGAAGCAGGTTCTCCAGAAAGCAGATACCTCAGGTCGTCTACCCAAATGGACAGTGGAGCTCGCGCAATTTGATATTTAGTTCAAGCCGAGGACAACCATTATAGCCCAAGCCCTAGCAGATTTTATTGCAGAATTTATACAGCGCACAGATGAAGAGACCGAATCCTCTGAAGGCCCGACCTAGGAACTATACGTTGATAGGTCATCTAGCGAGCAGAAGGCCGGAGTTGGAATTCTATTGATTAGTCCTGAAGGCCATAAAATCCTTTGCGCTTTAAGGTTTGGTTTCCAGGCTCCTAATAATGAAGTTGAGTATGAAGCATTACTTGCAGGTCTGTGTCTAGCTAGGGTGATGCGAGCTGAGCGATTAAGGGTTTTCAGCAACTCACAACTCGTAGTTTGTCATATACCAGGGGAGTATCAGACTAGGGGACCCAAGATGGCTATGTACCTCCAGAAGGTCCATGAGATGCTAAGTACATTTCAGAAGTACGAGGTGAAGCAGATTTCGCGAGCTCGGAACTCACATGCAGATGCGTTAGCTCACCTGGCGACCACTCGAGATGCAGACTTTCTAGGAGCAATCCCAGTTGAATTCCTACCAGCTCCAAGCACAGAAGGGAGAGATTCAGTGATGGCCATAGCTATGCAGCTTAACTCCTGGATGGGCCCGATTTTGAGTTATTTGCAGGATGGAAAGCTACCAAGTGCCAGATTGGAAGCACGACGCTTGCGAGCTAGGGCAGCCCGATATTGCATCTACGTTGACGTGTTGTACAAGAAAGGGTTTTTAACCTCGCTTTTGAGATGAATTGATGACCAGGACTGCGAGACTATAATGAAGGAAATACATGAGGGCTATTGTGGAAATCATGCTGGGGGGCTGTCTCTAGCTCAAAAAGCACTTCGACAAGGGTTCTATTGGCCCACCTTGAAGTAAGACGCCATCGACTTGGTCAAGAAATGTGACAAGTGCTAAATGTTTACTCAAGTTCCGCTAGTTCCACCAACCTATCTCCAATAGATGGTGAGCTCGTGGCCTTTTGCGATCTGAGGGATGGATTTGATTGGGCCACTACCAACAGCTCGAGAAAGGTGCAAACATGCTGTGGTCGCTATGGACTATTTCACCAAGTTGGCAGAAGCTAAGGAGTTGGCAGAAATTTCCATAACGAAGATTAAGAAGTTTGTGTGGAACAATATTATTTGCAGGTTTGGGGTTCCTCAGCAGTTAGTTACAGATAATAGAACCCAGTTCAGTAGCGACCAATTTCTCAAGTTCTGCAACAACCTAAAGATCGTCAAGAGTTTCTCAACATTAGACTATCCGCAAGCCAACGACCACGTCGAAGCTGTGAACAAAATTATAAAGTAGACATTGAAGACAAAACTGGAAGCGAATAAGGGAGCATAAGTAGACAAGCTACAGAAGGTATTATGGGCTTACAAGACCACATCTCGTTCCATCATAGGCGAAACGCCTTTTTCAATGGTGTACGGATCCGAAGTCATAATGCCAATAAAGCTAGAAGTGACTTTGCAGCATAGAGCAACCTTAAATTCAGAAGACAATGACCAACTACTTGCCACAAACCTTGATCTACTTGAAGAAGCAAGGGAAGCAGCATGGTTGAAGGTAGCAGTCTATCAACAAAGGATTGCAAGGTACTACAATAGAAAAACGCGAATTCGAAGTTTTAATGTGGGAGATCTAGTATTACGTCTCATTTTTCCTGGAGCTCGCAAAGCCAGCGATGGATCATTGGGCCCAAATTGGGAAGGACCCTATGTCATCAAAGCAAACTTGAAAAATGGAGCTTATCGTCTAGAAAATGTGAATGGAGCTGAAGTCCCTCGAGCTTGGAATGTTGAGCATCTTCGTCCATATTATCGGTAACCCTTTTTGTTACATGTATTTAATTTGTAATCCAATCTTATCAGGATTAATGAAAGCTCCAACTTTCTCATATTATTTATGTTATTAAGTGATTACTCTTAATGATTCATGTGTTCAAAATTTACGAGTTATCAAGCTAACGGACCCTATCCTGATTAGCTCGCTGTCACGCCGAATAGAGCCAACATGGCAAGTGCAGTTACGTACCCCTACATAGCTTGCCAAAATAGAGCCAACATGGCAAGTGCAGTTACGTACCCTTGCATAGCTCGCCAAAATAGAGCCAATATGGTAGGCGTGGTTACGTACCCCTGTATAGCTCACCAAAATAGAGCCAACATGGCAGGCATGGTTACGTAACCCTACATAGCTCGCCAAATTAAAGATATGGCAGGCGCGGTTATGTACCTTGCATGGTTCGCCAAATTAAAGCTATGACAAACGAGGTCCGACCCTTGCATAGCTCGTGAAAAATATCACTATAACAAGAGAGGTTACAACCCCCTGCATAGCTCCACTTTAATAAAGCAGTCAAGCTTCTGACCTGCTACTTGTTTAAGAAGATTTTATTATTTTGAATCAACTAACTCAAGCTGTTACATCAGTTTTGCGATCTCAAGCCAATTAATGTTATGCATTGAGAAAATGATTAGCTCGTGAGAAGTCCCACAACTTGGAAAATAAAATGCAATGTAATAGCAAATGAAGAAATTTAAACGCGCATTCAAATATGGAAAATGTAACAAAGAAATTCTCATTAAAATCGAAAGGTCCATTACAAATCAAGATGGAGTACAAAACTGAAGTATAGAAATACAAGGTATGAGATGAAGTGAACTACTGGTTGCCTTGATCGCGAGGAGGAGATAAAAGAGAATCATCACTAAAAGATAAACTGGAAAGTTTAGTAACTTGAGTGGGCTCAGCGTGGGAGGTCGCACTAAGAATGTTAATAGGTATCTCCACTGCCAAAGGGAGCGCATCTGATACAACTGGAGACGAGGTAGTTTCAGTTTTGAACCTCTCCACACTCGGAGTCCTGCGTCGCCAAAGATAGAAAAATCTAGCCAGGATGGGACGTCCACAACATGAAGAGGAAGTTGATGCTCGTTTCCTCTTCAGTTTCATCACTGGTTCGGGCAACTTGTGCTTCCATCTCCCTTGCAGATCTCTATTTTGAAGCGAAAGCTTCTAAATAAGCGGACTTTGCATGACGCTGAGTAGCTCTAGCTCGTTGTAGTGCATCCTTTACTTGCTGCTCAGCTGCCTCAGCTCACCTCTCTGCAATCTTAGCTCGTTGTTTGGCCTCCTTAGTTCACTTCGTTGCATCTTCCACTTGTTTAGCCCACTTCTCAACAGATCCAACCCGTTGCTCAGACTTCTTCAATTCATCCTTTGCCTTGTTCAATTCACCTTCACAATTATGGAGCAAGGCGGTGATGTGCGACTTAGAAGTTTCTAAACAACCCTCCAGGTGAGTCCGAGCTTCTTCAACTTCCCTTCTGGCTATGTTGGCAACCATCAGTTGTGCCTCATAGCTCTCCTTATGCCTTTTGGCATCCAAAGCCTCCTCGGTCAGGGACTTGATTTCCTCATTTGCCTTCTCCAGCTTGTTCTCCAACCTTGCTATGTGATTTTCAGAAAACGTAGTCCCTCTCCTCTACTTTATTGATCTGAGAGCGGTCTGAAACTCTATAAGTTAATATTTAATAAAGTAAAGAAGCAAGGGGTTAAAGAAAAGTGAGTTACCAGCATTGCATGTCGACCTACGTATTCGTCCAAGTCCAAACCCTTAAGGGATTTATTTTCGAAGGCCCTCACATGGGTCATCATAATGTTTGACCAGTTGTCAAGGAAAGACCTTAGATATCTTCCCCTTGGTCCGTCTTCAGGGCTTGGGCTAGTTGGTGATACAGTCTCCTCAGCCTGTGCGACCTCAGGATCTTTACCCTTATATATATGAAGTCGCATGGTAGAAGTGCATCTGCATAGACTCTTTCTCCTTCCACCCCTGCTAGCACCAGCTTGGGTCTCCTGGGGTGAAACTTCAGTTTGTTGAGCTTCCCCCACTTCAGGCTGCAAGCTGGGGGTTGGGATAAGAGATGGATTTACTGCTAGAGGTGGCACCTTGCTAGGAGTAGCAACCGGAGGAGTGCTTTTAGCAAGTCACTTTAAAGGAGCAGTTGAAGGAGCTTCAGTCTCAGTAGGTCGCTTCCGAGGAAACTTCAAAAGAGTGAGCTTTTCCCTAGTTGGAGCTCGCTTAAGGGCGGAAGCTGAAGTTGGTGTAATTGGATATGAACTTCTGGACGAGGTACAGAGCTAGAGTCGGATCTATTTGAGCAGTCAATGGATCCGTTTGAATGGAAGCTGAAACAGGAGCTGCTTGAGCAAGAAATGGAATCGAAACTGCTTGATCAAAAGTTGAAGTTGGTCGTGCTTGAGAAGTTGAAGTTGGAATCGTCTGAATGGGAGCTGAAACTGGCTCTGCTTGCAAAGTGGAGGCAAGAGCTGAGGCTAACTGGGAAGAAGAAGTTGCCTCTCATTCATTGACTATCTCAAAGACAAAAGGAAGCTCGAATTCTCCCCTGCTTCCTATGTCCCTTTTATTGTTTATCAGCAGAGAATCAGCAGGAGAAGCGAGGTTGTAAGTCCGAAGGAGGTCATTGTCAAATTTATCACTGATGCTCCCTTCACCTGAGTTTGTGAGCACCCTGAGAACCTTTTTCTTCTCGTTGCTGAAAGGGGATCTGTCCGCTTTCAACTCTACAAAACAAAGTGTTAAAAAAAAAAAAACTCATAGCTCGCGAAGTATTTCCTCCTCTACTTAGATTTAGAACGAAGCTGAAGTTTTTAAGATCTCTAAAGAAAAGACAATAGACAAATAACCAACTCGTCTTGTAAGCCCCTGCATTGGACTTACCATTTGCATCTCCTCGGGGCAGGAGGCTCTTGTAGTCCAATTGACGAGCTGAAAGATAATAAATTTTATCTCGCTTTCCATCTTTTAGACCACTACCACCTTTGATGCTGTAAAGACGGTTTATAATTTTTGAAGTTGGGGGAGGAATGCCATTTTTAAGAAAGGCCAAGGTTAATGAAGTTAGCTACGAGTACCAGTTGAGGGTCATTAGAATGGTGAAAGCTTAACCGTGTTTAGGAACTCGATCAGGTAAGGAGGAACTGAGAACCTGAGCCCGTGCCCAAGATGTTGGGTATTGATAGCGATGTACCTCTTAGGAGGATAGCGTGCATGATCATCGACAGCGGGTGACATCGCGCGGTAGCACCGAGGGATATGGTATTGAAGAGCGGCTCCCCCCAACTCAACAAAATCTACTGTAGAAGAATGATGCGCAAACACCTCACGAGCTTACCTCTCTTCGTGAGCTCGCCGCTCCGCTTCAAGTTGACGAATCGCTTCAGGAACAACCCGAGCTGCAAGTTGCTCTGGAACCTCCCCATTTTGAGTTGTCTTGCCTACAGTGTGTGCTCTATGCTCAGCCATTTACATATAAGGGGGTACAGTTAAGGCACAGTGAGCAGACCATGTCTAAATGTCAAAAGTTTGATAAGGAAATTCCCTATTCTATAGATCACTAATATAGTGGGGGGCTCGACCTATGAGGAAACGACCTACGAGCTATCTACATGTGTCTAATCTTACAGTTCGCATGCATGACAAGCCACAAACAGTAAACAAATAGCAAACAAACTAGCAACAAGATCAAACCAATAGAAAATGAAGAGTTGTGATCAACAAGAAACGTAGAAACAGAGATTCAACATCAAGAATACAAAATATTCAGCCCATTTCAAACACAGAAAGTGCAATACAAGTATAACGTAACTCAAATACAACAAAAACAGACTAGAAACTGAAAGCTTGAAATCGAAAAAAGGAACTTACCGTGAATCTTTGTCAGAGATGAGAGATATGACGACTAAAGATGAAAATTTTGTGAAAAACCGGTGAACAAGCACAGCAAGAGAAACTTGATAGAGAAGAAAATGACAGGTGAAGGAAAAGAATTAAAGGGCTCCACCTATTTATATGGACTGAAGAGCTCACGCCCTAGTCATTCGATCTAGGCGCCGTATAACCATTTTAGATCCAATGGCGTAGCGCGAGTTACAACTTTGTAATCATGCAGCCGTCAGTTGAAAAACGTGCACATTAAATGCACGTGGCACGAAATGCTTGAGTACTGGCTTGGTTGTCGCCTACATGATTGCCACGTGTCGGAATTGATGGGATATGATTTGAAAGAGTACGAAACAGCAATTCATGATAAGTTAACTTTTACCAACGAGTTCGAGCTCCCAATTCGCAGAATGAACTGAGAGCTGGGGGGCTGATGTTATGGATATTTTTCGCATTTACCAAATGGGCTGGTAAAAGCCTGATAGAAGCCCAACGAGTCAACCCAATGAAGTGGCCCAGCAAACAAGGCCCAAGTTATCAACATCTAACCCATGCGAGCTCCACAGCTCGCCCCATCAAGCTCGTATCATGGAAGTCTTACAGATCGTTGCTAGTATTATGCAGTTCGTACCATGCACAACTCGTTGCTCAGAACGAAGTCTAGTTCGAGATCGCCTAATTCAGACGACAGCTCGCTCAACGATCAGTTAGATAAAAAAATCTTCTAGAAAAGGTAATGACCCGATTTGATCGTGATTCTTTCATCAGAATTGGAAATAAATTCAAATTTGAACTGAGCCAAAGTGATCTCGGATTTTACGAAATAGTTTCCTGATTTAACGCTAACTTATTAGGAAGTGTAGTTAATGCTAGATTCTCTTCCTATTTTATTTTGACTCAAATTATAACACCTCTTTCTCTATAAATAGAGGTCAAAATTCATTGTAACAGAGACCTAAGCAATATTATACTGTTACTCTGCAGAATCATTGAGAGGAACAGTCATGGATATAGACACACTTGCTAAACCACGTAAAAATCCTGTGTTGTTTTTGTTCTCGACCTTCTGCCTTTTATTTTGTTCTTATTTTTGTTTTGTTTCATATTGGTTGGAAGTATTGGGCTGTGAACTCTCGTCGAACAGAAATCAACGTCGACAAGTTTCAAAAAGGATTTAGGTACGAACTGTAACAGTAAATGCAATATGTATAAGTGAGTGCAAAGAAGTAGTGTATCAATGAAAATGTTAACGTTTGTATAGTTCTAAATGAGTGCATTTTAAATGTTTGATTATAACTTAAAATAGTTGTTCATGTATTTTAATACAAGTAATCTGTTATTCTACTATAGAATTTAGTCTGATAGGGTAAAATAAGATTATTCTTCAAAAGTAATTAGAAGTTACAAATTATCAAATGTTTGAATTCCATATTACACTAATAAACAAATGAAGGCCATGCAGATTTTTTCTTTTAATAGTGTTTTAGTTTCTAAATGATGGGGTTAACTAGCATTGTCTTAATCATAGTTTAGATAGTGTGATTTATGCATCTTGGCTTTTGCTTTTGAAATGATTATGTGCCTTTGTAGCCACCATTTCTACACATTTTATTAGTTATGTATCAATAAACATTTATATGCTTAGATTGAGTTATTTTGAATATGGCACATTTCTAATATTTAAAATTTTGAGCAAACTAGATGACTATTGACTTAATCAACTTTTATTAGTGAATCAATATACGCTATATAAAACTCGATTACCGAGTCAACCTGACTTGATATTACTAGAAGGGTAGAAGTGGCTAACAATGTCGCATTAATACAAAACATTCTAATCTATGGGAAGTCGTGAATCATTAAGACCATGCTAGCAGAAGTTTACTAATTATACTAATTGTAGCTCTTTATATAAACAAGAGTACTGCAGAGAAACAGGTCATGCTAGTAGGAACGATTTATGTGCAATTGAGTGTAAATATGATATTAATCAGTGAGTTCAAGCAAAGATTGTATTAGTGAAAATACCGGTGAGCAGTAGTGTATTGAGTTTGTAATAGTTTTGAAGGAGTGCATTTTAATAGAGGTGCCCTATTATATTATAGCATATTTTAAGCTTCCTTTGAAGGGCTTTCTAAAAATGAAAAGTGACTTTCAATTGAACCCAAACATCTTCAAAAACCACTTTTAGGCTTAAGAAGAGCTTTTAGACCCTCCAAAACCTATGCCAAACAGGTACTTATTCTAACACAACAAGTTGTAGGTTTCTGTGACATTATTAATATCTTTAAACGGTTTACATGATATAACTTACACATCCACTTTTTTACTTTTGAAAAAACCAGAATTAATGTCTTTCTAACCACCACAACGCAGTGCATCAGCCATATGTCAAAAAACACTTGTGCAGTGCAAGAATTGGTTGAATTAACAGTACTTTATATATATGCATTACCTATGAACACGATGTTGGTGTTTGTGAACTGGTTTGTTTATGCATGCATCTTCTATTGTTTATAGTTTCAAATTTGAAATGTATATTCTGCAATTAGAATCCAAAATTTAATCCGTCTAGTTTTAAGACCATGCATGATTATTTACTAAATCAAAAACTCACCCAACTCTTTTATATGTTTATTAGATTAGAAGGTGAATTAAGCTAATTTATATTCAGCTTATCACCTGCAGGATACTATTCCATATTGTGATGAAATAGCAACAAATGCTAAAGAGGTGCAGAGCAAAACAGGATAAAACAGTCTATATCAAATTATATCACTGTTCAAACTGAGTAACTAAACTTGATGTTGTTTACTGGACAAGCAGCTAGCCTTCATATCAGGGTATAATACTGGGAACCAGTTTTGTAAAGTAATCATATAACGAGATTTACTGCAAATGTCCTTCTGGCGGACGAGCGAAGAAAGACCTCTCAAATTTTAGAACAAATAACAATAAGTTTTCTTATAATAAAATAAAAATAACATTACCTTGATCTTTAAAATTTATGACACTTAAAATGCTTAGAACGGAATTAATTTGCTATAAATTACTCTTTTGATATTCAAATTTTGCTATAACTTCATTCTTATTTTGCCTTTCGATAAGGTGAAAAATGATGTTTAGAAATCTAACTAAAAATAGGAGCAAATTCAATGATTTGATGCATATGAACAACGAATCTGCTCTGACTCGACAAAAGTCCTTTGTCAAGTCAATGAATTAGTATTGTGGTAGACCTGATTACCGAGTCATGTCTGACTTGCATTACAAGAATTGACGAAAGTGAAATACAGCACCACATTAATAAATACCAATCTAATTTGTAGTTAACAAGGTGTTTGTGGAAATTAAGTGGATATCAACTGTAAATCTTTATTTCTAGAATCTTATACAATATAACAACTACGAATTTAAAATACCACGATTGACGACATATTCATTTTTACTTTTGAATTGATTAGGTGTCTGTATGGCCATTTTCTATTCATTACATTAGCTACATATCCATAACTTACACATGCTTTTGGACCATTCTAACATGGCAAATTACAAAACTGTAATCGAGTAGAAAATACTACTCTTTGGAAAATGAAATCTACTTTAAAGTCAAAAGGAAGAGAACCAACTTCCAATGGTGTCATAATTTCTAAAGAAGACAAGACCAATAACACTTAATTCTAAATTATCTATGATTGTAGTGCTCCTTCTTTAGATGGGAAGATTTATAGTTTCTATTTGACTATGGGCCACGCACAATGACTATGTAATATACCCTCCCAAATTTTTGTAGTGTAAATGTATTGTACGAGTATATCCTCATTTATAGATTAAAGAAATAATTTAAAGTGCCCAGATGTGTAATTGAATTTTGATAAAATTTTCAAAGGTGAAATTGAGTTACGATAAAATTTCCGAATGGATCGGAAACAATTTGGAATTCAAAAAGTGACATGGTGATTTATTAAAATATATGATATAATTAGTGATAAAGGAATTCCCATGACAGGACGTGATTAAATGAATTAATTAGAGATTATACAATGGCACTTTTGGAAATTGAAATTTTGAGTGCATAAAGTGTAGGAAAATTGAGGGCAAAAATGGCTAATAAAGCAAATGGCATGCTTTGTAAATTTATGACAAAGTGAAGGGAAATTAATAAGGTCAATGAAAGCTATACAAAGGGAAGAAGTGACTAGAATTTTTGGGAGAAAAAGGAGGAGTGTAACGGGCAAAAAGAAGAGAAAGTGCAGGGGTGTATTCGGCCAGCAGAAGAAACCCAGAACAGTAGCTGAAACCCAGAACAGCAGCTATTCTCCAAGCTTTCCAAGCCAATTTTGAGTGGATTTCAAGTCCCCAAAAGGTTGTAAACAAGCCTAAGGGTGATATCTAACAAGGGTTAGTGATTTTTAAGTGAAAAGTTTGAGTTTTCATGGTATTATTGTGTGAAAAATTTGATTCAAAGTTGTCAACTTACTGTTAGTGAGTTTTGAAGCCTTGAACTTAAGGGAAAGCAAGACAAGTGATCAAAGACAAATTGGTTAGCAAACTAATCAAAGTAATCTTTTGATTTAGAGTTGAATTAATGATGTTTAAGATGTTGGTTTGCTAACATGATGATTAGTGTGATTTTAATTAAATTTCAAGTGAGAAATTTGAAGAAGTTTTGATGATATGATGAGTATGGTGCACGGCCATGAGGACTATAATGTGATAGATGATTGTTTTGATCATTTGTGGGCTGTTTTGATGATGACTATGGCATGAAATTGAAAAGATAGGGATTGAACGAAAAAGGGTGCAGTACACGGCCAAAATGGTCCAAATTGGAGTTGATTGTTTTGCCATAAAATGTGATGAAATTGTAGTGTAAAGTTGAGTGTGAAAATTGAAGAAATGTTGGAGTTATGATGCATGTATGATTCAGCCAAAGCAAGCCTCAATGCTTCATTTTGAGTTTGAGTTGTTTAAATGATTTTCATGCATGTATATATGATAAAACGTTGAGAATTGGTATTGAAATGAGAAGTGAAAGTTTGGTATAATAAACTACCATGTTTCGGCTTTAATATGTTTGTTGTGATAGAAAGTTGTTTTTAAATGATTTGGATGATTTTATGAGTTATATGAATGATAGAATTAACTTAATATTGAAAGGAAAGTCATTAAAATGTTAAATGGTCACTTTGCGGCCAAACTTTTCATAATTACAAAAGTTTAATGTTTTATGGAAATGTTTGTATACGAGTAAATTTAGTTGTAAAATTGCCTAAATGTAGAATGCAAAAATATGTAGGTGACGGGAAACGAAGGAAATTCTACATTGTGAGCTAAACCGAGGCATGTTAAAGATATAGGTGAGTGTCCATTCGAAATGTAATAAAATGATTCTAATTCTATCCATTAATTTTAGCTTCTATGTTCAAAGATTATACGTTGAGATATTTGAAATCGATTTTAAAATTAATAGATTGATATGAAACTTTTTGATTTATTTTAGAAAGTTTATATGAAATGTGAATTGTGATATGATAAAAAGTAATAGATTTAAAAATATTTTATGAGTCTATGGTATGCCCTATAGGTATTCCAGACCATAAAGATAAAGTATAAAATATTGATCTAGGAATAGTGGTATCGTCACACCTAGATACTCTGGGGATGGTGATTTCGTCCTGCCCAAAGATTTACAGAGTTTCCGATCAGAGTACCCAAATCTGTGGATGACAGTGTCAGGCGTGTCTGTCACTAACAATGGAAGAGACTGAGTTAGTTAGTCCAGTTAGTATGTCGCTCATGCATGAATTAGGGTATATTATAGCTAGCGCCTTACTGGACAAGAGGCCGAAGCGAAGGTAAGTTCCGTGGAGGCCTAAGCGATGATACATTCTGCTCGTATCTAGGGTACCATATGACACAGATTAACAGTGGTTGGCCTATTTTTATACAAAAATTTTCTAAAAGTTTTATTGCTACCGTTGTTTTTGTTTAACTATAGAGAATTGAAAAGTATGATTTACAATTTTAATGAAAGTTTATTTATGCATTTAAATATAGATATGAATTTTCAGGAAAACCGATTTTAATTCCATAGCATTGAAAAATTTACAAACATGTTTAAAAATATTTTTAGGGAGGTTTATTTTTAAAGGTGAAACCAGGGTAGAGATTTTATGACACTTACTAAGTTCGTTTAGCTCACCCTATATTTTATGTTTTATAAACAAAACCTCCTAGAGACAGGTACAGGTACTGGTGCGTCTGTAGCAGGAACTCCAAATCGAGAGTGGATGGACTAAGTCATTGTGCTATTATGTTTATGTATAATTGTTATAAATGCTTTCGAAAATTTGAATGTCTGTAAAATTGTATAGATATATATACTCATTTGTATATATTTTGAAAAATGTATAAATGTATATATGCATGACATGTGAATGGTTTTCAAATTGTCTTTGAATTTGAATGTATGCTTGTGGTTGTTTGTGGTTTCGAAATGAGAAGGGCTTGAGGTTTAGAAGTTGAGAAAAAGTTTGTTTTTAGAAGTGTACGAATTTTCTGTGATTTGTTATAGGGTGGCACATTTAGAAAAACAGACTTTATACTACCCAAATTCTTTTTTTAATTTATTTTATAAATGTATGATAAAAAGAAAAATTTACCACTTGTTTCCATTTCCAAAAGAGATTTCTAAAAAGATTTACAGTAAAGAAAAACTGCTTAGTTTTATGAGAAGCTTTCAGACGGATCAGATATTCACTGGAGGGCTACCGTGAGGTCACTGGTGGACTACTGATAGTACGAAAATAGAGGCATGAGAATGGGGCCTGTTAGGTTGGTATTAGAGCCAGGTTTTGAAATAGGGTTATATATTTTTATATTTTGTTATATGAATAGAGCAACCCAAAAAATTTTTATTATTGTTATGCGTATCATTTTAAAAATTTCAAGTGTTTTCATAAATCTGTTTGTTGAAATTATAACATTATGCATAGACGAAGTCGTAGGGGTCCCCGTAAAGCCACTCTAGAGGCTCCTACACCTGATGTACCCTTCGTCCGAGAGGCAGAGCGCTCGATGGAGTCGGTGAATACCTTTATAAATTAGACTCATCTAGGACCATTGGCATCAACAGAACCAGTCGGCGAAAATTTTAATGCGGAACAGGTTGCCCAGATTCTGATGGCAGCGGTATGACAACCACAAGAGGCCTTCGAGGAATCGAAATGTTCTATTGAACGTGCTTGTAAGTTGGGGGCAAACTTGTTTGATGGGGGTGGCGACCCAAAGAGCGCCCTAGCGTGGTTGGATAGAGTCACCAAGATATACAGAGTAGTGAGGTGCACAGATGATCAGAAAGTACTATTCTCCTCCTTCCTTCTAGAGGATAGGGCGAAAGATTGGTGAGAGGCATTGAGAGACAACATCCAGATAGGGTGTTCTAGGCATTATTTCAGAAAGAGTTCACAAACAGATTCTATTCGAAGAGTTACAAAGATGCTCGAATCAAAGAATTTTTTAAGCTGGAACAGAGATCTACATCTATGACCGAGTACGAAAAGAAGTTCTTTGAACTGGTCCGAATTGTTCCATTCATTGCCAATGACGAGGAGCAAAAGTGTAAAAGATTCATTACCTGTTTGAATCCCAGCCTTCAGATCCATCTATTATTGGCATCTCAGACGCACTACGGGGAATTGGTTAAGGTTGCTATGAAAGTAGAGAGAAATGATATAGCCATCGCCCAAGCGAGAAAATTAGAGCTTAAGCACAGCAGCTCCAGCGCGCACCCGGGAGTGCCCAACAATGTTTCCTGGAAGAAGAGCAAATCTAAATGGGATGGTGGCCGGAGGATGAGCCGAGGAGCATCTCCAATCAAGGGTCAGTTTGATCCTCTACAGCGTTTGAAGGCTCTCGCATCATGAGGAGTACTAGTACAGTGCCAAAGTGCAACACTTGCGGAAGGAGACATATGGGCAAGTGTCGGATGGGTAGAGATGTCTACTATCGCTGTGGGCAGGAGGGCCATTATGCAAGAGAGTGCTCGTAGTTAACCACCACCGCCAGTTCAGAGGCCAAGCCTTTAGCAGCAGTAGCTCCTACATAGTTCAGTGTCAACCAAAGACAGGGAGGTGGAGACTCCCGGTTGAGAGGACAGAGTAACACAGCTCCGGCCAAAGGTTAAAGGAGCATAGGAGCACCTCTTACGAGTCAGCCAAGTAAACTCTACACCCAGGCTCGAGTGATGTGATCCTAAAAATGGATTGACTATCCAAGCATCAGGCCACAATGGATTGTTATGCAAAGGAAGTCAGATTGGCCAAACCAGGGGAACCAAAAGTGGTGTTCTGTGGGACACAAAAAACAATTGCCACTAGTATGAACACCGCGATGGCGGCTAGTAAGATGCTCCGTAAGGGATATAAGAGGTATCTGGCTTGTATGGTTAAATAGGAAAAGGATGAAGTTTGCCTTGAAGATATTCCGATGGTCAGAGTGTTCCCAGACGTATTCTTAGAGGATCTTCCAAGCTTACCACTAGATAGGGAGATACAATTCGAGATAGATTTAATTCCGAGAATTGAGCCAATCTCAATCACTCCTTACAGGATGGCTCCAACAGAGTTGAAAGAATTAAAAATGTAAATGGAAGAGCTATTGGAAAAGGGTTTCGTAAAACTCAGCCACTCACTATGGGGGGCTCCAGTTTTATTCGTCAAGAAGAAAGATGGGAGCTTAAGATTATGTATCATCTACAGGCACCTGAACAGAGTGACGATACAGAATCAGTACCCGCTTCCGAGGATCGATGATCTATTTGATCAGTTACAAGGATCCAGAATCTATTTGAAGATTAACCTAAGGTAGGGCTATCACTATCTGAAAATTCATAATGAAGATATTCCGAATACTGCTTTTAGGACATGGTAGGAGCATTACGAGTTCTTAGTCATGGCCTTTGGGCTGACGAATGCCCCAGCCGCATTTATAGACCTAATGAATAGGGTCTTCTAAGCCTATCTGAATAAGTTCATGATCATATTCTGTAAACCCCTATTCTTGATATTTTAATCCTTAGTATTAGAAGTTAGAATATAGAAATGGTCAATATTTATAATAAAAAAATCCAATAAAGGGCAAAATAGTCTTTTTTTACAAATAAAGAGATCAATATCAAAGAAAGGCAAATTGGTCAATGATAAATTAAGTAACTATTATATAAAAGTAAATAGAATAAATTAATTACATGAATTGTGCAAATTGATAAAAGTAGTGAGGAGGATATGAAATTAATGCATAATTGAAAGACAATTTAGTTAAATTTCATATGATGGCATAGTATGTAAATAAGTATCAAACATTGAAGGCAATATTGCAAAATTTTATTAATAGCATGAATTGTAATTATGTTTCAAAGTTGAAGGGCAATTAAAAATAAGAAGTGGACAGCTATATAAGGTGAGAAATCTACATAAACCAGATGAAAGTCAGCAGAAAAATGGGTGTTATACACAGCAAAGACAGAGGAGAGCAGAATAGTGTGCAGTAGCCATTTCAAGCTAGTTTTCCACCACTTTTAAAGCTTGATCAAGCTATTAAAAGGTCAAAAATAAGTTTAGAAAGGTTCCTAAGCAAGATCACTCTAAAAAGAATAGGTAAGATTGAGTTTTGATTAAGAAACTTGGATGTAAATTCTACTATGGTGCTGTCACGACCAGTTCTGGTATTGATGAGATTTTAATGGTTTAATTCAAGGTTTTGAGGCACAAAAAAAGTGGAGAAGCAAGCCAAGACATCAAGGAACACTTGGTAAGTGGTTTGGTTAAAAATTAATGTGATTTGAATGAGTTTTGATGGTGACAAGTGAAGATGAAATGTGCTGGAAAAATTTTGGTGAAAATTGTCATTGAAATTTGTGTGAGAAGCTTGATGATATCTTAAGATATAAATTGCTATGTTTATTAGTGGTGTTAGGGTTTGGGTAGGATGAAACTCTAAGTAGTAATTAAAGTATGTTTGTAGCAAATTTACTTATAGATTAAGTGTTTGATAAATTGTTTAAGAGAATTAACAATTAAAAACTTGAAAAAGTGAAAAAAATAAAGTGTTGGGTGTGTTAGGGTAGTTCGGCTATAATGGAGGAATATGTGATTCCTTTGAGTTTTGATGCATATAAGCATGAATTAATGAATATTAAATGCTATGAAATCACTTGGAAATGATAGAATTGAAAAATGAAAAGAAATAGTTCAAGAATGTTGTTTAAGCTAGATGAAGAGCATTGTTGGTTACTATGCAATGCCACTTCATCTTTGCATTTTAGCATAATAAATAATCATAATTAAGTATATATAAGCCTAAGAATGATGGTAGAAAGCAAATTGAATTTAGAATGTAAAATGGGTAAATTTTGACACGAAAAAATATCGAAAAGTAGGCATATTTCACATGTTTCACCCCTCTATAGTTGGAATTTTTCAAAACCGTTTTACGGGGGACCTAAGTGAGAGATAGGGAGGTGATCTAAGTGAAAATGAAGCGAAACAACTCGCGGAATGGGCTGTGAATAATATTCTATTTTAGGGGGTCCGAAAATTTTGATTTTTCATTCCGGGCCTCTGAAAATTATACGGACTGCGTGAGGATGTTCCAAGGGGTATATAAGTTAAACTTTTTCAAAGAAATCCAAATCTTAGAGCCTTGGTTGAGTCAGAATCTAGATGGGAAGGTTGTAGGAAAAAGAGTTTTTGATAGAGTACTTTATGAAAATCGTTATTCAATAGTTTGAAATAGCATGATTTAGCAAGGTTTTGAGTGAGATTATGTTATGTAGGTGAGGAGTAGGCTACTAGAGCATTTGAGGCTCATTGACGGATATAGCTCGCTTGACTTGAGGTAAGTGTCCTATCACTTGCAATTTCCTTTATCTATATTTTCAATTATGAGTTATGTAGTTCCATTTTTTTTAAAATGATGAGTTAAACTTTGAAAAACGATCCCTACATCAAGTCTTGAAAAGAGCTTTTGAAATGAAGTTGTTTTGAAAAGATTCGAGTAAAGAATTGTAGTTAAAGATTTGGAAGAAAATCAATTTTTGTGCTAAATGTACCGAATAGAAAGGAGTTTTGAAAACCCATGTATATAAGCTCTGTTTATATGAGATTTAGCAGTATGCGGCAATGCAGAAAATTCTGTTCGTAGTTGCTCAGTTTTTCAGAGTATTAAGCGCTACGTTGCGATGCAGAAAATTCCGCACGTAGTTGTTATAGGCACTGCGTTGCGATGCAGAAAATTTCGCTCACAGTCGCCCAGAGTTATAGTTCATACATAGCACTACAATGATGATGCAGAAAATTTCGCATTGTAGTTGCTTAGATTTGAGATCGTCTCACACTATGTTGGCAATGCAGTAAATTCCGCTCGTAGTGCTCAAGATATCTTAACAGCTTCACGGTTGGTGTTAGTCGGAAATCGCCACGTGATCGTTAGAGTACATTAGGGGTATACATGGTGTTTTTAGAAAGAAAAGTTTTCTAAACCAAAGATTTGATACTTAATTAAGTTTATGAATCACTATATAATTATATTTCATATTACCTTATATAATGAACTAATGTCTTTGCTTTTGTGTAGTGTGTATATTCTATTAGGTGTCTTGGCAAGTGATTTTGCATCAAGGAAACCGTCATCGGACAATTTAGGTGGGAAATTCGACGACTACATTAAATAAATAAATATATTTTGTTATTGTAAATAACATAAAGAAGAAATTGCATGATTGGAATACAAATATTCGAATATTTGTAAATCAATGATATGTTATGTATATACATATATTTTAAATAGTTGCATATGATTTATACCTATCACCAAATATTTGATAATTGAGATTGCATTATAAAAATAATAGAAATGTCGGTTTGGGAAATGGATTGAGAATATGCATAGTTGCGAATAAAAAGAAGTTGGGTGGTGATTGAAAATAGTTCGAAGTGTTTCCTTTTATGCAGGTAAATTTTGGAAACTTTAAAATTACAGTCGTTATGCTGTTGAAATTTTTATAAAATTTTCTTCAATTAAATGCGAAAAATTCATACCAACCCAACTATTTTTAAAGAAATGGAAATTGATTAGTTAAAGTAAAGTAAATGAGCAAAGTATCTTAGTGGTTCGCTCCGTGAGCCTCTTGACCGAGAGTAAGGTTATAAGAGGTTCGTTGGAGTGCCTGACAAGATCCTCCAGATAAGAGCCTAGGGAGATTCTGGTTCGGGTCTTGTCAAGTTGGTATCAGAGCCCGGTTTTCGTGAAGTTGAGATGAGATTTCAAAAAAGCACTTAAGCTATTTTATGGATGAAGTTGAGTTAGTTATGCATGAGGCTATCGTACGCATAAAGGTTTTTAAGATTACTTAAGTTATGCTTTCTCGGTTTTTATAAGCATGAGCTATAAGATTTAAGCTTAAGCATTGCATGAGTTTCTAGAGTTATTTCATGCAGAGTTAGTATTCTAACGCATGTGTTTCATGATTTTCATGCTTATTTGGTGCAAAATATAGAGTTATGCAGCGATGTACGTGCCCCAAGACGAGGAGAGCTGCTGTAGAGACGCCCATACTAGAGGGAGAGCATGTTGACGAGTCCGTCAATGTGTCGGTCAGTTCCTCACACCCCGAGCCCTCATAGCTTGCAGGATTAGAGCCTATCCCAGGAAACATGGAGTAGATGGCACAGATGTTAGCAACGGCCTTTCAGCAGCATGGGAGACAGGGATATCTATAGAGCGTGCCCGCAAGCTAGACGCCAAGCCATATGATGGGACCAGAGAGTCCGAGCGAGCATTATCATGTTTGGAGACGAATGAGGAGATATTCCAAGTTATGGGTTGCTGAGAGGAACAGATGGTTACTTTCTGCGCTTTCCTATTGAAAGATCGAGCAAAAGACTGGTGGAAAGCGTGTCAGAGAGCGCACCTAGGTGGAGTCTCATGGACCGACTTCAAGAAGGAGTTTACAGAGAAGTTCTTTCCCAAAAGCTACAAGAATGCAAAAATTGAAGAGTTTTTCAGATTTGAGCAGGGGACCCTTACAATGACGAAGTACGAGAAGAAATTTTCAGAATTAGTCCGTTTGGTTCCTTTTATTTCAGAAAATGTAGAACAGAAGGTGTACAGGTTCACTGTAGGGTTGAGTCCAAGGATCAAGACGTATGTGACCTTGGCGGAACACACTCAGTACGGGGAGTTGGTGGAGGCAGCAGCCAGAGTAGAGAGAAGTGTAGAGACGTTCTCTAAACCGAAGTAGCAGTTTGGTCAGAAGCGTAACTGGGGTGGCAATCAATAAGGAGGCCCAAGCAAAATGGCCAAGAGCGAATCAAAGTCTTCATGGTTTGACAGCCACAAGCAGAGTCAGAGGCTTCAGACTAGCCAGAGTTTAGTACAGTCATCCGACAAATCCAGGAGCAGATAGAGTTGGAAAAGTAGACTTGTTTGCAGTAGATGTAGTTGGTCACACCCCGGCGAGTGCCTTCAGGGTAAGACCGGATGCTTCAAATATGGTCAGGAGGGTCACTTCATGAGGCACTGCCCCAGTGTTGTCACATCAAGCCTAGCAGAGGCTAGATCCACTGTGCAGGGATAGATCAGTGAAAGGTCGTGGACTAGAGAGAGGAGGCCCCCAGATTAGAGGAGCGACAGGCCTAGAGCAGCCCAATAATGGACCCAGCCGGAGTGTACCACCCTAAGCACAGCCTAGTAGACCTCGTAGTCAGGCTGGGAGAGTATGTACAGTGACGCCGTAGGCAGCTAATGCAGCTCCGAAGGTTGTCATAGGTACTATTTCCCTATTCAACACAGATGCACATGTACTAGTGGACCGAGGAGCCACCTATTCCTTTGTCTCTAGGGATTTTATTGATAGAGTCGAGGTAGAGTTGAGGTTGACTAAGTGTAGTATGGTAGTATCACTTCCCACAAGGGATTCGCTCATTGCGGATAGAGTCTATATGGGAAGTAGAGTGCGGATAACAGACTATCAGTTCAAGGCTGACTTGATGGTGCTCGACATTCATGACTTTGACGTTATATTAGGCATGGATTGGCTGTCAAAGCATTATGCCACAGCTGATTGCTACAAGAAAGAAGTTAAGTTTAGTAAATCTGGAAAGCCAGATGTAATATTTTGTAGAGTGAGGAAGGTACTTCCTACAAGCTTGATAAGTGTGATGAAAGCTAATCGGATGCTCCGAAAAGCATGTTAGGGATATTTGGCTTATGTACTAGAACCGAGTGGTGGTCAGTTACAGATAGGTAAGGTTCCAGTGGTCGGTAAGTTTCCAGATGTCTTCCCAGAGGATCTTCCAGGGCTACCACCAAATAGGGAGATAGAGTTCGAAATTGAGCTAGCATTTGGTACGGAGCCCATTTCAATAGCGTCATATCGGATGACACCCGCAGAGTTAAAAGAATTAAAGGTCTAGATGGAAGAACTATTGAATAAGAGGTTCGTTAAGTCAAGTACATCGTTATGGGGAGCCCCAGTGTTGTTTATGAAGAAGAAAGACAGGAGTCTTCGGTTATGCATCGACTACCGGCAGTAGAATAGGGTCACTATTTGAAATCAGTACCCATTACCACGAATAGACGATCTGTTTGATCAGCTTCAATAAACTAAGGTTTTCTCGAAAATTGATCTACGGTCGGGGTATCATCAGTTGAAGGTGCGTAAAAAAGATGTTCCTAAGACGACTTTCATAACTTGCTACGGGCATTATGAGTTTCTAGTGATGCCTTTCGGTTTGACAAATGCCCCAGCAACTTTTATGGACCTGATGAACAGAGTTTTTAGACCCTACCTGGATAAGTTCGTAATTGTGTTCATAGATGACATCTTGGTATATTCAGGTAGTCGAGAGGAGCACGCTGAGCACTTGGGGATTATGCTCTAAACATTGAGGGAGCATCAACTTTATGCAAAATTCAGCAAGTGCCAATTTTGGCTAGATCGAGTAACATTTCTGGGACATATAGTGTCAGCAGAAGGAATATCCGTAGATCCCCAGAAAATAGAAGCTGTAGTGAATTGGAAGCCACCCACGAATGTGACAGAAGTTAAAAGCTTCTTAGGCTTAGCTGGCTATTATAAAAAGTTCGTGGAAGGGTTCTCGAAGATTGCTACTCCTTTAACCAGACTAACAAGAAAAGAAAAGAAGTTCGTCTGGTCAGATGCGTGCCAAAACAGCTTTGATAAGTTAAAAAAGAGGTTGACCTCGACACCAGTACTTACCCTTCCATCAGGAAGCGATGGGTTTTTAGTATATTACGATGCCTCTTGTCAGGGTCTAGGTTGTGTGTTAATGCAGCACGACAGAGTGATAGCTTATGCTTCGAGACAATTAAAGAAGCATGAGACAAACTATCTGATACATGACCTAGAACTAGCAGCAATGGTGTTTGCCCTATGGATATGGAGGCATTATTTAGATGGAGTACCCTGCCGAATCTTCACTGATCATAAGAGTTTACAATATTTATTCAGTCAGAAAGAGCTGAATATGAGGCCGAGAAGGTGGATTGAACTCATCAAGGATTATGAGTGCACTATTGAGTACCACCCTAGCAAAGCGAACGTGGTATCAGATTCGTTAAGTCAAAAGCCCACCAGTTCCTTAGCTCGGTGAAAACCGAGAATTTGCCAATGTTGGTAAAGTTGAGATCCATAGGTGTTACGTTGGAAACGGCAGAGTCAGGCGCTTTATTATCAGTCTTTCATGTTCGTCCGGTGTTGACAGATCAAGTTCGAGAGTTGTAAGTTCAGGATCCATGTTTGATGAAGTTAAGAGGTGAAATAGAGGTTGGGCAGCAGAGCAGCTTTACATTGAGAGAGGATGGAACACTGGTTTGATAGGACCCAACCCAGACTTTCTCTAGTCTCTTATCTGGAGGGTCCCGTCGGGCACTCCAACCGACTTCTCTTAATCTGACTTGTCGGAAAGGAGAGACCCGCGGAGCGAACCTCTTAATCTTACCCGATTTCCTTAACTTAATTTAATTGTATCCTTTACTTTTGAAAATAATTTGGGTGGATAAAATTTTTTGCAATTCCGTTTAAAACAATTTTATAAAAATTTCGGTAGCATAACGGCTGCATTTTTAAGGTTTCCAAAATTTTTACCTGCAATAAAACACACTTCGACTATATTTCCATTTTCTCCCAACTTCTTTGATCCACAAACATGTATTATCACCACACTTTCCACAAACAATATGCAAAAACTCATACTAAAATGTGTATATATACATCATACATGAAAATGCATAAATATTTATAATAGCCTTTACAATCATACAAATCCAAAATGCAAGAATGTCATGATTGTAGTGTAATACAAATGTTTTCCCATGTACATGATTTATACAAACATATTTCGTGACTCGCCCACCTATATATATGAAATGAAAATCTCATCGTCCCACCGTCCTACAGTAGCACCCAATGGCATAAATGAGCTACACAATAGGTAAACAAGTTAGTGCAATAAAACAATGTCATATAATTATGCACTAGTGTAATAATTTATAAACTTATTTAATCTTAGAAACTTCAAAATTTTAAAGTTTTCTTTCTGAAAACCCCATGTATACCCTAAAAGTGCTCTAACCATCACGGGCGATTCTAACTAACACCAACGTGAAGCTACTAAGGTATCTCGACCACTACGATACAGAATTTACTACATCGCAACGTAGGGTGCAATAATCTCGTATCTGAGCAATTACACTGCGGAATTTTCTACATCACAAATGTAGTGCTATAACTCTGGGCGACTACGGGCGGAATGTACTGCATCGCAACGTAGTGCCAAACTTTGAAACTAAACAACTACATGTAGAATTGTCTACGTCGCAACGTAGCGCTATATATTCTAGAAAAACTTAGCAACTACAGACGGAATTTTCTGCGTCGTCACGTAGTGCCCACGTAGCGCTAAATCTCATATGATCTTAAGGTATATACATGGGTTTTTTTTTTTTTTAAACTAAATTCACTAAGTGCAAAAGTACAAAACTACTTATTTTTGAAACTCTAAAAACTCTCTTGATTCACTTATTTTAGAAATAACTTTATACTGGTTTCAATCACTTTATGGATTCTATAAGAAACCCACTTACTCAAAACTTGAACTTTGAAATTGGAAAATCATTTTTGTTCTCATTTAACAATTATATACAAAATTTAACACACAAAAAATAGAAATAGACGTAAGTGGTAGTACACTTACCTCAAATCCGCGTAAGTCTAAGTCAAGCATCTCGACGAGTCTCTCGTGCCTTGCTCGCTCGCTCGTCACCTACACATCAATTTCTTATTATCACTTGTGACAATTTCATAACTCAAAATTTTGAAATAACATTTCCAACAAAACTTTCTCTAGTAACTACCCTTTACACTATGACCTTTTCAACTTGTCTCTAACTCGATCGAGACTCTCTAATTCCAATTTCTTCACAAAATTTTCAGTTATACATCCCTAGGGACACCCCCACGCAGTCCGTATAATTTTCAAAGGTCTGGAATGAAAAGTCAAAATTTTGGACCCCCTATAATAGAACAATGCGCACAACCCATTCTACGGGCTGTTTCGCTTCCATTTTTGCTTGGACCATCTTCTTATCTCTCACTTAGGTCCCTCGTAAAATGGTTTCGAAAAAATCTAAGTATTGAGGGGTGAAACCTACGAAAAAATCCTATTTTTCTACACTTTTTTATGCGCGTTTTCGTATCAAACAAGTGACAATGTTATTTCTTTCATATCTAAGGTTCTTTTACTTAATTATGATTAAATATATTCATTCAAAGCATTGAAGAATGCATTTACATGAACATCTCACTTTACGACTCTCTAAACGCACTATTTTGACCATAACTTGTGCAATTTTTATCGGAATTGTTCTCTTCCAAATCCTATGGTTTGCTATGACTCTTAGGCATGGTTTGAGGTCTAGAACAACCCCAAATAAGTCAGAGTAGTGCAGGTCATCACTGTCCCTTTGTTGGACTCGGGATTCTCCAATTTGCTCAAAACTACTCATTTGACAATCCTATAACTTCTATATGTTTTTCTAACCTCAATTATGCTTAGATTTGAGTTCAAATAAATAAAAAATCAGAGGTATTCTACTGTCCTTCATAGTCGTGATACACCCACATACACATCAAAGTGTAGATCTTTTCAAATCTATATGTAAATATCTCTTAAATATTTTATCAAACAACTTAACTACAACTTGTTTGATATTTTAGTGCTTTAAATCACCTTTTAAAGTTTGCTATCGATAAACCCTAATCTACCATTCACACACAACAACATGTCATCTAAGTTTCTATATCACATACTTAGCGTTCTACACTTGTTTTGAGTGTAAAATACCCCACATAACTCACTACAACAACAAAACTATCAACATACCCATTATAATTCCAACTATCATAAAAGTAGAGAGAGAGAGGATGATATATCACCTTATTTCTTGCTTAGGATTTATGGTTTATCTTGAAAACATCTTAGGATGATGAGTTGAGGCTTGGAAGAATAGGTTGGAAGCTATTTTCTTCTCCTCTCTTATTTTGCCGTCCAACTTCCCTATGCCCTCTCCCTCTCTTATTTATTTATTTTTTTCACACCACTCTTTCATTTCTTTCTAATGTCTCACGACTGCTCTTCTTTGTTTTCATCCATTTTTTTCTAAGTGTGACTTATAAGTAACATTTCTCAAAATGACAAGCTTGTCCTATTTGACTACTTTGACTATCACTTATAGCTTAGTTTAATCTAATTAGTAATTGACTACTAATTATAATTAATAAATCCTATAGTACTTATTTTTGGACTTAACTATATTACCACCTATAATTTATCTCCCATTAGTAAAAGACGCTTTTACCCTTCTTTGATCTTTTCTTATTAAAACAATTATCGAATAGTTCTATAACGGTTGTTAACTCTCAATTTCTCAGTTAGACTAACGTTGACTAGATTTATCATTTTAACTTCATAATCTAGCTTCTCACACTAGGAGGTTCAGAATTGAGACTAAGGGTTTACAGGTTCTGGGCCAAAGGTTGTGTGTACCGAATGTAAAAGAGTTAAAGAAAGAGATCATGGAAGAAGCTCACTCATTGGCGTATGTTATGCATCCAGGGAGTACCAAGATGTATCAGACTTTGAAGGATCATTACTAGTGGAGCGGAATGAAGAGACAAATAGCAGAGTTCGTGTCCAAGTGTTTAACCTGCCAGTAGATTAAAGTTGAGCATCAGAAACCAGTAGGGTTATTACAGTCTTTGTCTATTCCAAAATGAAAATGGGAGAGGATCACGATGGACTTCGTAGTAGGACTTTCCCGGATGCAAAGCGGACATGATGCCAGCTGGGTGATAGTTGACAGATTAACAAAGTCCGCTCATTTCTTAGCCATCAAAAGTACGTATTCCCTAAAAAAGTTAGCCCAATTGTATATGGATGAGATAGTTAGGCTGTATGACGTGCCAGTATCTATAGTGTTAGACAGAGATCCCCGATTTACTTCCAAATTCTGGCCTAAGCTATAAGAAGCAATGGGCATAAGATTAAGTTTTAGTACAATCTTTCACCCTCAAACAGATAGCCAATCTGAAAAAATCATCCAGACTCTTAAAGACATGTTGAGAGCTTGTGTGATGGAGTTCAAAGGGAGTTGGGATATTCACATATCTTTAATTGAGTTTGCCTACAATAACAACTATTAGTCCAGCATTAGCATGGCACCGTATGAAACATTGTATAACAGAAAATATAGAACCCCAATTTGTTGGGATGAAGTAGGTAAGAGGAGATTGATTGGCCCTGAGATTGTCCAAGTTACAACAAAAAAGATCAATATAATTAGAGAACGGTTAAAGATAACAACTTATAGGCAGAAGAGCTATGTGGACAATCGAAGAAGAGACTTAGAATTTCAGGTGGGTGATAGAGTTTTCTTGCAAATCTCACCATGGAAGGGTGTTTTAAGATTTGGTAAGTGTGGGAAGCTAAGTCCACGATATATAGAGCCATATGAAGTATTGGCAAGAGTGGGCGAGGTGGCATATCATTTGAAATTACCACCAGAGCTAGCGAACATTCACGACGTGTTCCATGTCTCCATGCTCTACAAATATGTAGCTGATCCATCACACATACTAAAGGAACAACTGGTGCAATTAAAAAAAAACTTAACCTACGAAGAGCAGCCAGTAGAGATATTGGATCATAGGGATCAAATGTTGCGCCACAAGATGATTCTGCTAGTAAAAGTGTTATGGCGAAATCACGGATCAGAAGAAGCTACTTGGGAGCCCGAAGAGCAAATACGCGTCCAGTATCCACAATTATTCGAGACAGGTATGCAGTTTAAAGTTTCGAGAACGAAATTTCTATAAAGAGGGGAGAATTTGTAAACCCATATTCATGACATTTCAATCCCTAGTATTAAAAGTTATAATATAGAAATGGTCAATATTTATAATAAGAAAATCCAATAAAGGGCAAAATAGTCTCTTTTTTTTTGCAAATAAAGAGATCAATATCAAAGAAGGGCAAATTGATCAAGAATAAATTAAGTAACTATTATATAAAAGTGAATAGAATAAATTAATTGCATGAATTGTGTAAATTGATAAAAGTACTGGGGAGGATATGAAATTAATGCATAATTGGAAGACAATTTAGTTAAATTTCATAAGATGGCATAATATGTAAGTAAGTATCAAACTTTGAGGGCAATATTGCAAAATTTCATTAATGGTATGAATTGTAATTATGTTTCAAAGTTGAAGGGCAATTAAAAATAAGAAGTGGATAGCTATATAAGGTGAGAAATCTGTAGAAACCAGATGAAAGTCGGCAGAAAAAGGGGTGTTATACACAGTAAAGACAAAGGAGAGCAGAACAGTGTGCAGTAGCCATTTCAAGCCAGTTTTCCATCATTTTTAAAGCTTGATCAAGCTATTAAAAGGTTAAGAACAAGTTTAGAAAGGTTCCTAAGCAAGATCACTCCAAAAAGAATAGGTAAGATTGAGTTTTGATTGAGAAACTTGGATGTAAATTCTGTTATGGTGCTGTCACGACTAGTTCTGATACTGATGAGATTTTGATGGTTTAATTCAAGGTTTTGAGGCACAAAACAAGTGAAGAAGTAAGTCAAGACATCAAAGAACACTTGGTAAGTGGTTTGGTTAAAAATTAATGTGATTTGAATGAGTTTTGATGGTGATAAGTGAAGATGAAATGTGTTGGAAAAATTTTGGTGAAAATTGTCATTGAAATTTGTGTGAGAAGTTTGATGATATTTTAAGATATAAATTGCTATGTTTATTAGTGGTGTTAGGGTTTGGGTAGGATGAAACTCTAAGTAATAATTAAAGTATGTTTCTAGCAAATTTACTTGTAGATTAAGTGTTTGATAAATTGTTTAAGAGAATTAACAATGAAAAACTTGAAAAAGTGAAAGAAATAAAGTGTTGGGTGTATTAGGGTAGTTCGGTTATAATGGAGGAATATGTGATTCCTTTGAGTTTTGATGCATATAAGCATGAATTAATGAATATTAAATGCTATGAAATCACTTGGAAATGATGGAATTGAAAAATGAAAAGAGATAGTTCAAGAATGTTGTTTAGACTAGATGAAAGGCATTATTGGTTACTATGCAATGCCACTTCATCTTTGCATTATGAGTGTCCTATCACTTGCAATTTCCTTTATCTATATTTTCAATTATGAGTTATGTAGTTCCATTTCTTTTTAAAATGATGAGTTAAACTTTGAAAAACGATCCCTACATTGGGTCTTGAAAAGAGCTTTTGAAATGAAGTTGTTTTGAAAAGATTCAAGTAAAGAATTGTAGTCAAAGATTTGGAAGGAAATTATTTTTTGCGCTAAATGTACTTAATAGAAAGGCGTTTTGAAAACCCATGTATATACCCTCTGTTTATATGAGATTTAGCACTATGCAGCGATGCAGAAAATTCCATCCGTAGTTGCTCAATTTTTTAGAGTCTTTAGCGCTACGTTGCGATGCAGAAAATTCCACATGTAGTTGTTATAGGCACTATGTTACGATGCAGAAAATTCCGCTCGCAGTCACCCAGAGTTATAGTTCATACATAGCACTACAATGATGATGCAAAAATTCCACATTATAGTTGCTCAGATTTTAGATCGTCTCGCACTATGTTGGCGATGTAGTAAATTCCGTTCGTAGTGGTCAAGATATCTCAACAGCTTCACGATTGGTGTCAGTCAGAAATCGCCACGTAATAGTTAGAGTACATTAGGGGTATACATGGTGTTTTTAGAAAGAAAGGTTTTCTAAACCAAAGATTTGGTACTTAATTAAGTTCATGAATCACTATGTAATTATACTTCATATTACCTTCTATAATGAACTAATGCCTTTGCTTTTGTGTAGTGTGTATATTCTATTAGGTGTCGTAGCAGGTGATTTTGCATTAGGGAAACCGTCATCGGACAATTTAGGTGGGAAATTCTACGACTACATCAAATAAATAAATATATTTTGTTATTATAAATAACATAACGAAGAAGTTGCATGGTTGGAATACGAATATTCGAATATTTGTAAATCAATTATATGATATGTATATACATATATTTTAAATACTTACATATGATTTATACACATCACCAAATGTTTGATAATTGAGATTGCATTATGAAAATGGTAGAAACGTCGGTTTGGGAAATGGATTGAGAATATACATGGTTGCGAATAAAAAGAAGTTGGGTGGTGATTGAAAATAGTTCGAAATGTTTCCTTTTATGCAGGTAAATTTTGGAAACTTTAAAATTACAGTCGTTATGCTGTCAAAATTTTTGTAAAATTTTCTTCAATTAAATGTGAAAAATTCATACCAACCCAACTATTTTTAAAGAAATGGAAATTGGTTAGTTAAAGTAAAGTAAATGGGCAAAGTATCTTAAGGGGTTCGCTTCGCGAGCCTCTTAACCGAGAGTAAGGTTGTAAGAGGTTCATTGGAGTGTCCTGCAAGATCCTCCAAATAAAAGCCTAGAGAGATTCTGGTTCAGGTCTTGTCATATTCATCGATGATATACTGGTGCATTCGGGCAGTCATGAGGAGCATGCTAAACACCTCAGGATAGTACTACAGACCCTATAAGAGCATCAGTTGTATGCCAAGTTTAGCAAGTGCCAATTTTGGCTGGACAAAGTTGCTTTCCTAGGTCATGTGATATCAGTTTAAGGACTCAGCATGGATCCCCAAAAGATAGAAGCAATCATGAATTGGAGACTGCCTACAAATGTTACCGAGGTCAAGAGCTTCCTCAGGTTGGCAGACTATTATAGGAAGTTCGTTCAAGGGTTTTCTAGAATAGCAGCCCCACTGACTAGACTGACGAAGAAAGAAGAAAAGTTCGAATGGTCAGATGCTTGTCGGTAGGGGTTCGATGAGTTGAAGAGAATATTAACATCAGCTCCAGTATTGACATTGCGAATGGGGGATGACAATTTCATAGTATACAATGATGCCTCGAGATAGGGTCTGGGTTATGTCTTAATATAGAATGATAAAGTAGTAGCATATGCTTCTAGGCAATTAAAGAAGCATGAGTAGAGTTACCCTACCACGATCTTGAGCTCGTAGCAATTGTGTTCGCATTAAAGATAATGCGGCATTACTTATATGTTGTCCTTTGTCGGATCTTCACAGACCACAAGAGTCTGCAACACTTGCTTATTCATAAGGAATTGAATATGAGACAGAGGAAGTGGTTGAGCTGATAAAAGACTACGACTGCATGATAGAGTACCACCTCAAAAAGACCAATGTAGTGGCCAATGCCTTGAGCAAGAGACCTACGAGTTCTCTAGCGCATTTAAAGACCGTATACTTTCTGCTTCTAGTGGAACTGAGGTCTCTCGGAGTGAGATTGAATGTGGCAAACTCAAGGGCATTGTTAGTTACTTTTCATGTCCTCTCTATCTTAGTGGATTGGATAAGGGAACAACAAAAGCAAGATTTGATGGGCCCTCTTCCTATACCTCTATTTCCATACAATCGGTGGCCCACCAATAACCCTATAGTGGCCCTCCAATGGATATCTGATCCGGTTGGAAGTTTCTGTGAAACTAAGCCGTTATATACCTTATCAATTTTTTTTTTTTTTTATAAACGGGAATGAGTAGGAACTTTTTCTTTTAATTATACATTCATAAAATAGATTTAATAAAAATTTAGGCAGCATAACGACTATTTTTTTGAGAATGTCATCCTGTAAAGATTTAATAGAAAACTTATACACTTATATGGCAAACAAAGTCTTAACTACTGGATCTCAAGCCCTCTTTTCTTTCCACAACCAACCACAATACATTTTCAATTTGAACATAAGTCAAACTTATAAATTTGGCAACCCATCGATATGAAAATAATTAAAATATAACATATCATTTAAAACATTTCTATGTCATGCATCAATAGAGTCACATATTTACAAAAATATATATTCATTTACATACGAAAATTATTATCCAGATTTTCAAAATCATTTATACAAATATACACAAATCACAGAGGTACACAACAAAATCCATCTACTCTTAGATTGAAGTCCTCATTACTAATGTCCTTATACCTATACCTATCTTTAGGGAGGTTTTATTTATAAAACATAAAACTAAAGTGAGCTATACAACCTCAGTGAGTGTTGTATTTTCTTTAATTAAACTATGTTTTCTAAAATAACATCCCTAAAACTAAAAAATCAATTCATTTGTGATTCCGTAAAACCAACAAAAGCTTTCTAAAATTCTTATTTGAAGTAAAATGCATGAATGACATTTAATATCAATATAAGTCATGCTACATAAAATTAAAATACAATAACATGTTGAAAAACAATTTTCTAATTTCAGAAAACTATTTTGAGTTGCTTTTCAAATCTGAAATCATAAATAATTACATAATTCCATTTTATGCTGTAAATCATAAATATATGGTGGCAATATATATTTAATGAAAAATTTATCCAAAAAAGGAGCCAACCACTGGTGCCTGAATACCACATAATACCCTCAGTATGAATCAGCCTGGATTCAATCAGCCAGGTCTTGTGCCCCGGCCCCGGCGCTGTCCTAACTAGTAAGAGCGGAATTTACCCTCGCTCATGTAGAAGCTAGTTATTTTATATACCTAATTCGTGCATGGACGACACACTAAATATGACTAACTAGCACAGTCCCTCCCATTGTTAGTTACAGACACCTCTGACACGGCCCATATATAGTTTGGGTACGCTGATCGGTAACATATAATTGGGCGGAACGAACTACCATCCCCAGTGGGTAACAACTAGTATTGTAGGCTTATAAAATTGTTTCTGTACGTGCCATGTTTTATCGTAAAATTTTATAACTCACAATAACCTTCTAAAATTTATAACAGAGATTCTCATATTAAATTTATTTATTATAAAAGCTAACTTCCTATCATTTAAAACATAAATTTTTCTTCAACGTATAAAGTCATGATGAATGGAAATAAAATTATTTCAAAACATTTTAATGAGACACTCATCTATTTTTAGCTCACGATAAATTCGATTTCGATTTCCCTCATTGCAATACACCTACAAGATTACATTCAATATTTAGGCAACAGTACAACCAAGATTATTCGTATAGACTTCCTATTCAAAATTACTAACATTTAGGTATACAAAATGATGGAAACCAAGATAGCAAGCATGGAAGATTATGAGAGAATTGGACAATGTGGTAATTGAAGATTGTTGGGCTTAATCTTGAAGGCTTTGGGAGCTAAGTGAAAACAATTGGAGTTTATTGGGCTTTAAATAATTTGGGCTGAGTTTATTTTAATTGTAATGGGTTTATAAATTAAGTTGGTCTATTTAATGTTATATTGGGTCTTAATTTATGTAATGGGCTGAACTGATATATTTAATTAACTTAAGCCCATGTTTAATTATTTTAAACCCATGAGTGTGTTTAGTGAGCCCAATTGTTAGGGGGCTAAGGTTTTATGTTATGTTTTATTATTTTGTCTATAAAAAGACTTGTAACTCTAAGCAAACAAAAGTTGAAAAAGATGAATGAATAGGCAGTCAATTATGGTTTATTGAGAGAGTGAATTCTCTTTTGTTCATTATTGAACATGTGATCTTATCAAGCTATGCTTGTGGCGATCAAACCATGACTTATCTCCCACCTTCTCATCTATGTCTTGAGAGTGGCGTCAATATCCTTCTTTTTGATAATTTTGGTTCTTGATTGAGTTATAATCATTGGGTCAAAGTTCTTTATAACTTTGGTTTCTTAATTGACATATAATCAATGGGTCAAAATTTCTTTATTATAAATCTGTTTTAATCTTTCTTGGGGTTGTGTTTCAATTTGCTTGTGGGTGTCGTATCTTTATATACGGGATTCTTATCAGTTGGTATCAGAGCTTTAGGAATTAATTCAGGTTTGGTTATCCAATTTTATCTATTTCTTTAAAAAAAAAAAAAATTCAGATTTGTTCTTTTTTTGTTACTGTTCACGTCACTATTTCTTTTGTTTTTTTGTTTTTTTCATCTTGATTTGCAAGTTACCAATATTCTTCATTGTGTGTGATTTCTAGTATTAAAAAAAAAAAGGGAAAAAAAGAAGAGAGCAGAAAAAAAAGAAAAGAAAGAAAGGAATTCTTAATTGTAGAAAGTTGAGATTTTATTTCCTTTCTAGTTGAGCATATTTCATATAAGGAAAGTTTTTAAAGGGAGTCAATCTTATTTCTTTCCTTTTATATTCTTGCCAAAATAAAAGGAATCAATTTTATTTCCTTCCTAATTTACTTCCTTGAAATCATATTATTTCCATTTGCTTCTCACTTTGACCACAATTAATTTCTTTTCATGCCTTTATTGCTTCATGAATGTCTTTCTTATTCCATTATTGCCTTTCATAAATATGTATATTTCTTGTTGAGATTAGTCAAGGTGATTACTTCAAGAGTGACGAGTGATAAACACATCAGTGATTGTAGTGAAACACGTGAGGGAGTGTGAGGTTTTCTCTAATATTCTTTTCAGGTTTTCAATCAAGACTTCAGATAACTAGATGGGACATGATTTGAGAACAAATCATTTTGAGGAAAGCGGGAATGATGGAAACCAAGATAGCAAGCATGGAAGATTATGAGAGAATTGGACAATGTGGTAATTGAAGATTGTTGGGCTTAATCTTGAAGGCTTTGGGAGCTAAGTGAAGACAATTGGAGTTAATTGGGCTTTAAATAATTTGGGCTGAGTTTATTTTAATTGTAATGGGTTTATAAATTAAGTTGGTCTATTTAATGTTATATTGGGTCTTAATTTATGTAATGGTCTGAACTGATATATTTAATTAACTTAAGCCCATGTTTAATTATTTTAAACCCATGAGTGTGTTTAGTGAGCCCAATTGTTAGGGGGCTAGGGTTTTATGTTATGTTTTATTATTTTGTCTATAAAAAGACTTGTAACTCTAAGCAAACAAAAGTTGAAAAAGATGAATGAATAGGCAGTCAATTATGGTTTATTAAGAGAGTGAATTCTCTTTTGTTCATTGTTGAACATGTGATCTTATCAAGCTATGCTTGTGGCGATCAAACCATGACTTATCTCCTACCTTCTCATCTATGTCCTGAGAGTGGCGTCAATATCCTTCTTTTTTGATAATTTTGGTTCTTGATTGAGTTCTAATCATTGGATCAAAGTTCTTTATAACTTTGGTTTCTTAATTGACATATAATTAATGGGTCAAAATTTCTTTGTTATAAACCTGTTTTAATCTTTCTTGGGGTTGTGTTTCAATTTGCTTGTGGGTGTCGTATCTTTATATACGGGATTCTTATCACAAAACATTTCAATCCAATGTTTAAATTCACAAACGAGATCTTGAACCATTCTAATTCTATATTGGCCGAACTTTAACCATACTTTTATATCATCTATTTTATCAAAATTTTCTCACCAAATCATGCTCAAACACATGCAACTTAGTGGGAATCAAGTCAGCTTTTTATAAACTCATGATATAGTAACCTAGTATACATTTTGGCCATGAATTGCACCACTTGATATTCAATGGATACCTTCCCAAATTTCATGTTATTCTCATCATCCACATAACTTATATAACCATTTAAAACAATCAAACACATCTCAAAATAAGAATTTACCACTTGAAGACCCTACGGCTGAATGCACACTTCATGGTCACACCAATTTTTACTTTTCATTCCATCATGCTAATTTGAAAATTTTGACATCTTTACATACTTAAAACTACTCAAATAATTCAAACACAATCTAGATCATATAAACCCTAGTTTGGCCGTGAATTATAACACACATACACAATAATTTCTTCAAGCTTTTCCACTTGAAATCACCCTCAAATCACATAAATTTTAATGGCAATAAAACTAATATCCTGCATAACATCCAATTGAATTTGAATAAAAAATTCACCTAGACTAGTAAGCTTACCCTGTAAAACCCAAAACTTATGAAATAGTATTTCGAATGAGTAGTATTTTTGAGTGAATAGTGAATTCTGGGAAACATAAATTTTCTCAAATTTTGTGAGATAAAATTTTTTCGATGAACAGTATTTTCGGACGAAAAGTGTCACTGTAAATAGTAATTTTTGGAAAATAGATTTCATAGATTAAAAGTTTTGATATTAATATTAGAATTAATGGAAACTGAAACAGAGCGAAGTTAAGTCCATCCGAAGAGATTTTAAGTGATTCGAAGTATGTGGGACGAAAGACCTCTATTTGATTAGTATCCCATGGATAGTATTTAGAGAGAAATGAAATAATTTTCAGTACCGGATGTGTAAATTGAATTTTAATAGAATTTTCGGATAGGATCGGGAATGATTTTAATTGCGGAGTAATGAAATGATTTTTAAAGTGATCGTAGGTGTAAATCGAATTTTAATAGAAATTCCGATTGTATTAATTTGACTTTCATATAATTTCCAAATGGACCAGAAATGGTTTCGAGCACGAAAACGTAAAAAAATGAGATAAATGCATGGAATTGAGATAAAGAGGACACTTGGCATTAAGGGAAGGAAGAATGAATGGATGGGCATGCATGCTAGTGTATGGCCAAGTTATGTTTATTCATGTGTTTCTGTTGATTTTAATGCTTGAATGGGTTGTATGACGTTTTGGCATGGAATTAGGTTGATTGGTATCAAAAGAATGGAAGAAAAATTAAAATGGAGAACTTGGGAGTTAAATTCAGCCAAGACCAAGAATGGGTGTGCAATTTGTCATTCAATTCTTTTAATGTGTTTTAATGATGTTTAGTATGTGTTTGAGTGCAATTGTGCAAAAGAAATAAAAAAGAATGTATGTTAGAATATTAGTTGGAAATATGGTAAGGTTGTGAAATTGTTGAACATATATATTCAATTAGAATAAAGTTGTTAGTTGGTGCATAATATGTTGAAAGTTAATTGAGTGAATTATTGGATACTTGAATGAGTTTCAAATGAAAATTTTGGTTGGAGTCAAGAATATGGTATTATTGTTCATAGGGTGTGGAAATTGAATTAAGCTATTAATGTGGTGTACCTATGAATTCTAAATAAATATTGTGGTTGGATTAAAGTATAGGAAAAGTTTAAAGACCAAAGAACAGCCCGAAGAAGTGGTGTTCTAATTCGAGAAAGTCGTGAGTGTGGTTAAATTTAAAAGCACTTTTGTAAGTTTTATAATTTAGCTATTGATATTTGCAAATTAATTTTAGTATTCAAGTTATTAAATTGATTTAATTAAATATCTAGCATGTCATTATATTTTTATTATGTATGTATAATTATTTAAGTTATGTTGTAAATGCATTTATTTAAAAGTAAAGTAAATGAGTGAGCTTATGATATATACATGCATAAAAATGATTTGATAAAGTTGTTTTATAAGTATTTTGATTATAAAGAAAAGAATGTTTACTAGCAAAAACTTTACATTTTCAAGCAAATGAAAAAGAAGATTATAAATAAAATAAAAGAATTTATAAAGATAACGTTTACCCTAATTCCCAATATACCCGACCGAAATACTCTAATATGTACAGCAAGATGGTTGAGAGGGTTACTAATTGGGGGGTCGAGTCAGTGAGTCGCTGACAATACCCTAACCCAGACTCCCTTTAATCTCTTATCTGGAGGGTCCCATCGGGCACTCCTACGGACTTTCCTTTATCCGACTTGTCAAAATGGAGAGATCCGCGGAGCGAACCCCTTAATCTTACCCGATTTCCTTAACTTAATTCAATTGTATTCTTTACTTTTATAAATAATTTGGGTGGATAAAATTTTTTTTTTCGCAATTTCATTTTAAAACAAGTTTATAAAAATTTCGACAGCATAACGGCTGCATTTTTAAGGTTCCCAAAATTTTACCTACAATAAAATACACTTCCACTGTATTTCCATTTCCACACAACTCCTTTTATTCCCAAACATGCATTTCCACAACATACTTTTCCACAATCATATATTTTCATAACATTCCAATATTGATCATGTATATCGATATATATATATAGATATACGTTATATGGAATTTAAAATTTCATACATGATGCACAAAATATATGACACAACTCCATATTTGCCAAAATATATCAATTTATTATATATTTTCCAAGTGTCAAATTCCACAAAGTAGATATGTGCATTAATGTGATGAAATCTTCAAATTTCCCACCTAGAATTTCAGTAACAGTTCCTCGCTATGCAAAGTCACCTGCACAAGTACGTCGTGGTATATACCTGATACACAAAAATTTAAAAAGTTAGTTCGAACTAAATAAGGATACTAATCATATAATTACATAACGATTAATAAGCTTCTTAGATCTTAAAAATTTTAGTTTTGAAAACCTTTCTTTATAATTTTACCATGTATACCCTTAAAACATTCTCGGGAACATTAATCGCGACTCCCCCCAAACATCAAGCGATACGGGAACTCTCAGATCACGACTCCTCTCGAACATGAGGCGATACGGGAACTCTAGGATCGCAACTCCCCCGAAACATCAGGCGATACAAGAACGTTGGGATCGCGACTCCCCCCGAACATCAGGCGATACGGGAACTCTGGGATTGCAACTCCCCCCGAACATCAAACGATACGAGAACTCTAGGATCATGATTCCCCCCGTCTTTTGCCATACATGTATGAAGTACCTCGACCGGGTAATTCTAGGGATTAGGGTGAACCTAAGGTATTTGAAATCTTTCAGTATGCTTAAAACTTTCTTTTCTCTTTAACTTAACTTGAAGCCATATTAATCTTAGCTCGTAAACTTTCCTTCCTCTAGTATATGACGTATAGCCAAAATACTTCATTTCTAAGGTAAAAGCCTAAAACTTTTACTAATGTTCAAGCCTAAATTTTTCTAAGGCAAAAGCCTAAAACTTTCTAAATTCCTTGGAATGTCTTTTCTATGCATGTAATTCATTCAAACTTACTTTACTTAACTTCTAAAATAAATACTTTATAATATAAATTTAAGAAAACTATACATGCATCACGATAAAAATAATGACATGCTAAAAACTTGCTTGATAAAGCATAATAATTCGAGTACTAACACGATATCACATTTTTTAATATAAGATTGATAAAATTCATAAAAACTTTATAAAAATCCATACTTACTACTTGCTTCCCAAATAAATAACCACTCTTCCGCGCCCTTCGTACGCTCATCATGATAAAGCATAATAATTTGAGTACTAACATGATATCGCATTTTTTAATATATGATTGATAAAATTTATAAAAACTTTATAAAAATCCATACTTACTACTTGCTTCCCAAATAAATAACCACTCTTCCGCGCCCTCCGTACGCTCATCACTTCACCTACACTAAAATACAAACGCGATTTTCAAGTTATAACGATCCTAATTACACACATAAACATACCATTTAGAATTTTCAACATTCAAGCATGCAAAACACTTTACTCCAAGTTGTAGCAGACTGAACCCGAGCTGCGAGCTGCTGCCCAACTGGCTCTTTACAAGCTATTGCCCTAATCAACTCGGCCTGAATTGCGGGCACCTCCTAGCTCACCCTTTTGCGAGCTACTACCCTAGCCAGCTCAGCCTAAACTACAGGCATCTCCCAACTCGCCCCTTTGTGAGTTACTGCCCCAGCTAGCTCAACTTGAACTGTGGGCACTGCCCAGCTCGCCCCGTTCACCCTTTGCAAGCTGCTGCCTTAGTCCAGCTCAGACATGCACTGCAACGAACTATGGGCATCACCAAGCTTGCCTTTACGAGGTGCTGCCCTAGTCCAACTTGAACTCATAACCTAAGGCTGAGTGCAGTGTAAATGTAGGGCGTGTACCACAATTCATATAGAATAATTGCTTAACATTTTAATGCACATATAACCAATGCATGGCAACTTACATTTCTCAAACTCGCTTCAAACCTTAACATCACATTTCCATTTTCTTAACATATCAACATGCATGAACATGCCTAAATAAATCAAACTAAATTTGGTCATTAGTTCTTCTCTTGGCCGAACCTATATGCACACACAATACACCAATTTTTTCTTCTCATTAACATTCACATACACATCCAAATAGCATCATTTTCCATGGCAAAACAATCAAACAAAACTTAAACCAATATGTCCGTTTTTGGTCGACACTCACTAATCATTCATCATAGATTTTCCTTTAATTCTTTACATCAAAACTACATGCAATACCACATTCATCATTTTAAGACCTTAAACCTTCAAAATTCCAACACAAATTTTTAACCCAAACATAAATATCATGCCCGTCCACTCATCATTCAAATATCCATCATTTTCACACAAGGAAAATAATGAAATCTCGCACTTACTTCTTTAAATCAACTACCAATTGGTGAATCTTCCTCCTAAACTCGCATGCAACCTCAAATGGCTTGGAAATCACTCGACTTTCACTCCAAACCGACATGCAAGGCTTCTGTCTTCTATGGTTTTTCTTGACCAAGAGCTCCTTTCAATTCAAATGGCTTATATGTGTTAGAAACACCCAAAATCAACTTAAAAATCCATAAGAACAGTGAGCTTACCTTTGTTCTTCCTCTCTGCAAAATGCTTCCTCTTAAGTCAAGCTCTTTTTCTTTTGTTGCACTTGTCTTTCTCTTGATTCCCTCTTATATTTCTCTCAAAAATGGCTCTCAAAAGATCAAAATAGCTACTGCACTCAAGTGTCCCTCTCTCGGTAGCTTACTCCTCTCTTAAGATCGAATAGACCTCTTCTCTATTTTCTTTGTCTCAGTTGCTTCTCTTATCTCTCCTTCTATTTCATTTATATATCTCGTGACTCACACCTCCATACGGCACACATTCAAGGCTTCATTTCATGCATGAATTACACATGTCAGGTTCTCTTACTCTCATGCTTGGCATGGATCCCATATAGATCCCACATGTCACACTTTATGCATGTCACACTTTCCACATGTCAAACATGCATGTGTTCTCTTGTCCATTTGTCTTTCATGCATTCTCCTTCTCTCCCATTTACACACCACACGTCCTCCATGCACTCGCTTTTTCACGTCAACACATCATGCATTCCAATCACACATTTGTCTTCCTAAAATACCCTTACACTTGTTCTATTACCACTTAACATATCCATGCCCATTTTAGAAAATTTTTTTTGTCACTAAATTTTATTCTACTTCGTAATACAGCTTCATGTTAATTCCGATTCGAAAATCATTTTCGATCCATCCAAAAATTTTATTGTAATTAAATCAACTTCTCTGGAAATTCTACAGAAATCCAATTACGCATCCGGATCCAGTCACTTTTTATTATTTTATTTCCGTAAGTTTCAAAATTACTTTCTATCATTCCAAGGATCATACTATAATTTGATCTATACTTCCGGGTACTTTAAATTACCTTAATACTCCATAAATAATTGAAAGGTCATTTTCGTCCAATAAGTTTCGGATCACTTATAACTTATCCGGATGGACTTAATTTTGATCCTTTTCAGTTTTCCTCAACTCTAATACTCATTTCAAAACTTTTGCTTTACGAGATCTACTTTTCAAAAATTATTATTCATACGAACACTTTCCGTTTGGAAACACTACTCACTGGGAAAAATTTTATCTCACGAAAGAGGAGGATATTTTCATTTCCTAAAAGTCACTATTCACTTAAAAATACTATTCACATGGAAGCCCTATTCATCTGTGACATTATTCATTCGAAAATACTATTTATTCGAAACTCACTATTTTAGAAATTTTGGGTTTTACAAAAACCTTTCAGTTGGATTAGATATCTACTGGAGGGTCACCGTGAAATTACCGATGAGCTACCGATAGTACAAAAATAGAGGTATAAGAATGAGGCCCGTCAGTTGGATCACTTTTCGGCCAACCCACATGGATATAGCTCAAGCTTGGACTATGCCAACCAAGTTACTAGGATGTACAACTAAGACATTCATTGGTCCATAAACCTAAGTTGACCACGCCAAGCAACCCCTAGCCCTAGGTTGGTGCTTCATGGGCTTAGGGATTTTTTGTCACTACAATAGTACTATTTTGGTATATGTAATAAAACTCTGTCATATGTAATAAGTATTTTGGTATTTGTAATTTAACTTTTCTATGTACTATTTACTTTAGTATTTGTATTTAAGAAATTTGTGTTGAATATGAATTTTATATTGATAATTATGTGGATGTAATGTTATATTGGAGTAAAAATTGAATTATTTTAAGTTTAAAATTTTTTTGTCTATATATTTGTTTTTTAATATTAATTATGTAATTTATTAAAAATTTAATCAAGTCAAATGGGTCGAATTCAAGGTAATCTACCCCAATCAGATTTGGGCTTAGGGTGGAAAGTAATGACTCATTCAAGACAAGGGTCGAGTTTAAGGCACCCTACCGAAAAAACCAAGTCGAGTTTGAGATAAATTGATTCAACTCTTATTCGACTCGTGGACAACCCTAATAGAGTGTCTTTTGATCATTTTACTCAAACTCTAGTCAACCGTTACAATTAATAGAGTTTGACTTATAGAGTGGCGGTTTTATGTAATTTATAGAAACTTTAATCCGTGTGTAATAAGTGAACGTCGGTCCTATGCAATTTGCTCAATTTTAAATAAATAAATAAATATAAAATAATTATTTTTTAATCAATATTATAAGTATTAACTTTTCAAAAATAATTCATATAAATTATATTAAAATAATTTTTAAATATATTATATTAAAATGAGATAAAATAAAATAAAAGTAGTCAGTAAAGGGGTTTGCCTCATAGAAGGCTTTCCAGACTTTATATAAGCTAAGGATTGACTTAAACCGATCCTGCGTACTAACAAACATAGAACTCATTGAATTATTAATGGGCTTCTATATCAAACAGGCCCTCAAGCTAGTGTTATTACACTAGAATTAATGGGTTTTGTTGAAAAATGACCTTATTTTGATGACCCAATCGAAAAACAATCCTTCTTTTTTTTATTCTCTGCAGCATGATCCTTTTTGGACCAAAATACCCTTAATAGTGCAGCTAATTACCACTGACCCATAGCTTTTCTCCCGTGACCCACCCCATCTCTCATTCATGGTCTCTCCCTTTCAAACTTTTTTCTCTCATTCTCTCTCTAAAATTCCCTAACCCATTGACATTCTCATCCCTCCTCCACCCAGCCGACGTGGTGCTCTCACTGTCGACGATCGCAATCCCATGGCGGCGCCTAATAATCCCAAGTGGGCGTAGAAGATTGTAACTCTGCCTCCTCTTCGCCGAGGCTGCCATCTTATTACCCCCAAGGTCACCTCCACCTACACATAACCCTAATCCCATATGTTTTTCTCTATCTTTTTTCATTTATGTGTCTGTTTATTTTTTTCTTGGGAATCAGATAATCAAGGAAATTGGACAAGACTTGTCGGAATTCAAATGCGGCCTTGCACATCTCTTTCGTGAGTACTTGTTCATGTACATGTATTATTGTTATTATTTGATGTATGTAATCTCTTTAATCTTGTAAATTGGAATGGGTGTGATTTGATGTTTCAGTTCAGCACACGATTGCTTCTCTTACTATTAACGAGAATTACGACTCCGATGTTCGAGACGATACTGAGACTTTTCTCAACAAAATAGTTCCCGAGGTTGGTTTTTATGATTTACCCGCACCACTAGCGTTGTCATTGTGTAGTTTATAAGGTTATTTTTTGTTTTATTTTTCAGGGGAGATCTGTACCTTGGAAGCACACCCTCGAAGGTTAGTTTCCGATTACTTTTTTCAATATCACAAACAACTTTAATTTATTCACAGATTACCGGAGCATGTCCAGTGCTCTTTTCATGGTGTGGATAACAAATATGACATCAATTTGATTGCTGGATTTTTATTTATATGGTAATGATTTGTTGGTGTAAGGTGTTGAAGTCTTACATTTTAGGAACAACTGTTTAGCAATGTTTATTATTTAAGGAATAAGATAAGATTCGAAAGCAAGTTCATTTCCTCCTTTTTGGACCTATTAATATGTATTATTTACTATCTTCTGTGAATCGTCCCAATTTTTTCTTGTGAAGTGTATATTGTGCAAGGTTGGAAAATTAATCTCCTTTCGAAATTCTTTTTAACCATGGGTATTCATGGTGTTTTTGGAGACTCCTACAATGGTTTGAAATCCTCATTTGAATCTAATTATGGGAAATTTAAGACAAGGGTTTTACTTATTTTTTCTCTGTGGTTTCAGTTAAGCTTTGGAAGGTAAATTATGAAGCACTTGATTGATTCTTGTTTTCATATGAACATTGTCATTCATTGATAAGTTTCCCGGGTGATGATTTTTCAAGCTTTGTAACTTTTGCAGGCCCAGATGACATGCCACCACACATTAAATCATCAATGTTTGGGTGCACTCTCACGTAGGAATTCTCATCTTCATAGTTTAGAACTGTTTTTTAGCTCAAAAATTCTGGTGCGTGATTTCCATTTACCTAGTCATGTGCAAGATTCCAATAACAGACAGCAAGCTAAATATGGGAAATTGGTAGGTGTGTAAGAATTGTTCAGGGCCTGTTGAATTCTCAATTCAAATAAAGTTCTCTTTCTTCTTATTAGAATTTATACAAATTTTTGAAAAGGAAAATGTTTAGGACTAGTTCAAAATTTACAAACAATAGAAAAAGATTTTCTATGAATTTATAACCCGCATAATATTTCCAAATACTTTAAATAATGTTTAAGTCTTTGAAAACTATTTTTGGATTGTGAATCAGATATCTAGTTTTTCTTCCATGGCCAATAGTTAATATTCAAGTAAATAGTTTGTGTTTCAAATATTTACAGGTATGTATTAAAATTTATCCTTCATCAATCTAGTTTGACTGCTCAGCCCATAACGAATTACCTTGTATCACTATCAACTGGATTCTTGTTCATTTAGCTTGCAGGAGACATGAACAACTAAAGCTACACTTCATTTATTTATCTAGTAGGGCTCAAAGCATCGACTTATGTGATTACTTGATCAATTTGCTTCCCACCAGCGCAACTTGAAATAACTTATCCGCTACAACATGAGGCTCTATTTATTCATTCATATTTTCTTACTGATGCCCAAATTCATTTGTACTTTGGACTTGAAATTTCTTAATAATTTGGTTTAAGAACCTTGTAAAGAATCTAAGTTGTAGGATTGATAACATCAAAGGTTAAGTATGATCAAGTTCAAAAGTATGGTTTTTTGATCATTTTTTTTTTATTTAATGTGAACTAAGAAATGATCTTCGTGGTTTGTTTAAATGAGTATGTGAATGGCATGTTACGGTGGTGCAATTGTATCCTCTGTTCTTGTATTGAATAGATATTGCTTGAATTGAAGTTTTCATCCTTGGTTTGTGCTCTTTGACTTTAAGTTGACAGGGGAGACTTCTTTCTCGACAAGGTGACTTTGCTGCTACCGCCAAAATATATGAGAAAATTCTAGAATTAAGGTATGCTTGTGGAGAGTTGTTCCTTTATGTAATTAATGTCAATATTCTGCCTCTACAATTGGTGGCTACATAAATGCATTATTTTGTTCTTTGTTTGTGTTGGAAGCCCATTTTATTATATAAAATGGAAATATGATTTATTTATCTCTCATTTATATCTTTCACTCTACTCTATTTGTTTTTGTTAGTACTTTTTGTTCAAGCTTCGTGGCCCTTTATAAAATTGTTCGCAATGTTCTGCTGCATTACTAGCAAAAAGAGTGATATATCTGCACATTGTTTTGCATCGTTTGATAACTGCTATATCATAAAGGAGAAGAAATGAACTTTGCTTGGCATGGAATTGAATGCATGACAATTTTATAGTAGAAATTTAGGAATTTTCTTTTCCAAAGTTATATCACGAAAGAGAAGAAGAATTGAATGCATGCCGGTTTTATGGTAGAAGTTTGGGAATTTTCTTTTCCAACGTTATATATGGGCTGTACTGGTATGTTATCAATTGCTCTCTGTACCAGAAGAAAATTACTGTAATTAAGTAATTTTGTTTCTTGCTAACCTATAGTTTGGCGAAGTGTTTGAGATTTAAGTGGTTGAATGAATGAGGATGAAATGAAAATGAATGCATGACAATAATTAAGTAGATTGTTTGTTCAACAAAAGTTTGTCATAGTTGATTACCATGAATATTTCTTCTTCTCTAATTATGACTTACTTACGTGTGTCTATTTTTGGATATTTTAACTTTGACAGAGCATATCGAAAGAAACTATTGGTAGCCTGAATAATGATATCGCATGACTGCAGATGCAGGTAGATAGGGTAATTAAATTCAGTTTATTATCATTTGGTTTCCCATATTTGAATCTAGCAAATTGCATGTCAAGTGAATTAAAAGAGGCCATTATACAGCATGATTCTCTATTTGTTCTGATATGGAAATTAAAACCAAGTCTGGCAGGTGACAGAGTTGGAAGAATCTAGGATTAGTCTCTTACAAAAAAACCAACAACTGGCAGAACATGCATCTAGTTTGCAGTTACAGCGTCAAATAGTCATTGTTCGTTTATTGGTAGGAGAAATTCCTCAGAGGACTGTTTTCATATAGAAGGGCATGGAAAAGGCTTTGACACCATATTTTGAGCTGACAAATGTAAGTTTCAGTTTTTTTTTGCTATAACCATTGATTTTAATTCTTCATCCACCAAACATGGTTAACTATATTTTTTTATTTCAATTTGGCATAACTTGACTATGACAAGAAGGTAAAATTACTTGTGTTGTGGCTATTTGCCTTAAATATAGTAATTTCTTCATTGGTTATATCAATATTTTTTCATGTTTTCGTAACAATCTCCATGTCAGTTGAACTCTGTTTGTGTGGTGCAATTGGTGTAATCAATGCAACAGTGCATCATGCAAATGGTTGGATGGTGTCGAAGGAGATAGGAGACATCTACTCCAAAAACAAACCCCAAATTGCATTCAAGGGTAGGATTGCTTTCGGAAAAATGATCATGCACAATGAGGTCATGTGTGCCCTTCGCTTCCCACCAAACTCCCACAAGGAAAAAGTAAGCACTGAGAAGAGGAGGGAGAGACAATAGCAAGAGCAACAGCTCGTAAAACATATTGATGAGGACTGTATCGTACATGCACTTGTATTATGTGATCATTTGATACATGAACGATTTTAATTCCATTTCATGATGAGTTGATTTTGGATAAGTAATTTTATGAAGCAAGTTTCAAAATGACCATTTCTACTTCTATTTGGTTTACAAGACACACTTATCAATCTAATCTCAATCATTATATTGATTTCATTGAATAAATGTTTATCCTAACCTCCATTATCCAATAAAGGTTGTTAAGGGTCTTTCTTACATGATTACTGACATTCACAATATAATTCAGTTGGGAAATTAGACTAATGAATTAAACAATGAAAATATGAACAAGAAACGAAAAATTTATTAAAAAAAAAAAAAAAAGAAGAGAAAAATGATGACCCCAACTCCCATGTTGGGAATCCGGTCGTGGAAGTTGGGATCGCAACCTGCAATCTATTGTGATTCCAATAAGAAGGTTGGCTATCACAACCTACGGGTAGGGATTCACAACCTATAGGTTGTGATTTGGAACCTATAGGTTGAGTTTGAGATGCTTAACCTTGAGTTTGAGATTCACAACATGCAGGTAGGGATTTCCAACATGAGCTTCATTTGATCTTGACTTGAAGGTAGGGATCCCAACCTCTAAGTTGGGATCAAAACCTTGAGGTAGGGATCCCAACTTCGAGGTTGGGATCAAACCTGAAGGTATGAATCCCAACATCAAGGGATGATCCCAACCTTTAAGTATGGATCCCAACCTCCAAATTGGGAACAAAACCTGGAGGTGGGGATCCCAACCTCCAGGTTGGGATCAAACTGCAGGTATGGATCCCAATATCAAAGGATGATCCCAACCTTAAAGTAGGGATCCTAACCTCCAGGTTGGGATCCAAACCTGGAAGTAGGGATCCCAACCTCCAGGTTGGGATCAAACCTGGACGGATCTCAACCTTAAAGTGGGGATCCCAACCTCCAGGTTGAGATCAGAACCTGGAGGTAGGGATCCAAACTTCGAGGTTGGGATCAAACCTCAAGGTATGGATCCTAACATCAAGGGATGATCCCAACCTTAAAGTAAGGATCCTAACCTCTAGGTTGGGATCCAAACCTGGAGGTAGGGATCCCAACCTCCAGGTTGGGATCAAACCTGGACAGATCCCAACCTTAAAGTGGGGATCCCAACCTTGAGGTTGGGATCAAAACTTGGAGGTGGGGATCCCAACTTCCAGGTTGGGATCAAACTGGAGGTATGGATCTCAACATCAAGGGATGATCCCAACCTTAAAGTAGGGATCCAAACCTGAAGATAAGGATCCCAATCTCCAGGTTGGGATCAAACCTGGACGGATCCCAACCTCCAGGTTGGGATCAAACCGACTCCCTTTGTTACCATTAAGGGTATTTTTGTCCATTTGAGATTTCTTTTAAGAATAAAAAATAAAAAGGTTAGTTTTGAAGTTGACTATTCCAAATGGGCTATTTTATGCGTTTTCTCAAAATTAATTAATGTCTACAAGTAGGTAAAATGAAGTTTTGTAAGATCCAATTCACAAGTGCTCCAAAATGACATATCATGCCCTTCCAGTTAAGAATAATTACTTGAAACTATCATCAGCCTCAATCTTCACCTTCAATACGATCCTAACATTTTACTAGAAGAATAATGTTAAATAATAATTCATGTTCAAATGATGTATTTATACGGGATAGTTTCAATGTTTAATAATAATTCATGTTCAAATGATGTAGTTATACGAGATAGTTTCCAAATAAGGCAAACTTACTTTGAAAATTTTCTGTTAGTGATGGAATAGATATAATTTTAGAGGTTTCTAGAAGGTGAACAAACTTCAAATTAATAATGGGATGATTTGAACTATACATTGCATGCCTATTTATAGTCCTAGAAAATATAAAATAATATAATTGTAATCATTACTATTGAAACAAAATAAAACTCATAGATGCATGAAACTAGGCTTAAAATTGCTTATGAAGGTGATTGGTTGCCTCTCAAATTGGTATGAAATTTGAAAAGTAGGGGTATAAGGGAAACAGGTGCAAGTATTCATTTGAACCTACTCATGCATTATGTAATATAAGAATTATCAATATTACATAAAACATTAAATGATGTAATGATTAATTCGTAAATCACAACTCATATATCACATCATTTGAATATAAATTTTAATAATTTTTTGGCTTATTTAACATTTCTCTTACTGGAAACGCCAAACCTGATGGTGTACTACGTCATTTCATCATAAATCAATCAAGAAAAATGTTAAAGTTCCCAATATTTTCTTGTGCATAAGCACTTCCGTAATAACAACTTACTTTTCTCCAAACGAGTTTAGCATCTTGGATTACCACAAATACTAACTAGAACCGATAAAAACGTGTACTCGCAAAGCTTATAAAAGGTGAAGTCCAAAAGCTTAAATCAACACAGGAGTTACATAAACAAGTTAGGCCTTGATGCCTTGTATGTCGTCTTGAGCTGTCTACTAGGTGGCCTAACTTTCTTGGACACCAAGAGGAACTTGATTTTAGAGTCGTGGAATTGCTTAGTGCTCTCCCTCTTGCAATCCTTAGCTGGTAGGGTGGCTGTCTTGATGATTTGAATGCATGGAGACCTTACTCGGTGACGAGAAGCCATCTCAGTATACATTTGTTCCACCGCACCATTCAGAGTGGTGTCACGATATGCTTTGTACATGTTGTGATACCCAGTTCGGCTTTGATATCTCAACCAGATGCCATAGTTCTTAATTTTGGTAGGGTTTTTCTCAAAAATCTGCAACGCAAGTTAAAAAAGATGACGTCGATGTGAACTTTTAATGAAGTATTGAATAAATTTCACGATTAAATATATAGCATTCTTACATATTCATGAAGTAGGAGGGAAGAAAGCCAAAAAGAATAAAGGAAAAAAGATGCAAGACATGAATGGAACCATTATCGTAATTTGACTGGACACAAATGATAAAGGGCACTGCAATCTGTCCAAACCGATGTATATTATAGTTGTCAAATAATGGTTTCTTAATTTCTTTCTCTGCCAAAGAATATCAGACAATAAAAATTGGCTATTACCATCTTTCCGTCACCCTTCAATCCTATCCATCAAACCAAGAAATCACAGTATAGATTTGATGATTTTTCTTCTGAGTCATACTTACCGAGAAAGTACACTGAAAACAATTGGTTGTATGTTGGAGCACCACATCATCATTCTCACTCCAAATCAGAAGGTAGTCATCAAGTCCTACGATGAAAAGGAACTCTTAAAAATAATTCATTGCTTTCAATTTATCTTCTCAATAGGCATGATTACCAAAAGAAGAATCACCACGCCAGCAGTATTAGTCTATCAAATTCACAAGAGTGCAAAAATATATATATATATATATAATCAACCATATAACAATCCATAGTAATTCATAACTTGATCTATATATGCCTTTTTTCTTGGATGCAAAAAATTAGCCACCATCATAATGCCCTTTATATAGTGTACTAACTTAAAACCAAGGTCCTAATATTAATGCATTAATGCACACTACAATAAACGCATTAAGTGGAAGGCTAGGTCAAGTTACTAGAGTTTTTTGCATCCAAGCGAGGAAAGCCTTTTTTTCCTTAATAAGGGAAGGGAAAAAAAAAAAAAAACTTTTAAAAGTTCTTTAATGCAAAACTCGGTTATGTACCAGCATTTTGACCAACTATTAATAGTTTATATGATCACATATGTGGTTATATCAAACATTTGAACATGCATCATATCAGTATCAATGATTTCCCCTCCTCTTTTTTCTTAAACAAACCTTGTTTGGAATTAGTTGTGATCTATCGTTACATGCAACTATCTCTACCAATTTAAAAGCTTGCTATGCCTAGAATATTAGCCTTAATGTGGTGGAAATCTATCCAACCAATGACCAATTTTGTCAAAAAATAACAATAACATAAGGGAAGAAGAGAACTCTTCTTTTGGTCTAGGGGTGACATCCAGCACAAAGATCAATTCTCTTCCCTACAAAGCCCTTCTAGTGGATCCAATTCATCTCCTCTGGCCCTAGCCTAATAGCTCATGTCAAGCATGGCCTTGATTTTATTGCTTTAAATTGAAGGGAAACAAAATATTTTTTATTATTCTTTGGCATGAAAGATAAAAATCATTAGTTCCTCGAGGCCTTGAAAACATTTCTATCACAAATATAAATCCTTTTAGAAGAATTTAAGGATGTTCTTAACAACAAATTAATGCGGCATAGGCACACCCAGGCCCTAGTTATGCTGCTTCCATTGAAAAAAACCTAGGTAACCCGTGACCAGCCATGATATACATATTCTAGATCAAAGTTTATAAGAATACTTTGTCGTTTAATGAGCTACATCATCATCATGTATTTGACATTATGAATCAAAGAAGTCATTATAAAGAATAACGTCATAAATTTTATATAAAATTAGATAATTTAAATGAAATTAAATACTCCTTAAATAATCATTGTTATATAGTTGTTATGGTTCTTCCAATTATAAAGGTGCAAACTACATCCAAATGAGTAGGAAGAAAGGTTTAATTGAGAAAAGGAGAAAAGGAGAAATGCAAGGTGAAAAAAACTATATATATAAATACATAGACAACGCTTATCAAGTTAAGGATCTTGGAACTTAGAAAAATCTCCAGGATCTGCTTACGAACTTTGTGTTAGGGTTTGTGCCTTAAGAGCTTATAATTTGTAAACGTTTAAATAAATAATAAATAAAATATTTTATTTTATTCAATTTATATGCATTTACAAAATATTTGCTTCATATAAATATCATAAAACATCCTTGATTACTGATGTAATCTCAAACTAAGTATATCAGTGTTATATACGAGCGGATTTAGTTTGAGATAAGTAATCTAAAGAGTCCGTAGAAAGCAAACGAAGCTGGATACTTTATTTATGGTAAATCTACAATTGCGATCCATTTCCTATTTGGTATAATAGTCTTATTCGAGTGATAGGATCTGACTCGGATTCCCTCTAATGAACCCAGCGGTCCTACCGGGCACCTCACGGAAGAAATCTAACTATCAAGACTCAGAAGAATGCCATGAAGCGAACCCATAACTATTATACTTTGCTAACACATGAATCATATGTTTAAAAATTCTCTCTCTAAAAGTTTTCAAGTAAATAAAAATGTAAATTAAAGCATCATCCAAATATCTGAAACATGCATACATTATCATAACTTGGAAAGTTTATAAATTTTGTTCATAATCAAAAATTCGCACAACACATAATTAATATCCAAATCACAATGCTAATAATGAAATTTTGTAGTGTCATCGGTTGTCTTGGCCCACAAATCAGGACGAGGCAGTGTGATACCCTGGTCTCCTATTCCTACATCTGGGAAGTTTTTATAACATAAAACTAAAAACATTATGAGTTACATCTAAATTTAATTTTTGTAAAATTTTACCTCCCGAAAAAAAAAAAAAAAAAAAAACATTTTTGAAATCATTTTTCTTCAAAACAATTTATATTCTAAAAGTTGGGTTTTATAAATTTTATTTTAAAATTTCAAAAGTTTTACTAAATTGGTTTCATAAAGTGCTAAAATAATTTCATAACTTTCTAAAATATTTCTAAAACATTTTCTTTCTAAAAGTTGCTTTAATGGTATGTTTCTCTTTTTAAAAACTGCACTAATAGGGAAGCTACAACCACATGAGTGGTTAGACCAACTCCGCTTAGTGTGGGGGTCACGTGGCGTAAAAGCTAGCATCGCACACCGTGACAAAGCTACAAAGACATCTCGTTACTACGTGACGAAACTACCGTCGCACACTGTATAGCGAGATAATACCCCACAAGTGTAGAGGGCGACACAACGGACATGACAAACTCGATCCCCCGATGTTAGCAAGACTAGCCCTCCCAACACTTGCTATACACTATGGGATATACCGGTCGGATCTAAAGCTACAAGGTCTATCTATAAACTTGGGTCATTCCACTAGTTTTTGAAAAATTTTCTCTTTCTTTTATTCAAATCAAATTCTCTTTCATGCTATAAACATAAAAAGTACTAAAATATTGCATACCATCTTATAAATAAACTATTTATTTTCATACTAAAATATAAAAATATTTATAAGCTAAAGCAAATAATGAAAAGCTATAAATTGTTGCATGATAGTCTACAAATTATTTAATAAAACATTTGCACACTCACTGCTTGCTTCCCAGTTCACTTGAATCACGTTTGTTTCGACAACCTCTTCAGCTTGTCTTCTCACCTACACTTAATCACAAATTGAAATCTCCATTCAGCTCGTAGAACACTTCAATCCCAAGTCATTCCTACTATTTCTACAACTTATAATTTTCACCCAAATTGCTACAGACTGTAGTGCTGCCAGTCCAGCTCGAGTTGTGAGCTTGCATAACTCACCCCTTTCAGCGAGCTCTCACCTCCTCCAACTCAGCCCATCTTGCAAGCATCTACTAATCCAGTGAACTCACTTAGCTCACCTTTTTCAACGAGCTGCTACCTTCTAGTTCAACTCGATTCGCAGGCCCAGCTTAGCTCGCAAAGCCTTAATCTAGCTCGAACAGGCATTAGTAAGGGCTTGTGATCTTACCCAGCTCGCTCTTTGCGAGCTTACACTCCAACCCAGTCCAGACAGGTGAGATGGGGAGCAACAGGCGTAGCTTAGCTCACTCCCCAATCGACCATCTTGACTAGCTAAAAATGGGTGGAGGGCCTTCACCAGCTCGCACCTCACGAGTTCCTGCCCTAACTCACGCAACTTATTTCTCACACCTTTTTTTCCAGGTTTTACATTTTACATGCCCATTAACACACTCTGACCTCATTTATTTTACATGCATACTTTCACAACATTTTATCAGCTTTATCACTTCAAAATCAGGTCGCAACCACAACAGGTTATGCGAAGGAAACCCAATCATTCTAAACCACAGTCAATCTACTATGGATCAGCATAAATTCTCAGCTACTTCACTTACCAGATTTCTCCTTGCTTTCTTGCCTTGCTTTTCCACCTATTTGTTGCTTCAAACTCCAAATCTATATACAAAAATCTCATAAACACATGTGTAGACCATGATTGTTCTTAACAGACTTCTCACTCAAAGTAAAACCATGAAAATTCGTCCTTACCATTTGGTCCTTACCAAATTTGGTTCCTAAACCCGTTATTCACCTTCTGGCAGCTTGATTTCCTCCAATAATGGCAACGTTCAGGCTTAGAACAGTTGCAAATCTGCCCTACTTGCTTTTACCAACAGCTCTTTCTTTCTCTATTTCTCTCCAGATTTTTCTTCTTCTCTGTCGGCTCACTCACCACTCACACATTTATATAGGCATAGGTTAAACTCGTTTTTTATCCTTAAACTTCCTTAAAATTATGATCTCACCATTTTCTAGAGAATACTTTTCCCACATGTCATTGTCCTTTCACTTTATTTATGATTCTGTCATTCTTATAAAAATATTTTATTTTACACCAATTACTCTTCAACTTTTTCTAATTTAAATTTACTCCCGATCTTTCCAAGAATTCTATAAAATTTTTAATTTAATCTCAAAATACTTTAAAATCCTTTTTATTATTTTATAAATAAGGTATATGAGTACAATACCTCATTCCGTACATATATACAGTAATAGAATCATGAAAGGGTATTACACCAAGACTGTTCATGTGGTGCCATAGAAATGGAGGCACCTTATATAATAAAGATTATATAAGACTGGACCACGATAAACATGAGTCTCTAATTAATATCTGTTAAACTTAAAGATTTATATTTATCAACTAGATGATCATATATGAATTGATCTTAATCTTGAGTGTATTATGGACTCCTGCTTATTGAGTTATATCCTTTGATTTACATGGGTGAGATCGATGTAGATGCTCGATCAATAACTTCGTACTTTAGGGATATGATTTAGTAAGTAGTTAGGAATATTCTATACAATAGTGGAATCCATTCTTTCTTGCAGGAAGTAGAGAAATATTTCCTTTAAGGGTTGATTCAGGTCTTGAACAATAAGAGCGCTCAACTTTCTATTTATATGTAAACAGAAAGATAAATTTATAAGTTATTATGTATATATTGTTCGTTAGAGAGTCAATGGTACATAAAGATCAAAATATAATTAGAGGGGTACAACGGACATTTTGACCTAACTCTAATTATGAACTATTTGTGGATGGTCAAATCATATGTAATGATTATATCAATGGACACTGAAAAGTTCAGATTGTATAAAAATATCTGCAATTTTGAAAGTACAATCTTAGATTTTTAGTGGAGTAACTCTAAGATTAATAATGATGAATTATTTAATTAAAGAGTTTAATTATAAATTTCGATATTATTAGAGCTCAAAACTATAGGTCCATCGGGTTCCTTTAATAGCTCATTTTATTATAAGAAATGTATATATAGAATATTGTAATTGGATCGTCCAATTATTGTTGTTACGTAAGTAGCAAAATATGTGTTCACTTGGTATTTGAATAATATTGATTGTTTAAATTATTAATTGAGAATTGATAATTATTTAATTAATTTTATAAGAGGTTTTAAATTCGATTCCTAGTTGTGACTAAGTATAAATTAATTAGGAATTAATTAGAGGTCACAAGTTCGATTTCAAAATATAACATGAATTAATTTTAAATTAATTATATTATATGGGGCAAAAGTTTAATTTTAATAAACATGGGGTTTAGTATTAATTTTGATTAATTAAAACCCTAATTATTGCCTATAAAAGGAAAAGAAATAATTTTCTTTTCTGATGTTTTTGGTTATACGTGTGTTTGAGAAACAGAAAGAAAACAGAGAACAAGAATTTGTATTTTTGTTCTCTGTATAACTAAAAACAAACACTCACCTCTTACAAACATTCATTTGATTTTCTTTTTAGAAAAAAAAATCAAAAATAAGTGAGGACGGTTCTATATAATTATGCTCACTCACTTGTTTTTTGGTGTAGAGACATATCAAGGAATGCAAGGTGATGAACAATCCACAGAGATCAATACAAAATGTATAAGATTCGATTTTTATTTAATTTTATTATTTAATTTTACTATTTTATGAATTCTGGGTTCTTGAGTTTTATAAAAAAAAATTTAAAACTCGGTATTCCGCAAATTCTCAATTTTTAACAAAAAAAAATTGTTGTCTTTTTTTCCTTCACTTTGGATTTGATCCAACTGCTTCTGAAGTTTCAAGCACTTAAAAAATAAAAAATATATATACAAAAAATAAATAAAAAGAAAAACACACTACCCTAAGAATGAAACTTTGCATTTAATACCAATAACAAAACAAACTCCCATAGAGTTCACAAAGTCAAATAATATTGCAACTTGCTTCTTTTCAATATTAACAAACAGATTTTAAGAATACTTGTGTCTACCAGATGATAATTTTACATAGATAACATACAACTGATAAGACTACAAGATATACATGTCGACATTGATTTCTGGTCTATGAGAGTTCACAGTCCAATACCTGCAATCAATGTAAAGCAAAACGGAAAACACAAGAAAAGTATAAGGTAGAGAGAATATGAACAACACAAAGAAGATTTTTAACGCGATTCAACAAGTGTGTCTATGTCCACGACTGTTCCTCTCAATAATTTTGCAGAGAAAACAGTATAATATTGTATGTGTATGTCTATATTTGTTACAATGATTCAGCCTCTATTTATAGGAAGAGATGGTTATAATTTGAATTGAAATAAAATAGGAAAAGAATCTCACATTAACTACACTTCCTAATCAGTTATCACCGAATCAGGTAACTACTCCGCAAAATCATGGATCACGTTTACCGAGTTTGAATTTGAATTTATTTCCAATTCTGACAAAAGAATCACGATCAATTTGGGTTACTGTTGGAAGATTTCCTCATTTGAACTGGTTTTTGTGCGAGCTGTAAACTGCATTAGAAGATCTTTGAGCTGTATCTCGCTGAACGACGAGCTGTGCATAGTACGAACTGTATAATACCAGTAACGATCTGTAATATTGTTGTGATGCGAGCTCGTTGGTGCGAGCTGTAGAACTCGCATAGGCTGGGCATTAATAAATCGAGTCTTGTCTGTTAGATTACTTCATTAGGTTGACTTATTGAGCTTCTATCAGGTTTTTACCAACCTATTTATTGAATTCGAAAAATATCCATAACAATACATAATCTCATAAGAAATGCTATGACTAATGTCCAGATGAGAGATCATGAGGCATAGCAAAAAAGTTGCAATAAAATGTTTCATATGGTATTCCCCCAAGACGCAGATATAGTGCACATAAATAACAAATCAATAACTTGTAGGTCAAGAATGGGTGGTAATTTCACATAAATGTGAAGTTCATAAAGTGGTCAACAATTTTAGTGATAAAGAATAGAATGATTATCAATCTCCTATTTCTATTTACTATAAGTGTTAAAAAGGCTTCGTCACTTCTGCTCGAATAAATAAAAGCTCTTTTTGTTATTGATTTGAACGAACATCGGACCACTAATTGGTTCACATTTCGTGCAAACATGCATGCATACGACCAGAATTTTGACAAAATGCAAACACTCACTTCCTTTTTATAATTAGATATATTGTACTCCCTTGATATAAGACAAATTAGCCTTAAATTCCGTAACTACCAAAGTATGCCACGACAAAAGTTCTAATAGACACCACAAGAACGTTTAAATTATCCAAGCCAAGGTCAAAGATTAAGTAAAAGAAAATCCTCATAAACAATCATCTCTTCTCTCCATTAAGCTTCAGACGTCTACAATCCAAAGTAAAACCAATCTTCCAAACATCATTACCCTCATGCATCCCCATCATTCCGCAACAATTACATATTCTATAATTCCCAAGTTCATATGCAGTAGATCATGTATTCGATTGTACTTGTACGCAGTGATGATAAAAAGAATAACAAAGCAGCAGACCAACCAATTATTAAGATTTATACCATAAAATAAATTATAAAGTAAAAAAACAAGAAATGGGATTCAGTTACATACAAGCACCAGTAGATGTTGCACCTTATAGTTGAATAAAAAAATATTAAAACATATATAACAATCATGAATGTTGTTATGCCCGTTTCCTCGTCACAGGTGAAAATGGCTCAGAAGGCGAGTACAGTGCCAAAAGGCCTAGAAGGCCCAGCTTCTAGATCGCAGAAACAAGCTCGCCAGACACCGAGCTCGCTCTTATCTCCGGAACCAATGCCTTCTACCTCGCATCAATACCAAAGTCCATCTCGGCCTATCTTCAGATCGCTTGAGCAACCAGCTCGTTGAGGTCGCGTCAGACAGATTCCACCAACCTATAGCAGGTTCACTCCTAAGCAGTTTCGATTCATTTCCACGTCAAGTCGCCCCAGCATCCTAGCTCGACAACCAGATCAGTTCTACCTTGCCCCAGACTCTTTCTCAAGGAGCAATTGTCGGATCTGCCAAATCCCCTGATTTCACGCCGAAATCACCTATACAATTGTCAGGAAGCATTTAATGCAGCAGCCAAACATTTAATGAAAAGAAGACCTCTCCTGGTACATTAAATGCAGATATGCACGTGAATGAAATAATCATTATTTTTACAATAAATGCAGTATGGTTTATGTCAGGATTAGTTGAAATAACCATCATCTGTAACGTGTATAACACTCTTTCATATCTCCCCTTCTCTATAAATAGGAGAGATTTTTACTGTATCAAAGGTTAAGCACACTAGTATACCATCACTCTGCTGGAATTACCCCAGAGTGGCCCGTGGACGTAGGCGCAGTCGCCGAACTATGTAAAAATCCTGTGTTTTGCATTCATTATTCCCCCTCCTTTCTGTATTGATTGTTCCATTACTATCTCACCAACCACGACAAACATTCCTTCACCTTTATTATAACACATTAACCTTAAACATCCATTACTACACATTTATTACGGTTCTCATCATTTAATTATCCCGTTCGCAGTCTGGGCCCCTGAATCTCTGGGTCAACCGTTTCCGGACGTCGACAAATGTAATGTAACATTGGCATGTCTATGTCCAGCAGTGAAATATAAAGAGATTTTTTTATCATATACTAAAGTGGTATGTATGTATATACCTCATTGATTGCTAATATCTGCCCATTCCTCTTCTTCACCTTCTTTAACTTCCTCAGGAAGTACCTATACATGACAGAGAGAAAGAAACCAAATGATTCTCATTAACACAATAACCCAAACAACATTTGCAGAAATGACAAGAAGAGAGAAATGACAGACCAGAACTTGGATTTGGCGCGAACCTCGTTGGTGGCCCAGAGCTTCATTCTATAGATCTTGGGGTGGTCTTCATTTTCAGTGGGAAGAGCTCTTCCAACCACCTGGTATTGGTGAAATTGCAAACACACTCATGTCAGCTACAACCTCTTTTTAGAAACAAACAAAGTAGACTTGGAACAAGACTCACCCTGAAAGCACCCATTTGAGAGATAGAGGCCTACGAGGAAGGAGGGTTTATATAGCGGCGTTGGTTGGTACTGCCAAACCCTAACACCCTGTTAAGTTATACCTTTCTAGGTTAACGTTACAATAGTTCCTCTTGTTTGATAAATTCTCTCCTTCTTCACCTCATTTTTATAACATCAGTTTTGGCCCCAAATAAAATATTATTCGTTTTTAGGCCATTTGACAAATTTATTTTCAATTTATATTCCTAAATTACAAAAATAACCCTCAAGGAGGACTTGACAATTTTGTATGAAATATTTCACGTAAAATACTTTACATGAGTTGTTTACATAATCACTTAAAACATCTCATGTTAAATGTTTCATGTAAAACATCCCAAGCAAAATGTTTTACATGGTATACGACATGTCACGTGCATGTTTCTCATAAAACATCTCATGTCGCTCTTGGATTTCAATGGTTTCATAGAGGAAAGAAAGAACTCATGCCACTAAAGAGAGTCAAGGCATCATTGCCAATTGAAGAGGAACCTAGGCTAATGCCAATTGTTGTTGCCCCTCTGAAAACCCAATCCATGTAAATCTAATTTTTTGAAGCCAAGCACAATTGATCGGGTAGAGATCTTAGGTCGACGACGCTAGAGAAACAGATCACACTCATGATTTGGTCGGAAAACCAATTCGCACCTTGATTGGGTTTTCCAAAACCAAATTAAGCGATCACTAGTCCTTCCCATTTTGTTTGACTCCTGCCAACGGTTGTTCCTTGTCGTCCAACACCAATGATCTCACCCATCACTTTCTCTCTATAAAAATGGGATAAGGTGGATACTTCCTCTCTTTAGAAAGTTTTAAGAGAGGGGTGTCTATTGAGGAACCCTTTTATATTAGGGTATAGTGCTAATTGCAATGAAAATACTGTTAGATTCGGGACCAAAAATAAATTCTTAGTTTTGTTTATGATTAATTTACATAATTTCCACTTCTAAAATTTTTTATAATCAAGGTATGGAGGATACACAATTTTCATTTCTCTATTCATCACCCAAATTGAAAATGTGTCTAATCATTCATCAAAAAATAGTGTTCCAAAACTTGCTACTCGCTATTCGACCGACGATCTAGTGAGCAGCGAGCAATCGATAACTAAATGAGTAATAAGTAAGTACTCGAAAAGTACTATTTAGGTGGTAAATTATATTTTTTGAAATTTAAAAGCGTAAACTAAAATTTTTTTAAATTTCAAGGGCCATGAAGAAATTATCCTCACCATATATATAAACACACCACACTCAAAAGTCAAAACCCTCATATCTCTCTCTCTCTCTCTCTCTCTTCTCTCTCTCTCTCTCTCTCTCCCTTCTTCTCTTTCTCTTTTCTCCTCTCTCGTCACTCTTCTCTCTCTAACATCACCGTCGTCGTTGCCATTTCAATGAGTCGTCACCGTCGTTGTTGTCATTCCAATAAGCTATCACTGTCATCAAAGCCAAAGCCTATCCCTCTTCATCATCGCCGACCCTCTCTCTCTCCTCTGCATGATGGTTCAAGTCTCATTCTATACTGGTTCAAGTCTCTTTCTCTTCCCTTTCATGTCTTTGACACTATTTCCTTAAATCATGATCATCACCGCTATCTCTTTCCTTAAGTCGTTGCCATCGTCAAACTCTGTGAATGAGGGTTTCACTTGTTTGATTAGATTTTCATTTGTATAATTGTGGTTTATTTATGGTTGTTGACTTATGTATTTGTTTTGAGTGGATTTTAGCCTATGTTTTATGGTTTTTGGGATGATTTCTATCAATTTGTGATTGATTGACTCGCCGAGTTCGGTCAAGTTCGCTCGAGTTGGGTCGAGTGCCACCTTCGGTGAACAGCACCTCCAATTTGGGGGTTCTTAGTTCGACGAAACGTCGATCTGTGAGAACTTCATAAGAACTCAATGAAACTCGTCGAGTTTTTAAACCATGCCAAAAAATTCTCTTCCTAATTAACTTTACATTGACAATCATTAATGCAGTCATTTCAGGAAAAGAAAAGTTAAAAATAGGGTTAATTGTAACAACATACCCTAGGACTTTTCCTAAAGGAGATTAAACAAATTCATTAATAATTACGGACCCTATTTCATCAGTCAATGTTCTTTAGAATTAATAGTTGACTAAATAATGGAGAGTAAAATGGTTATTTTCTATAACAAAATGAAAAAGAAAAAATAGTTATTTTTTAATGGAATTATTATTTCGTTATTTAATAAATAATAATTTAAAAAACAAAAAAATAATAAAAACAAAATCAGATCCTCCATCTGACAAGATCAAATAGTAGATTGGTGTCCCCTTCTCTCATCCTCTAAAACCCAGAACGCTAATCTCTCATTCACAAAAAATTCAACAAAATTCATGAACACCTCTCAACCCACAAATGATGCATTTAAAAAAAAAAAGAAAAAAATTAAAAAGAAATATGAAAATATCCATATCTATTCCATCCATAATGGAAATCGCTCTATTAGATGGAACCGACACTCCATTTTTTTATGAAGCGATCAACTCCTGTCATTTCCTTCCATCCAAATCTTCAAACACTTTTCCTCAATTCACATTCTTCCTATTTTTTTCAAACTCATTTCTCCGTCTCTAATTTTTTTTTTTTTTTTTTTTTTGTATGCGTAAATGCAGAAACAAAACTGTTGTTCAATGTCAACTGTCAGGAAACTCATCTACATCCATTTTTATAAATTATTTTTATTGTTTAATTATCATAAACAATTTAAAATTAAATATCTTAAATATTGAGTGAATATGACTTTCTAAAATAGTTAGGGCATTTTAGACTTTTAACAATCAAACATTAGTAAATCATTACATTGGATAGAAACTTACTACATATAGGAGGGATGCAACAATTATATAGATTTGTTAAAGCATTTAAGAGAAAACTCAAGGTAAATTTTTGCAACCAAACCTTAAATTAAAAAAAAAAAAAATGTAAGATAGTTAATTTTCTTAACAAAATTGAGGAAAAAAAAAAACTTCATCACAATAGAGGATGTTACTATTGCACTATCTGATGGAACAAACTACTCCTCACAAAGAAGGAAATCATTCCTCCACCTAGAGCAAATGGAAGAGCAGCTCCTCCCATCTCTTTGAGCAATCAAATTGCTCATCTTCTACCCTCTTCTTTCCAATTAGATGCTCTTCTTTTGATTTTGCATTAAATGATATGAAAAGGTTTCCCCCCTCCAATTAGATGCTCTTCTTTTTGTTTGAATTAGATGCTCTTCTTTTAAATTATCATGTATTAATTATACATTATTTAAATGATTAAGGATTGAAATTAATAATTTTGCCCCTAAGTCATTAACTTTTAACAAGAGGACAAGTGAAAATAAGGGTGGTTTGTACAATTTTAAGTAAAAGGTCCATCTAGATGCAATTAGACTTAAATTGGAGTAAAATTTGTGCAATTTGCCCCTCAAAATTGTATTGTCTTTAAATCAATTTAACAATCCAAGATACACTATTCTTATCTTTTTGACATTATTGTTTTAAAACTATTACAATTAATTTGAGATTTGGGAAGGGAGGTAAGACCGAACCTGGTAACTGCAATGATGTAGATATGAAAGACATACTACCATGCCTACCATGCCAACCTATCTTGTTTTATTAATTTTTGTTGATCAATAAAAAATTATAAAGAATTTTTGTGAATATTAAAACAAAACTACAAGTATAAATAGGGCCCCAATTTCAGTTTGAAAAAGTATTTGAATATCTTGCATTTTCAAATATTAAACATAGTCAACTTAATATCTACATTGACCTCCGTCAAAGACAAGGAACCTATGATCAACATCTAAACTATTAATTTGGATTTGGGAAAATGGGAGTTATTCAATAAGTACACATTTATATGAGCTTGGTGTGTTTCCGTAGTGATGACAATTCTACTTGTCCTTACTTATCAAATAACAGTAAGGTTCGAAACTCATTAAGACTACAAATCATAACAAATTTTTCCATTAAAACGTCAGTTGACTCTCCTGATTTTAGAAGTAGTATTTTGGACTGCACACTAAGAAGATTATATTTATAGGTTTTGATAGTCATCTGATTTAGTGTCAACAGGTCCAAAAAAAAAAATTACACATTTATGTGATGTAAAATTCAAATTCTAGAGACTTTACACTATTTTATCATTATTAGTCGGAACATAAAATAATTAAATCGAAATGACTATCATTATTAGCCGAAACATAAAAATAATTAAGTCAAAACGACTATCATTATTAGTCGAAACATAAAAATAATTAAATCGAAATGACTATCGCAAAATTAACTCTCAATTTGAAATACACCCTTTTGCATGTTCCTATATTTGAATGCATGGTTCTCTGTTGTTATTAAATTAAAGAGGAAAAAAAAAAAACCTCTAAATTGTAGTAGACAGTACTGTAGAAACAATTTTGGTTGTGTTTGGTTAAACCGAAGCAGTAAAAGGGAAAGTTTAAGGTGGGGCTTGGACCAAGGTCTATTGGTGTTTCGGAGATCCAGCTTCACCAAATGACGTTGGAGTTGGACGGTGTTTACTTCATGTATTTATAGTTGAACCATTAACACCCCGCCAAACTCCCATTCAAATCCTGCTTTATCTTCCACAAAGTAAAACAGTGAAAGCCAAAAAAACAAAAAATCATTCTAGGATTTTTTTTTTTTTTTTAAATTACTAGGTGCAGACTAAAATACTATTGAAACTAGATAAGATGAGACTTTAAAGTACAATCCGGATTCCTACTCCCAAATACGGGAAAGGAATACCCACATAAAATTAGAAGACTACCTACAATTAATGAGAAAATATGGATTAAACCCATGACTTGGTGCATGAGTGAGGATGACTCATAAGTGGTACCACTCTATCAACCCTGCTTGGCGCTCTAGATGTCAACTAGCACCTTTATAATAGGAATTCAAATCCCACCTTTACTAATTAAATCCGATGTACTAATTAAATCATAAAATGTGAAAAATCCTTTCCCTATTATAGGATTTGTATTCTGTACTGTATTTACAATCATTTATCTCATCGAGTGATGTCGGATTTCCAGAAAAAGTATATAATCTGTTAATAAGAATATATGGGAGGTTTCTTTTGAAGTCGAATTTGATACAACTATAGCATCAAAGCTGCTCACACTGGAAGCATTCTTTACGTGATCATACATGGCAAATAAGCCCATTTCATGCCTAAAATATTCCTGCTTCCATGCTTGCTGTATGGTTCTCAGTTACTTATAATTAAATTCTGTGATGCTGCAATGGATGGCAAGGCTTATCTGGCCTAAACACTCCCACAAATCCTACCACACCTGAAAACGAACTTTGCGGCCAAAGACAATCCTGTGTGGTTACGACTACCAAGCATAAGAGGGGAAAAAAAAAAAAAATTCCAAAGACAACTAACAGAGTGAAATAACAACTAATGAGAAACATCATCCAACTTTAGCTTGCAAGTCTTCAATTAAGCCACGAGCTTAATTGCAGCAGAGCAACTATGTCATGATTTAATTAATTTATTCATAACCACAAAATTCACAGAGCATTCACATAATAACTGTTGTATCTATCTCCCGAGTTTTACATGCCACACATATGTTCTTTGAAGTGCAAAGATCCGGATTCATAAACAGGGTTGACACTTACAAATGGCATTGCAGTTTCCAAGGTTTGAAGCAGTACTGAACATTATTAACATCAAGACCTTATAATTGGCTTCACAAGATGACACAATGTTTCATATTCAGATATAATTTTAGCAGTTAAAGCACGAGTATGAATCTGTCTCCTTTTTACAAACTATACAACTACCAGTCATGAGTTCCTTTTGTCGCACCAAGAATAATTGCAACTGTAGCAAGAACAGCCTGCACATACAGCCATCAAGTTAGAGAATCACCTAAGAATTCTAGACTAAAAGATTAAAAGAAAACAGTCTTCACTTCTCCAGTTTTCTGACATAACTTATAAGAGTTTAATATATGCAAAATCAAAGTCGAAAGAGAATAACACGGTCTCATATTATATATCTTGACTGCAGTTTGTTCACATACCAGAACAAAATGCTAAACATGGAAAATCAGCAATAAAATCTGTCACTAGCACTCAATTCAAAAGCTTAAATTATTAGGCAAAGACCCAATTATAATATTTAAACACGTTACCACATCTTCATATGCAAGACTAATCTTTAGCCACATGATCCAAGCCCAATCACAGATGTAAACCTTAACAAATTAAGACACACACAAATGCAATTACCAGAAGAGGGGCAGGGTTGGTCGAGGATGGAGGGAAGCTTAAGCTGTTAGGAATTGACCCAACAAAAGTATTTAAGCACTCAAAAAAATTAAAAAATAAATAAATAAATAACTTCCACATATAATAAAATTTTGTATTATGATAATCAACAAACTGCTTTGGCTACAGGCATTCTTAATCAATCATCAACATGCTATCAGCAACTTAGAAACAATTTCCTTATTTATTTATTGTAAAAAGAATCACAAACATCATCAAATAGGATGGGTAAAATAACACAACTTATAATGATAAGAGAATTTGAGTAGCAAACAACACACCAGATATTAAACCTTCTTATTAGGGAACTTATACAGACTCTTTTACATGAGGGGACTCATTCAACAAAGATAATGTACACCCATTAAATCCACTATGCTGCCTAAAGCTTCCCTCAACAATATCCAGCAGCATTTAACCACTGGTTCTATGTAATTCTGTTAACTTAGTAAAAGAGGAAAGAGAGGAAAAGCAAGGATGTTTAAAGGCGGTGCGAGGAGTTAAACTTAGATAGCATAATATGTCCATTTATGGATTATAAAATGAGGACATTTCTTCCCATGCATGAGTTGTGTGTCAAATGCACGTCTTATAATTCAACATTGATGGATCTATATTATGCTTACACAATATAAGAAAATCCTAGGAAGTGTTTAGGGCTTATTGAGGTCCAGACTTAAGTCATAGGTTCAAAATCAGCGTGTTCAGCAGGGAACAGCAGCATGCTACCCTCGAAAGCAATAATCATCTAGGTTTCTTAATGATCCAAATTATTGCAAATAAAATCTAAGACAACTTGCCACTTGCCAGCCATAAGTTGATAGATAACCACATATGAAATGGTTTTAGAAATCGTATTGCTGGAATTATTAGCAATTTCCATTTATTTGAGATTTTACAATTACTAATTAATTTTTACTAGTTTTAGTTGATTTAGGTTTACACCTTTATAAATAGACCTCTCTACATTATGTGTCTTTTGGTTATGAGTTCATGAATTTATTAAGAAATTGAAGTTTATCCTCCTATTCTATCCCCTCTTTAATTCCTCTAATCTTCCTCCTTTTTTAATTTCTATTCTCTATATAACTAGTTGCTACACCATAAAACTTAATCACATTAAGGAAAGAAGCATAGCATAGAATAAAAATTGATGCTAGAACAGTTAATGATTCCAAAAACTAGGACAATGCTTTCATAAACAAAACTGATGTTCAAATTTGCAATTTAGGAGCGCATAGGTCTCATAAACATGAAGTACAAAGCCTAGGGTCAAAGCAAAGACAGGCAAAAGTCAATTGAAAGTAGATAATGAAAAACAGTATTGAAATCGGGAAAATTTCTTCCAGGCCTGCATCTGATTCACAGGTACAGCAGCTGTTTATAGTAAACTTGCTCTAATAAACCTCAAATTTCCAAGAGGCATATTTTCTTTGCACTCTCACAGAACCATAAACAAGCTATGCTGAGTCCATTACAAATATATATATATATATATATATATATATATAAGGGAAAAAAAAAAAAAAAAAAAAAAAAACCCCTAGGATATTATGTAAGACTCATCCTAAGCAAAATAATCACTAGTAAAATCAAGCCCTCATTAGGCAACACCTCAATTTCATTCCTCTTTACATCACATTTCTTAATGTAAAGTTTTTGGCATTTATTTATAGCAAAAGCCAACTCCAATACACATATTCTTAATCTCATCCCATCTCCATTTACACCTTTTTCCTCCCTCTGTATGCCACACTACAACTGCGTTTTGCTCCAAAATTACCCAGATCTACTGTTTCATTCTCCAATTCAATTTCATTTTTGTCAATTCTTACTCTCCTTTATCAATCAATATAACCATGTTAAATAAACAACAGTTACACAAGAAGAAATGTTCGGATAAACAAACTTATATTTAGGAGAAGACTTCAAATTATAAAACTAAACTCCAATAGTTCTATATTCTGACAACCAATATTTTCCTAAGTATATTGATACAAAATTTTACAAGCAACAAACCAACCACACCTTCCAGCTACTAGCTAATATTCCAACTCTTCTACTGTTGAGGATGCTTTTGTAGGGAAGAAATATAGCAGAAGGAACAGCAAGGCAGATTAGGAAAGTCACAGAGCAAGCAAACATAGGCTGCTGCATTTTATTATTCCTTTTATTTTCCTATAAGTCAACGAGAATAAATCAGTCTTAATTGGTCATTTGTTTCCTTATATGTTTAGAGTCATGTTTTGGTAGTTTCCTTAATTCTTGGATGTTTGAATTGGTAGCAAATCATTTGTATTTTTGCTAAGATTCACCCTCTTCCTATAAAGAGGAAATGTTGAGAAATAAAGAGATATTGAGATTTTTGCAAAGTGCAGATTGAAGAAAGTTTGGGTGGTCTCTTAAGAACAAACCTCCATTGTTATTTTCAAAATAGGTTCCTCTAGGAAAGGTCGAAACACAAACAAAGGAAATCAAGAAGATTTCCCCGTGAATCGACCTGTAACGAGATTCTATTCGAGGGAACATAACAACTACACTCTGGATTTCTTTACACAGTAAATGCGCTAAATATCAGAAACTTTTATTAATGAATTTCACAGTGTCCTATGTAAAGCTAGAAGAACATAGTTGCATATTCCAAATAAAATATTTATTTCCTCCTAATTTTTTAATTAAAAAAATTTGTAACTTATAAAAAGAAAATGAGAAAATTAAGTAGTTTCTTTAACGACATTGCTCTTTTTAGCAGAGAAAAGAATGCACAAGTGAATGTCAACTTTTACATTTTTAACAGAACTGATACCAAAAAAATAAAAAGTAAAAGATCCACGTAGCATTTTTTAGTAATAGTGTGACAAACTAAGCAACACTTAGTTATATGCTAGATGAACTTCAGTGATGATGTATCCATACAGTCAAAAAGATAGGGATGGCAAAATAACCGTGGGAACCCACATTTTTGGGGTGGGGATGGATTTCAGTTTGGTGGAGATGGGATGGGAAAAAGGACAAATAGCAAAACCCATGACAGGTGTGGGGTGGGAACAGATTTTATACTCCCTGCTGCATACCCAAACCACTTAAAGTATAATATAATTTTGATATTTTATAATTTAACTTTTCTTTAATCATAAATTAATGATAAAATTACTTAGTTTCAAGTAAAAGGAAAATATATTTAAGTATATATTGGCCCTACAATTGTTAGATTTATATTTATTTTATAAGTTACTGAAATGATATTCAAAATTTTTATCGAATTATATATATTATAATGTTATACGCTATTATTTTAATAAATAATACTTATAAATGGGCAAATGGAGCAAAGGGATGGGGAAAGCAGTCCTCATTCTACCCCACCCCATCCAATGTAGCGATGTAATAGGGCATGGGTTTTCAAAAATAAATGGGGCAGGTACTAAGAGGATCAAACTGCCTCCAACCTACCTCATTCCCAACCATACAAAAATATCACCCTGATGCCTCAGCTTGCTGATAATGACAACTAATAATGAATGTATATGCAGCAGTGAGGCCAAATACATGACGATCATTGATCATTCAACGAAGGCAATTATTTATTTATTTTTAAACAAAAATAATAATAGCTTGAACAACACAACAGTTGGCTAGTTAAGAGAAAAAAACTAAGGGAAGAATTTACTCACAGCTATGGTGCAAGCAATATATCCTGGTTTCTCTCGCGGGTCTATCCTCGCACATAGCATAACAAGTAACCCAACATACCAGGGGATCGCAGCAAGGAAGAAACCAATAATAAACCTAAAAAACCAGGTATCTCTTTGTTAATTGTTAGCAATGAAACAAAATCAACAGATGGATCATCAAAACTTAACTTTATAATCGACAAGACAGAAACAAGATGAAATTATGAAGACTACAACCGATAAATATGAAAAGTTACACCTTTAATACACACAAACACACACCTCTCATTGTACTTAAAACGTTATATAACCAAAATACAAAGCCAAACTATAAATCAGTCATTCAATTCATCACACATTTACTATACTAAAATTAAAACAAAAGGGCAATCAAGTTCCATTAGAAACAGAATCACAAAAGGGAACATAATTACTCGAGTGGGAGAGGATACTTAATTCCTGATTTGTGCACGAGATCCACAAAATTTGCTTTGCAATAGTGTTTGGTAAACATTATAATCACAACTTAAAAAATCATATGCCTTATTATAAAAAATTCCTGAATAGTAAACGCGCCCTCAAATCTCTCCAACTAGAATCCCAACATCAATACACATGAAAATGGTATGATTAGAATCCAAGTGAGATCCGATCTCTAAACTCTCTTACATATTATAAAACATGTCACCAACTAACTAAGCTTGCAGATTATTACCAATACAACACACAAACGCGAAGCAGCATGTAAAAGAAAGAAAAGAAAAGCGAAGAAAACATACAAGAACCAACCAATGCCGATACCACAGCAAGGAAGGCGACGTTGTCTGACGGGTCTGCCCTCAGCAACAGCATAACCTACAAACAGGACAAAACCCAGATACATAAATCAAACCACAACAACAAAAAACGCATCAAACAAGTGAAAGAAAAAGAGAGAAACCAGGAACAGCTTGGTAACCATAAGGCGAGACGGTGGCTCCAGGCGGAGGGGCGGGCTGAGGAAAGCCGACAGCCGGTGGGCGAGGAGGAGGGTAGTTGGCTACTCCTTGAAAGGTACCGTACTGGGGCGGCGGTGCTGATGGTGGTGGTTGTGGTTGGTGTTCATGGTCGTGGTGGTGGTGGTGATCTACAACAACTCCTCTGTTTTTGTCGTCTTCACCCATCATCAAAATCAGCGAGAATGACGATTGACTTCACTGGCCGACGCCAATCTGCTATTCGGAATTTCAACTCTTCGATAATCTGTTGCCAGGTGTCCTATCTCATATTCAAACTTTATACATTAATGTACACAACCCCCAAGTATAGGAATTTCACGTTTTACACGCCAAAACAACTTCTATTTTTTTTTTTTTTCCTTAATTATATATTTATCTTTTGTTGTTAGTTTTTTTTTTTTTTTGAAACACTTTTCGTTGTTAGTTTTGACTTCTTAATTTTAATTTTTGACTATGAAAAGGTCTATATTATACAAATAAAACTATTAAAATACCTTTTGCTTCCAAAGACAAAATGACCGAACGAAGATAGGCTGAAACATCGGAAGGGTCTCTACTCTGCTCGTACGTTGGCCTTAGTGGACTACCGTAACACCTTTAATATAACTAATTTCAAAAAATTTGATATTAAGAGAATGTATTCAATTTAGATTTTATTGGACTTTCGATTTAATGAAATTTTTTAATGTATATTTGATTGTATTTATAAATTCTATGAATTTCATATTGATTTTGTTAGAATTATTTAAGAAATCTATTGAAATCTTTAGGAAAAAGGTAAATTTTGTTTTTAACTCTTTTTTTTTTAAATAAAAATCACTTTAAAATTCATTCAAATCTATCACTTAGATAAAATTTATAAAGTTGATGAATTTTTAATACATCTATATTTTATTGGATTTTATACAAATCTGGATCAAATACACATAAATTTCAATAAAATTTATTCAAATATAAATTGAATATACTTAAAATTTTAAAATATTTTAAATTTCTACGAATTTTAAATTAAATACAACCCTATAAATTTTAAGGTTAAAAATATAAAATAAAATAAAATATTAGATGTAGACGTAGCCACTCCAACGAGAAGAAGGCCACCATCAACCTACTTGAAAGAAGGCTTAGCCAACTTTTCTTCCCTGAATGAGATTATGAAGTTAGATGGTGAAGTACAAAGCCTCATCCTAGATCTATAATGAAGCCAAGAAAAGGTTTAATGTCAATGGAAGAAAATATTTTAATTAAAATTATGTAATTAGGCATCAGGTGATAAGTTAGAACATTTAAATCCTTATTATAAGTTAGGGTTTTGGCATTTTCCATTTTTTATATCATTTAAACAAACAAACAAAAAAGAGTTGGGTACAATTCAAATGATTAAGTAATAAAGTGAGAAAAAAAAAAGAAGAACCTACCTTTAATTTGATGTTGGAGATCATGTTTCAAACTCACAACCTTATTAATATGAGTGTAAAAAATATGTCAATGAACGAACTTATTTTGTCATTTTTGCATTTCTTTTAATTTCTCGTAAAAAATTTTGGAGGCTCCTTCATGTGATTGGATATCTATGCCAATTGAAAATCTTTGACTAAGTGAAATGTAAACATTGAGACGCATTCTCTTACATAATTGGATCTTTATCACATTATATGATTTGAATTAATAAAATGTAATACATATGACATATACTGTAATGAAATTTGATAATAATTATTCAATCACGTCACATGATTTTATACACCTAAAGGCCAAAGCATTTAAATTACTCTCTAAATTTTCATATTTTATATTTTGTTAGGGCAAATTGCATAAACATCACCTTAGCATTAGGTAAAATTAGGTATATGAGAGGTTTGATCATAATTACACAAAACATATTTTTGAACTTCTAAAAATACAACACAAATACTCTCTGCCGTTAGAGAGCTGCCATTAAATTCTAATGATTGATGGTTAAATGTACACAAAAACTCAAATACGCTTTATTTTTCAAAAGCCGGGGAAAAAAAATCAAACATCCCCATCAATTCCATTTTTTAAGACATTAAAAAAAACAAAGTTAAAAAAATTCTATCTCTAGGGTCCATCATTGAAGATGGACCAAGAATTTTTTTTTTTTTTTTTTGAGAAATAAAAAAATTGGAAAAATAAAAGAAAATCATGGGATGAAGATCAATAGAGATCCACCATTTATTTATCAAGATAGACAATGAACATCCAATTTGAGTCTCCATTGATCTTTATCTCCATCATGAAGAGAGAGACAATTTCTCCATCATTCTTCATCATTCTTTACCCAAGCAATAATGTGTTTGAGTTTTAGATTTGGTTTTTGTTTAAGATTTGGGTTTTCACTAATGGTTGAGATTTACGTTTTTTATTTTTAATTTTGGAGGAGAAAGAAAGGACTCTCTCCTCTCCGATATGGAATATGATTTATTTGTTAAAAAAAAAAAAAGAACAAACTATGCAAAAGATGATGATAATGCTTTAAAAATGGTGATAGTGAAGATTCTCTCTCCAAAATGGAGGATAGGTTTTTTTTTTTTTTTTTTTTTGGGGGGGGGGGGGGGGGGGGGGGGGGTGGGGTGGGGTGGATATTATGAAAAATCCCTCTAAAAGTAAAATGCCCCTCCCTTTTTTTTTTAATTAAGTGAACCACGCCCTACCAATTAAAAAAATTGGTTGATGCTAAAGTTGAAGAATATAATGATAATTGGATGAAAAAATAAATAATTAAATACAAATAAATTTAATTCATAAAAAAAATTAAAAATTAAATATAAGTTAGAAAATCCCCACATCATCTTCAAAAATCAAAACTCTCCATCTCTCTCTTCTTTTTCTTCTTCTTCTTCGAAATCTTGATTCAACTTCGATGAACCTAGTTGAATCTGGGTTTGACGAACTTAGATTCAACTGTTTTGTTGAGTCTGGGTTCGAAGAGCCCAGATTCAATTGGGTTAGATGGTTTTGTTGAACCTAGTTGATTATGGGTTCGACATTTTTTTTTTTTTAATTTGTCATTTTGATAGGATCCTATCCGACTCTTATTCTGAGTCTAAATGAATCTTGTGAAAATAAGGGTCTTGTGGATTTAAATCCAGATTTATTGAAAAATCCTTTAAAATGATCATCGTAATTCTAAAAATGACTTCGATCGAAATGTAAATTTTACAAAACTAAAATATTTAAACTCCTCGATTTAAAGCTCATAAACTAAACATATAAAATAATTTTCAAATATTTGAAAAATGATTGTTAGTTTATAAAACTATTTTAGGAATACATTCACAAGATTTGGTAAATAAGGGAATGATATACACAAGTGCAATAATTTATTATCCTGTGACCTTACTCGCGATACGCATTAATCTGCATGAATCCTGCAGCGAATACTTGAAAAAATGGTTTTATAAAAAGGATGAACCTAACACCCAGTGAGTGGATATAAGTTTTTGAAAACATTTTTAAATAAACATAACAAACTACTTTTAAGTGAACCATAAAAATTTCGAAAATTGAAATAATAGAACTAATTGTAGAACATGATCTCATAGTGAGATTATAAACCTTAATATAACTTTTCTAAAGTATTTCTAAATAATATATAAAACTTATTATTGATAAAAACAAACGATTTTAAAGATTTATAAATAATTATATTTGAAAATAAAACTGAAAATAAATATCATATCATTATAAAACTGAAATTCTTATATAAAACTTCTTTATAAAACCTTTTCTAAAAAATCTTTTTCTGTAAATCTGATACTCTGTAATTTTCATTCTTTACATATAAAATATAAAAATCCATATTTTGTAAAACTCTTCTTTTCAAAATGATTTTGGATTTATTTTCTACACCATGTAAAACTCTTCTTTTCAAAATGAATTTGAATGTATTTTCTACACCAATTAGGACCCAAGAATTCTATCATACGTGATGGAAATATTCAACACATACACAGAGAGCGGGAATAACTTCTGAGGGAAGGGAAATTCTATCATACGTGGTGGAAAGACTTAATATGCACGCAGAGGGCAGAGATTTTGTCATCCATATACTAGGCAATTCAATGACTCTGACTTTCTCTTAATTCCCAATGACCATTCAGACTTCTTCCAAGCATGTGTTAGGCGATTCTTTCTGGGTCTTACTCATGCAATGCTCTATGACCGTTAGAGAAGAAGGTATGCTTTGGTGTTCTAAAATATTTCCATTTCTTTTTCTTTTCTCAATTCTTTTCTGATAATATTTTTTTTTCTTTCTTTCTTTCTCAAATCTTTCCTAAAATGTATCTTTGCAAGAAAATTTTCAAATACAACTCTTTGTAAAACTTTTCCATGCTAAAAATATAGTTTCCAACAAAATCTTATTAATGCATAGTAAAATCTTATTCATGCATATATTTATCAAAAATCATAGTTTCTCATATACTTTATAAAACATGCTCTAAATTTTCATAAATCAAATAATTTATTTATAAACTATAAAACATAATTTTACTTTATTAGTTTGTAAACACACCTTAAAACCTAATACAATGTATAAAGTTCATAAATCATCAACATACTTTAGATTCCCAAAAACATAGTTTCTAATTTCACAAACCATAAGTTTGCAAAACATAATCACCAACCCATAAATTTCAAAATATACTTTAAGATTTCAAAATCAAATAATTTATTTCATAAACCATGAAGCATAAACTACTTTATTAGTTTGTAAAACATACTTTTGAAAACTCCATACAAAATAAAAGGTTCACAAATAACAAAATATACTTTAGAATCACCGAAAGCTATAGTTTCTAACTTCAATAAACATAAGTTTACAAACAAAATCTCAAACTCATAATTTTACAAATTATACTTTAAGATTTCAAAATCAAATAATTTCTTCATAACCCTTAAAATATAATTTTCTTTATTAAATCATGAAACTATCTTTGGGAACCATAAATTCAAAGCTTACTTTATTAAGTTATATAAAATACTTTTGAAATCGTATGATTAAAACTCACTTTGTTAAACTATAAAATATACTTACGAAATCAAAACATAAATTCACTTTAATTAAATCATAAAACTTTAAAAACTCAACACAAACTATAAATTTTACAAATTATCAAAATTTCCTTAAAATCACCAAGAAGATTAGCTTCTAATTTTCACAAATCATAAAGTATATTTTAAAATCTCAAAACATAATCTTGAATCCCTTAATTTCAAAATATACCTTAAAGCTTTAAAATCAAACAATTTAATTCATGATTCATAAAACATAACTCATTTTGTTAAATCATAAAACTAACTTTGGAAACTCAATACAAAATATAAGACTCTCAAATCTTCAAACATATTTTAGAATCACTAAAATGCATACTTTCTAGTTTTATAAACCATAAAGTATACTTAAAATCACAAGACAAAAATCTTGAATTCATAGTTCCCAAAGTATACTTCAAAATTTCAAAAAAAAATTCGTGTTGCACAAATCACAATTCATATCTTAGAATAGAATCCAGAGTTTATAAAAACCTATTCTAAAATTCATGGATTCTAAGCATACAAAGGAATCCAAAACATATTCTAAAATTCATCCATAAACTCAAAGTTTACTTTATTAAATAATGAGATATACTTTGGAAATAAAAACATAATTTTACTTCATTAAATCATGAAACTCCCTTTGAAAATTTAACACAAGCTGTAAATTTTACAACCCATCAAACATATTTTAAAATCACCAAAACATACTTTCTATTATAAGGTATACTTTGAATGTCATAAAACATAATCTTAAATCTTTAAACTATAAAATGTAATTCAAGATTTTAAGACAAATCCCATACTTTATAAATCACAAATCATGTCTTAGAATTGATAGAAACATAATCTAAGGTTTATAAGTTCTAACTCTACTTTTAAAAATTTCCAAGACATATTCTAAAATTTATTTCTCATACAACATACCCATAATCCATCTTTCCCAAATCATGAAATATAATTCAAAATCTTAAAACATACTTCAAAATCTTAGAACATACATCAAAATTTATAAATCACAAAACATTTTTAAATATCAAAACTAATAAAAGTTGGAGCACAATAAAAGCACTTTCATAAATCAAGTTTAGGGAAAATATTCACTCACTAGGTTACTTTCAAACCTTATGGAAATGCTCTTACATTTGTCGCCTCCTTGGAACTTTTTTCATTAAAAACAACATCAAAACTTATTTAAAATCTACAAGGACTAAACTAAGAAAATTAATTCTAGATTGAAATTAGTTTCTCACCACCAATCCTTCTCCAAACTTCTATGATTTCCTTCACCTCTTCTTGGTTCTCCTTCTTTCTTTCTCCTCTCCTTTGCCTTGATTTTTCTTTCTTCCTTTAGAGGGGTGTTCAGCCAAAGTGGTTAAAGTATGGTGGGTGGCTTTTAATTCACACAAAATCACATTTATATATATTCTTATGCATGGCCCTAATTCCATCCACTTGGCCACTTTTCTACCACTTATTTTTTCATAAAAATCTAACCAAATATTTTATTGTATTTTCAATTTTGCCCTTGTCATATCATTTTATTTCCATCCTTATCCTTTTTAGAGATTTCTTTTCCTTTGCATTTCCAATTTTGCCTCTTTTTATAATAGTTCATTTCCATTCTTGTCATTCTCCAAAGAATTCTTTTCTTTTTCCATCAATTATCCTTCGCAAATTCTATAATTCCATCAATGTCTTTTCTACAGAATTCCATTCTCCTTTTTATATAACTGACCTTAGATGGGTGTATTTAGAAAAACACTTGGTTGTGTTTAGAAAACAACTAGGTCACACTAATTCTAATTGAGCTCACTTGAATAAATTTTTCTTTGAGCCATTTAATTTAAGTTTCTAAATAAACCCCTTATGATTCTAATTGATCCCCACCTAAACTTTATTGAGAGATATATATACATATATATATATATATTATGCTCTATTAGATCGGTTTGTATTCGGGGTGTTACACATTTTTTTTAAGTTAATGGATTTTAATTGAATATACAAGATGGTTTTGTGGGTTTGTTTGTTTTGGAGATGTTGGAGATGAGATTGTGGGTTAATGTTGATGGGTCGTTGAATGGAAATTTTTTTTTTGTTTTTTTTTTTTTTGGTTGATGTTGATTTTTCTAGGTAATCTTGTGTTATTTTTTTAATTTATTATTATTAATAATTAATTAATAATTTAAAGGGTAATTTTATTGAATCTTAATAAGGGTATTTTGGTCATTTCATGATTTTGGACCGAAAATGTTAACATTTTGAATGGAAAGTTAACGATAGGGGGTGGTTCACCTAATAAAAAAATCGGAGGTAGTTTTTTATTATTTTACCTTTTAGGGGAGTTTTTCATTATCTATATATATATATATATATATATATATATATATATAGATTGGATAAAAGATGTAACTCATGAAGAAGATGAAAAGATAGTGATTTGTAGCAGAACATTACAGAGGCCACCAGGGGCTGCAGTGTTTAAAAATATATATATATATATATATAGTTTTTGAAATATGAAAAAATATAATATAATTGTATATTTTCGTTTAGTAAAAATACTACAAAAATTATAAGTTGCATTGGTTTGCAAAAAGAGTATCATATTAATAATGATATGTGCAAAAAAAAAAATGTTTGAAGACAAGTAAATATATAAATCATAAGTTGTTTCTTAAATATGAAAGTTATTTTATACCCTCATACACGAATAATATTTAAAAAACAGATGATTATATTATTTTCATTCATTAACTTACATAAAAGGATTTGTTAATTTTTTATTATTTGCTTCTTCATTAAGTCTATTATAGAGAATTTATTGGATATGCTTGACTCCGCAACTTAAAATTTTAAGTTCCGCTCCTGATGGTGATGGAATCGTGGAAATAGAGTCACGGTGATGGTAATGGTTTTCTACTTTTTTTAATTGATGTAGCTTGATAGGGGATTGTGTTTTATGTTACTTTATAATTGAATGTTTGTTTTTAAATAGGAAGAATTGCACAAACACCTCAATATTCGGTGAAATTGCACATATATGAGAGGTTTAGCGATTATTTCACAAAATCTATTTGAACTTCCAAAATTATAATAATAATGCCTGTCCTCTTAACAGGGATGGCTAAATAACCCGTAGAGAGCCGCGTTTTTGGGGTGGGAATGGATTTCAATTTATGAAAACGGGGTGGGGACGAGTTTCATACTCCCTACCCTGCATCCACACCAATTAAAATATAATATAATTTTTATTATGTAATTTTTCTTTAAATATTAATTAAAGATAAAGCTATATAGTTTCGATTAAAAGAAATATATACGAACATATATTCATTATGCAATTGTTAGATTGATATTTATTTTTAATGTTAATGAGATGATTTTCAATATTTTTATGATATTTTTATGTATTATTTGAAATTCATTATGATATATGTTATTATTTGAATATATATATTTAATAAATGGGTAAATGGGGTGGGGATGGTTTGGAGAAAGCACTCCTGATTCTACCTCGCCCAGCCCCACCCCGCCCCATCCAATGCAGGATTTAATAGGGTATGAGTTTTCAAAAAATAAATGGGGCAAGGTATGAGGAGGGCCACCTCACCTCCAAACCACCTCGTTGCTATCCTTACCCATTAGAAAGCTATTAATGAGCTACCGGTAAGGATTAAGGTTAAGGATAAAATGGTCCAAGCAGATATAATATCGGGTATAATTATGACTAATGAATATTTTAATATTTATTTTATCTTGTCAATGTACTTTAGGTATTATTCCAAAACTTGCTACTCGCTACTCAACCGACGACCCAGTAAGTAGCGATTAGTCGATAACTCGGCAAGTAATTGACAAGTACTCGAAAAACACTATTTGTAAGGGGGGAATTCTAATTTTTAAAATTTGAAATCATAAATTGAAATTTCTTTAAACATTAGTGGTCATGACCAAATTATCTTTACTATATATAAAACACTCCACAAAGTAAAAACTCAAAACTCTCGTCTCTCTCTCTGTCTCTCTCTCCCCCTAACAAGACCCAACCTGAATTCTCTCTGTCGGAACTCAAACAATCCTGGTTGGCACCCCATGGAATCCTCCCGAAGTTTAGCTAGCATCACCAAAAGGACGACGTGAGGCGAACCCTTAAAATTAAACATTTCTAAATGTATGAATGGTAAATTCTTTAATTTTTTTTTCTATATTAAAAGTTTTTCAAAAAATCCAACAACATAACCACTGTTTTTCAACATTTCCCATGATTTCAAATCACCTGTAACAATCAAAAGGACGACGTGGAGCGAACCCTTAAAATTGAACATTTCTAAATGTATGAATTGTAAATTCTTAAAAAAAAAAATTGTTCTATATTAAAAGTTTTTCAAAAAAGCCGGCGACAAAATCACTGTTTTTCAACATTTCCCATGATTTCAAATCACCTGTAACAATTCAAAAACACTTCTAAAGTTCATACAACATTCTCCACTTTCAAATCTAGACCTCAAGTCCATTCCAATCAACACCTAGCCACAATTAAAATTAATTCCACAAAAAACCATTTCAAATTTAAAAAAGATATTTTCATATAAATAATCAAAAGTATTTATAAATAATTCCAATAGTTCATTTACTTTTACACAAAACACCACCACAAGGTGGCCAACTTTACAAACTTATTTACAATAAAAAATGTAAACATGTCTATGCTCTTATCTTACCCAAAATATGTGCAAAAATAATTTCACATCATCAGTGATCAAATCCGGACCACCTAGCTTGAAATCGGGGAACGGGTACCCTAATTGCTCATCACAGCATCAGTGATCAAATCCGGACCACCTAGCTTGAAATCGGGGAACGAGTACCCTAATCGCTCATCCCTGTACTTGGGGAGGTTTTTTTTCATAAACAAAATGGAGAAATATGAGCTAAAAGAGCGCAGTGAGTGGTTAATAATCATTTACTAATAAACTTAGTCTTTTATAAAAATACCTCCCAAAAACATTTAGACCTTTATAAAACTTTACTAAAACTATAAATATTTTGCATTTCATAATTATGCATAAAACATAAAAATATCACATTTCAGATGCTAAAAGCATAAAAGACATAATATTCTAAAATCAATCATTAACTTTCAATAATTGTATAAAGATAATGTCTTTCCAAATCTTTTCATCTAGTAATATGATTTTTTTTACTTTAAAACTGCACCAATAGAAACCCAAGGAAGCTTGTATCACATGTCGACTAACCTAGTGTCGTACCATGTGATTTCACGTGTCAACTAGCCTAAAGTCGTACAACATGATGTCACATGTCAACTAATCTAGCACCATATAACGTGACTCTCTGAGACCTCTTACCACCACAAAGTGGAATTTCCATCGCATAAGTGGAGTAAGATATGTGTAGAGGGCAACACGACAGACTCGACTTAATCCCTCCAATGTTAGTGACGCGTCCTCCTAATACTTGCCATACACGATAGGGTACTACGGTCGGATCTTTAATCTTTTTTGTAATCTTTTGTATAAAATAGGGTAATCCAATGGCCTTTGAAAATGTTCTTTATTATACTTTAGAAACTAAAGCATAAAGCATATAACTTTTACAATAATACTAAAAACATGCTCTTTACTTGATAGATTGAAATATTCATAAAACATCATCTTTAATAAACTTTACAACATGTATACTAAAAGCATAAAATCATGTTGCTTTTAAAGAAGTGCTAAAGACTTTACTTTACTAAATGCTTAAAATATCTTTAAATACTGTCTTCCATGAAAATATTAGTATTCATTTCAAACGTGCTTTCATAAGAATCTACTTACAATAAACTTGATAAAAATTCAATTAATACTAAATAAACTTTTCACTCACTATTTACTTTCCCAACCATTTGAATCGATTTCTTAATGCTCCTTCCTTGTTTCCACCTCCCCTATAAGTCATTTATCAAAATGAAATCCATCACAACTCATTCATTTGAAAACCAACACAAATTCACCTAAATTGCATTCAAACTAGTATGCTCTTCATCATGGCCAATTTCACTACTTTACACATGTGCTTTATTTTTTTGATTTCCCATGCCTTAATCATCTCAATTTTATCTCAAAATCACCAAATACATTCACATGACAAAAACATAAATTGCACCATACTTTTCCATGCTTGGCTGAATATGCATAACCATTCCATCCAAACTTTTTCTTTTCATCTCTTTCATCCAAATTTGCTTGAATACATATATATTACTGTGAAAGTGCATCAAAACAATGAAATTACATCTTGACACCCAAATCCCTACCATGGTCGAAAATTACACTTCTATGTATTCAACTCATTTCTTTCATTTTCTTGATACAAATCATCTTAAAATTATGCAAAACCTTAAACAAACACATCCAAACAATAAAATCATCATATATTCATCAAACCTTAACTTGACTAAACTAGTATCACAGCATCCCATGTCATTCATCCACTTTCACGGCTACCAAACACACTAAAATTACTCAAATATTCATATTATGCTCAATTATCAACTCAATTGAAATTTCTTTGAAAAATTACAAAAACCCTAAAACTCTTACCTTACTTATTTGCTTGTCTAATGACTTTCTTTGGTTTGCTTTCACTTCCTCACTTGAAAACAAGTGGATCTACCTCTAAACATGTCAAAGATTCCATCAATCCATCAAGTTATCATCAATCCCAAAGAAAATCTTCAAAACATCATGAGATCAAACAACTTACCACTTGAAATTCACTTGTAAGGGATGAGTTTTGCTCCTAAGCTTGTAAGTAACCTTATTTGGTTTGAAAATCACTCAAAAATCATCTCAAGAAGTCAGGTGTAGCAAGCTGTCTTCATTTTTCTACTATGGCCGAAACACCCCTACTGTTTTCTCTCTTCAGTCAAATGCTTCACTTGCTTCTTCTCTTGTGATTTCAACTTTATATAGTCCCCTTTTTCCTTGACTAAAATGCCCTTGAACAAATCTCAAAATGGCCATCATGTCCCTAGTTAGATTTGGAAGCATTTGATTGCTCAATGGTTCATAAATCATTAAACTAATTAAACATTTCTATTATTTTTTATTGTATGGCAACTAATTCATCATTTTTATACTTTCTATGTGGCCTTCTCTTATTGATCCATTTTAGTTCACATGGATTGTGCTTTTTTAGGTTTCATTCTATATAATACTCATATGAAATCCATGTGTGCTTGAATTTTAAAAAATCTACTTTACCCTCTAATTAATTAACTTCTTATTCATATCTAAATAAATTCTGAAAATATTCTGTGGTCACTTAATCATCCAATTGACTATGTAATACTCTAATTGTATAACTTATCCCTCAATTTCATGCTCTAAAAAAACAAATTCTAAATGGGTGTAAAACCATCAACACTTATTATTTTCTGAAAGAGTATTATTGTCCAATAATTTTTAGATAATTTAAAATATATTCAAATGAACCAATTTTCAATCCGTTTAAGTTTCTTTTCACTCTAACACTTATTCCGAGACTTTTAATTCATGAGGTCCGCTTTTCGACAATCACTCTTCATGTGAATACTCTTCATCCGAAGATACTATTCATCAAAAAATAAAATAACTAATTTTCATAAATAGGATGAAAAGTTTTGGGTCTTACACTCTTCTCCTCTCTTTTCCTTCTCATCTTTCATCTCTTTTCTCTCTCTAACATCAGTGTCACCATTGCCATTCCATTAAGCCATCACCGTTGCAATTCCAATGTACGCTTTGGTGGCCCATGGATCGTTGGTGCTGGCCGAGTATAGGTCAACGACAATGAATGCTAATGCCATCACCAAGCGAATATTAGAGAAGATGTTAGGGAACAATGACAGCCACATGTCCTATTCTCTAATCACTATATTTCCACATCAAGCCGCACATTCTCTATATGGTCGACGACGTTGCCGGAAGTGAGTCGATTCCATTTCATTTACTTTGAATTATTAGATATTGGGTTTGTTTGATTAATTGATAGCTAAATTTTGATTTTTTTGGGTGGTTTTTAGGATGTTTTTGACCAATTTTGTGGTACACTGTGATGGATGGACTTGTTGAGTTAGTCGAGTTGAGCCAAGTTGGGCTGAATACCTATATTTGGTGAGCAACACCTTCGATCTAGTAATTCTCGGATCAACGAACTATCGATTGGTGAGAACCCAATGATAACTCAACGAAACTCATTGAGTTTGCAAACAATGTATATTTTAATGATAAATTTAATTCTTTAATGTACTTTAAGTATATTTTAATAATGATTTATTTCTTAATATAAAAAAAATGATTTTATTTCTTTGAATTTACTTTAAATATATTATTAATTTAAAATGGCAAGTTGCACAAACTCCCTTGAGGTTAGGCGAAGTTGTACAAAAATAAAGATATTTGCGATATTCGCACTGTGGGTAACTAAGGTGTCAAAAACTTAACACAAACCTCCCATTTTTATTAGTTAATCATCATTAAATCCTCATGATCATCGATCAAAGGTACAAAAAGACTAAAATACCCTTCAATTCAACTTTAAAGTCAACATTTTATTTGTTACAATTTAAAATTAATATAATATATTTTGTAATATAATTAAAAATGAAAAAAATAAATTGTTGGAGACTCATTTTCTGGTCTCTATATGGAGACGAACAACTTTTCTAGTATCAAGTCTAGTTTTTATAATCTCCACCGCTAGAAACTTTAGCCCATCACTAGAGGCCACTAGAGACCAACTCGTTAGAGACCTAATCTCCAGTGTTTCTGTTCTCCACATAAGACCAGATCTAGTCTCCCATGGAAGCCTTTTTTTAATTAATTTTTTTAATTAAATTAAAATATATATTATACTGATTTTAAATTTATAAAAAATAAAATATTGATTTTAAATTTGACTTGAATGTACTTGAGTCTTTTTGTACCTCTAACTGTTAACCATTAGGATTTCATAGTGGTTGACTAATAACAAAGGAGGTTTGTATTGAGTTTTTGAAATCTCAGATAGACAAAATGCACATATCGCAAACATCTTCATTTTTATGCAGTTTCACCTAATCTCAGTGGGGTTTGTGCAATTTACCCTATTAAATGAAAAATCTAAAATATGAAAAAAAAAATGTAAAAAATATTATACAACCACCATGAGAAGTGAAAAAATTGGAAAAGCTACTTTAACAACTTTTCATTCAAAATGAAAAATAAAATCAAAAAATCAAATATAAATATTGAGAAATTTCAATTTCATTCCATTATTTCGGAAAACCTTCACTTTTATAAACACGAATTGGTTTATAATCTTGCCATCCCTAAATCATTAAGAAACTCGTCATTTTAGTCCCTAACATTGATCGGTGGCCAATCAAACCTAATGGTAGGGTATTTTTATCTTTATGAACATAGGTCATATGCCAACACCAAAAAATGCAAACAAATTAAAAAAAAAAAAATCTGATTAATAAAAATGAAGAAATTTATTTTTAAAAGTAATTTTTTTTTTATCTAAACAATTTTTTTTTTATATCTAAATAAATTAAATATAAATTTATTTTTAACCAATAATAATGAAATGATTTTTTTTTTGAAAAAAAAAAAAAAATTAATCTTCTTTAAAAAGAAAAAACAAAATTAAAAAAAAAAAAAAAGGATACATCTTCAAAGTTTGACATTCAAACATAGATCCTCATTCAAATAATAATAATAATAATAATCATAATAATAAAAACACAATCACACCAAACACAAACACATCTAACCAAAGTTTACACTAACCCACCACCATACTCACAGGAACCATTTGTTCTAGTACGAACCTAAGTGGATCGACTAAAGCGACAGGAGATGAACAAAATCAATAGGGTTCGTTTAATTTGATATGAACCTAGATGGGTTTATCGTTGAATGGTCCTTCTAGGTTGTCATCAAATGACTACTTTTGGATTCTTCATTGACGACCTGGATGAACCTATTAGGTGGGTTCGTTCCAGATCATCTTCGGGTTTTTTTTTTTTTTTTTTTTTTTTTTCAATGATAGGAAAGAAATATTTTATTAATAATAGAGGGAGAAGTTACAAATGTGAACTAATAATCTACCAACAACTCAAACTAAAAAAAAAAACAAAAAGCAAGAATGGAATAAATAATCAACAGACAACCATCATCCAATTAAGCATAATGACAAATAAAGAATAAACCCAGAAACAAGCCAAATGATATACTTTATCCCTTAAAAAATTCTCTTTCTCAACCAAATGATATGTTTTATCCCCTAAAAAATTCTCTTTCTCTTTAGCTTTATCAAAGATTCTTTTCTTTTTTCTTCCCATATAACTTATAAAATGGCAAAAACTTCGTAACACCAAATAATACTAGCATTATTTTCTCCTTTAAGAACTTTAAATTCTTCCAATAAGAAAGAACATAAAGAATTAGGAGTTGCCCATTTCAAAACAATTGAAGAAAATAACTTGTTCCATATATTTTCAACCACCGAACAATGAAGAAAGAGATGATCCAAACTGTCCCTATAAAATCCAAAACTTTATTTTATAAAAAATAATTTATTCTTCCAATGAATAGTATTTTTGTATGAATAATATCTTCATATGAATAGTATTTCTAAGTGAATAGTGATTTTTGAGAAACGGATCTCAAAATCGAAATTTCTAAAATAGGGTTTTCGATTTTTGGATGAATAGTATTTTCAAACGGAAACTGTTTGCATGAATAATATTTTTCGGAAAGCGGATGTCGTAAAGTAAAAGTTCCAAAATTAGTATTAGATTTGAGGAAAACTGAAACGAATTGAAAATAAGTCCGTTCGAATAGGTTATAAGTGATCCGAAGCTTATTGGATGAAAATATCCTTCCAATTATTTATGGAGTAATAAGATAATTTAAAGTGTCCAGAAGTATCAATTGAATTCTAGTATGATCCCCGGAAAGTCCAAAAATTTTCGGATCGAATACAAGTATAATTCTCGAATTCGAACGCTTAATCGAATTTTTGTAGAATTTCTAAAGGTGTCGATTTAATTATAATAAAATTTTTAGTCGAACCGAGAACGATTTTTGAATTCGAAATTGACATGGAGAATTATTAAGAATAAGAATAAAATTTAGTGTTAAAGGAAATTACCAAAAAAGGGCATGATTGTATGAAATTGTAAAAGATAAATGTGAGAACATTTTAGTAAACAAAAAGTCAGAGTGCAATGATGAGTTGACGTGAATGAGAATGCATGGAGGACATGTGGCGTGCAAATGGGCGAGAAGCATAATGCATGAAAGACAAATGGACAAGAGAACACATGCATGTTTGACATGTGAAAAGTTTGTCATGCATAAAGTAAGACATGTGGGATCCATGCAAGGTAAGAGAGTAAGAAAGCTTGACATGTGTAACTCATGCATAAAAGAGGAGCTTTGCGTGTGCGCCATGTGAAAAGGTGAGTTAAGAGATATATAAGTGAAATTAAAATGCAAGAAACAAACAAAGAAGGAAGCAATTTGGTCAAACACACAATGAAAAGAGAGAGAGAAACAATTCGGCTACAAAGGGGTGTTTTCCCGAGAAAAAGAAACTTGGACGGGCAGTAACTCATTTTGATGGTTTTGAAGTGGTTTTTAAGGGGATTTTAAGCCAAGAATAAGTTGCATGCAAGCCTAGGACCAAGAAACAACCTTCGTATGTCCATTTGAAGAGGTAAGTTTAAGTTTTCATGGCTTTCTTATGTGAAAATGATGGATTATTTTGTTGATGGGTTATTATGATGTTGTGTTTGGATTTTGATGGATTTGGTTGTGATGTTATGTTAAGAATTAAGGGTTTATGACCTTAAGATGATAGTTGTTGTGTTGCAAGTCAAAAATTTGATGAAATCTTAGTGTTCTGTTAAAGGTGTGTCACGGCCATGGAAAAGAGAACAAGGACAGCAACTAGTTTTCTTAGTTTTAAGAGTATTTTTGAGTGATTTCTAAGCCATTTAAGGTTGCATGCAAGCTTAGGAGGAAGATTCATCAATTTGGAGTTGATTTAAAGATGTAAGTGTGAGATTTCATGACTTTTCTTATGTGAAAATATTGGATTTATGTTTGTTGAATGGGTTGGGGTGATATTTATGTTTGGGTTATGATTTTGTGTTAGAATTTGATGGATTTAAGGCCCCAAAATATAGAAACGAGGTTTCATGTAATGTTTAGTGTAAATTTTGAAAGAAATATGGATTTTGGAATGCATGTAACTCTCGACCATGGTATCATTAGTTCAATTTAAATTTGATTGATGCTAGCAATTTCCATGCATGTGTATATGTGAGAATGTTGAGATTTGTTGTTGAAATAAGAAACAAAAACTAGGATATACTTTCATTTTAGGTTCAGCCAAGAGAAGAAACAAATGATTCAAGTTCAGTTTGATTTATTTAGGTATTTTAATGCATGTTGATATGTTAGAAAATGGAAATATGATGTTAATGTTTGAAACAAGTTTTGAGGATGCAAGCTGCCATGAATTGTTTATAGATGTATTAAAATGTGTTGCATGAAGTGTTCGACCGAGGAAGGGACAGTACCTGTCTGAGTTGGGCTAGGGCAGCAACTCACAAAGGGCAAGTTGAGCGGTGCCCACAGTTCGTTATAGTACCAATTCGAGCTTAGATAGGGCAGTAGCTTGTAAAGGACGAACTGAGTGATACCCGCGGTTCGTTACAGTACCTGTCCAAGTTAGGCTAGAGCAACAGCTCACAAAGGGTGAGCTGAGCGGTGCCCGCAGTTCAGGCTGAGCTAATTAGAGCAGCAGCCCACAAAGGGCAAGTTGGGTGGTGCTCGTAGTTCGGGCCGAGCTAGGCAATGCCTGCAGTCCTTACAACTTGAATTGAGGTGTTTTGCATGCTTGAATGTTGAAAAATCCAAATGGAAGGCATATGCATAAAATTAGGATTGTTATGACTCAGAAAAGGTTATTTCGATACCCTCGAAAAGTTAGAAGTTTATGTATTGCATGTGTGTATATTTTAAACGAAAATTGCACTTATATTTAAGTGTAGATGAAGCGACAAGCTAACGGAAAACATGGAAGAGTGGTTATTAAATTAGGAAGCAAGTTATGAGTGTGGATTTTAACAAAGCTTTTGTGAATCGTATCAATTGTTTATTTACAAATGCAATATCATGTTTTATATTCAAGTTATCATACTTTATCGAGCAAGTTTGTAGCATGTTGTTATTTTTATTAGAATGCATGCATAGTTTTCATAAATTTATGTTATAAATGCAAGAATTTTAAAAGCATAACAAGTTGAAAGTTTGATTGAAATACATGCATAGAAAATACATGTTAAAAATATTTCGAACATTTTAGGCTTTTGCTTTAGAAAGATTTAGGCTTTTGTCTTAGCAAAGCTTTAGGCTTTTGCTTTAGAAAGAAAGTTTAGACTTTTACCTTAGAAAGTTTTAGGCTTTGCCTTAGAAAAAGTGCTTCGGTTATAAACTGTATAATTGAGAATAAAAGTTTATGAGATAAAATCATTATGCTTTCAAGCTAAGTTAAACAGAAAAGAAAGTTTAAGCATATTGAAAAATTTCAGATGTCTTGAGTTTATCCTAATCCTTAGTTATACTCAGCCGTAGCACTATATGCGTGTATAATAGATTGGTTGGAAAAGTCACTAACTTGGGGAGATTAGAGTCAGTGTGTCACCCTTTACACACATATAGTGGTGTAGATTCGCCAATGTTAGGGGGAGAATTGCGACCCCAGAGTTCCCGCATCCGTGCAACTACATAGGTAGCATTCTTTAGTCCTTAGTTTGTGACGTGTAGACGTATAATCGCGTGAGGATGAGTTTCCCTTGGTTACCTTGTAAAGCAAGCTTTAGAAAAAAAAAAAAAAAACATGTCATTAGACGTGAGATCCAAAAAACGAGAAAACTTTACAATTTATGAAAATTATTATCAATTTCAAACAAAAATACTTTTATGTTACATGCTCGATTTATATTTTATCAGTTTGAGATAAATTATTAGAATTTTCAAACTATTTTGGGAGGATGTATATATATTTTGAAAGTGAATTTCAAAGTCTAAAAGTTTACCCACTCACTGTCACAGGACCAGACCCGGATTCCCTCTAATAAACCCAGTGGTCCTGTCGGACACCCCACAAAACCCTTCCAAAGTCCAACTAATAAGTTCCAAAAAGGATGTCGCAGAGTTAACCCGTATTTATAAGTAACTTTGCTAAACAAGAAAACCATCTACTTTAAAATTTCATTATACTTTCTAAGCAAAATATTTCTAAAAACATCATCATATTTACATAAAAGTTCTACCAAATCTTGTTTAAATTTAAAGTGCGCATAATAACGTAATTACTAATAACGTTAAAAATACAATGTTTACAAAAGAATAATACAGCGTCATCAGTAGTCTGACCCATCTAGTTCGATCGCGACGGATTGGTACCCTGATTCCTTGCTCCTGCACCTGGGAGGTTTTTGCAACATGAAATCAAACATCGTCAGCTGTAAAATCGAGTCAATGTGTGTGAGGGTTTTGTTTAAATTATATCTTATATATAAAAAAAAAAAGGTCTTTCAAAAAACGTTTTCTAAAAACTTGGATTTTTTTATAAAACTTGTTTAAGATTTCTAAAACTCTTTCTAAAATGTTTTTTCTTTCTAAAATCTGTACTAATGAGGAACTCAAGGAAAACTACAATCATATGAACGGGTAAACTAGCTCCGCTCAGTGTGGGGGGTCACGTGACGTAATAGCTATCATCACACACTGTGACAAAGCTATAAAGACATCTCGCTACTGCGTGGCGAAACTATCATCGCACATCGTAAACGAGACAATACCCCACAAGTGAAAATAGCTACTTGACTGACATGACAGACTTTATCCCCCTAATGTTAGTAGGACTATCCCGCCTGACACTTGCCCTACACTGTAAGGTATACTGGCCGGATCCTTACCGGGTCTGATGCTAGAAGGTCTGTTTACCCATAAGCTTGGACCCTTCTATTAGTCTTTGAAAACTTTTTTCTTCTCTAAATTTTTAAATAAATTTCTTTTCATAAAATAAGCTAATAACATTGGCATTTCATATCATACACAACTAGATCTTTGCATGTAAAAATAACCAATCAAGATAATAATTCATTAATAGACTAAGAAGTAAATAAATAAATAAAGGAAGTGTATATATATAAAATTTTGCAACATGAACTAGAAAGGTATTTAAAACAGTTCATACTCACAACTTGCTGTCCTATCCGTCTGCACCACTGTTCCAGCGACCTCTTCAACTCGTTTGACCACCTATTTTAATCACAAATAAAAACATTTACTTAGCTAGCTGAACCATTATCTTTATCTCTTAATTTCATACGAGCTGTTGGTGACGGCAGCACTGTCAGTGTAGCTTAAGCTGCGAGCTCACCCCAGCTCGCACCTTCAGCGAGCTCCTACTTTGCCCAACTCAACCCGAACTGAGGGCATTCATCTTTAGCGAGCTCGCTAAGCTCACTCTCTCAGCGAGCTGCCAGCTCCTATTAGCTCAGGTTGCTCCTTAACCCCTCTCAGCTCGCCCTTGCAAGCTACTGCCTTTGACTAATCTGGCCAGGTATCCCTGATGGGCTACGACCTCACTCAGCTCCTCTTGCGAGCTCGCACTTCAGCCCAATCCAGGCAGACGAGATGGAGAGCAATAGGCATAGCTCAGCTTGCTTCAGTTGACCATCTTGACTAGCTGAAATGCACTAAGGGCCCTCTTCCAGCTCGCACCTCGCAAGCTTTTACCCTGACTTAACTCATTTCCTTCCTAATGCCTCATTTTCCAGATCTCATATTTTATACTACCATTATCACAACTCGACCTTATTCTACGTACACATACTAAATCAACATATCATCAATTCTTCACCAAACTCTCAGGTCGCGACCTCATCAGGTTCAACGACAGGAACTAAGTCATCTCAAAACATAAATAAACCACCATAAATCAATATAATTTCTCAGTTATTTCACTTACCAGACTCTTGCTCAGCCTTTTTGTCTTGCTTCCTTACTCGTTTACAACTTCAAATCATCAGATCTATATAAAAATTTTCATTAATCACTTGCACATCAGAAGTTGTTCTCAACAGCTTCTCACCAATATAAAACCGTAAAACTTGCTCTTTTTCAATTAAATCTTACCAAATCTGGTTTTTCACCTTCCAATCAGCTTGATCTACTTCAAAAATGGCAGAAATCTGCCTAGAACAACTGCAAATCTGTCATCATCCTTTATGCCGACGACAACTTTCTCTCTCTCTCTCTCTCCTTTCCAGATTTTTCTCTCATATGCCGACATGCTCACCACACACCTATATTTATTGGCGTGGGTCAAGCTCGCTTTTTACCCTTAAATTTTCTCAAAATTACAAATTTGCCAAATTCTAGATAATCCTTCACTTTTCCCTAATGTCTTTATCCTTTCCTCATATTTACAATTTTGTCATTCTTTATAAAATATTTTATTGTTATTATTATTATTTATTTTTATAGACAAAATCTTCTCATTCCGTACATGAATTTATTATAAACTCGGGAGAGGGAGTTATACACTGAGTTAATACTCACCACTATTTTCATGTTTTTATAAAAACTCTCCCCAGGTGTAGGTGCGAGCCAGAGATTAGAAGGAGCTCTATCGAGGGTGCAAGAGGGCTGATGACGCGACACTACTGTACTAGTTTGTTGCTTTTGAAATATCATGTACATCTATAACTTTTAAGACATGATGCATGACTTGTAATAATTTGAGATTTCATACTTCGCGCTTTTGCATTGTATTGAAAATTATGTGTGCATTACGTTTTATTCAAGATCAATGAATTTTTGAATTATCTTTGATTTGAAATCGTATTGGTGGTTGATTGTGAATTGAATAAGGATCTAAGTCTCGAAAGTTAAAAATTTACATGATTTTAGAAGTGTATAAGTTTATATCTCATTTTAACAGGGTAGAATTTTCAGAAAAGCAGCCATCGTGCTACTGGATTTTTGTTAAACCTGTTTCGCAATTATGTATTTTAAAAATAAAAAAGTTTCCACCCATTTCCGTTTGTAAAGAGTTTCCAAGAGTTTTAAAAAGGTTTTCAGCTAAAGTAAGAGACTTAGCTTCATGGAACTTTTCAGTCGGTGCAGATCTCGACTGGAAGACTATCATGGGGTTACTAGGCAGGCTGTCTAATAGTATAAGAAAGAGGGGTCCGTTAGCCCCCATAACTCTTACACATGACATATTGATAGGGAGAAAGATAAATGCTTGGGAATCATTTTTGGAGAATATCAAAAGTACTTAATTTCCCATTATTAATAAGTCAAACTAAGAACTTGATCTTATTTAAAACCATTGACTTCCAAGATTAGCAAAATCAAACATTGGAAGAGATTCATCTTGAACCAACTCATCAAAAAAGAATTTGCATGAGAAAGTACCATTAGAAATCAACCTTCAAACCCTTCAATCTTCCATCCCTAAATTGATGGAAAAACCTTCAAGAGAGAAAATAAGGGAAGAAAATTCATCAATCCCCTTATCATTCAAATTTCTTCCAAAATCATATGACCATTCTTTGTGAGAAGAAGAACAGTTCAATCTACTTAAAACATAAGCATTTTGAAAAGAAGTAAGCTTATATAATCTTTGAAACTTTAAGTGAAGAGGCATAGAATCCAATCAACAATCCTCCCAAAATTGAACACAAGAACCATTTCCAACTAGAAACTTCACATTCCCCAAGTAATCATGAAAATCTTGCATGATAACTTTCCAAGGGCATTGACTAAAACCTTTGAGAATCATATTGGAATCCCATTCATTTCCTTGAATTTCGTACTTACTTTTAATCACCTTATGCCATAAAGAGTTAGCTTTCAAAGGGAATCTCCACATTCATTTTCCAAGAAAGGCGAAATTCTTCTTAACAATATTCCCAATCCTTAAACCACCTTTATCACGAGGATGAGAGCCAACATCCCAATTTATTAAATGAACCTTCTTTCATTTGCCACTTTTATTCCATAAAAAATTTCTCATAATCTTCTCAACTCTCTTTGCCACTCTAAAAGGAATCCTAAACAAAGAAAGGTAATAAGTGGGAATATTATGCAACATAGCTTGAATCAAGACCTATCTTCCTTCCCTAGATAAAAATTTTTTTTTTCCACCCTTCTAATCTCCTCTCTACTTTCTCTACCACTGAAGTCCAAAACTTAGAAGATCTTGAATTATCTCCCAAAGTCAACCTAAGTATTTCAAAGGCCAACAAAATAGATGAATCAACTCAACTAATAAACCCAATTTCTTATCATTACCTGAAGAAAAGAAGACAGTATCATTAGCAAATTGCAAATGAGATACAAAAACATTCTTCTTTCCAAAGGTAAAGCACTCCATTAGCTAACACTCCTTTCTTCTATCTATTAACCTTCCCAAACAATCTATTAAAAGAATAAACAAGAAAGGGGGAGAGGATCTCCTTGCCTTAGTCCTTTAGAAGCATAAAAATTTCCCTTTGATCTTCCATTTATCATGATTGAAAAATTTGTAACAACTAAAAATAGTATTGTTAAATGCCTCTTTCAATCTAAAAGAAAGAACTTTGGTAATAATTTCATACAAACTAAAGACCAATTTAATATGTCTAAAATAGCCAATTTTCAATGATTTTTTATTTTTTACTTTTTTTTTTTGAATGAGACAAATATAAGTGGTATTGGTGATCCAAGTAACAATCCCATTTTCAAAAAAATTTGAAAACACATCCATCAAATCATCTTTGATAATCTCCCAACATTTATGATAGAAATCAAATTGAAACCATCTAGACCAAGAGGTTTTTTCCTTTTTTGCTACAATCCGCCATGGTCTTTTTAATTTCCTCTTCTTCAAAAGGTCTATCCAACTGAGCAGCTCTATCATTACCAATGCGATCCCAATTAAAACCTTCAATTGAAGGTCTTTCCACCTCTCCTTTAGAATATAACTTGGGAAAGAACCGAATAATTTCTTGTTTAATGGTCTACTTATCTTCTATTGTGGACCGGTCATTAGACTCAAGCTTGTTAATACAATTCATACTCATTCTACCACTGACAAGTTTATGAAAGAAATTAGAATTGCAATCTCATTCTTTAACCCGTCTATCTTTAGCCTTTTGCTCCATAAAATTTCCTCCTTAGAAACCAACTTCTCAAATTCCATCTTCAATTGAGATCTTTCCAACCTCAATAATCACAAAACATCCAACCAGCTTCAGCTCTATCCAAATTGGAGATTCTTGACTCAAATCTCATTCTTCTTGAAGATGTCTCCAAAAACTTCCTTATTCCAAATTCTTAACTTCCTTTTAACCCATTCAAGTTTCTTCATAAACCTGTAACCCTTCCAATCTTGAGAGTCAACTTTATTCCACTATTCCTCCATATTTTCAACAAATGACTAATGTGCTAACCAAACATTCGCTAACTTGAAAGGAGTAGGACACTTCTCCTATAAGAAAAGTCCAACAAAATTGGACAATGATCTAAAATCATTCTCACTAGGGCATCTTGTCTAACCTTTCCCTCGTCATACTTTTCCTACTTACTTGAAAATAAGAATATGTCAAGTTTACAACAAACAACCTTTTGTTTAAAATTAGACCAAGTAAAATCTGAATAATTCAAAATTGGATCATTCATATTGGTTTCATGGATAAGGCAATTAAAATCCTTCATGCATATAGTTTCCCTTTCTCCTAAAGACTTTTCGAATGGAAATCTAACAACATTAAAATCTCCGTCAATACACCACTTTGGAGAACATAACTCGAATAAACCAGCCAACTTATCCTAAAAGGCCTCTCTCTCTCTCTTTTTATTAGGTCCATAAACCCATAAAAGCCATCAATCTTTACCATTCGTACTGAGGATATTAATAGAAATGAAAATTTCACCAAGGACGAAGCCAAAAAACTTAACTACTTTGGAATTCCAAATCACTATAATTCCACCAGAACTGCCTTCTGAAGGTAAATAAACCCAATGCTTGAATCTTGCTCCCCAAACATTTGTAATAATTTTATGATCCACAACCCCAAACCCAACACATTCCACCTTAAAATCTTCATGATAAAGTATAAGATAACAAAAACGGTCTATTCCTTTCTCATAATTGAGTCCCCATTGACGATTTTGCACTTCCCTACTTCTTTATACTCAAATCCAAGTGAGACAAATTCTAAGCTACTTTGAATTAGATGGTTTGAAAATGTATTTAGACCCTGCTGTTAATGACTTGATTTTTTTTTTTTTTGTGGGATATAATGAAAAACCCTTCTGAAAAGTAAACTATTGGTGCCTTCTGCCGTTAACTTTCTATCTCTAAGATTCTATAAAATGTCTATTATACCCTTCAAACTTATGTAATGATTAAAATACCCTTGAAATTATTAATTAATGATAATATTAAATAAAAAATAACATAATTTTTTTTAAATAACTGGGTTTGGAAATGCAGCAGAAAAAAACCAAAAAAACCCAACTTCTTCATCAAATTCATCACCATCATCAACAAAGCCTACCATCATAATCATCGATCATCTCCTTTTCCTTTTCCATTCTCTTTTCTCTTTCCGTTTCTCAAATAAAAGACAACCCAGGTTTGCAAGTTTCCAACAAAAAATGACTCTAAAATAACCTAAAAACTAAATGGGTTTCCAAGTTTAACCCAATGGAAAGCACAAAAATAAAAAAAAAAAGAAAACCAAAAAACTCAGCTTCTTCATAAGATTCATCACCATTATCGACGAAACCTACCATAATCACCATCTCTTATCTCCTCGTCCCTTTCCATTCTCTTTTGTTTTTCCATTCTCAAACAAAATGCAACCCAGATTTGCAATTTTTGAAAAAAACACAACTTTAAAATTAGCCAAAATACAACCTAAACGGGATTTAAGTCAAACCTAGAATCTAGGTTTGATTCAAACATACAAATTGAATCCAAATTTTTAAGTTTGATTCGAATCGAACCACAAAAGAAAAGAAGGAGATAGACGACAGAGAGAGGAGAGGTTTGGTGGTGATGAAATAAAAAAAGAGAGAGAGAGAGAGGATGAGAGAAAAGATTTCATTTTTATTTAATTATTTAATTAATTAGTTTTTTTTTTCAATTTTGTCTTTAATTTTATTAAAACAAATAAAATTATTCATCTAATTACTATTATACTCTTCAAATTTAGTATCGATTGATTTTTTTTTTTTTTGAATTGGTGGGGGAAGGTTCACCTAAATAAAAAATAAAAATCGAGTGCTAATCACTCTTTACTTCTCCAAGGCGTTTTTCATAATTCTTCTTTAAATATATATCTTTCTAGGTCTCTGGTTTCTTCTTCCTATGATATTGAATGAGAATTCCCTTGCTCTCTCGTTTGTCACTCATATTCAGCTTTCTAGCATTAACCGCTGCCATTCTCGACTCATCAAACAGCAAAGGAAGATTCATTTCGGCTTCCTTGACAATCACTTTTTGAGAAAACTCTAACTCATTTATGCGACTTCCATTCGAATCGCTGTCGGAGACCTCCTCATTGGTAAAAATTCTTTCATTTAAGTCAGTTGCTTCACCTGAAACTTCAACAATCTCAAGTGGGTTATCAGATCCATTCCCCTAGCCGAAAAGTTCATCTACTAACATGATTTTCATGTCGTTCAGTCTACAGCAACTACGACATCTACTAATATAATGTTGAAGGAATTTTGGATTTCCTCCTAAGTTTCATTCGATTCATCAACATCTACGACATCTTCTAGTTTCTTCTCATCACAATTGGGTTTGACAAACTTCAGAATTGAAGACCCGCCGACATCGCGCTCTTTTCCATAGAGCAACCCGAAAAGTATGAATTAAAAAGGAACCAGAGATTTCAGGTTGAATGACCCGATTTTGCCCTTGAATCATCCATCAGAAACCACTGGACTTAACCTTATGTCTTTAAACCTAATGGACCCAAAATTAGACTTGCTTAAAAAACTTAGGCTTGAAGCCCCAACATGGGCCTTAATGTTTCCAACAAGGAAAAATTACAAAAATGACTCATTTGAGAAGGTGGGCTTGAAAACTAACCTTATTATTTTTGATACTTCAAAAAAAAGCATAAATAGACATAAACGCCCTTAATGAAATGGGAGCATCAAATTTGACCGAAGGATTGACAGAAGGTTGAAGTATTTTGGTGATCTCTTATCAGTCTTTCATAGGTTCTCTCGCTAAGCAACCTCTCCTGCCAACCTGCTGTGCAACAGTGACCTCCTGCTGACCGGCATGCCATTGTGTCATGGTTTCAATGGCCAACTTCTGATCTCATTTCATAACATCTAACACGAAGTAGTTATGCAACAATCTTGTAAACCCTTAGTCTCGATTCTGAACTTCATAGTGTTAAAAGCTAGATTATGAAGTTAAAATGATAAATCTCATCAACATTAATCTAATCCGGAACATTGAAGAGTTAACGATCGTTATAGAATTATACGATAATTATTTTAATAAGAAAAAGTCAAACAATGGTAAAATAGTCCTTTCACAAATAAAAGATAAATTATAAGTGGCAATATGGTCAAGTCCAAAATAAGAATTATAGGTTAAGTGTCCATAATTATTAATCAATTTCCACTTGATTTAAACTAAAATATGGATGATAGTCAAAGTAAGTCAAGAGGGATGTGAGGGTCATTTTATGAAAAGTCAATTATATATATATAACACTTAGATAATTTTGATGAAACAAAAGAAAGTTTAAAGAAAGTTTAATGTTATTATATGCATTAAGATGAGTTTGTTATGCACAGGCTTATGCGTAAGGCATGCATGAGATTATTGTATGTATTGAGTCTTCTTGAGATTACATAAGTGATGCTTTCTTAGAATGCATAAGCTAAGCATAATATCATGAGATTTAAGTTTAAGTATTGCATGAGGTTATTAAGCTAGTTCATGTTGAGTTATTCTTATTTTAACACCTCTATTTTGATTTTTCGTGCCTATTTGGTACAATTAGAGTTATGTAGCGATGTACTCGCCCTAAGACGAGTAGAGCTACCGCAGAGGCGCCCACATCAAACAGAGAGCATGTTGACGAGTCTGTCAATGTGCCAGTGAGTTCCTCCCAGCCAGGGCCATCACAGCCAGCAAGATCAGAGTCTGCCCCAGGACACATGGAGCAAATGGCGCAGATGTTAGCAGTGGCCGTCCAGCAACTGCGGGAGACAGGGTGTCTATAGAGCGCGTCTGCAAGTTGGGCACTAAGTAATATGATGGAATCGGAGAGCTCGAACGGGCATTGTCATGGCTGGAGACGAACGAGGAGATATTTCAGGTTATGGGTTGTTCAGAGGAACAGATGGTTACCTTTTCCGCCTTCTTATTGAAAGACCGAGCAAAAGACTGGTGAAGAGCGCATGAGAGAGCACATCCAGGTGGAGCCTCAATGTCCAAATTCAAGAAAGAATTCATAGACAAATTCTTCCCTAAAAGCTACAAGGATGCGAAGATTGAAGAATTCTTCAAATTTGAGCAGGGAAACCTTACAGTGACAGAGTACGAGAAGAAATTCTCAGAGTTAGTCCGGCTGGTCGTTTATATTTTAGAAAATGAAGAGCAGAAGGTGAATAGGTTCACTATAGGTTTGAGTCCATGGATCCGGACATATGTGACCTTGGTGGGACACATTAGGTATGGGGAGCTAGTGGAGGCAGCCACCCGAGTAGAGAGAAGTGCAGAGATCCCACCCCAGCCGAAGCAGCATTTTAGCCAGAAGCGTAGCTGGTCTGGCAGTCAGCAGGGCGGTTCAAGTAAAATGGCCAAAAGTGAACAAGAGTCTTCTTGGAATGACAGCTGCAAGTAGAGTCAGAGGCCTCAGACTAGCCAGAGTTCGGTACAGTCCTCTGACAGATCCAGAAGGAGATCAGTTGGGTGGATAGACCTACCTGCAGCAAGTGCGATCGATCACATCTCGACGAGTGTCTTCAGGTAGGACCGGATGCTTCAGATGTGGTCAGGAGGGTTATTTCATGAGGGACTGCCCCAATGTAGCCGCATTGAGCCCAACAGAGGCCAGATCTACGGTGCAGGGATAGATTAGTAGGGGTCGTGGACTAGATAGAGGAGGCCCCCAGACCAGAGGAAGGACAAGGCCAGAGTAGCCTAGTAGTGGACCCAGCCGGAGTGTACCACTTCAAGCACAGCCTGGTCGACCTTATAGTCAGGCAGTCAGAGTTTACACAATGACACAGCAGGTGGCTGACACAGTTCTAGATGTGATCACAAGTACCATCTTATTATTTGATTCTGATGCACATGTTGGTGGATCCAAGAGCCACTCATTCTTTTATTTCTAGGGAATTCCTGGGTAGAGTGAGAGTAGATACAAGTCATGTGGATTGTAGTGTGATAGTGTCACTTCCCACGGGCGATTCGCTTATAGCAGATAGAGTCTATATGGGAAGTAAGGTGATTATAGCAGGTTATGAGTTCGAGGCTGACTGATAATACTCGATATTCATGATTTTGATATTATTTTAGGCATGAATTGGCTATCCAAGTATCGCGCAACCATAGACTGCTACAGGAAAGAGGTCCAGTTCAGTATGCTTAAGGAACCAGATGTAATCTTTTGTGGAGAGAGGAAGATACTCTCTACAAGTTTGGTGAGTGTAATTCAAGCCAATAAAATGCTTTGGAAGGTTGGTTTATGCAATATAAGCTGGCAGTAATGAGTTGCAAGTGACAGAAGTCCCCATAGTTAATGAGTTCCCAGAGGACCTACCAGGATTGCCACCGGATAGGGAGATTGAGTTTGAAATTGAGTTAGCACCTAGTACAGAGCCCATTTCGATAACACCATATCGGATGGTGCCAGCAGAGCTAAAAGAGTTGAAGGTTCAAATGGAAGAATTGTTGAGCAAAGGCTTTGTTAAGACGAGCACATCACCATGGGGAGCTCCGATGTTGTTTGTTAAGAAGAAAGACGAAAGCCTCCATTTGTACATCGACTACAAGCAGCTCAATAAAGTCACCATTCGGAATCAGTACCCACTGCCAAGAATTGACGACCTGTTCGATCAGTTGCAAGAAGCCAAGGTCTTCTCAAAGATCGATTTGAGGTCGGGGTATCATCAGTTGGGAGTACGTAGGGAAGATGTCCCTAAGACGGCTTTCAAGACTCGCTATGGGCATTACGAGTTTCTGGTGATGCCGTTTGGGTTGACAAATGCCTCAGCAGCTTTTATGGATTTAATAAATAGAGTTTTCAAACCCTACCTGGATAAGTTCATAGTAGTCTTCATTGATGACATTTTAGTATATTAAGGTAGTAGAGAGGAGCATGCTGAACATTTGACGATCGTACTACAGACGCCGAGAGAGCACCAGCTCTATGCAAAATTCAGAAAGTGCCAGTTTTGGCTTGATCTAGTAGCATTCCTTGGACATGTGGTATCGATGGAAAGGATATTAGTAGACCCCCAAAAGATAGAAGCCATGATAAATTGGAAGCCACCCACGAGCGTGACAAAAGTTAGAAGCTTCCTGGGTTTAGCTGGGTATTACAGAAAGTTTGTGGAAGGGTTCTCAAAGATTGCTACTTTGTTGACCAGATTGACAAGAAAAGAAGAGAAGTTTGTTTGGTCTGAGACATGTCAAAGCAGCTTTGATGAGTTGAAGAAGAGGTTGACTACGGCACCAGTGCTTACACTTCCCTCAGGAAGTGAGGGATTTACAGTGTATTGTAATGCCTTCAGGCAAGGTTTAGGTTGTGTGTTGATGCAGCACGACAGAGTGATAGCTTATGCTTCGAGATAGTTAAAGAAGCATGAAGTAAACTATCCAACACACGACTTGGAGTTAGCTGCTGTAGTGTTCACCTTGCGGATTTGGAGACACTACCTTTATAGAGTACTTTGCAGGATCTTTACAGATCACAAAAGCCTGCAGTATCTGTTCTCACAGAAAAAGTTGAACATAAGACAAAGAAGATGGGTGGAACTTATCAAAGACTATAACTGCACCATTAAATACCACCTGGACAATGCGAACGTGGTAGTAGATGCATTAAGTAGGAAGCCCACTAGTTCCTTAGCTCAGTTAAAAGCTGAGTATCTGCCGATGTTAATAGAGTTGAGATCGATGGGGGTCAGTTTGGAGATGACAGAGTCAGGTGCTCTACTAGCAGCCTTTCACGTTTGTCCAGTGTTGGTGGACCGGGTTAGAGAGTTGCAATTTCAGGATTCGTATTTGATAAAGCTAAGAAGTAAGATAGAAACTAGGCAACAAAGCAGCTTTACCTTAAGGGATGACGGAACACTAGTCCTGGAGCAGAGATTTTATGTGCCAAATGTAGCAGAATTAAAGAAAGAAATCATGGATGAAGCCCATTCATCTGCTTATGCCATGCATCCAGGGAGTACCAAAATGTATCGCACTCTAAGAGACCACTACTGGTGGAGAGACATGAAGAGGGAGATAGCAAAGTTCGTGTCTAAATGCTTAACCTGTCAGCAGATCAAAATTGAGCATAAAAAATCGGCAGGGTTATTACAGTCTCTGTCCATTCCGAAATGGAAATGGGAAAGGATTACAATGGACTTCGTGGTGGGATTGCCACGGACTTAGAGTAGACATGACGCCATTTGAGTAATAGTTGACAGATTGACAAAGTTTGCTAACTTCTTAGCCATCAAGAATACATATTCGTTGGAAAAATTAGCGCAGTTGTACGTGGATGAGATCGTTAGGCTACATGGCGCGTCAGTCTCTATAGTGTCAGACAGAGATCCTCGATTTACTTCTAGATTTTGACCAAAGCCACAAGAAGCCATGGGCACTAGATTGAGCTTTAGTACGACTTTTCACCCACAGACGGATGGCCAGTCAGAAAGAACCATCCAGACTCTTGAAGACATGTTAAGAGCATGTGTAATGGAGTTCAAAGGGAGTTGGGATATTCACCTAACGTTGATAGAGTTTGCCTACAACAATAGCTATCAGTCCAGTATTGGCATGGCACCGTATGAAGCCTTGTATGGCAGGAAGTGTAGAACCCAGTTTATTGGGATGAAGTAGGTGAAAGAAGATTGATTAGCCCAGAGATTGTCCAAGCTACAACCGAGAAGATAGGTGTGATTAGAGAACAGTTGAAGATAGCAAGCGACAGATAGAAAAGCTACACGGATAATCGAAGACGGGATCTAGAGTTTGAAGTGGGTGATAGAGTATTTCTGTGAATCTCACCCTGGAAGGGTGTTTTGAGATTTGGGAAGCGTGGGAAGTTGAGCCCAAGATATATTGGGCCCTACGAAATCGTAGCAAGAGTGAGTGAGGTGGCTTATCGGTTGAAGTTGCCACCAGAGTTAGCAAACATCCATGATGTGTTCCACGTTTCCATGCTTCACAAATATATCGCCGATCCTTCGCATATTCTAAAAGAACAACCAGTGCAATTGAAGGAAAACTTGACCTACGAGGAGCAGCCAATGGAGATTTTAGATCGTAGGGATCAAGTGTTGCATAGTAAGGTGATTCCGCTAGCGAAAGTGTTATGACGAAATCACGGGTCAGAAGAAGTTACATGGAAGCTTGAAGACCAAATGCGCGCCTAGTATCCGCACTTATTTGAAATAGGTAAGCGGTTTAAAATTTCGAGGACGAAATTTTTATAAGAAGGGAAGAAATTGTAAAACCTTAGTCTCGATTCTGAACTTCATAGTGTTAGAAGCTAGATTATGAAGTTAAAATGATAAATCTCGTCAACGTTAATCTAACCCAAGACATTGAAGAGTTAATGATCGTTGTAGAATTATACGATAATTGTCTTAATAAGAAAAAGTCAAAGAAGGGTAAAATAGTTCTTTAACAAATAAAAGATAAATTATAAGTGGCAATATGGTCAAGTCCAAAATAAGAATTATAGGTTAAGTGTCCATAATTATTAGTCAATTTCCACTTGATTTAAACTAAAATATGGATGATAGTCAAAGTAAGTCAAGAGGGACGTGAGGGTCATTTTATGACAAGTCAATTACATATATATATATATATATATATATAACACTTAGACAATTTTGATGAAACAAAAGAAGCAAAGTCGTGAGAGTGGAGAGAGTGAGAGAGGGTGATGCACATCAAAACAAGAGGAGAAGGAATCAAGTTTTCTCAACCAAATCCAAGGCTCCAAAACAAGTTTTTGTGTTGATCCAAGCTAGGAAAGCAAAACCTAACCAAGATTTAGGTAAGATATCATCTCTCTCTCTCTCAACTTTGATAATAGTTGGAATGTTATGGGTATGATGATAGTGTGTTGTTATAGTAGTTTGTGATGGGTATTTTATACTTAAAACAAGTGTAGAACCCTAAGTGTGTTATATGGAAGCTTAGATGAGATGTTATAGTGTATGGATGTTAGACTATGATTTATAAATGGAAAATCTTAAATGATGATTTGAGGAAGTGAAATGTTAAATAAGTTGCACATATGTTGTTTGTTGAAATGTCTAAGAGAGTAACTTAGTGAAAATAGTGACAATAAAATGAAATGAAGTGTTGGATGAGAATGTGTGGGTGTCATGGCATATGTGGAATGTGTAATATCATTGTGTTTTGATCCAAATAAGCTTAGATTCACACATAATAAAAGTTAGAAAAACATATAGAAGTGATAGAATTGTCAAAGGAATAGTTTTGAGCTAAGTTGAGAATCCCGAGCTCAATGAAAGGGCTGTGATGACCTGCACTCTTCGAGCTTATTCGGGGTTGTTCTAGACCTCAAAACATGCCTAGAGATCATAGCAAACCATAGAAATTGGAGTGGAACGATTCCGATAAAAATTGAGCAAATTATAGCTAAAATAGTGCATCTAGAGAGTCGTAAGGTAAATTGTGGATGGAAATGCATTCCTCGATGCATGAAATGAATATGTTTGATTATAATTAGGTAAAATAACCCTAGATACGAAAGCATTGAAGTCGTCGCATGTAGGATGCCACAAATGTGCATAAAAAAAGGTCAAAAAATAGATGTTTTTCCTAGGTTTCACCCCTCAATACTTAGAATTTTTCGAAACTGTTTTACGGGTGACCTAAGTGCGAGTTAGAGAGATGATTAGAGCGAAAATGAAGTGAAGAAAATCGCTAGAATGGTCCCTAGCATAGCCTTGGTTTGGGGGGTCCAAAAACGGTGATTTTGCATTCCGGGCCTCTGACGACCATTTTAAGCATTCCAGAGTGTCCCTAGGTGATAATAAATAATGCCCGTACAAAGAAATCAGAATTAGAGAGTCTCGGTTGAGTTAAAATCGAGTTGGGAAGATTATAGTGTAAAAGGTTTTCAATAGAGTAACTTATATTGGAAACTCTACTTTTAAGTTGTGAGTTATATATTTGAGTAGGTTATAATAAGACTTTGATATATAGGTGACGCGCAAGCAAGCGAGGCACAAGAGGCTCGCTGAGGCGATTGGGCATATTTGTATCGAGGTAAGTGTTACATCGCTTACATTGTCTAAATTTTAATTTAAATTATAACTTGTTGTTGATTTCAAGTTTTATAAAATGATTTTTAAAGTATGAGTTCAATTCGAGTAAAAGATCCTCTATGGGATTAAGAAATGAGAATTTAAAAGTAGAAGTTGTTCTCATAAAGTTTGAAGTAAGTTCAAATTAAAAACGCTTTAAGCTAAGCGATTTTATGCTCAACGTAATTAGAATGAAAAAGTGTTTTAAAAGCCATGTGTAATCTCTCAGAGTTCAGAGTATCTAGTTCTACGTTGCGATGTAGAGAATTCCACACGTAGCTGACTAGATCTAGAGTTATCGGCGCTATGTAGCGACATAGAAAAATTCCGCTCATAGTCGCTCAAATTTATAGTTACTTGCAATATGCTGCGATGTAGAAAATTCCGCACGTGGTTGCAAGGGCTGTCGAGTAGTGCACTATAATATACGATGTAGAAAATTTCGCATGTAGTTGCAAAAAGTTTCAGATTGTTAGCACTATGCTTGCGATGTAGGAAATTCCGCATTATAGTTGCTTAGAGTTATGACCGTTTCACCCTACCTTGCGATGTAGTAAATTTTGCATGTAAAGGTCGAGAAATTTTAGTCGCATCACAGGGGTGTTAGTTGAAAATCATCACGTGATAGTTGAAGTACTCTAGGGGTACACATGATGAACTTAGAAAGAAAGGTTTTAAAATCAAAATTTTTTATATGTAAGAGGTTTATAAATAGCTATGTATTTATATAATTAAAATGTTTATTCATGTCGAACTAACACTTTAAATTTTTGTGTAGTGTGTATATACTACAAAGTGCTTTTGCAGGTGATTTTGTGTATCAAGGAAACCATCACTAAAATTCTAGGTGGGAAACTCGAAGACTTCATCACACAAATGAACATAATTACTTTGTGAAATTAAATACTTGGCAAATGTATAACATGTTGATATATTTTGGTAAATATTGAGTTTGTATCATATGTGTCGTGCATCATGAATAAATTCTTAAACTCCATATGACATATATATATCGATGCCTATGATCAACATTTGAAATGTTATGAAAATGTATGATTATGGAAATATATGTTGTGAAAATATGTGTTTGAGATATCTAAGAAGTTGGGTGGTGAGTTAATATAGTACGAAGTGTATTTCTTTGTAGGTTAAATTTTAGAAATCTTAAAATGCAGCCATTATGCTGCCGAAATTTCTGTAAAATTGTTTTAAATGGAAATTTACACCAACCCAATTATTTTATAAAGAAAAGAAACCTTTAAGTTTAAGCAAATAAACGGGTTGAGAAATTCAGGGGTTCACTTCTCGGATTTATTCAATCCAACAAATCGGGTTAGAAAGTCTACTGAAGTACCCCATGGGACCCTCCAGACAAGAGCTTAAAGAAGGTCTAGGACGGGTCTTGTCAAGTCTCTGCCAACGTGCCAGACATCTCCTCCCAGTTCCGATGCCTAACATCGCTTCTCAATTCGTATGGCCAACCTCTATTGTCATTTTCGACAGCCACCGTTTCTTCTATCTTGCCTTGGTTAAGAAAGGAACAAGGTTGAATTGTTTGGCTCTTGAAGAGTGGCCGACACAGCTAGCGATCTACTTCTCTATGGGTAGGTAGTATATTTGATAAACTGGTTGCTTTGGGTATGTTAATATGGTGATATGAACTAAGGATGGGGTAGTGGAAGCGGGTTTGGGTTGTTTTGTGTACTGTTGTGTGTGATTTTATGGGTATGAGTACAATGTGAACGTTACCCTTGTATTGGTAGTTGTAATGTGAAGCTGTAGTTAGAGGGTGGGATTTGTAATGGAGGCTAAGAGGAGTTTAGAGGTAAAGTCTACTGCCAAGGGGAGGAATTTAAACTATTCGGTTGGGAATCTTAACCTTTACATTGAAAATCCCAATTTTAAGGTTGGGAAGGCTAGAACATTGAGTTGACAACTGCAACCACAAGGTTGGGATTTCCATTTGTGAGGTTGGGTTTCTGAACCACATTTTTGGGAATCACAACCTTCAAGTTGGGCATCTCGTCCTACAGAATGGGAATACCAACTAGTCATGAAACCATTTTACAAATTCCCAACCTAAGGTTGTGATTCCCAATTCAAAGGTTAGGAATCCAAACCTTTTTGTTGGAATTCCGAAGATGGATAGTTTGGGAATCTCGACTTGTAGATAAGAAATCTTAACTTTGAAGTTGAGATTCTCAACCTTGATGTTGGGATTCCCAAACTTGATTTATCATCCATGTTGGAAATCCCAACCTTTCAGTTGTGATTCCCTACCCTAAGGTTGAGAATCGAATGTGGATACTAAGCTAACATTGGGAGTCCTAACCTAAAGGTTGGGAATCCCAACCTTAAAGTTGGGAAATTCAACCTGATGGTTGGGATTCCCAAGCTTGATTAAAGATAGTTGTTGGAAATCTCAACCTTCGGATCAGGATTCCCAACCGGGAGGTTAGGACTCCCAATGCGAATTTGAAATCAGGCTTGAGAATCCCAACCTTAATGTTAGAATTCCCTACTTGGAGGTTAGGATTCCTAACCTTGAGGTTTAGCATCCCAATCTAGACGTAGAATCCACATTCGATTATCAACCTTAGGGTCGGGAATCCCAATCGAAAGGTTGAGATTTCCAACGTGGATTATGAATCAAGTTTGGTAATCCCAACATCAAGGTTGGGAATCTCAACGTGGAGGTTGAGATTCTGAATTTGATGGTTTGGATATTCAACCTGGAGGTTGGGATTTCCACTGTTGATTTGGAATCTAACTTAAAAATCCAAACTTGAGGTTGGGATTTCCAACCTCTAAGTTGAGATTGGTAACACAAATTTCCATTAAAGGTTGGGATTCCCAATCTGGATGTTGGGAATGCCAACCTGCAGGTTTGGAATTCTAACCTGGAGGTTGTGATTCCCAACCTAGATGTTTGGATTCCTTAGCAGAAGGTTGGGACTGGCAACTCCATTAACTATAAAGGTTGGGATTCTTTATCTTTAGGTTTGGAATCTCAACCTGGGATTCCCAACCTCTAGGTAGGGAATCCAAACGTTGAAGTTGGGATTGTGTACAAGGTTGGGAATCATAACATTCAATTTAAGTATCTGAACCTGCAGGTTTCATTTACCGTGAATGAACATCCTAAAAAGGTAGAATGTGTTTTAAATTGCATTTATGAATGTGTTTAATGTGATATCATTATTTGGTATGTGTTTACATTTTCATGTACTTAGTGATTGATTGTGATTATTAAATGTTTAGTAGATTTGCTTGTGTGGATTGAAACAACGAAATGTTTATAAGTGATTGTTGACATTAATGCACTTTGTATGTAGTCAATAGTGAAATTATGCACTGTCATTTGTATATAATTTTGGGTGGTGTTGCAATGACGGATATATGGAAGCAGCCTACTGCCTTAATTTCATAGGTTGAACGATATGGAAGCAGTGTGAATTGCACTTCGATATGATGGTGAGTGGAACAATAAGGGAGGAAATTATTTGTATGAAGGTGGCAAGACAAAAGGAATTTTACTGTTAAAGAATATAGCATATGAAGAATTGCACGACGTTGTATGTCATGCACTTGATGTAAAAGAAGCTGAATTTGCAATTACGATGAAATTCAGATATAAATTGTGTGATGCAGGGCCACCCATTGAAGTCATGAACGATAATAATGTTGAGTTCTTTATCGCTGAAGTTAGTGATGTAATGACAAGGAACCCATTATGCATTACAGTGGAATGTAAAGGTGACTCGACTGCAGCCTTGTCATCGGGTCAGGAAGAAACATTGAAAAATAATGGAGTACAGCATGGTGCAGAAAAATATTTGGGCAGTGATGTTTTGGCTCTTATAGAACAAACAATGACCGATGATGATCTGATCGGGTTTGAGAACTATGCAGATCATATATTTGATCAGTTTGGTTCGACAGCTGCAGATATATGTACATCTCCATTAGCTGGTCCGGAAGCAGTAACAACTGACAAGGCCGAGTGCTCGAATGAGAAGAAGTTAAAATCAGAAATGCTTGATGGTGATTGTCATGTTACGATGACATCTTTGATTGGTGGTGCAAAATATGGTGGTTGTTTTGATAGGATCTTGGACAATGTTAAAGATGTTCGGAAGGGTGATATTTTCTCTAATAAGGAAGAGCTACAGCTGAATATAAGAATGTTGCTGTTGGTAGACAATTCAATATAAGAGTCAAGAAGTCCACCAAATACTTACTGGTTTTTGCTTGTGTGCAGAAAGGTTGCAAGTGGTGGTTGCATGCAACAAAAATTGCGGGGTCAGAAGCATTTCGTGTGAGAAAGTTGGTTCCAGAGCACACCTGTTCTCTTGATTCGCTTGTTTTTCACTGTCCGCAAGCAACAAGTAAATTGATTGGGCATTGTATCAAATGGAACTATGATAGTGCTTCTCAGTGTTACCATCTAAACGATATCGTTGAAGACATGAGGAAAAGGTATGGGATGAGTTGTAATTATAATAAAGCATAGAGGGCTAGAGAGGTTGCTATGACGTCAGCTAGGGGATCACCCGAATAGTCGTATAGTATTCTTCCTTTGCATTGTGCTATGTTGGAACAGAGAAATCCAGGGACTGTAATTGACATTGAATGTGATGCTTCTAATAGAGTCAAGTACTTTTTCATGACTTTAGGAGGTTCTATTGGTGGATTTAGATCTTCCATTAGGCCCATTGTAGCCGTTGATGGAACTTTCTTGAAATCCAAGTATAAAGGTACCCTATTTATTACGACTTGCATGGATGGAAATAACCAAGTCTATCCATTGGCTTTTGGCGTTGGAGATTCAGAAAATGATAATGCATGGATTTGGTTTATGACGAAGTTGCATGGGTGTATTGGAGATGTTAATGATGTAGTGTTCATTTCAGACAAAAACACAAGTATAGCAACGGCTATTGCACATTCGTTTCCAGGGGCATTGCATGGAATATGTATGTATCACCTGGGGCAAAACATGAAGGCCAATTGTAAAGGTGGTGATGTGCATAAGCTGTTTTACAAGGCTGCGAAAGCATACCGAGTTTCAATGTTCAATCAAGTGATGTCCCAAATCGTAGGACTTAATGTTAAAGCAGCTGAATTTTTGATTCTTGCGGAACCTAGCAAATGGGCCAGATGTGAGTTTAATGGTAGAAGATATTTCATTATGACAACAAACACTGCAAAATGTTTGAATGCAATTTTGAAGGATGCACGATAGCTGCCAATCACGAAGTTAGTGGACCATATACGTGGCGTTCTTTAAAGATGGTTTTGGGAAAGGCGGGAGGAAGTTGTGAAAATGGCAATGCCAATGACAAAATGGGTTGAAGGCAAGCTTCAACAGCGGATGATGAAAGCTAGTCGATATCCTATACGTCCAATTGATGTAGACAGGTATGTTGTCATTAACGAATTTTTGAACTCGGTTGTGAACTTGCAGAATAGAACTTATGACTGCAAAAAATTTCAGCTGGACCAACTTCCATGTGCACATGCTTTGGCGATCTGTAATAGTCGTCATCTATGTTGTTACTATTACTGTGCTGCATACTATACCCGTGAAACATTAGCAACAGTAGCATATTCAGCGTCCATTCATCCCGTTGGGCCTTCAGAGGACTGGATTATGCCTGCAGATGTTGAAGTTCCTATTGTCCTACCACCCGAAGGTCGTAAGCCTCGGGAATGACCTACTACACAAAGAAAACCTTCAATAGGTGAAGAAAAAAAACAGTCAAAGTGCAGTAAATGCGGAGGCCATGGACACAACAGACAAAAGTGTTGGGCACTAATTCCAGTTTGATAAACGGTTGCATGGAAATGGTCTACCGCTATGAAAATTTGTAAGACATCAACTCCATGCCCACTGATTTCATTTCATAAACTTAAATCCAAGTATTTGTCATTCTTTGTTTCCGCCTTCATGTACATGGTTTGTGTGGTAGTTGTAACATGATTTGGAATTTATTTTGATAACATCATGACAGATAAAATGTGCATGTCAGTGTGAATTCTGGCGGTGGCTGATTATGAAATTTGAACAGGAAAGGAACGACAAGATGATGTGATGAGTAAGTTTCAAATGCTTGAAGAATATACTAACATAAAGAAGGCAATGGGGCTGGAAGGGAAGATAAATGATCTCTTTAGCAACCAATAAGGGAGGAATGAAGTGATTGATGAATCTCAAGTAAACAATGATGGGTTGCAGCGGTAACGGCTGCCTCTGCAAGTGTCTATATGTTAGGCAGCTAATTAAGCTCTACTAGAAGATGGTAACTACATAGAAGAAACTTTGGTGTTAATTTTTGTTTAAACACAAATGTCAATTTTTGTTTTGTGGGTGTCTTAATTGCTTACAGATCTTTTGCCTACGTGTAATGGATGATGCTAGTGTCTTAAATGCTTATCCTTTCATGGATTTTTCACAAAATGCACGATAAAATATCCAATATCATAATGTATATAGAATAGGTATTGTAAAAGCACAAAACTTGCAAAATATTAATGAACATAAACATTATAAATAAGAGAATATCCCATCAATATTCCAAACAAGATTTACAAATTGTGATTATATCCAATGTTTTTCTTGCATTTGAACGTATTACTATTCCCGTATTTAACAAATAAAGGATACTAGGAAAAAAAAAATTTGTTGCAAGTCTGTACACAGGTGTAAAGACTGAAGTAAATTTTAGTTATTATACATACATGCATAAAATCCATATAAAGTTGACTGTTGTTGGCTTTTTTTCATGATAAAATCCATATAAAGCTGGGAGAAGCATCGGGTATGTAGATTCCTGGGGGTCATGCATCCTCCAATATATTTATAGCCTGCACCCAAGCAATCATGTGTCAATAGAAACATGACACAAAAAATCAATTAGAAGAGCATGCAAAAAGACAGGAAAAACTTAACCTGAGTATCATACATTGAGAGTGAACGCATAAGATAGTGAACAATCATATATCCTGTGTGTATAGCATCCCGGCCCTTGGATTGGATCCATAATACAAATAATTAAAAACCAAAAAAAAAAAATAAAGGAAAAAAAAAAACACTTTTAAATCACAACATTTGAAAAGGCACAGAAACAAAAATAATCTCTATAACATTGCCTTAACATGGTTGAAGCCCTATTTCTTCAACTCCGTAGTTTGATAATAATGAGTTGTATTTGTCAAATCATTTAGTGAACGAAGGTGGGAAAAGAAAATGTTATCCTAAATCCACTTGTCCAACGAAAAGTTGTGTGGGCATAAACAGGTTACATGTGATGAAATAAGTTTTCCTATTTCGAAGCAGGAAAAACAATGCTTACCTTTCTTCCTAGAACTCTTTGATAAGGAATCACAAGTTGAAATAGTATCTTTTACTAGGACGAATATATTCATTGAAGAATTCACCAAGTGGAACTTTGGAAGGGAATATGCAACGTAGCTCTTGACCAAATGATAAATATATATAAACATATTGTTACAGTAATATTAATATTATTGTGGTTTACTTTTAAATGCTATGCATAACCATTGCGGATGGACATTTGGTAAGCTGTTTCTCTTTGTACAGGGTGTACCTACCAAAAATTCGTACGAAACTTTACTGATTACAAGAAGAAAGTTGTTTGGCTAAAAATAAATGACTGGTGGTTAAAAACTATTGAAACTTTTCACTTCTTATAATTCAGGGATTGGCTATGGTACAAACAAATTTTTGTTTGTACCATGCAAACACACTTTGGCTGCCAACTGGCAGCCAAAAAGTGTTAATTAAACCTGCAGCAACCAGTTTCAACCGGTTGCTGCACATTTAAAATATTAAATTTATAATAAATAATATTAAAATAATAATTTATTAATTAAATAATATATTAATATAATATTTTATAATAAAATATTATATTATAATAATAATATAAGTATTTTAAGTTATTATTAATATTTTATTATATTATAATAAATAAAATAATATTTTATAAAATATTATATTATATTATTATTTGTTAGATTACCGTGATAAGAAAGCTTGTTGTCACGCTAAGGCGTGACAGACGCAAAACCGTGATAAAAAATTATCCTATCACAGCTACACTATTTCATGACGTTAGAGTTGTTCGGGGAACAACTCCAACGTCCATTTCAACAAGTACGTAAGGCGTGATAGACGTAAAACCGTGACAAGAAACTATCCTATCACGGTTACACTATTTCATGACGTCAGAGTTGTTCGAGGAACAAGTTTGACGTTTAGCACAACGTCTGAAGTTGTTCAACTTGAACAAAATGATGGATGACATCAACATAACATCAGAGTTGTTCGAGGAACAACTCCAACGTAAATTTAAACAAGTACGTAAGGCGTGATAGACATAAAACCGTGACAAGAAACTATCCTATCACGGTTACACTATTTCATGACGTCAGAGTTGTTCGGGGAACAAGTTTAACGTTTAGCACAACGTCTGAAGTTGTTCAACTTGAACAAAATGATGGATGACATCAACATAACGTCAGAGTTGTTCCCGGAACAACTCCAACGTCCATTTAAACAAGTACGTAAGGCGTGACAGACGTAAAACCGTGACAAGAAACTATCCTATCACGGTTACACTATTTCATGACGTCAGAGTTGTTCGGGGAACAAGTTTGACGTTTAGCACAACGTCTGAAGTTGTTCAACTTGAACAAAATGAGGGATGACATCAACATAACGTCAGAGTTGTTCCCGGAACAACTCCAACATCCATTTAAACAAGTACGTAAGGCGTGAGAGACGTAAAACCGTGACAAGAAACTATCCTATCACGGTTACACTATTTCATGACGTTAGAATTGTTCGAGGAACAAGTTTGACGTTTAGCACAACGTCTGAAGTTGTTCAACTTGAACAAAATGAGGGATGACATCAACATAACGTCAGAGTTGTTCGGGGAACAACTCCAACGTCCATTTAAACAAGTACGTAAGGCGTGATAGACGTAAAACCGTGACAAGAAACTATCTCTTATCACGGTTACACTATTTCATGACGTCAGAGTTGTTCGGTGAACAAGTTTGACGTTTTGACAACGTCTGAAGTTGTTGAACTTGAACAAAATGATGGATGACATCAACATCACGTCAGAGTTGTTCCCTGAACAACTCCAACGTCCATTTAAACAAGTACGTAACGTCAACTTGTTCCTACCAACGTTAAAGTTGTTTACGGACCAAGTTTGACGTTTAGACAACGTCTGAAGTTGTTCAACTTGAACAAAATGATGGATGACATCAACATCACGTCAGAGTTGTTCGCGGAACAACTCCAACGTCCATTTAAACAAGTACGTAACGTCAACTTGTTCCCACCAACATTAAAGTTGTTTACAGATCAAGTTTGATGTTTAGATAACATCTGAAGTTGTTAAACTTGAACAAAATGATGGATGACATCAACATCACATCAGAGTTGTTCCCTGAACAACTCCAACGTCCATTTAAACAAGTACGTAACGTTAACTTGTTCCTACCAACGTTAAAGTTGTTTACGGACCAAGTTTGACGTTTAGACAACGTCTGAAGTTGTTCAACTTGAACAAAATGATGGATGACATCAACATCACGTCAGAGTTGTTCGCGGAACAACTCCAACGTCCATTTAAACAAGTACGTAACGTCAACTTGTTCCCACCAATATTAAAGTTGTTTACGGATCAAGTTTGATGTTTAGACAACATCTGAAGTTGTTGAACTTGAACAAAATGATGGATGACATCAACATCACGTCAGAGTTGTTCCCTGAACAACTCCAACGTCCATTTAAACAAGTACGTAACGTCAACTTGTTCCCACAACGTCAAAGTCATTTCCTTAACAAGTTTGACGTTTAGCACAACGTCTAAAGTTGTTCAAGTTGAACAAAATGGTGTATGACATCAGTAAGACGTCAGAGTTGTTCCCTGAACAACTCCAACGTCCATTTAAACAAGTACGTAACGTCCACTTGTTCCCACCAACGTCAAAGTTGTTTACTGAGCAAGTTTGACGTTTAGACAACGTTTGAAGTTGTTCAACTTGAACAAAATGATGGATGATATTAACATCACGTCAGAGTTGTTCCTTGAACAACTCCAACGTCCATTTAAACAAGTACGTAACGTCAACTTGTTCCCGCCACGTCAAAGTTGTTCCCTTAACAAGTTTGACGTTTAGACAACGTCTGAAGTTGTTCAACTTGAACAAAATGGTGTATGACATCAGCAAGACGTCAGACTTGTTCCAGGAACAACTCTAACGTCCATTTAAACAAGTACGAAACGTCAACTTGTTCCCATGAACGTTAAAGTTGTTTCCTGAACAAGTTTGACGTTTAGCACAACGTATGAAGTTGTTCAACTGGAACAAAATGATGGATGACATCAACATGAGGTCAAAGTTGTTGGGGGAACAACTTCAACGTCCATTTAAACAAGTACGTAAGGTGTGACAGACGTAAAATCGTGACAAGAAACTATCCTATCATGGTTACACTATTTCATGACGTCATAGTTGTTCGCGGAACAAGTTTGACGTTTAGCATAACGTCTGAAGTTGTTCAACTTGAACAAAGTGATGGATGACATCAACATAACGTCAGAGTTGTTCAAGGAACAACTCCAACGTCCATTTAAACAAGTACGTAAGGCGTGAGAGACGTAAAACCGTGACAATAAACTATCCTATCACGGTTACACTATTTCATGACGTCAGAGTTGTTCGGGGAACAAGTTTGACGTTTAGCACAACATCTGAAGTTGTTCAACTTGAACAAAATGAGGGATGACATCAACATAACGGCAGAGTTGTTCTCGGAACAACTCCAACGTCCATTTAAACAAGTACGTAACGTCAACTTGTTCCCACCAACGTTAAAGTTGTTTACTGAGCAAGTTTGATGTTTAGACAACGTCTAAAGTTGTTCAACTTGAACAAAATGATGGATGACATCAACATCACGTCAGAGTTGTTCCATGAACAACTCCAATGTCCATTTAAACAAGTACGTAACGTCAACTTGTTCGCACAACATCAAAGTTGTTCCTTTAACAAGTTTAACGTTTAGCACAACATCCTGAAGTTATTCAAGTTGAACAAAATGGTGTATGACATCAACATGACATTAGAGTTGTTCCAGGAACAACTCCAACGTCCATTTAAACAAGTACGAAACGTCAACTTGTTCCCATGAACGTTAAAGTTGTTTCTTAAACAAGTTTGACGTTTAGCACGTCTGAAGTTGTTCAACTGAAACAAAATGATGGATGACATCAACATGACGTCAGAGTTGTTCGGGAAACAACTCTAACGTCTATTTAAACAAGCACGTAACGTCAACTTGTTCCCACCAACGTTAAAGTTGTTTTCTGAACAAGTTTGGCGTTTAGCACAACGTCTGAAGTTGTTCAACTTGAATAAAATGATGGATGACATCAACATCACGTCAGAGTTATTCCCTGAACAACTCCAACGTCCATTTAAACAAGTACGTTACGTCAACTTGTTCCCACTAACGTCAAAGTTGTTCAGTGAACAAGTTTAATATTTAGCTAAATATTTGAAGTTGTTTAAATTCAACAAAAACGCATTGGCGTGATAGAGGAGCTTCTTGTCATGCTCAAGCATGAAGCTTGCCATGGGCATGATGCCAAATTCTTTTAGCACAGCCAACCGTGACATAAGACTCTCCTATCACGGATAGACTATTAAATGATGACATCAGTATACATCTTTTAAAAATGCATAGGCATTATAGAAGAGCCTCTTGTCACGGTCAAGCGTGATAGAAGGCTCTTCCATCACGCCTAAACTTGACTCATTCCTTTGCCATGATGTAAGGCTCTTCTATCATGGCAAACCATGATAGAGAGCTCTCCCGTCACGGCTAGAGTAGTAAATGACTATTTGTCATTGTTTTTTTTTTTTTTTTTTTTTTGAGATACTATTATTTTGAATTAAAAAAAAATTGTATATTAAAAAAATGAAAACCATGTCCTCTCTCTCTCTCCACCTAGATCATCTCTCTCTCTTATTCTTTTATGTTTTTATTTTTTTAAATGAAAGTAGATTAGTTGAAGATCTGAGTTTCTAATCCAGCTCAAATCTAGGATGAATCATTTTAAATTTTTAATTTTTTCAAGAAATTTTGTATTTTTTTCTGGTTTTTTTTTAAAAAAAAAATTGATTAAGGGTGCGACCGCACCATTGCTTCAGTGACTAAGTGTTGGTGCGCAGCTGCACCATTGGTTCAGCATGGCCGCGCACCAACATTAGTGTTGGTGCGCGGCCGCACCACTATTTCAGCGTGGCCGCGCACCAATACCAGTGTTGGTGCGCGGCCGCACCACTACTTTAGCGTGGCCGCGCATTTATACCAATGCTATCCAATTTAATTTTTAATTTTAAAATGTAGAAAAATATAATAATTTAAATGGAATTATTTTATATAAAATAACTTAAATTGGATTAAAATATTTTTTATAAAATAATTTTATTAAATTTATTTCTTAAAAATATATAATTTAACATTCTTTTAACACCTAATATCCCAATATAAGAGTTTTTAACTAAGTATACTTCAATGAAATTTTAGAGTTTTTGTATATTAGTATTTGATAATTTCTTTTATCATCACGTATAAATAAATTTCTCGCTTAAAAAAAAAAAAAATTCATATGTAACATAATCTCAATTTTTTTATATAATTTTTAATTAACATATAACTTCATTTAAATTTCAGGACTCTCAAATAAATTAACATTTTAATATCATTAGTTGTTCAAATTTACTTTATCATCTAAACAAATTAATTGCATCTAATGTCCCTTACTAACCAAAATACCTTTAGGCATGACAGAAGAATCTCCCGTCACGTTTGGCTGTAAAGAGATGAGAGAGCTTCTCGTCATGCTTTGCTTGATGAGAGAGTCTCCCGTTATGCCTAATGCAAGCGTGACGAAAAAACCTCTCATCACGCTTGAAAGTGATAAGCATGAAAGGAAATTGCCCCATCATGCCTATAGGTGACAAAAGGTAAGTGTGACTAAACAGTTTCCTATCACGCTCCTACTGTTAATATAATAGGTTCATTAAATTAATTTTACATTTAAATCAAGTTAAATGTTTTTTAATCTACAATTTTAACTTTTAATAAAATTTAAAACTTATTTTGATAACATTAAGTTCTCTTCGAAATTCTTGAATGTTAGTATTTCATAACTTCCAAAAGTTTTTCACTTAAAAGAATATATAAAATATGCAACAAAAGTTCTACTTGTCAACTAGAATTTTACCAATACCATTACTTATATCAATTTTAATGACAACATGAATTTCAACCCATAAAAAATTAATATAAAGAAAATAATACTTTTTCATTTTTATGCTAATAAATTCAAGCACAAGATTATAACTTTTCGATTAAATTAATTATTCTTTTTAATTTTTTAATATAATAATTTTAGTTTCACACATATCCAATTAATAAATTCTAACATTTCAAATTTTCATAAAGTTTAAAATGCAAACTTTCCACTGGTCATGGATGCATGACCGCACTCGCAGTCTAATGCGATTGCATACCTACTCTAATTTGGGTGCATAACTACACCATCGTTTTAGCACAGCCATACACTCATATCAATGTGATCCAATTTCATTTTTAATTTATAATTTTAAAATATAATAACTTAAAATGGATTATTTTTAAAAGAATATTTAGATTGAATGAAAATATTATTTAATTATATTTTTGAAGAAAATAAGTTTATTAAATTTACATCTTAAAAATACATAAAAAAAAATTTACACCTAATTTTAATATAATTTCAAGGATTTTTTTTCTATTACAATTTGATTTTGCATTTAACTTTTTACCCTTATGACATTTAATAAATGCATAAAACTATTAATTTGCGGAACACTATGAAAAATATTGAGTTCTTCGTCTTGAATCACATCTCACTTCTTCAACCATATCTTACAACCTTCGTGAATGCATTTGTTTGGTCAATTTTCGATGCATGAGGAGCAACGTACTCTTGTGCAAGTTGAGCAACACTTTTCTTCATAGTGTAATCAATTCCCAAACCCAAAAAAACTCTCAAAAAGAAACTAGCACATTAATCTGACCAACTTCATCAACAATTCATCTGCATCCACAAAACTACTACAACGACTACCTATGCTACACATTCTCAAAATGATCAACACAAACTCCAACTAACGTTCAAATCGAAAATACAAGCAACCCAAATTTAAACATGTTACCCTTTTTTGGGAGAAACCTACACTACATGCATCATAAGATAACAGCTAAAAAACAAAACTAACAAAGAAACACCAACCCACTTTGACCAAAATCATCTTCTTCACTCTTTTACCACAACAAATTTTCAACAACAATTTACAACCATTTGAATTAAAATGAAACAATATAGTAAAAGAAACATAATTTCCATTACCTAACAACCCCACAATAAAAACCAGTTTTTTTCTAAATTTCAAAAAAATCTGCTCATTCAACATTTCAACAAAACATTAAATCTATTCAACATATTAAAACACCACATGGGAAAATTTTTCCACTATCATTTGTTATAAATAGTCAAACAAGCGTACCCTTTAAATAGACAAAGAAGATGAACTACACTTAATCATTAAAACTCCACCAATACAAACTATTTACTTGTTCAAATTTCGATCAACATAATATTTGTCAAGATAGAACCTAATAAAAGCAGCATAATATTTGTCTTAATATGTCAATCAGCAAATCAACATTCATAAAGACCAGATTTTACCGAAATCAATTACAAGTACATGCCAAGATAGAACCTTTTCATAATTGTCCAGTCGATTGAGTTTTCTAGTCTTGTATATACAGAGAGAGACAGAGCAAAATGGTAGTTCCAATGTTCCCAGAATAGAAATTGCCACTTCAAAGACATAGCACATGCACTCTTACATTAAAATAATATGTAAACAAGGGCAGAGCAACATATATTGTTTTATATATATATATATATATATATGATTTTTGGATATATAAGAAATAGAGGAGGGGGAAGAGCAGACTCCTCTCTTACATTATTTGCCTCTATTGCCTGCCACCTTCAACATCTTTACAAACGTTATTTGCTGAGAAGTTTCTTTAAAAGACTACCCAAAACAGGACTGAATGAAGGCAAAAAGAAAAAATAAAACAGGAGCCAAAGATTTGATTGAACAAAAATAATCAATCCTTCTTAAGCTAGCCACTCACTGTTCATTCCATCAAATTCTCGAAGGTCCATGCTGTGTTGTTCAACACAAAATTACAATATAAACAAGAACAGAATCAGTAAATCTATCATATATCATGTGTCAATCACCACCAACTTTTGTAAGGGCATGGAGATGCAAATAAAATAACTCTTCTTTCTAGGCTGATCAAACCAACGCAACCTTCATAGAAATGCAGGCCTCCAAAGTCTGAACTACAATTACAACTAAACAAGCCCACACCAATAATTGGTAAATTGTACTAACAAAGAATTACTCATAATCTAAAGTTATTATTTTTAACTCTGAAAAATATCAAGTAGTATTGAAAAAAGTTGAACTAAATCTCCAATTCAAAAGAAAATGTTTGCATGATGAGACTGGTGACACATAAATTACCAAGGCAAGGCAGGATCTTGATAGTAGTATATATGAAATGCAACTATAGATAAATCAAAGAAATGGAAATTTTCCATTAATTATTGCCATGGAAATAATAACTTCAACAATGAAAAAATGTAAAAATACTTTAAGAAAACAGGGATTGTCGAAATCCTTAAATAGGAAGGTTTTATTTTTCTGCATTAAACAATTATAATAAAAACCTTACTTATGTAAGACTTGCAAATTGAAAAGATTAGCTAACACAAAATATTATTCACTAAGTGATGAATGTGTAAAATAAAATACACATAATGAGAGTAAAAATCTCAAAACACAATCATCAATGATATCTTGCACTCCCCTTCAGCCTATTTCATCAGCATATTCTCATGATGTCTGCAGCATCAAATATTCCAACCTACAAACAACTTAGAATTAGTGGGACAATTGAAGGGATCAAAAAGGAAGACATGAATATTTGTACAAACAATTAATCTGCATAAGAAGATCAAATGAAATGCATAACTTAATATGTTAGAGATGTTTAGCTTCATATATCTAAAAAGAAAAGTATTCCATGCCATACCGATAGTGTTTACAATCAACACCCCATTAAAAATGTGAAAATTTATTCACAGCTCAAGTTAAAAATGTGCAATGGCTATTCAAGACTAACCTCCAAACAAAAAAGAACAGAAAAAATAACCATATTGCGCAAGTATTTAACATCATAAATAAGGTTATCAAAATCAACTCGAAAAGAGAAACATTCAGACAACAATCAGATAAAAAAGGATCGTTGTGGTTGCCACTGCATGTTCTTTCGCAGACAACAATATTAAAATGTTATCGTTATGACTAAAAGTTAAATGCTTCAATTTGTAGCAGATAAACACTATAAACATTAAACTTACACAAAAACTACATCAAGCAACTCATATACAAGCATGAAGTTCTTTCGCAGTGAATCTTTGTTCAGAACCCCAAGTTAATCTTTGATGATGCGAGCAATCCTTTGTAGAAGCTCCAAGACAACGGACGGTGACATTCTACCATTCCAAAAACCATCATCACATGGAAGTAGTTTACACTGTCCACATTCTACCATTCCAAAAAAGAACAACAAAATAGTCACCGAAACGAATTTGATTATTAAACAAAACTAGAGAAATTGACTAATAGTCACCGAAACGAATTTGATTGTTAAACAAAATTAGAGAAATTAAGTCAATGCAGCATCACATTGAATTTGGTTCTAGAAACAGAGTGACAGTATCATTATTTATTAATTAAAAGCTTGTCAAGAAACCCCAAAACCTAGAAATTGAAAATAGAGGTAGCTTTGTCAGAAATGTGGCCTGAAAGTTAGCAAGGTTGCAACAAAAATTAGGCATGAAATCACAGTTTAAAAACAGTACAGGTGTTGACATATTACTTTTACATCAGGTTTAAACTCAAAACTCCCTGCCTTACTCTCGTGCCTCTTCAAACCATCACCATAAAAGCTCAACAATTAAACGAAAAAACTATCACCACTGAAACTCCAAAAAGTAGCAAATCAATGACTATAACAAATCTCCACTATTACAAATAGCATTATGAATTCAAACACATATGAATCCATCCATTAAATTCCAAAACTAAACATAGACATAAAAAATTAAACCAATCCAAATAATCAACATTGGGCTTAAAAGACATAGCAATCAACTTTGACTGCTCTTCAACACCAATTCAACTCACAATTTAAATTGATTTTCGAGTTACTTTCTCGGCAACCAAACAAAATGTAAAGTAAATTAAAAGTGATTGGAGTAATAGAATGAGTGACCTTGAGAATTATTAGCGCTGAAAGAGGCACGTGCTTGAGACATTGTTTGAGGCTTCTTCATGAACGAAGTCATGAATTGATGCCATTGCTGCTGATTTCAGCTAACAACCCAAATAGACATCTGATTTCACAAAAACATGTAATTGACAACCGAAAAACACAATAACAAGCCAATAAACATCAAGAAACATCAAGAAACCACCAGAGCAGGCCGTGCACATCAACAACAACCATCAAATCAAAATCCAACCCTAACCAATCTCCAAATCACTGCAAAACATAAACACAAACCAAATCGAACCCAGATAAAAAAGCCACAAATCAGGTATTAATGAAGTCAAACAGTTGCCATAATTGTATAAATGAAGCAAGCCAGAACTTGACATCTAGTTGTCCCAACTCTGTCCTGGCTATTGTAGGTTTTGATGATGGATGGTTCAATAATTGTACGTTATGGTAGGCAAACAATGACATATTTGGTTTAATGGAAAATGCACCTTACTTTTTTGTACATAGTGTGACTGACATCAAAGACAACATGGTAAAGTTCAATCAGACACAAAAAGGTTGTTGGGGAGGTTAATAAGTAAAGCTACAGCTCACACATCATCTCACAAGTAAGTTGTCGAAGAAGAAATAGTTGCAAAAATTTTAAGCATATATGCACCTATTTAGTGTAATCCTGATTTATATAAAGTTGCTTGCAATCATTGACTTAATGATACTACTAAACTTATTCAAGAATGTTGTGATACAAAAGGAGGAGAAAGAGTTATTACCCCATGCTGTAGTTTCATATTTGAGATAGGGCAAGTTCTACAAGCCTTCAATTGAGGGATCTCCATTCACTCCAACACCATTAATCAATCCAGAAGCAATCTCCTACACAAATATTTCACAAAAACAAAACCCCATCAACCATAACAACCAAGAAACCAAAACCCCAGAAGTGAAAATTCTAAGCTTCTTTGGATCTACTCAAAAATTATTAAAAAAAGTCTTCAAAGTGCAAAATAACAGAGAAAACAGAAAATTTTGAAGAAGAAGAAGAAAATGTCTTCAATCTTAGAGAGTCAAGGTCCTTGATGGAGGAAAAGAAGACGACGGACCTTTGCTAGTTGATGGTCTGGTGAACAACGGCAAATCGACGATGCAGCTGAGAGAAAGCGGCGAGTCGACGATGATGTTGTGAGTCGTGACAGACAGCGAAAAAGTTGACGATCCTGTAACTGTAAGGCTGTGACGATTCGATGATGCTGATTGTTGAGACAGATAAGCGACGCCAACAAGTTGATGATGATGCTAAGAGAGAGCAACGATGTTGGCACAGCGAGATCATGGATCATGTGACAGAGAGCTTAGATAGAAAATGGGTGTCGGCTAGGGCTTCTTTTGGAGAGAAATGAGAGTAATGACAGATAGATTATGTTTGGCTTTTTCTATTTTCATTTTTCTAATTTTCAATTTCTCTCTCCTTTACTTAATTAGCCGGTTACCGGTTTTCATTATTTTTTAAACTTTTTTTTTGTTTTCCAAACATCCTGACCGTTGGATGTAAATTTTGATCATCCAACGGTTGGACTTTATTCTTTCCGTTTGTATGTATGATACAAACAGCTTTTGTTGACTGTATCATAGCTGGTCTCTATAATTCATTCAGGTTTTTTTTTCTTTTCGTGTAAAGGGCAATTGTACCTACTCTTTTATTACTTATTCCTCGCGTATTCCCGGCAACAAGCTGAGCGAAGAGAGTTCAAGTTATATACAATAGTAATAAGTAGCAACCATGCAAGTACCCTCAATTCACGATGTTCCCAAAAACTGAGACTGTATCTGGCTTGTGTATAAATTATATCAGCAAATATAAAAGCAATGCAACACCATGTTTCTATTTTTTCATCGTCTTTGTTTGTTCGTCATTAACAGCAGCTTAGTATCCACATAATTGGCAATGGAGAAGTTACTTCAAACACAACATACATATTTACATCAACTATATAAGAGTTGATAGACCAGTTGCCCATTATACACCAAAATTTTTAGAGGGTTTTTGTATTTTTTTTACACTTCCAAGTATACAGGAAGAAGGTATTTACAACAAGCAAACAGATGAGGATGACAAAACTTCATTTCGATTATGGGATTGCTTTACACATGTTTCTCCCTTTCTTTTGAGGTCTACTGTTGTATGACCCTTCAAAAACAGAATGCTACTGATTTCCAGTGTTCACCTCCACCTGAATGTTTTTGTCGTCATGCGTACTAAACAGGTCTAACACCTTTCTATAATAAAAGATTCCATCGGTTAATATGTAACTCAACTTAAAGACCGACAAAATATAAAAAATAACTAACAATATAAACAACCAAACAGAGTGCACGTGGAAAAAGAGAAAGGCCAAGTGCACTGCCTTACCAGGTCAGCAAAAAACAACTACAATAAATCAGCAGAAAGAAGAAATCCTACCCTTTTTTCACTATAGAACTGTGAAAAGGTTAATCAGCTGTAACCTCAGGACAGACAGACGCCCACAATCACTATTACTTTACACTTAATAGTGACAATAGCTATGACAGTGTCCGAGAAGTCACAATTCTACAAGTAATTTTTCATATTTTGATATAAAGCCACACACATTTTACACCTAATGTTGGTATAAATGACATGTAAAATGAACCGTCAATGAAGATAATAGGACTTACTAGTTTGTGTTTGTGGCATATATCAGTGGAGTTAAAGCTTCACACCAGCAGCCTCATAACTGAAGTTGCTCAACTGCACTCACCGAATCACATACCTAGTCAACAACACATAACGAACCAAATTGATTGCGTAAGTTGGACTATAACAAGAAATTGTCTAAGTTACAAACAGATAAGCTATACAGTGGACTAATAAGCATAAAAATATTACTACCCCCCCATAAGTGACGAGACCATTTCCACAGGTCAAGAGCTAGCTGCTCTCGGAAAAGTGTTATGTGGGATTTGTCGAATGAGTTCACTGGCAGACCGTGCGCCATGTGTTCGACCAACTTGATACGAAAATCCCACAATCACCACTACTATATTAAACAAGACACCTGCATGAGTTAGCGCATGACGTACATATAAGTTTGATAATAACGGAAACTGTTGCATGTGTTACACATCTTACCCTGCTTCTTGTTGCGACATGTTGTGGCAACGTGACACAGACCATCCCTCATTCGTATACCAGTCTGCAGTCATGTGCGCATTTGCTCTGTAGTGATCTGTCTTTTGAAGGAGCAGTGACAGTAGTGTTTGTATGGGTTGCAAAAACAGTTTCCAATTGCGTACATAAATGCCCAGTGAGTCAAACAGTGTTATCGTTCGCTCCTTGAAGTATACCTTCACGAGGACCCAATGTACACCCCGTAATTCAGTGGCATATACAGCTACAGACACAATAGAAATAACACAACATTGAGCCCATGTTTCAACAAGGACCATAATAGTTAACCTAACAACTTGAAAGCAACCATTTAACGCTTATACCGTCGTAAGTCCTACCCATGGTCGAGAGGCTACCTCCCCCGATGCAGTTCTGCTGCCAGCCAGCTCCCCCCGTGCATATCTTATGCACATGTCATCATTAGACCAAATAGCTTTCTTCTTCATATACACCTCTCACTTACCAAGCAAATGTTGCTACATATATTCAAATAGACAATTAAATTAGTAACAGAAAAAGGTTCAACGATTCACCACTCATTTGACTGTACATTAAATAAATTAAATACCCCAAACAAAATATCTGTTGTCGTGGATGATTCCATCTTGCTAATAGGGGATTGCATCGACTTCCAACGCAATAGGCAAAAAACGGCATCCAAGTGCTGCAAACAGTGACAATGCATTTGATTAAACTGTGTTTTCCTGATATATGTCTGACATACCTACTTCCCATATTTTTGATACGGACCGAATCTTGCAACCACACATTGCCTTTGTGTAACTCCCTAAACCAGTGCTGATTGCAGTCTCCTGTTAGCAAGCGAACCGTTGGCCTGCAATGACAAATGCAATTTTCGCAACTAGTTATATATGAGCCAACTACCAATATACAAGACAGTAAGAATTAAGTAAGAATGAGAGAAACATACAACTCATTGGTAACATGTTCGTCCTGCCATGCTTTAAATGTTTGTAGTTTGGTACCGGACAGTTGAGGAAATGGTTCAAACTTGGTGCGCTTTCTTGGAACAACTTGGATTTGCTAAAATGGAGACGAAATTTGTGAACCCCTTTTTCGCTTTCTTTTGAAAATTTTGGTTTCCGGTATAACCTTCAAACTAACGTCTGAACCTAGTGAAGGCGACCCTAAGTTCGAGGGCTAGAGTAGACTACTGTCCGAAATCATTTTCCCCCTGAAACTGTCCACCATCACATGTGTCACTTCTGCACTACCCTTTGTCGGATTACGCACTGACGTTTGAAACCTATGTTTGGGGCCACCTTCCAACTGTGGAAAAAGGGCGGACACCTGTAGACCCTTTTTTTGCTCTATCAGAAAACTTTGGGAGTGTGGTAAAATCTTCACACTTACATCAGAAGCAATGGAAGGCGACAGTAACCATGCTTTTGTTTGTCCAATTGGCGTGAACGTCATTTTGTCACTGAAACTGTCCACCTCATCATGAGTAACGTCTGCAGACGTGTCGACCGGAACTGGCACCGATCATTTGACCCAAGTACTGTCTCCATTTGTTTCACACTGTCGATCATCAATATCCTACCAACCAAAATTCCAACGGTATCGGTACATTTAAATATACATTTCTAATAAGTATGACGCTAGCCATCTCTACGGTGTACCTTCGAGGGAGGAGTCTTGTCATGTGTGGGAACAGCATTGTTTGTAAATAAAAAGTTCATAATCATATCAATCTTCTTGTTTGTTTCGTGTAGGAGATCAGTTGTTTTCTATACCTTAATCTTGGTGGCTTCCACGTTCTTGTTTGTATCTTGGAGCGTTTCGACTGTCTTCATCCTGTCTTCCTTAACCTGCTGCAGTTGTTTCAAGATGACTTTTAAAATTGATCGTTATGAGCCGTACTGCTATCCTTGGCAATTTGTACAAAATTCAGTACATGTGAAGTAAGGTGGTATGATTGCACTCCATCACAATCAGCCAACACAAAAGCTAAGAACAACTATACCTGAGTATACGGTCGCCTGTGTATAGGCTGCGCCTTCACAAATGCAGCCCCAGTTGCCTTGTCGCTGCTGTTCTTTTCACTACTAGCAGCACTATTAGAGGCCTTACTATCATAAGAGACCTGGGTTGCACCCTCTTTCTTTCGGACGAAGTATTGGCAATAATCCTCTTTTTCCTATGCAACTGTTGCCTCAAAGGTAGGATGCGCTCGAAACTAGCATGAAACAAATAAAACACATGTTCAAAACAGCAACTAAAATGTATGCCCACTATTCAAAACACCACTGCATTTACATACATCAGATCGATGTAACAACGTAACAATTTCTCCTGACTTTGGGATTGTCGTAGAACTCTAATTGACGATGCAGGGCAATAAATTGCTTGACTTCAGTGCAATTTGTTGCCTAATTGTCGGAATTGCTTCACAGGCCCATACCTACGAGTGCACAACCAAACAGCAAACATTATTGCCAAATGAACCACTCGTTACCAAGCAAAACAAACTAACAAACAACAGACATAAACCTGAAACGCATATGGAAAATTGGACAATGAATAAAATGCACCATATGCCTTGTACTTTTGCCCTTTATTTCGGATTGCAACCTTGGAAGCCATTTTCTTAAAATCCTTTTTCATCCCGCGCAACGTCATCTCGTAGCAGCATCAACCCTAGAGGTATTTGTTGAATGCATTGATGTTATCGAACAATCGAATATGCTCCATTTGAATGTGGCTCTTCGGATCCTTCCCAAGTAACACCGTCTCCAAAAAGTACAACAACGCAAGCTTCACGATGTCCTCATCATTGTCCAAAGAAGCACCTTTGAAAGTGATGTCAAGACTTCTATTCGAAACTTTGGCGCTACCTAGAAAAATTTCTTCCTGAACTTGTCATCGGATGGATTGTCATCAATTGACCCCTCCCTCGTGTATGGTCCACAATCAAGCCCTATGACGATGCCAAACTCCTGCATAGAGAACCGAATGACATTGTCATTCGAGAGTGCAAACCACAGCTCCTCGAATCATCACAATCCACTTGTCGGAGAAGCAAGTTATGCACTAACTGACCGGCAAACTTTAGGTCCAGCATGTGCAACAGTTTAACAAAGCATGATGTGTTGAACATCTCCAATTGCACATCATTTAACTTTTTTGCTATCACCTTTATGGCTCCCAACTTGGAAAAGCATGTGACCTTTGAAGTAAAATGATCGAAGTCTATGATCTTGTACATAACTGCAGAATCCATCTTCCAAACTTGTATTTATAAGACAACCCATTAAGATCTGACTACCACATTCCAACTCTATTATAACATATAATAAATTGATACCATCTCAATTGTATACCAATGAACAAATAAAACACAGCCATTTATGCAACAACATCAACTATTTCACACCTGAAAACAACACAAACCAAGCCCTCAATTCACAAAATCAATGCATCTATCAATGAACCAATAGACACAAAAGCCATTTCCATAGCCACAAAAAGTGTACAAAGAAAAACCCAAACACAAAACCCTTAGGTTTTGATTATGAGGGATTGGCTATGGTACAAATAAATTTTTGTTTGTACCATGCAAACACACTTTGGCTACCAACTGGCAACCAAAAAGTGTTAATTAAACCTGCAGCAACCAGTTTCAACCGGTTGCTGCATATTTAAAATATTAATTTTATAATAAATAATATTAAAATAATAATTTATAATAAAATATTATATTATAATAATAATATAAGTATTTTAAGTTATTATTAATATTTATTATATTATAATAAATATAATATATAAATATAATAATATTTTATAAAATATTATATTATATTATTATTTGTTACATTACCGTGATAAGAAAGCTTTTTGTCACGCTAAGGCGTGACAGACGCAAAACCGTGATAAAAAATTATCCTATCATGGCTATACTATTTCATGACGTTAGAGTTGTTCGGGGAACAACTCCAACGTCCATTTAAACAAGTACGTAAGGCGTGACAGACGTAAAACCGTGACAAGAAATTATCCTATCACGGTTACACTATTTCATGACGTTAGAGTTGTTTGGGAAACAAGTTTGACGTTTAGACAACGTCTGAAGTTGTTCACCTTGAACAAAATGATGGATGACATCAACATAACATCAGAGTTGTTCGGGGAACAACTCCAACGTCCATTTGAACAAGTACGTAAGGCGTGACAAAGGTAAAACCGTGACAAGAAACTATCCTATCACGGTTACACTATTTCATGACGTCAGAGTTGTTCGCGGAACAAGTTTGACGTTTAGACAACGTCTGAAGTTGTTCAACTTGAACAAAATGATGGATGACATCAACATAACGTCAGAGTTGTTCGGGGAACAACTCCAACGTCCATTTGAACAAGTACGTAAGGCGTGACAAAGGTAAAACCGTGACAAGAAACTATCCTATCACGGTTACACTATTTCATGACGTCAGAGTTGTTCGCGGAACAAGTTTGACGTTTAGACAACGTCTGAAGTTGTTCAACTTGAACAAAATGATGGATGACATCAACATAACGTCAGAGTTGTTCCCCGAACAACTCCAACGTCCATTTGAACAAGTACGTAAGGCGTGACAGACGTAAAACCGTGACAAGAAACTATCCTATCACGGTTACACTATTTCATGACGTCAGAGTTGTTCGCGGAACACGTTTGACGTTTAGACAACGTGTGAAGTTGTTCAACTTGAACAAAATGATGGATGACATCAACATAACGTCAGAGTTGTTCGGGGAACAACTCCAACGTCCATTTTTACAAGTACGTAAGGCGTGACAAGAAATTATCCTATCACGGTTACACTATTTCATGACGTCGGAGTTGTTCGGGGAACAACTCCAACGTCCAATTAAACAAGTACGTAATGTCAACTTATTCCCACCAACGTTAAAGTTGTTTACTGAGCAAGTTTGACGTTTAGACAACGTCTGAAGTTGTTCAACTTGAACAAAATGATGGATGACATCAACATCACGTCAGAGTTGTTCCCTGAACAACTCTAACGTCCATTTAACAAGTACGTAACATCAACTTGTTCCCACCAATGTGAAAGATGTTCCCTTAACAAGTTTGACGTTTAGACAACATCTGAAGTTGTTCAACTTGAACAAAATGATAGATGACATCAACATAACGTCAGAGTTGTTCCCTGAGCAACTCCAACGTCCATTTAAACAAGTACGTAACGTCAACTTGTTCCCACAACGTCAAAGTTGTTCCCTATACAAGTTTGACGTTTAGCACAACGTCTGAAGTTGTTCAAGTTGAACAAAATGGTGTATGACATCAGCAAGACGTCAGACTTGTTCCATGAACAACTCTAACGTCCATTTAAACAAGTACGAAACGTCAACTTGTTCCCACGAACGTTAAAGTTGTTTCCTGAACAAGTTTGACGTTTAGCACAACGTTTGAAGTTGTTCAACTGGAACAAAATGATGGATAACATCAACATGAGGTCAGAGTTGTTGGGGGAACAACTTCAACGTCCATTTAAACAAGTACGTAACGTCAACTTGTTCCCACTAACGTCAAAGTTGTTCAATGAACAAGTATAATATTTAGCTAAATATCAGAAGTTGTTTAAATTCAATAAAAACGCATTGGCGTGATAGAGGAGCTTCTTGTCATGCTCAAGCATGAAGCTTGCCATGGGCATGATGCCAAATTCTTTTATCACAGCCAACTGTGACATAAGACTCTCCTATCACGGATAGACTATTAAATGATGACATCAGCATACATCTGTTAAAAAATGCATAGGCATGATAGAAGAGCCTCTTATCACGGTCAAACATGATAGAAGGCTCTTCCATCACGCCTAAGCTTGACTCATTCCTTTGCCATGATGTGAGGCTCTTCTATCACGACGAACCATGATGGAGAGCTCTCCCGTCATGGCTAGACTAGTAAATGACTATTTGTCATTGTTTTTTTTTTTTTTTTTTTTTTGAGATACTATTATTTTGAATTAAAAAAAATTGTATATTAAAAAAATGAAAACCATGTCCTCTCTCTCTCTCCACCTAGATCATCTCTCTGTCTTATTCTTTTATGTTTTTTTTTTTTAATTTTTTTTAAATGAAAGTAGATTAGCTGAAGATCTGAGTTTTTAATCCAACTCAAATCTAGGATGAATCATTTGATTAAGGGTGCGACCACACCATTGTTTCAGTGTGGCTGCACCATTACTTCAGCGGCTAAGTGTTGGTGTGCAGCCACACCATTGGTTCAGCGTGGCCGCGCACCAACACCAGTGTTGGTGCGCGGCCGCACCACTACTTCAGTGTGGCCGCGCACCAATACTAGTGTTGGTGTGCGACCGCACCACTACTTTAGCGTGGCCGCGCACTTATACCAATACTATCCAATTTAATTTTTAATTTTAAAATATAGAAAAATATAATAACTTAAATGGAATTATTTTATATAAAATAACTTAAATTGGATTAAAATATTATTTAAAAATATTTTGTATAAAATAATTTTATGAAATTTATTTCTTAAAAATATATAAAAGTATTTTTTTTTTATTTTTTATATAAAAAGTTACCCTTACAATTTAACTTTTGAACATAACTTATGATGAAACTAAAATATAGTATTTTATTTTTTGTTAAATTAAAATTCTTACTTGTTATTGAATTGTAAATTCATTTAAAATTGTTTTTGAATGCGAATTTGAAATGCAATTTAATTATGATTTATTTTTTAAAAAAATAAAAATTGTTATAGTAAAATTTTAAAAATATGATGACAGGAGAATCGTGATGGGAGACTGTCCTGGCATGCTTGGCTCTTGTCATGTATAGGCATGATGAGATAGCCTCTCGTCATACCTAAGTGTAATGAGAGTCTTCCGTCACACTTGCCTTAGGTGTGATGGGAGGCTCTCCCGTCCCATCACGGCCAAGGCTTGCACCACTCATGGGTATGTGATTGTATCACTGTTGTAGTGTGGTCATGCATCTATACCACTGTAATCAAATTATATTTTTAAATTTTTATTTTAAAATATTGTAAAATATCATAACTGAAATTAGAAACTGGCCTATCATGCTTGTGTGTGATGAGACGCTTTCCTATCACGTCTTAAGCATGATAAGAGGCTTTCCCATCACGCCAAATGGAAGGCTCTCTCACGGTCTTCCTATCACTTATAGGTGTGATGATAGGGTCTTCTATCACAACTTGAGTGAAAATAAAGTCTTTTCTCATAACATAAGCGTGGCAAGAAGACCTTTTGTCACGCTTGCTATTTTTTTCTACTTTTTTTGACCCTGCCATATTTATTTATTTATTTTTGATTTTGTGCAATTACAAATCAATTAAATTACTCATTATTTTGGAATTTGATTTTAATATATCGTATTAAGTATTTTTTCTTTGAAATAATATTAAATATAGTTATTAATATTAGTACAAGACGAGAATATTGTTATTGTCATACAATCTACACCCCAAGAGAGAAATAAATTTATAATAACAATCAAATAAAAAACCTTATCAAATGAATGCGAAAGGTACAAGTCAAGAAACTTGACTGGAAAATTTAAATTCATTTGCTCAATTTAATGTCCAAAAAAATATATAATCATGAATAAAATATTATATAAATAAATTGATGAAATTTATATTTTTTTCATAAATTTAATTTTTTTATCACCGTAACATTGAACTTGTTCCAATTTAAGTTTTTTATAATCCTTATTTTCTTCATTTTTCATCCAATATAATATTCTATTTTATATTTTAAAATATAGTAAAATATAATAACTTCGAATGGGAGCAAAATGTTGGGAATGGAGAGGGAATGAACCGGTTTGAAGAGAGAGATGGGACCGACACACAAAAAAGGTTGGGAGCAAAACGTTGGGAATGGAGAGGGAATGAACCAATTTGAAGAAAGAGATGGAACCGACACACAAAAAAGGCTTGTCAAGGGCATTTCCGTCCTAAAAAATATAATGTCCACTGCTTTGAATCAAAAAAGTCATTTTTCATTTGAGTTATAAAAAAAAAGTTACTTTTCAACAAAACCCTTCCAGCAATACTGGTGGCCCAAACAATCTTTCAGGCCGAGGGCCACTATGATATCCCTCCCCTACTTCTCTTAGTTGGCCCTTTTCACACCTTAAAACATTGCTTAACAACCCCTCTTCAACAGTGCCTCTTTTCTCCTTTATAAAGGCTTCTTCGTCAACGATTGGGTTGCATTTCTCCCCATCACCGCCTTTCTCATTACTAAGGCTGAAGTCTATTCCAACTGATTCCTTAGAAGAGTTGTTGTCTTGGTCAACGCCCTGTCCTTGTCTCGAATCTCTCAGAATATTACTCTCTTCTTGAACATCATCAGAGATCAGACCCAGCCTTCATCTCTGCAAGTTCTCTACATCTGTCGTCTCTTTTTACTCTCCACGTCCCTTTTGTTTGCTTCTTGAAAGTTGATTCGATTTGAATTTTTGAATCGCCCATCCCCCAACTTATTCCACGTGCTACTTTCCATCCTACTTGTCCATCGTCAACCTTAAACTTGGAAAATGAAACTTTGGAGCCTTTGAAACCGAGATGAACTAGGTTACAAGTCTGATTTTGATATCTAGAATCTTATCACTGTCTTTTAATCCAATAACAGCAGGAGTAAACAAGTTTTTCGTTTTTCGTTTTTCACACTTTGATTCTTGCCTCAAACAGTGACTGAAGCTGTTATGTTCTACTGTTGATATCAATGAGGCCCCCACAGAACTCTGTGATTTTGCTAAAGACTTCCTGTTCCATAAATGAAACGGGAGACCATCTATGGCAATCCATCCACCACCGAATACCACCAATTTCTTTGAGCAATTTATCACAGGATTCCAATGGTGTAAAGTGACAATAAGAGAGCCTTCCAACTGGTACCTTCCAAGATTACCAATCAACTCTTAACAGCCTCTTTTATGTCCCGGTAGAAGAACACTGCTTTATCATCTTGGAATGGCTTCAGCTTTCTATTGAACCCTAAAGATTTCGACAAATCCTTTTGAGTTGACCTCCAATTATCAAAACCTCTCCCTTCAGAGCAAATCACAGCTTTAGTCCATTCCCTGAATACAAGACATTCTGCATAACTTACTCCCTCATTAACTCCTCCAATCTTCTTTATTCCATTGGGTGCTTCACTGGCTTTTTTCACCATCATCGTTTCTCTGCTCCTCTCTAACTTCTCCACAACAACAAAATTTTGAACTCGTTCTGGAGAAAAGATGCTTAAAATCATCTTCGCACAATTTCTTCATCCACTAGCGTTGAACCCCTTTTGAATGATAATGTTCTTCACATCTGCACTGCCTGAATTAAAGAAGACTTTTGTAAAAGTTCCTCTATCATTCTCAAAGCTATCTATCCACATTTGATAATTAACAAATATGCGGATGCGAAAGAACTTCTTGCCATCGTTGAAACGAATAGTTTCTAGCAAGCAATTTCCCAGCCAATGAGCACATTCCAACCCCATTTTTCAACTTATAACTTCTGAATCCACTCCTCTCCTGAAACTTGATTACACTTCCAACAGACAACTCATCAAATTCTAAAGAACAGACTTCACTCTCAATACTAATTTCTCTCACAAAATGATAAAAAACGACTAAATTCTTCCCTCATCTTTATGAGATTAGTGAACAATCTTAGAGAGAGAGAGAGAGATGTTAGGACTGAAAAGTATGGTTAGAGAGCCACAAGAGCCTTTTCGGCTTCTTTCTTCTCTCTCCCGCACGACATCTTCAGCTTGCTCTCCCTTTGCCCTCTCCTCCCTCGTCTTAATCGCTCTGTCGGTGTCATTTTTATTTTATTATTTTTTAATTTTAATTTTAATTTAATTTAATTTTTTTTTTTTTTTATGGCTGATTGAAAATTCATGGGTTTAACCTACATCTTTAAACTTCGAAAATTTGGATTGAACCGAAATATTCAAAAAAATATATATATGTTTAATTTTTGTTTAATCTGGGTTTTTTTGTTTATGTTCAATTTCTGATCTAGGTTTGTGCTTTTGTTTAACACTAACTTTTTCTAGATTTGAAATTTTTTTTGTCCTTTTGATTTGTGGGTCTTTTTTTTCTTTTTTATTTTGACTGAAGTGTTGTTTAATATCACATGGATGATAAATTTGGGGTTCATTTTGTGGCTGATTGGAGATTAAGATAGATGAAAAAGAGAGGTTGAAATGAAGAAGAGAGGTTGGAGGTGAAGATGGAGAAGAGAGTGATTTTTTTTTTTTTAATTTTTAAACTTGGTTGTATTTAAAGGAAAAAAAAAATACACCGACAATGAAAATCAATCAATGGTGGAGACGGATCAAATTTTCTTTTAATTTTTAAATTTTTTTATATTTATATTTATTTTTATGTTTTTTAAATATTATTTAATTTTTTTATTAATTTTATATCTTAATTTGTAATTGGTAATATGTGTTTGATTTTGATTGGATTTAAATTTTTTTTTTTTTTAACTTTAAATTAATGTGACAAGCATAATGTTTTTACTGGATAATGATGAAGGGCATTTAAATAAACTCATTCTAGGTATTATTATAATTCTTTTTTTTTTTTTTTGAGGATAAAATAGTCATTTAACAGAGAGTATAGATATTTAAGGGAAAAATTATTAATTTACTATTTTTATTAAGTTTGATCGTTAAAAATTTAGCTAGAGAGACGAAACTTATGAATTTCCTCAAACTTTAAAGATGATAAGTCATAAACTAATACACATTTAAAATGTGAAAAATTTCGATAATATATGGATGAAAGTGAAATTTTCCATATATATTTATTATTATTATTATTATTATTATTATTATTATCGAGGACTGGGATTAACTTAGAGGATTATCGGAACCAACCAAGATAGAAATATTAGTGACGTAGCCCAAGATACTGTTTCCATATAAGAGAAATCTGCCACAGGAAAATGGAGAAAGACCCACACGAGTGGGAAGACAACTCACATATAATGATAAGAGAATTGTTGTTATTGTTATTATTTTTATAATTATTTTATATATTATTTGGATTGATAGGTTGGTATCGAACTTATGCCGTTAGGGAATGGGGCTGTTGGTGCCTAACCAATGGCCCTAGCAGCCAAAGGCATTATTATTTTTTATATATATGTATATAAACTTTGTTTTATTATATTTTCATTATTAATTTTGACAACTACATTGCAACACAATCAAGTAAGGCCAATACACATGGATGATCATCGGACACATGGTAGGATCGGCCTCTTAAGGTGCTTCACTTGTTCAAGACTACGGGCTATGGCCGATGCTTCCAAGAGCGCATCACATTCACTTGTTTATTCAAATGGTTTTATTTTATTACAAGTTCTCTTTTGCCAAATACCATTATACATCTTTCTATTTATTTTAGTGTTAAAGTTTAAGTTTTATTAAGTATATTTTACTAACATTATATAGATAGTTTTTTCCATTTGTTATGATGTAAGTATTTGTGTCCCAATTATGACTACGAATATCCTAATCATTTAAGTATCGATTGATTTCGATAAATCTCAATAACTCTGTTCATTGATAGCTTATAAAAAATAAAAATAAAAATATATGAATTGAGTTATAATTACACGATGAACAATTATGTCATTTGTTACAGAAGAGAGAAGATATCTTTATAATTTTTTATTTTAAAATAGTAAGGGCATATTTTAGCTCTAATGGGGTCATTTGTACACAAAAATAATAAAGTTAGAGATTTTCTCCTTACTTTTTAATTTTATCTTTTAACATTTCTTCTAAGGCACTTCATTCTAAAAAATTTAATTCAAAAAAATCTAAAAATACTTTATTTTGTTTTAAAATTTTCCTTCTTTTCTTTCAACACTCTTTTTTGGAAGACATTCCGTTGTTTAAATATAAATTTAATTGAATTTTTAAGTGCACTTGATTTTATTTTGATATTACTCATTATTAATTTTTTTAATTAATTTCTCAAAGTCATGTTAAATTATAAGGGTGAAAATGAAATTGTTTATTTTAGAATGAGTTAAAATTTCTCAAGCTCAAGCTAAAATCGTTTTTGTTAGATTTTTTTTTTAAAATGATTTTAAATAATAGGGATAAATTTTACTTTTTTCAAAGTACGAAAAAGAGAAGAAAACCTCTAAACCTGCCATTTTAACCGTAAATATAAAATTTCATTAAGACATGCTTAGGTAAAACTATTGCTATGATTTTATTTATTTATTTATTTTTCTTTTAAGCTGGGGGAAGGGAATGAAATTGTAAGAAAAGTATGTCAAACCATATCAATGGTTGGAGATAACTAGCGCTTTAATCAACGATACCAACTACCTTTGACAAAACTATTACTACGATTATCAAGATTATGACTTCTAGAAAAATACAAAGTTCGATCAAAGTATATAGTTCAAAATTCTTGAATTTCAACCACAAAAAAAGTTTGAAACTAATAGGAAAAAAATTCTTTATTATTGTTTGTTTCTTGTTACAGATAATTTTCCATCAATTCATAACTTGCTTTTGATTGTATAACATTTTTCATCTCTTTGGTATCAATTAAAATTTTAAAACATGAAAAATAAAATTAAAAAAGTTTTAAGGTTTGTGAAACACAAAAGAGGAAAAAACATATTGTTGGACTTTGTGTTCCAACTAAGAAACCTGCCCAAGCTCCGACCTTCTCAGCTACTCCAGCTAAACGACCTTCTGAGGCTTCAACCTCGCCAGCTGCTTCATCAAAACGGCCTAAACAGACTGCTGCTAAAGCAAAAACTCCCTCGATCGCTGTCCCTAGCGAGGTGCCACTTTCAACCGTTTTTGCAGATCTTCAATTGGTTCCAGCTTCCAGCTCGCAACCTGGAAAAGAAGATGCTCATCCTAAGGCTGCATCTCAGGCAACCCGAGCTGGCTCCAGTAAGAGGGTAACTAGGCGTACCTTCATTACACGACGTAATACTTATCAGACTGACGAGCCTGATATCCCGGAGGCTGAGAGGACTTCTTCCCCCACTAGACCAGAAATCGAGCTCGAACCTGGGGGGAGATATTTAACTTCCTTCGTTGATAACTGGACACCCATTATGTATACTCATGCAAAGGTTTTAGAGAATAAGTCCCTTAAGGGCACGAAGCTAAACAAGTTCGCAGCTCGTCATTCTATGCTGGTAAATCATTTTCCTTTATCTTCTAGCCTCTTTACTCTTTCACATATTAACTTGCAGAATTTTCAGGGCGCCCTTGCTGCAATGAAGCAATGGAGATTGACGAAGGCCACTGATGAACGAATAATGAAGCTCGAAAACGAGCTAGAGGCTGTTAATGATGAGATAGCATATTTGACTGAGAAAACCTCAGAGAGCCTCGAGGCACAGATGGCTGAGGCGAACAATGCTAAACAGACCGCTGAGGAAGCTCTGCTGAAAATAGAAGAGGAACGCAACATGTTAAGGAAAGTGCTGAAGCAGTCTGATCAGCAGGCTGAGCTAGCCCAAAAACAAGCTGAGATCGCCGATGAAGCTTTGCGAAGAATGGGAAATGAACGCAACTCGTTTAGGAATGAGTTACACCAACTGAGAGAAGAGCTAAGGCACTTTGAGCAGCGGGCCGAGCTGGCCGAGTAGCGAGCTACAACCGCAAAGGATAAAATTGAAGTGCTCGATCGTCAAGTCAAGGCTGCAGTAGAGTGGGCTGAGGCTGCTGAGAAGCGGACTGAAGAGGCAGAAAGCCGAGCCGAAGTGCTTAGGCAGCAAGTAGGGGAGGTAATTCAGCGAGTTGAGGCTGCAGAGCAACGAATAGAGGCCATGAAGCTAGAAGCTGAGGAAATTAATAGGCATGTAGACAATGCCTTCGAAGAATTGACGGTCTACCGTGAACAATCTTTTCAGGAATTGGAGATGAAGGTTGCTAAAGCAAAGGACGAGGCTGAGGAAACAACAGGCCACAATTTTCTCTACACATTGTGGATGTCCCATCCGGAGATGGATTTTTCTATCTTTGGGATGTGGGACTTGAAATCGTAGAGGAGTTTAAAGCAAAGGCTACCTCGTTCTTAGTTGATCCAATTCCTTTAGCAGAGGAAGCTCCTGGTGCGACCTCCCAAACTAAGCCCGTTATCGACCTCAATCCCCCTGGCGTGTCTCCTTCTCATTAAGACCCTTTAATAGGCCCAGATCCTCCAACTCAAGTTTAAGAGCTTATCTTTTTCTTTTCTTTTCACTTGTATTCAATTTGTAAACAACTTTTATACTTAATGAAATTTCTTTCATTATTTCTTCTGTGTTGAATGCGTTTAAGCTATTGCATATGTTATAACATATTTTATGATCTTCAACTTTAGAGTTATTAAATTTCTTGCGAGCTGATCGTTAACAAGCTCAAAATCTGATAATAATTAAAGCAATCGCTTAATTCAGCAGTTAATAAAATCTTGTAAATATAAACAGTTGATCAGTTAGAATGTTGACGAGCTATGCAGAGGTACTTAACCACACTTATTTTTTAGGCTCTTTCATTTTTGGCGAGCTATGCAGAGACACTTAGTCACCTGCTTTTTTGCTCTTTTTAGGCGAGCTATGTAGAGGCACTTAGCCATATGCTTTTTAGGCTCTTTTTGGAGAGCTATGCAGGGACACTTAGTCACCTGCTTTTTAGGCTCTTTTTGGCGAGCTATGCAGGGACACTTAGTCACCTTCTTTTTAAGCTCTTTTTCATTTTAGGCGAGCTATGCAGGGGTCGTCACCTCGCCTGCTTTTTAGGCTCTTTTTGGCGAGCTATGCAGAGGCACTTAGCCATCTGCTTTTTAAGCTTTTTATTAGCGCGAGCTATGCAGAGGCACTTAGCCATCTGCTTTTTAGACTCTTTATTAGCGAGCTATACGAGACACTTAGTCACCTGCTTTTTAGGCTCTTTTTGGCGAGCTATGCAGGGACACTTAGTTACCTGCTTTTTAGGCTTTTTTTCATTTTAGGCGAACTATGCAGTGGTCGTCACCTCGCCTGCTTTTTAGGCTCTTTTTGGCGAGCTATGCAGAGGCATTTAGCCATCTGCTTTTTAGGCTCTTTTTGTTTAAGCGAGCAGCGAGCTAATCAGCTCGGAGATTGTTAACTTGGCGAAATAATGCAAATCATGGGAAAATGGAGCTTTCATTTTCTGTAATATTGAATTATGGGTGATAAATCAAGTTACTGATAGTATGGTCGTAGATGTTCGACATTCCAAGCTCGATGGACCTCCACTCCATTCATGCTGGTTAAATGATAAGCTCTATTTCCTAAGTTTGATTTGATGATATAGGGTCCTTCCTAATTTGGGCCTAAGGACCCATCATTGGGTTTGCGAGCTCCAAGCAGAATGATACGCAGCACAAAATCTCCCTCATTGAAGCTGCGAATTCGAGCGTTCTTGTTATAGTACCTCGCGATTCTTTGCTGATAACCAGCTACCCTTAACCTGGCCGTTTCCCTGAGCTCTTCAAGCAAATCTAAGTTTGCAGTGAGTAGCTGATCATTGTCGTTTGGATTGAAGGCCACTCTTCGTTGCGAGGTGACTTCGAATTCTGCTGGGATCATGGCTTTAGACCCATATACCATTGAGAAAGGAGTCTCGCCTATGGAACTGCGAGCTGTGGTTCTGTAAGACCATAATATTTTCTGAAGCTCGTCTACCCATGCTCCTTTCTTTGCTTCCAGTTTCATCTTCAAGGTTTGCTTGATAATCTTATTCACAACTTCAACTTAGCCATTGGCTTGTGGATGGTCCACTGCTGAAAAGCTTTTAACGATCTTAAGGTCGTTTCAGAACCTAAGAAACTAGTCGCTGCTGAACTGTGTCCCATTATCTATCACGATCTGTTATGGGACCCCAAACCTGCAAATGATATTACTCCACACGAACTTTTCAATCTTTGTTGTGGATATTTCTGCCAACTCCTTTGCTTCTACCCATTTTGTGAAATAGTCAACCGCGACCACGGCATGCTTGCATCTTCCGCGAGCCATTGGTAGAGGCCCGATCAGATCCATTCCCCAAATTGCAAAGGGCCACGGGCTCACCATTTGTTGGAGATAAGCTGGTGGAGCTCGTGGAACTTGGGAGAACTTTTGACACTTATCACAATTTTTTACTAAGTTGATAGCGGCCTGCCTCATGGTGGGCCAATAAAAACCCTAACGAAGTGCCTTTTGAGCTAAGGAGAACCCACCAGCGTGATTTCCACAATGGCCTTCGTGTATTTGTTTCATCACTGTTTCACATTCTGGGCCATCAATGTATCTTAAAAGTGGAGTTGAGAATCCCTTCTTGTATAGCACATCATCATAGATGCAATATCTAGCCGCTCTAGCTTGCAGACGCTGTGCTTCCAGTTTGTTACTTGACAGCTTTCCATCTTGCAGGTATTTCAGAATTGGACCCATCCAGGAATTGGGTTGCATAGTTATGACCATCATCGTATTTTTCTCTTCTGTACTTGGAGCTGGTAGGAATTCTACTGGGATTGCCCCCAAAAAGTCTACAACTCGCGTGGTCGCAAGGCGAGCTAGTGCATCTGCATGCGAGTTCTGAGCTCGTGGGATCTGCTTCACCTCGTACTTCTAAAATGCACCCAGCAACTCATGAACTTTCTGGAGGTAAAGGGCCATCTTTGGTCCCTTAGTCTGATACTCTCCCAGTATGTGGCAGACAACGAGCTGCGAATCGCTGAAGATTTTCAAACGCTCAGCTCACATTTCCTTAGCCAAACGCAAACCTGCGAGCACTGCTTCGTGTTCAGCTTCATTGTTTATTGCCTGGAAGTCAAACCTTAAAGCACAAAAGATCTTGTGGCCTTCAGGACTGATCAGCAGAATCCCAGCTCCAGCTCTCTGCTCTCTGGATGATCCATCAACATAAAGCTCCCAAGTTGGACCTTCAGAAGATTCAGCTTCATCATCCACAGGTCCTGTAAACTCTGCAATGAAATCTGTCAGAGCTTGAGCTTTGATAGCCGTCCTTGGCTTAAACTGGATATCGAATTATGCGAGCTCCACTGCCCATTTCAACAAATGACCTAAGGTGTCCGCTTTCTACAAAACTTGCTTCAACGGATATTAGGTGAGGACTTCGATGGTATGAGCTTGAAAGTAAGGCCGCAGCTTCCTTGATGCGATCACCAGGCAATAAGCGAGCTTCTCCATCTGTGAGTTTCTAGTTTCAGCATCTTGCAGCCTTTTGCTTACATAGTACACTGGAAGCTGCGTCTTTTCTTCTTCCCTCACCAGTGCAGCACTTAGAGCTTGCTGAGACACCCCTAAGTACAGAATCAGTCTTTCTCCTTCTTTTGGCTTAGAAAGGAGGGGAGCTCGCCCCATATATTCCTTCAACTGCTGGAAGGCAATTTCACACTGTTCGGTCCACTCGAAGCTTTTTGCCTTCTTCAATATGTCAAAAAATGGGATGCATTTATCCGTAGCCTTCAAAATGAACCTGCTTAGTGCTGCGACTTGGCCATTTAGGCTCTGCACATTTTTCACTCTTGTTGGCGACCTCATGTAAATCAGTGCTTTAATCTTCTCAGGATTAGCTTCAATACCTCTACTGTTGACCATGAAGCCCAGAAACTTCCCAGAAGCTACTCCAAATGCACACTTGTGCGGATTCAATTTCATCTGATAGCTCCTCAGAATCTGAAACAACTCCCCCAGGTTGCGTACATGGTCGCCTACCTGCTTGGTCTTTACTAGCATATCGTCGACATAGACCTCCATGGTCTTTCCGATCTGCTATTCAAACATCATATCACCAGGCGTTGGTAGGTCGCTCCAGCATTCTTCAAACCGAAAGGCATTACCTTGTAGCAATATAAGCCACGATCAGTCATAAACAAGGTGTGCTCTTCGTCCTCGGGGTTCATTGGGATCTGGTTATAACCCGAGTATGCATCCATAAAACTCAAGAGCTCGTGGCCAACAGTAGCATCCACAAGCTGATCTATCATTGGTAATGGAAAACTATCTTTGGGGCACGCCTTGTTTAGATCAGTGAAGTCGATGCATGTCCTCCGCTTCCCATTCTTCTTCTTCACCAGAACCGGGTTGGCGACCCAGGTCGGGTAGTAAGCTATTCGAATGAACTTGTTTGCCAGCAGCTTATCTACCTCTTCCTTTAATGCAAGATAGCGGTCCCCCGTCATTGCTCTTCTCTTCTAGCGAACTAGTTTGTGGTGAGGATCAATATTTAACCTGTGAGACATCACATTTGGATCTATCCCCACCATATCCTCATGATTCCATGCAAACACATCCAAGTTCGCCTTCAGAAAGTCAGCGAGCTGGGCTCTCAATTCTGGTGCTAAACCTTTTCCCAGCTTCAGGCAGCTTTTTGGATCTTCCTTGCTGACTTGTACATCTTCCAATTCTTCAACTAGCCCTGTAGCTCGGTCTGCATCTACTTCGCGAGGGTCCAAGTTGTGACTGACTCCCTTCTCAGTCTTAGCTCGTGGCTTGCCCCTCGAAATCACGTTCACCTTCTTTCCTCTTACACCTATCTTTACAACATCTTCATAGCAGCGCTTGGCTAAATGATGTTCCCCTCTAACACATCCAATGCCATTGGGAGTTGGGAATTTTACCGTGAGGGTCCTGGTTGAAGTAACTACATCCAAGTTGTTCAAATAAAGCCTTCCCAGGACCACATTGTACGCTGATAGGTAGTCAATAATCAAGAAATCTTCCAACACAATTGCCTGGCGACCTGCTTCCCCAAGCGTGAGTGGTAACTTAATCTGGCCCACTGGCACAACAGCATCTCCAGTGAAACTGAATAGAGGCTCTGGGGATGGTCTCAATCGCTCTACTCCCAGCCCCATCTGCTCAAAACAGTTATTGTACATCACATTCACTGAGCTCCCGGTATCTATCATGATGCGCCGTACTTCCATGTTGCTGATTTTAGCTCGAATAACCAGCGCATCATTATGAGGCCAGATCACACCTCTGACATCTTCATCAGTGAACACGATCCCGTCCGAGGTCGTCTTCGCTCTTTTTGCAGGTCCCTCTGACTCGCTGACCTGGAAAGTATGATTCGTCTCTCGGACATATCTCTCATGCGATCTGTTCGAAGTACCTGCGACATGAGGGCCACCATAGATTGTAAAAATGGTTCTTACCGTAGGCTCATGCTCTGGCTCGGGAGCTCGCTGGGGCTGTTGCTGTGCTGGCTGCTGATGAAGTCGTTCTTGGTGAGGTCGCGAGTCAGCAGGTCTTGCCACATATTCTCTCAAACGACCTCTTCTGATTAACTTCTCAATGGTGTCCTTCAACGCCCAACAATCTGAAGTATTGTGCTCGACCTCGTTATGATAGACACAAAACTTGTTCTGATCTCTGTGCTGAACCGGAGCCCTTATAGGAATGGGCCTTCCAAAATTTTCCCTGTTCCTCTCTGCTGCGAAAATCCTGTCTGGTGAAACCGTTAGGACACTGTACCCTTCCTGACGATCCAGACGTCGAGGTCGCTCATTTCTTGGCTCTCTCCTCGCCCTTTTGGCAATTTGATTGTGAGAGTCACTATTCCTACCTTCTTCGTTCCTGCCATTGTTTCTCCTCTTTGGCTGGCTGGAACTGCCCGCTTCATTCTTCTGATTTTGTTTCTTCGGGTCGAAGGTCTCTTCCCACCTAATTTCCTTCGCAGCTCGCTCGTAGAACTCTCCCAGATCCTTCACTGGGGACTTGTAAATGCTTTCATATAGTTTTCCATCCTTCCGCAACCCAGCTGAGATCGTTGTCAGTATACTCTCGTCTGACGGATTTTCAACATTCGCGACCTCACGTCTAAACCTGGTGATATACCCTTTTAACGATTCACCCTGACGTTGGAATATAGTAGCTAGGTGACAGGATGGAGCGAGCTGCCTTCTTAGTGCCTTGTACTGACCAACGAACTTCTGTTGGTATTGCTCCCAACTACCTATGCTGCGAGTTGGGAGATTCTTGAACCATGTTCTCGGAATGTCCCCCAAAGTGGCTAGGAATACACGACACTTTACCATAGGATTTTGTGTCTGCAGATCCATCTGAACGTTGTAAGCGTCGAGATGGTCATAGGGGTCACTGACCCCGTTGTATTGCTGAATATTTGGCATCTTGAGCCTCGGAGGGAGAGGCTATGTCTCAATCTCCCTGGTAAATGAGGTCCTTTCCCCGTACTGCCCACGCTGCTCCGGGGCTCCAGGCCGTGCTTCCAACTGCTAGACCCTCTAGAGGAGCTTCTCTACTTGTGGATCTCGGAGCTCGTATCTCCTCCTATGGTCGTGGCTTGGAGCCGGGTGCTTTGGGTCATACCTCTCGTGCTCTTCAAGCCAACCTCCTGGCTGATGGGACCCCGCATGTCGCTCATTCATCTCATCAGCATTCCGAGCTGCAGCTCTGACTCTATCGTGCCCAACCTCTGCTCGTTGGTGTCCATCTTGGCTTGGCCTTACCACCAGGCTAGCTGGGCGCGTGACCTCCCTTTCTTCGCGGACAGGGTGTCCTCCAGCTCTAGAACGCGCATTAGAGAAACGAGTTGAGCCTGCAGGTCGCGGGATTTCCCTTGCTAGCCTTTCGGGCACTTGCATCGCTTCATGCTGCTGGGGCACGTGCCTTGGTGCCTGAACCTCAACCCTAGGTACATTTTGTATTTGAGCCTGCACCAACATATTGACGGCCTCTGTGAGCTGTCTGACCGTGTCCTCCAACACTTCTTGCCTCTGAATCAGCATATTTTGCCCTTCAGCTAATGGGGCAATTGGAGCCGATTGACAATAAGGCAGATGAGGGATGCCTGTTGCAGTGCAGATTGCCTGGCCATGGGACGTTCCCGTTACATGCATGGGTGCGCCTTCCACCTGCTGTGCATCATACTGATGGTGACTGGGCTGACTCTCTGCTTGGTCAGCCTGTGAGCCCACATATTTGGTTTATCTGGTTCTTGCCATATTGTCAGAATTGAGATGTAAAATATTGCAGTTTGGGCCATCCTACTAGTGCCAAAATGTCGACGTTGAAATTCAGTCGACGAGTAATCAATACCCAATACCTGCAATCAATGTGAGAAAACATAGAAAACAAGAACAAGGCAATAAAGAACCAGGAATCAAACAGGGAATGCACAAGATTTTTAACGTGGTTCAGCAAGTGTGCCTACGTCCACGGCTATCTCTCTTAAATTCTGCAGAGTGACAATATAATATTCAATGTGTCGTTTACAATGGTTTTAACCCCTATTTATAGGGAAAGAGTTGTTACAGATTAGGAAGCTATAAAATAGGAAAAGAATCATGAATTAATTATACTTCCTAATATATTTGAATAAAATCAGGAAACTGCTCCTTAGAATACGAGATAATGTTGACTAAGTTTGAATTTGAATTAACTTCCATATCTGGCGAGAGAATCACGATCAAACAAGGTAACTGCCTGTTCTGGAAGATATTGCATTAATTGCACTCTGGGAGGACCGCCGTTTATGGCGACCTCGAGCTGGAGCTCGTTGAGAAGTGAACAGCGAGCTGTGCTTATGGTGAATGGTGGAACGAGCTACAACCTGGCTGTGAAACGAGCTCGTTGCTGCGAGCTGAGAAGATTGCTGGTCGAGCTGTGGAGCTCGCTGGGTTTAGAGTTGAAATATGGGCCTTGTCTGATGGGCCTTAATTGGATTAACTTTATTGGGCCTTAGTTGGGCTTTTACCAGCCCAATTGGTGAGTCCGGAAAATACATATAACAACAAATGACTTTTTATATTCATTAACAGTTAATTCTTAAATATGAACATCCACTTACCTAAAACTAAAACCTTAATTCTTGAATATTGATATCCCTTTATATAGAAATAATGATATAAAAATAAATAAATAATGATTTGATAACAAATCATAATATATAATTATTTTATCAAACCATGTATTAAGCCAAACAAAAAAGAGTAATGTTAGGGTTTGTTTGTTTTTATCATTTTCACTTAATGAGTTTGAATTACACATAGTAAATGATTTTTGTTCGTTTTCTTAAGTAGTCAAATAATTTAAAGTAACTAAAAAATCACTGAAAAAACTATAATTTTTTATTTTTAATTGAATATCAAATTACGTAATAATTTTTTAAATTTATCATAATTTTATATTATACAAATTCCTTTTATTATTATTTAAATTTAAATATATAACAATAATAATTCAACTTAAGACCATTTTATTTATTTTTATTTAAATGTATAAATTTAATTTACTTTACTATAATTATTTATTTATGTATATATAATTTTTCAAAAAACAATTACTTTACTAGAATAATTAATCATATTTTAATTAATAATAAAAATATTATTAATATATAAAAGTGTTTTAATATTTATAAAATAATTTATTATAATTATTTGTATTATATTAAATGAAATTACATAATAACTAATAGTAAAAATATATAAATGTCAAATTACTAGTTTTCAAATAATTTTATCTTTAAAAGATAAATAAAATTACTATAATTTAGAGATAAGACAATAAATAAATAAATAAATATGTCATTAAAATTTGAAGTTTCAATCACTATTTAATCTTTAGTCTTTAGTAATACTATTCGGTTTTCAAATTAAAAAATAAAAAATAATAAAAAATAAAAAACAAACAAACAAATGACCCTTTAGGCTTACGAAATTTTCACTTAAATCTATATCTAAATAATATGATATATGAGTTGTCAATATTTTATAAATTATGAGATGATGTGTGATGTTATTTGGCTATGAATTTGGATAAAAAATATGGAAAGTCTAGCATTACTTTTATATATATATATAAAGTCCCCTTGGTCATATGTGGTATGCATACATTGCATACATTTGACAAAAAAAAAAAAAATTGTATTATAAAATTGCTGATTTTAATTTATTATATGTTTTACCACTAAATATATCTGATTATAGTCAATAAATATAATAAATAGTGTCATATTTACTGATTATAATCAGACATATTTACTTATAATCAGATATAATAAATATGTAATAAATTATCATTAACAATTTTAAAACGTAATCATTCATTTTTTTTTTTTTGTCAAGTGTATTAATACTAAAATATTCATATATATTTATTAATTCTATTATTAGTGTATCTTAATTTTGACCAACCAATTCAATTCGTCCATTGTATTCTCTCTTATAAAATAAATTTTCTCTCTTATTTAATTCAAATACAATAAATTAAATTGATTGGTTCTTCCTAACTTTAAAAATTTATGAAATGTTGATACTAGAATTAATATATATATATATATATATATATTATTCTTGATTCACTTTGATACTCCACCGATCCAATGGTATTATAATCCAAGAACATAGGCCGGTTGAATCCCAACCTGCAAAAGCATCCTCACCGTCTATGCCTATGGCGCTGTCTGTCAGTAGAGTTGGGTAACCAATCACAAACCAAATGCCATGACATTATCACAACACCAACAACAAGAGTATCTTCGAACGTGGAAACCATCAATGTCCATTTAAACTAATATATGAATTCCAACTCCTCCGTTATCAACGAAGATCGTCACTATCATTTTTTCATTGATAATTAAAACAAATGCTTCGTCTACGCTTCGTCACACCCTGTTTGTTCGTCCCCAATCTCTCTCTCAAACCCAGAAGACGACCATCTCTTGCTCTCTTCACATCACATTCTCAAATGGGTTCCTACACGACCTCCTTCTCCTCTCATGCCTCCAACCTCCTCTTTCGTCAGCTCTTCGAGAAGGAATCCTCCACCTACACTTACCTTCTTGCTGATGTCTCTCACCCAGATAAACCGGCTCTGGTCAGTTCTTTTTCACTTTCTTTGTTTCTTTCGTTTTTTTATGTCCTGTCTTCATCTGCGTCTGTCTTTGTTTTTGCTTTTATATGAATTCGTTTGTAATATATATGTTATGTGATGTTTATATGTGCAGTTGATTGACCCAGTAGACAAGACTGCTGACAGAGACTTGTCCCTTATTAGGGAATTGGGTTTGAATCTTATTTATGCCATGAACACTCATGTACATGCTGATCATGTTACTGGAACAGGTCTCATTAAGGTTGGTGGCATTGCTTTTGAATATGATGTGTTTTTTTTTTTTTTTTAATTATTATTATTATTTTTTTTGTACAGTCAATTGATGTAAACATTTTTTGCAGAGTAAGGTTCTGGGAGTGAAATCTGTTATATCTAAAGCAAGTGGTTCCAAGGCTGATGTTTTGGTGGAGCCTGGGGATAAAGTTTGTTTTGGTGATCTTTTTCTTGAGGTGGGCATGAATGTTGTTGTTTTATTATGTTGTAATTGTATTTGACTTGGTTTATAGATTTAAAAGGAATCGCAAATGATGGCTTTCAAACCAAACTTTTGTGTTTTAGTTTAGTAATAATCTAGATTAAGTTGATGTTGAAATTTATATTAGGTGGCATTGTGGTTAAATGAACTTTTGTTTTGTGTGGATAAAATTGTTGGACTAATTTAATCGTATGAATATATATGTTTGACTAGCTGGTTAATGTTTGAATAATCTAAAGACACTATTTCTGTAAATAAGATCTTGAAAATAGACCTTTTAAGTTAAGATGTTTGAGTAGTTTCTAAGGGACTAGTTATTGTATCAAGCATAAGAGAGGATCCCTCAGTTGTTGCTATTAGAGAAGTTGATATAAGATTCCAATTGGGAAGGGGGAGGTCATGGAAAAATGATAACTTGTGAGCATGAAAATGGTCACCAGGCTCCTCCAAAAGGGGGTCTTGGAATAGATAATTGGTTAAAATGAATTGGGTTTATAGGAAAATGGTTGCAGAGGTTCCACATGGAGTCAAATGTGGGCTTTTAGGTACAAAGTCAATAGAAGCAAAATATGAATTCAAAAAGAATGGTTGGGATTCAAATGTAGATCGTAGAGGTTTTTGTTGCCCTTGGATTGTCATATCAAAGGCTACAACCTGTTTTTGTGAATATATAGGCTTTGATCTTTTTCTCAGATTTTATAGGCTGGAAGGGAGAGGCTGTTTTCATTAATCTGTTTCTTAGATTATATAGGCTTTATAAGTTACTCAGAATTTGGCCACAAACAAATTAAGGTCTGGTTGTTCACCTATTGAAGGTTGGGACTATAGGTTTTCTTAGAAACTGAATGATACAGAAACTGCACAGCTTGCAGTTTATTTACAAAGTATTGAGGGGATTTAGTCTTCAGGAAGAGAAGGCTGAGATAAAAGACAGGGCTTTGAAAAACTCAGGATACTTGTTTGTTAAAACTTGTTTCAACTAAGTGATAGATTACCTACTGCCCCATCTCCAAACCATCTAAATTGACATAGGAGTCAAAAGTTCCAACTAAAGATTCTAGTTGGGTTTTGTTGAAAGTGGCTGCAAATGAAGAGGCCAGGGATAGCTTTATATCCCATCATTTTTCACTCTGTTAGTTTAGAAACTGTGTAATAAATGGTTTCGGAGTTCTAACCTAACCTGGAAGCACCCACGTTTCGCTGCCAGGCCTTATTTAAGAAATGGAATGCTTTTGAAAGAAGCCAAGAGTCTTGAGACACTGTGGTAGATGGCTACTCTTTGGCTGATCTGGAGAGAGAAATAAAACAAATTTGAGGAAGCTACATAAGATGATTTGTTGGCTTTCTGGGAAAGAGTTTGTCATTGGGCGTCTCGTTTGGGTTTCTGTGAATTCAGAATATAAGAAAGTTTCCATTTCTTCATTGTTAACCAATGGGAGTACTGGAGTAGCAATGATGTGAATGGAGACTTTCTGCAGTTTAGTTTAGCTCTTTGACTCTGGGGTCAGTGTTTATATGTACATCATGGTATATACTGTACAGCAAGTCCAATGTTGCTTGATCCTGCTCTTTTCTATACAACTTATTTGCTTCTTTGTAATCGGCTTTTAGTTCAACAATATTGTTCTTTTTTTTTTTTTTTTTTTTTATTTTAATTTTTATTTATTGTTGAAAGAAAGGATGTTTATCTTGCCTTTTCAGCAAAGTGTCTGCATTCTGTAAATTTAAATTACGTCCCTAGATTTGCTGTATTTGTTGGCCTGATACAATGCATAGTAAAACATTGTCAGAATTTTCTTAATGATTTTTTTTTTTTTTTTTCAGTTTGATATATGAAAAATCAAGTACGATTTATTGAAATCTATGGGAAAGTAGAGTGAGACATCAATTGAAAACTTTCTTACTGATAGTGGATTCATGGCAAGCAAAGATAATAGGAATTTATGCTTTCAGTGACATATAGACCTTTCTGTTTCTGAGATTTAAAATTACTTTACATAAGATTCTTTTTGTACTTTATTCTGTTATGAATAACTTGTTTTGCTTTTTGGGTATGGGTAAATGTCATCCATCACACAGATTTTTGGTCTGCATTTTTTTATAGGAAATATGTAGGGTTGGTTTCACAAAGAACTACATTTTCCTGGATTTTCTAACTGCTGATTATTTGCCAACCTTGTCTTGTTACAGATTGATGCATGTAGGATAAAAATATCATGCATCACTATAGAAAAATTGTAAAAGTAAATTTTTAATTATTTTATGGGTCATCGGACATGATATTTCCTGACAGAATTCATGCATTTTGAATTAGGCTAAATTAAAGGTATAAATGCAGGTTCGTGCTACTCCAGGCCATACATTGGGTTGTGTTACCTATGTTACAGGAGATGGACCTGATCAACCAAAACCAAGGATGGCATTCACAGGTGACGCACTGTTGGTACGAGGATGTGGGAGGACTGATTTTCAGGTACAAGGTCTTAAGATACACTGTAATATGATTTAATCAGAAAAATGAGATCTTTCATGATAACCTTATGTATGTTCAATTATTGATTTCTTTACTTATTGCTAAAAAATTTTCTAAAATAAGAACTGCAGCCTGAAAAACGAAAAATGTATCACATTGAATGGCTCCTCATGGAAACTAAGCTGTGGTGTTTCAGATAGGAATATGAGGGTTGGATTTGTTGTACCTTCTCTCATGATATGATGAGGCTCTTTTGCTTTTACTGAATGCCACTTGATTACAATAGGTAATCATTCAGGACTGCAGTATCTGAACACCTGCGTCCCCATTTTTGTGGTATTGGGGTCTATTGTTTTGTTTCCATATTGTTAGACTTCTTATTATTCATTCAAATGCATGCAATGGAAAAATTATTGATTAGTTTGGTATTATGGGACGTTAATACAAGTTGTAGTGTGTTCATCTTCTATCCATGCATCCTTACCTTATATTTTCACTGACAACCATATTCTATATTCTAAATATGCTTCTTTTCAACTTTTGTGCCATTATTTGGTATGATTTGCATTGATAATTCATCCAATATGCTTAAATTGGAATGTACTTATATAGCTTATGCTGTAGTATATAAATGCTTATTTGTGATTGTAAAAATGACATCAGATGTGTTTAATTTTTTTCTTCATCTTTGAAAAGTTATATGTGGGACAGATTTAACACCATTTATTTTCTTGCAGGGAGGTAGTTCAACACAGCTCTACAAGTCTGTGCATTCACAGGCAAGGACTTTGTCTGTTTCTTTCACAAAGCAAACTTTCTTTTAACACAACCCTGCTCACCTAATTACAGAAACAAACAAATTAAATTTTCCTCCTGGATTTGTGTGAGGAGGATTGATCCTATGTGAACTTGGGGATGGAAAAAATGAAACAGAAATGTGAAAAAGAATTTATGAATGAAGCCTTCCTTTAATCGTTATTATTTTTTCCGTTTGTGTTTCCAGATCTTTACACTGCCAAGGGACACATTAATCTATCCAGCTCATGATTACAAAGGATTTACAGTAAGAAAACGTATAATGCTTCTTATTCATTTGATATTTAAAATAGTTGCTTATATTATACTACTGATTTTCAGGTAAGCACAGTGGGAGAGGAGATGCAATGCAATCCTCGCCTTACAAAAGATGAGGTAGTTATTAGGCTGATAGTGCATTTTCTTATTTATTTGGATTTGTTCAGCATTCGTGTCTATATTAGCAATTTGTTAAAGCTTTGCTCCATCTGGTACCACACAAAAATAGATTAAGCAAGTCATTTTGGGAAATTTACTCTTAACACCATGATTACAACAGAATGAAGTTGGTAATTTGTTGATTGAGTGTTTTTTGGTCATCCAGAATTAGAAAGTGAAATTAATTGTCTTTTCAACAATAAAACAAAAACCTCATTGGCGATTAGAAACAGTTACTGTGTTGCTCATGTATATAACTTTATCATCTAATGGTTTGTTAATGTAACATACGAATGAGCAGCTGCACAAACAGTCCAAGGCTCTAGTACCTTCTCCATGATTTTGTTTCTGTTGACACCCAGAATTCTTTCCCCTCCCAAAAATGCATGTCGTTTCATGTCTAAAAGAAAAAAATTAATTTCAACTTTAAGATTTTGGTCATCTAGAAGATGACTTGCTTGATTGACCCTTGTGTCAATTTCAGCCAAGAGCATATTACAATGGAGTAAATACTGTCCTAGATTGGATGAGTTACTAAGAATTCCATTGAATTGCAGAGATTATGAAGGAAAACAATTGGATTGGTAAATTTTGTTGTTAGGAAGTTGTCATATTATTTATTGCATCTGTTGAAAATCAATTCTGTTTCTTTTTCTCCTTAAGAGCCTTTTTTTTTTTTTTTTTGAGAATATTTTTCTCCTTAAGAGCTGGCATTTTTGTTTTTAGTGCGAATATTTATGTTCATAACATATGTTTGCGACTTTTTGCAGGAAGGTTTCAAAAACATAATGGAAAGTAAGTGTATACATAAAAATCAAGTTTTGGTGCAATTATTCTTTCATTTTGATTTAGGTAGTTGTCATTATGAGGCCTCTTAAACTACTAACTCATACATTTTGCCTGCACAATAGATCTAAACCTGTCATATCCAAAGATGATGGAGATAGCGGTTCCTGCAAATATGGTTTGTGGGATGCAAGACTTGACTTCCAAAGCCTGCTGAATCTTTTGTGGATGATGCCTAAGTGTTCAACTTACTTGATGTGTATCGAAATACTTGTATGTACAGAGGTGATGTATAATGGCCGTTGGTATAAAATAAATAATAAAAATAACAAAAGGTTGCTCAATGACCGAATCACATCTCTTAACTGATGTGATAATCTTAAGATGTGAGCAAATCTGTTCACAGGTTTGATGATGTTTTGTGTTTGATCATTGGTATATTTCACCTAGCTTTGCTAGAATTTGTACTGGGGTTGTGGATTGTAACATAAATTACCCAGCTCAATAATATGTTAGGACCACTATTATTAAGTTTAATATGTTGTCAATTACAAATGGGTAATTTAAAAATGAATGATTTAATAAATATAGTTTTTATAAATTATGAGCATGAAGATTTTGCTATATAAGTTGTGGTAAGTATGTGATGATGTTTCTTGATCAGGTTATAGGGAACTTGTGAGTCCTGAATTTTACATATATACTACATTGAATGTACTTTTTTCTTTAAGTAATATATATATTTTTTTATTATTGAGATTCATCTATAGAATTATCGGGAGCATAGAAGATGAGACCTTTTTTTTTTTTTTTTTTTTGACTTTTTTTTTAAGTACTACATTGAATGTACTTGGTTATGCAGTGAAGAGTGTTTTTACTATTTTTAAAGTAGAGAAAATAGCCCAAAATTAAGTGGGTTATTGTTTCTATCTCGTTCTATGATGCTATTTACCATTCGCCAAATTACTTGACGCTCCAAATTACCTTTTTGTTAATGATAATTATAACCTTTAATAAAAGTTACTGAACAGGACAAAACGTTTTAAAGACAGACATTGAAAAACAATATTGCCAGAGGGACTGGAGCTTGGGCAAGCTGTTCAGAAGGGCACTTCAAAAGAGTAAGTTTCTTCCTGTTAGTTGGAGTTCGCCCAGTAGAAGGAGCAGAGGCTGGAGAAGTAGTTTTTTGAAATGCACCCACTGCTGGGGTGCGAGCTGGTGCTAGGGTGCGAGCTAGAGCTGGTGTTGCTTCAGCAGATGTTAGAACTACTGAAGCAGGCAAAAAAGCTTCTGAAACATTTGGACGATTGGGAGAAAGGGATGAATCCACTTGTACAAGAGGAGCTGCGCGGGCTGGAGCCTTTTTTGCCCGAGCTGGGGCGCGAGCAGGAGCACCTCGAGCAGAAGCTTTCCGAGCTGAAGAAGGTGCACGAGTTGCTCCCGCTGCTCGCGAAGTAGTGACAGGTTTTGAAGGTCAAGGAGCAGATGTATCCCCTTCCTGAACTGGGACTTCAAGAACAGAAGGAAGTATAGGGGTATCACCCATGCTCCCTATGTCCTCTTCAGGTCGCAGTTGCGGAGAATCCTTAGAAGGGGTAAGACCATAAGCGCTAAGAAAAACATTGTTGAACTTGCTGCTGATGCTCGCTTCCTCCGAGTTCGCAAGTGCATTAAGAGCCCTTTTTTCCTCGCTACTAAGAGGAGTCTCGTCCGCTTTCAGCACTGCAAAGCAAGACATCAAAAAAAAAAAAAAAAAAAAAATTAGTTCGCTAAGTTTTCCTTTCTACATACCTGGTTCTAGGACGAAGCTGCGATTATTAAGACGTGCAAGAGAAGGGCAGGAGACATAGAACAAACTCTCCTTATATTTTCCAACATTAGACTTACCCTTTGCTTCTCCTTAGGGCAAGAGGTCTTTGTATTCCAACGGGCGAGCTGTGAGGTAATATATGTCGTCGGGTTTTTCTCCCTCTTTTGTGCTTAAAGCCTTGAAATTGTAAAATTGTTGTATGATCTTTGGGGTTGAGGGAGGAAGGCCGTTCCTGAGGAAGGCCAGAGCCAGCGAGGTCAGCTGTGCATAAGAGTTCGGTGTCAATTGGAATGGTGCGAGCTTAACCGCGTTGAGGAATGCGATTAAGTAAGGATGAATGGGGAACCTTAGTCCCTACTCGAGATGTTGGGCACTGACAGCAACGTACCCCTTTGGTGGATAGTATGCATGATTTTTGGGAATGGGTATCAGTGCGCGACAACCCATAGGGATACAGAATTGAATGCTAAGCCCTACCACATCAAAAAGCTCTAACTTTGAAGGATGGTGAGCGAATGTCTTGCGAGCTTCCCTTTCTTCTTCAGTTCGCTGCTGAGTTTTTGCTCGCTTTCCAACCTAAGATGCTTCCTTAGCACTACGAGCTCCACTTGAAGACATCTATGCAAAAGGAGATATAATCAGGTTGCGGCAGACAGACTATTAAAATACTAAAAATTTTCTAAGTTTCCTATTTTGCAGATCACTTGTACAATGGGGGGCTCAACCTATGAAAAAACGACCTGCGAGCTAATGATCTACAGGTGCCTATTTCTACAGATTGCATGCATAATAGGCCATAAACAACAGAACAGTTCGCAAACAGGCATGAAACAAGATCAAATCAACAGAAGTTGAAAAGTCTTGTTCAACAAGAAACCGAGAACAGCAGCAGTTTGATATCAAGAACATGGTATGTCCGTACCATCACATACACAAGAATGGCATAATGCAAGCATAATATAATATGAACTCAACAAAATGAACCAAAAAATTGAAAGTTTAAAGATAGAAAGAGGACTTACTGTGATTCTTTGATGGAATGAAAAAGAACGGCGACTGGAGGTGTTGATCTCGTGAAAGAGCAGTGAGTTTTCTGAACTTGGTTGCTTGGTTGCTTCAAAAGAAAATGATAGGTAAAGAAGAAAATGAAGGAGGCTCCACCAGTTTATATAGGCAGACGGGTTTGAACCCCAGCCGTCAAATCTCTGTATTATGTAACCGTCATTAATCCAACGGTGCAGCGCGAGGTACGACTTTGTAATCATGCAGCCGTCAGTTGAAAGACGTGCACATTAAATGCGCGTGTAAGGGACTTGCCAACATCGTTTCAGTTACCTCATGCATGACTGCCACGTATCAAAATTGAAAATACAGAATTTGAAAGGGCGCAAAAGCAGTTATTCAAGTTGGCGTGCCAAAGAAGCCAGCTTTTACCAGCGAGCTCGAGCTCCCACTTCGCAGAACCAACTAAGAGCTGGGGGGCTTATGTTATTTGTATTTTCCGGACTCACCAATTGGGCTGGTAAAAGCCTAACTAAGGCCCAATAGAAGGCCCAATAAAGTTAACCCAATTAAGTCCCATTAGACAAGGCCCATATTTCAACTCTAAGCCCAGCGAGCTCCACAGCTCGACCAGCAATCTTCTCAGCTCGCAGCAACGAGCTCGTTTCACAGCAGGTTGTAGCTCGTTCCACTATTCACCATAAGCACAGCTCGCTGTTCACTTCTTAACGAGCTCCAACTCGAGGTCGCCATAAACAGCGGTCTGCCCAGAGCTCAATTAATGCAATATCTTCCAGAACAGGCAGTTACCTAGTTTGATTGTGATTCTCTCGCCAGATATGGAAGTTAATTCAAATTCAAACTTAGTCAACATTATCTCAAATTCTAAGGAGCAATTTCCTGATTTTATTCAAACATATTATGAAGTGTAATTAATTCATGATTCTCTTCCTATTTTATAGTTTCATAATCTGTAACAACCATTTCCCTATAAATAGGGGTTAAAACCATTGTAAACGACACATTGAATATTATACTGTCACTCTGCAGAATTTAAGAGAGACAGCTGTGGACGTAGGCACACTTGCTGAACCACGTTAAAAATTCTGTGCATTCCCTGTTTGATTATTAGTTCTTTATTGCCTTGTTCTTGTTTTCTGTGTTTTCTCACATTGATTGCAGGTATTGGGTATTGATTACTCATCGATTGAATTTCAACGTCGACATTTGTATTGTCCACTTATAACTTAATAGTAATGAATTATATTTATTAAGTTGTTTTTGTTTGTTTTTTTAAGAAGTCAAATCAATTAGAACTAATGTTGTAAAACTTGTTAGGCTCAGTGGTTTGAAATCTGAAAATATAAACACTGAATCAATTTTGAGGTTCATTAATAAAACAGAATCAAAATATCCAAAATTTATATATATGAAAAAAAAAAATTTAAAACCCAATCCAACAACACAACACCTTTTTTATCTCTTAAACACCCGACCCAATCCTCTCTCCTGCAACTCAAATACCTCTTTTAACTCTCTCTACACAAAGACACAAGTCAGTCCACACAACAACATTACACCTTCCAGTTCCTCTCTTTGCTTTTGTTCTTTAACTAATTAGGAAAAAAAAAAAAAAAGCACACACACACACACACACACATGCACAATAGAACAAGCACAAAAACTATTCAAAGATACTACTACAATTCTTCTGACAGACCTCTCTTCCTTATAACTTAGACAGCCTACCCAGTAACCCTACGGTAGCCTTCCAAACGAGATCTACACTGGCTAAAAGATTCCCGTGAAACTAAACATTTTTTTTAACTAAAAAACCTTTATAAAACTCTTCGAAAATATTTTTTCTAACGGAAATGGAAGGAAAGTTTTTCTTTCTTTAAAAATACATTTATAAATTAGATTCTATTAAAAACCCGGTAGCATAACGACTGTTTTTTTTAAAATCCACCTTGTAAAACATGAAAGGAAACCTGTGCACTTCAAAATATTTTATATTCTCAACTACTAGGCTTTAGGTCCTCTTTCAATTTCACAATCAACTACAACAAAATTCTAATTTATAAAACCATTCAAAAAATTATCCAATTTACGTAAAACTTTATGCATGCAAATTAAAACATAATATAAAATCATATGAGTAATGATATGTTCTGAAATAATATTTACAAAACGTGCAAATAAATCTCAAACAGTTAAATATGTATATGGAACTCAAAGATGTATCATTGCAGTAGCGTCACGTGATCACCCAACCCGCACGTCCGACTGAGTCCCTTCCGCTGCGTGACTCGTATCTGCACTTGAGGAGGATTTTAAATGAAAACAAGAAAATGTGTGGTGAGTAATAACTCAGTAAGTGGGTAAGCTTTTATACTTGGAAATTCATTTTCAAGATATATCTATCCTCCCAAAATAGTTTTGAAAACTATTAATAATTATTTCTATTTGCTTAAAACTACAATTCTAGCATAAAGCTTTTGAAATTTTTACATACTTAAAAACTCATAATAATTTCAATAAATCATACTTTTCTTCTTTTCTAAATCTTACGTCAAATGACATGTTTTTTTATCTCTTTATTTTGCTTTAGCTAGTAACTCATGAAAATTTATCCTTTCGTGACGGTACATATACATAATAGTAACAAAACTTGCATACATCACTAGGATTAGAGAATACTTTTTGTGTAGTCGTTGATATGGGGTCTCAGGGATCGCGATAGCCACCCTAACATCAGGCAGATCTACACTACCGCATACATGCAGAGGGTGACATATTGACTCAATGACTCAAAGCCCCCAAAGTTAGTGACTCTTCCAACCACTCTTGCCATACACGCATACGGTATATCGACTGGTAACTTGGGGCTTAAGGTAAACCATAGACATTTAAAAATATTTTCAATCTGCTTAAAACTTTCTTTTCTAATTGTCTCGGAAACATAATGATTTAGCTCAAAAATATTCTCTAGCCTATCTCTTATTGGCATGTACATTACTTAAACATAAATAACTTGCTTTGCTTCCAAAGTATATAAACATTTAAAATATAAATTTCAAAAACTTACATGCATTATAATATAAGAAAATAATGACATGCTAAAGTAAATCAGTTCAATATAATAATTTATATACTAAAATAAATAAATGCGATTCTCTCTAATCAATTTATAATTTTGTAAAAGTTTTGAAAAATTAACCATACTCATAACTTGTTTCCAAATTTACTTCACCACTCTTCAACACTTCCCTTCCGCTCGCCACTTCACCTATATTTTAATACGAATGAATTTCCATTTAGAACTTACGCACGTGTTAACATATAATTTTGCTACACAAGAATATCAAATAATCCATTTTCAAGCCATAACAACCTCAAATAATCACACACAATATCCAATTGAATTCCTTAACATTCATGCATGAAAATCGCTTCGATTAAAGCCTAAATTTCATACTAACACATCCATCAAGTTTTCAGACTATTTCATCCTATAATGGTCAAATACTTACCAGCTTCCGTACCATCAATCCAAATCAATTCTCCTCATTACAAATACACACAAACATACATAATACGGTGCATATTCTCAACAAATCTATAAAACATTATACTTTCGTAAATTTGAAATGTTTTTCCGCAAAATGCCTATTTAACATATCGATGCATTTCCTTCAATTTCCATACCAATTCTATTGTCAAAATAACCCACAAAAACATATAAACCAATCAAAAAAAATATTTTCCATCACAACATACACACCTTGGCCGAACATAGTATATTTATCTCTTATAGTTTTGTTTCTCATTTCAATATCAAAACTTGATATTTCCACTCATTTAAATGCATGGAAATCATTCAAATACATCAAATTCAAAATAAACCATAGACCCTTACTTTGGCCGAGACCTTCATGCATCAACACAACCACATTCTTCCAAGTTTAACCATTAAAATCCATTCTAACTTAACATATTACATGGCAAAATAACTAAATTTACTAAACTATCAAATTTTCATCCCTTGGCCAAACCATCACAAGCATCCAACTCCAACATTTTCATCCAATATCACACAAAATTCACATACAACACATTAACTATCCTAATCTCAACATATTTCATGGTAAAATTATCAAACAAACTTTAAACCATAAAAAACTATCCTTGGCCAAACTAACATAAGCATCTAGCACTAAAATTCTCACCAATCCTTACATGAAAACCACATGCAAGCCATCACCCATCCTTTTTAAACCTTAAACATTCAAATCCAAACATAATCTCACAACAATCCATCCATTTACTCTAATAAAATCATAAAAACTAACACTTACCTCTTAGAGTCAATTTAAGATGGATCCTTAACGTGCATGTAAGCTTGATAGATTTGAAACTCACTTGGAAATGCTCTCAAAATTTCAAAAATAGCAGCTGCACTTCAGACCTCCTCTCAGCAGAAAACACACATCTCTCACACTCTCTAGTTTTTCTCTCTCAGTTGAAAAGAACACCCCTAGAGACTGAATGCTTCTTGCTTCATATTTTGATCGATTTCATCTTCTTTCCTTTGTTAAATTTTCACTTAATATATGCATTATAAATTCATGCCATTTGTCCATAAAATATGGCTCCACTTTGACACTTGTGATTCTCCAACATTGCATGCATGGCAATTGTCAAGCATGCTCTCTTTTTCATGCATTCCTTTCACGCTTTTCCATTTCTGTATTCAAATCCAATTTTGGTCCATTTGGAAATTATATGAGAACTAAATTAACACTTTTGGAAATTCCATTAAAAATTCGATTAACACCTATGGTCACTAAAGACAATTATTTTATTACTTTGGAAATAAAATTATTTTTGGTCCTATTTGAAAATTTTATTAAAATTCAATTACATATCCGAGTACTTGAAATTATTTTATTTCATTACAAATACTGTATACGAGATACTAATCGAATAAAATACTTTCGTCCAACATACTTCGAATCACTTAAAATCTCTTCAAATGAACTTATCTTTGCTTCGTTTAAGTTTTTATTAATTTTAATATTAATTTCAAAACTTTTAATCAACGAGATCCTTTTTTCAAAAATTGTTACTCACACGGACTCCTTTTTCATTACGAAACCTTATTCATCGGAAAAATAAATTATTTATTATAAAATAGAGTTTTGGGTTTTATATCTCTCTCTCTCTCTCTCTCTCTCTCTCTCTTAGTTAGTGAATGGCGATAGTGTCAACGATAAATCGATGAGTCGGTGTCATTTAACACAAACGGTGGGGTTAGGGTATCAAAAGGGTGCTTTGTTCTTCTTTGGGTGAAATCAAGTTTGGTACTTTGTCTTTTCAAATCATTAAACATCAAAATAGTGTCGTTTTAGTCCCCTAAACGATGTCATTTTAGTCCAACAAATTTGAAAAAAAGGGGCTCTATGATGAAATTAGGATTAGGGGGTTCTTGGCTCGACCGACGGTTGCCTAACCAGTGCTTAGGTTGTTGCTTAGATCAAAATTTAAAACAATGCTTAAAACTACTTAAAAACAACTAAAAAAAAATGAATTTTTTACTTTTAACATTATTGCAAATCATTAAAAATTATTGAAAAGATTTTATTTCAAGTCTAACCTCCCCAAAATAACATATTTTCAAATTTATCATAATTTTATATTACACAAAATTTATTTTCTTTTTAAACCCTTGATACTTACAAGAAACATATTTGAAAAGAAAAAGTTTAATACATCTATTGAGAACCTCCGTCTAAAGGTGCGGCTCAAAGAGAAGTTAATAGCGGATTAATTTAGGATTTGGTCTACATTAGGAATTAGTTTAATGAGGATTTATTTTTTATTATTTCCTATATTATTTGTTTTTATTGATTTAGAATTATTTTCATTTAGGATTTGATATTCTTTTCTTTTTGAATTTGATATTATTTCCTTTTAAGATTTAATATTATTTCCTTTAAATTGCTAAAGACATAACTCTAAATCCAACAAGAAGTCTGTCTCAACCCAAAAAATTACAACACAAACAAGATAGATAATGAATTAATCGTCCCACTAGAATAAGTAAATTGATCCTCTATACTCAAGCTAATGAATTGATTTAACCCTAGTCTAAGCAAATCCAACCAAAAATATTTGAAAGAGCTGAAATAATCTAAAATCAAATCACAGAATGACTAAATTCTAACTCAAACGATTCTAAGTAATTCTATTTAGAAAAGCTGAAAACAAGATAATTACCTAGCAAAGATGTAGGATTTTATTAATTTCTCCAAACCCAAAAATATATACTTAAACTTTAAAGTTCCATGATTATTTATAGCCTTATAATTCATTGAGAAACAAGATTTTCCTAAAAAGAAATAATAACTAGAAGGAAATAGTATAAAATAATTAAAGGAAATGTAAAGAAAATAAAATCTAGATCTAAAATGAAATAATATAAATTCCTAAAAGGAAATAATATTAAATCCTAAAAGGAATTAATATAAATTCCACAAAGAAAAGCATATCAAATCCTAAATTGACATAATTCTAATTTAATAAAAAGAAATAAAATAAGAAATAATGAAAAATAAATCCTAATTAAACAAATTTCTATATTAGAGCAATTCCTAAATTATTCTACCATTGACTTGACTCTTCAATGAGCCATGCCTTTCGACGAAGGTTCTCAACAACACCTCATCTTAAATTATTTTGGAATTAAACTAATGTACTTTAATTTATAAATTAAAAATTCATTTTTCTAGTTATTTTCTTAGATATATTACTATATTTAATATATAAATATCATTAATTCAATTATAATTTTTAATCATATTTTAATTATAAATAAATATTGTTGACATGTACACAAAATGTTTTAGAATTCATTAAATTATTTGTTTTTAGTTATTTATATTAAATTAATTAAAATTACATAACAATAAGTAGTAAAAAAGTGTAAATATCAAATTATTAGTTTTTAGATAATTTTAACTTTAAAAAACAAATAAATTTATGGTATATTTAAAGGTTAGGAAAAAAAATAATAAACATGTTATTCAACTTTCATGTTTAGGTCACTACTTAACCTTAAGTAAGTTTCAGTGTTGTTTAATCTCCAGAAAAAAAATAAACGACCCTTAAATTAAATTTATTTTATTGGTTTGTGTCAAACAACTTAAAAGTACCAAAAAGGAAATTGTAAAAAAATAGGTTAAAAATTTTGACTTTTCACTCACTTCTAAATCGCTAAATCACACGTAAAATATTTTCTTTCAAATTTATGCTTCCAAAGATAATTATTTCCAGTTTCATCATAATAATATTGTACGATTTCTTTATTACAGTACTCATAATAAATAAAAGTTAATTATCACAACTATTTTATAGAATATAACTGGGAAATTGCTCTAATGATTAATATTTTGACACCATTTTTGAACATTTATTTTATTTTTAAAACAATATGAAATCCAATTCTATATCACCCTTTTTTATTATCTTAATTATGAATAAATCTTATCATATTTTACATAAAATTGGTTTAAGATTTGTTAAATTATTTGTTTTCAATTGTTTCAATTATATAAAATACGATAAAAAAATTTCATTTATGTTTTCATGTTATGATGTATTATCCATTTTTAACCCCCATAATCTTTAATATTTTGAGAATTCGTTTAATTAATCCGTCTTACCTAAATTTTAATGGTCAAATGTGATGAAAATTGGTGAGAGACTATTTTACCCTTAAATCTATTAGATGTGTGGAAAAGTCCAATTTCCCTTACAAATAAAATTATTAAAATATCCTTAATCATTGCAATAAGGTTTTTTTTTAAAAAAAATATATAAAATAAAATTAAAAAAAAAAAAGAAGAATGGATCTTCACAGTGCATCTCATAAATGGAAAGTGGAGATCAAATTTTTTTTAACACAGATAAAAAAATAGAAAAATAACATGGATATGATTGACCAAGATCATCACTAATTATAAATCATTTGAATGGTCTAGTTTGATGATATGGTTACATCACCAAATCGATCACCGATCTAATGATGGAACCAAATTGACATCTCCACTGTGATAAAGCTTCCATTGCACGATAGAGATGGGTCTTCCATTATCGATGATGGAAGTTCCTTGTAAGACTTTCACTGTCGACAATGAAAGTGCTAATAGTGGAGAGGCCATTGAAAATCCATTAGAGATTGATGGAGATGGATCCATTTATGGTTGGTTGACGGGCCCCTGACAGGACCTGATCCGAATTCCTTCTAATGGAATCCAGTGATCCCGTCGGGCACTTCACGAAATCCTTTTAGGTTATAGCATCACCAAAAAGGACACCGAGGAATGAACCCTTAAAATTTGATTAACACTAAATATAAGATTCATGAAATTTAAAAATTTCCCTTTTAAAAGATATGGTTTTCCTAACGGAATTTCGACAGCATAACGATTATTTATCTAGCTATCCCTGACAAGTCCTAAATCGGATTCCTCTAGGCTACTATTCGGCAGGCCTTGCCCGACACTCCCACGAACCCCTATTAAACCTTACTAGGTGGGCTAAAAGAGATTCGCAGAGTGAGCCCTTAAACGTACGCATTAGACTTTCTTCAAAACCAATTTAATTTCATTAGCTGAAATTAGTTAGGCTGGTTTTATTCGGAGATATAAAAGTGACCATTTATCAAAAACCATATTAAAGAAATTTCAGCAACATAACAGCTGTATTTCTAAGGTTTCCAAAATAACCTGCAAAAGAAATACACTCCCGGATATAAATTCAATCACAACCCAACTTCATTGTTCTCAAACATGCATCTCCAAGTCAATCAACAATCTCATGAAACCACAATAATAACCAAAAGAAAAAAAAAAACAATTATACTAACCAAAAGAAACCAAAAGCTTTATATCTTATGAGAGCTTTACAAGGCCATTTTCATCACAAAAATGTAACGATATGAGTTCATAAAGGAGTATTACCAAAAGATACAAAAATGATGCTTGCAAATGTTTGGTTTCTAGTTTTAACAAAATACAATTATGGTATATGCAATGCATCTGTCAAATGCGCGCCCACCTATATTAACGAAGGAGTTCTCTCACCTTTTTCACCTGCGTTGGTACCCGAGGAGGAATTTTTAAAAAGGAAACAAAGAAATAGTGAGCTCATGGAAGCTTAGTGAGTGCTTTACACATTTGATTTAAAACTTATATTTTCTTAAATCATAAAGAGGCAATATGAAGGTCTCGATGTAAAAGATAGCAACCATAAATTTCAAAATGACTAAAACAAATTTCATGATCAATTATGAACTCATTTCAACATGCGTCAAATTTTAACATAACTCCTCACTTGCTAAAAACACCATTTGTACCCCTAAAGAATTTGACCACACAACGACTGAACTAATGCTGCAAAAATGTGGTATGTCACGTGGCTATTTTTCAACTGACGCCAACTGTGACACTATTAAGACCCCTCGACAACTAAGTGCAGAATTTTCTGCATCGCAAATCGTATCGCGAAATAATATCCTAAGGCCTTGTTATACTAATGCGGGATACCCCGGTTAGGTCTAAATCCATAAATCTGAGGGTATACTTATAGCCTTTGAAAAAAAATCTCTTTCGCTAAGTGCATTACGCACCAAATAGCTTATCTATCAAAACTTTAAATTAAAGCTTTTAAATTCAATTCTCACAAAAGCTGCTTGTTTGCAAATTTACGTTGTAACAAATATAACGATCTTCTCAACTAAAAACTTGGACCATAATAATTCGTTCATGAGCTTTTAATAATAATATTTTACCTTTCGCAATACAACATACATAACCAAAGTTTTTAGCACTTACTTGGACTCCAGGCTTGTTAAAGAGATTTATTGAGTTTCTCTTGCTCCACTTGTTTGCTCCTCACCTACACATCACATTCTCAATTAGAATGTGCTGAAATGAACTACACAAAACTACAAATAGGGCTTCCAATGCGACTAACACATTACAATGCCCTTTTGACCACAACTCCCCCATCTTAGTCCTAACTTAACCGAAGCTTTAAAAGTTCCGATTTATTTCCATGAATCTCATTTATTATCACCTAGGAACACCCCCATATGCTCGAAAAAATTTTCTGAAGCTCGAAACAAAAAGTGCTCTTTTTAGACCCCCTTTGGCCGAACCTATACTAAGAAGAAATCCCTAACTTTTCTGTCATCCATTTTTGTTCCAATATCTACCAACTCTCATTTAAGTCAGTTCATAAGCGAATTTGAAAAGAAACAACCGTCAGGTGGAGGTTCCTAGCCAAAAACCCCTATTTTTTACTACTTTTCCATGCCAAACTTACCGCTTTTGCATTATATACTCAATTCTCATTTCATTAAGGTTCCTAGACTTATGTGTGCTCAATTATGATCATATACCACATGAAAATGCAAAGAGGAAGTGGCATTGCATGATAGTCACCAATACCCTTCATCTAGCCTAAAACAACACATTGGGTTCTTTCTCTTTCTTTTTAAATTCTAACATTTCCATGTGATTTTCTAATCTCTAATATGCATGAATTCAAGCCCATTTGCATCAAAACTCAATGGTGTCACACACCCCTATTGTTACCGTGAACTACACACACAAACAACACATTGCTTCTTTCACTTCTCAAGCTATTCTCTTGATTACTCTCTCAAACATTTTATCAAACACCTTAAATGCAACCCAATTTGCTTAAAACAAACTTAAATCAAATTTTTGGGCTTTGCTCACATAAACTACAACTCTAACCTCTTATATGATTCTACATAAATCAAGTTTTCTTTTGGTGTTCTAGGGTTCTAATCTTAGTTTAGATCAATACCCCCATCAATTACCCAACAAAAATCAATCCAACAATCAACATTTCATGCAACTTGACTATTACCATTTTTAAGCAAAGTCATGGAAACTTACCTTAAACTTGCTCAAACCTTAGTCCTTTAGCTTAATTCAACCCAAAATCTTGATTTGAAACTTAAAGTTGCTTGGAGTAGCTTTGGGTTTTCTCTCCCTCTTCTTTCTTCCCTTTGTTGTCCCCCCCCCCCCCCCCCCCCCCCCTTCCTCTCCCTCTCTCAATCTATTTTTGCTGCAAAATTTTTTTTTTGACTAAGTGTTGGAAAGCCAACACTTATATAAAGCCCTTGATTGGAGAAATGACCACAATGCCCTTTATATAATTTATATCACAATTAGTTTCCAACTTTACTCCTAAAGTTTTTCTAATAACTCATGATGGTACTAAAAAAAAATAACACCCATGAAAATTTATATTTCATCTCATAATTCATCTATTAATACTAAGAAATCCATACTTAGGGATGAAGGCTTACAATCCCACCCTATAACAAGGAAAATAAACACTTCTAAAATTTCATACATATTCTCAACTTCAAATTTTGGACCTCAAGTCCATTTCATTTCAAAACCTAACCACAATTTATTTAATTCTACAAAAATCATTTCAAAGATTGAAAATATAATTTCATGCATTCCATACAAAAATAGTTACATAAAATCAAACATTTACTTCAAATATACAATAAATATCAACTCATTTTAGTTACCAAACATGTACTACATCTCTAAACTCAAAACAAATTTCATAAAATTCTTTACAATTATGGTTATTATATATACAAAACACTATATTTCATTTCATTTCAAATATGCAAAACATGAATTCATAGAATCGTTTTATCTGTCCAGCCCATCAATCGAGAGTAGGAGACTGAGCGTCCTGATTACCTGTTTCTGTACCTGGGGGAGGTTTTTGGAAAACAAAGATCGAAAAAGATGAACTAAAAAAGCTTTGTGAGTGTTTAGGGTTTTCTATATAAATCGTTTCTTTTAAAATCTACCTCCCGGAAAAATATTTAAGTAATTTCTAATTTTTAACAATATTGCTTTTAAAACTATAAACTTTAAAGATTTAAACTTTTGGAATAAAACTTCATAATACTAAAATACATATAAAATAGCTTTTCAAAACATTTATAAAATTTTCTTTCTCAATCTTATTTCTAAAAATTCGCTTTTTCCTTCTAATACTGAACCATGGAAATCCTCAAAAGCTACAATCATATGGCGACTAAACTAGCGTCGCTCCATATGAAATCGTCTAACGACTAACGAGCGCCATATAATCTCTAGTCACATGACGACTAAACTAGCACTGCTCACCGTGACAAGCTACAAAGATATCTCTCAACCATGTAGCGGAATGCTGTATTGTAAACGTGGAGCGAGACAATACCCCACATGTGTAGAGGGCGACACGACAGACTCAACTCGGACTCGATCCCCCCGAGGTTGGTGACTCGCCCTCCCAACACTTGCCCTACATGATGAGGTATACTAGTCGGGTCTGAGGCTATAAGGCTATAAGTGCTATAAATGGTGAGTATACCATTGGCCTTTGAAAACATTCTCTTTCTATAACTCAAACTTCAATTTTTCTCATTCGATAAATGTGGAGCTATAAAACATTTTGCATCAACTTACTAAATCATAAAAATTCCACATTTTGGCAACCTCATAAATAAAAATATTTCATTTCTTTAACTAATAGACAAAACATATATAAACTAATGAAAGTAAGGAATTCACTTTAGATTTCTAAATTGCATCATTGCTTGCTTTAAAGTAAACGATTTAAAACATTTAACATTCAGAAATTATATGAAAACATTCTAAAACCCATTAAAAATTTTGTAAAATCAGTTTACACTCACTTGACTCATTTGATTGCTAGAATGCTCATCCCTAATTCTCCCTCGGTTTTCTTGCTTCCTTTCCACCTATCATACACATTTTAACTTCTAGAATTTAACGCCTAATTCCAATTTTAAATCATTACAAACATAACACCTCACTGAATTGCATAAAGTCATTCCAACATCATAATTTATATTTTATTTCATTCATTTGGTTCTAAGTTATTTAACCACACACACATATACTTCACAAAATCCATAAAAAAACATTACACAATTATTCAAATACTTTCTTCTTCTCTTAGCCTAATTAGTACCGCATTCAAACTCGATTCTTCCTTTTTATTTTCACATCAAATTCATCATCATAACAGCCCCCTAACAACTTTTAAACCTATCACAAAAACTCAAAAACAGCTTGCATCCTTTTTTAACTCCCTTTGGCCGAATTGAACCTATTCTTCTCACCAAAATTTCATTTCACATTTTAACACTGTAATCATCATTCCAACGCACATTCAAGCATAACAATTCATCAAAATGGATCAAACCAAATTGGAACATAAAATGTCTCTCTTGGCTGAACTACATACATCAACATTCACTCACCCAAAAGCTCATCAAACTTCACATTTTTATACATAAGAAACACCCTTAATCTATGCCAAAACAATCAAATTCCATTTAAATCATCTTACCCTATCATGGCTGAATTGCATTCGTAAAAATACTCCAACATTTCATCAAGCCATTCCACACAAAATCCATCCAAAATCACGTTTCAAAACATGACAGAATTTTAACATTATAACAACATTCAAACTGCTCCAACTCACAATATTTTCTTAGCTATTTTACTTACCAATTCTTCCTTGATCTTTTGCCTTACTTTTCCATTTGATTTATGCTTCAAAACTCTAAATTCAAGCATAAAAAACTCATTACATACATATGCAGTCTATGGACTGTTCTAGACAACTTTTCACCCAAAATTTCATGGAAACTTCAATCTTACCTCTTGCTTTTTTGCTTGATCTCACTTGATAATCTTTCTAGACATATTATTCACCTTTCTATGGCTTGATTACCCTTCAAAAATGGTGGAAAAATGGCTTGATGCAGCTGCTACCCTTGTTCTAATTCTGCTCTTGTTTGTCGTCCCTCTCCCTCTCTTCCTCTCTAGATTTTTCTTCCAACTTCACTTTATATATATACGTCAATTGCTAGTGAAATTGCCCTTAAAGTTTATTACTTAAATACATGTCATACCACTACTTTTCTTAACCATTTTGTGATTTTTTATTTATATATTTCTCATGCATTTACACTAACTTTTCAAAGGTTTACTTACAATGCAATTTATTATTCATTCACTTCATGCCCTTTCTTGGAAACCTTTTGAACATAAATTTCATTTTATACTTTAAATAAATCATCTTGTTACTTTTCGTATTCGAATTCGTTTCCACTCCATTTGAAAATTCTACTAAAATTTGATTATACGATTCGAAAAAATTTAATAACTTTATTATTTCTTCAATGAGGGCATTTTAGTACAACATATTTACATTATTTATACAAATCTCTTCTATAGTACGGAATTTGAAAGAGGGACATCATAACCCCGTCCTTATACAACTATTTCCATACACTCAGTAGCCCACCAGCAACCCCACGATGACTCTCCAGTCCATATTTGATTCGGTTGAAAGGTTCCCGTAAAGTTAAGCCGTTTGTATTTACAGAGAAATTTTTTATGACTTTTTAGAAGTCTTTTTTTGAATGGAAATGTGTGGAAAATTTTTCTTTTAAATATATGTTTCCAAAACAAGTTTATTAAAAGTTTTGTGACAAGCCCCTCTTCCTTAGCTTAGGCAACCTGCCCGGCAACCCCACGGTGGTCTTCCGGATGGGATTTGTACAGATCGAAAAGTTCCCATGAAGCTAAGCATTTTTTTTAAAATCTGAAAACCTTTTATAACTTTTCGAAAATACTCTCTTAACGAAAATAGGTGGAGCTTTTTCTTTTTAAGAACGATTACGAAATCAAATTTATTAAAAATCCGGCATCACAACGACTGTTTTTCAGAAAAATCCACCCTGTAAAATAACAAAAGAAAACCTGTGCACTTCAAATGATATCCACAATCTCAACTACTAGGCCTCAGACCCTCATTTATTTTCACAACCAAACACAAACATAGTTTTATTTTTAAAAAATAATCCAAAATCATTCATGCGTAGAAAACATATTCACACATAATTCTTCGAACATAATATAAAACATGAAAGTGGAAAAGTCATTCGAAATATTATATACAAAACATGCTTGGAGTCACTAAGTTATGCATATACATGAAAATCTCAATATAGATCAGTGCAGTTGCATCGCGTCTTCAGTTAGCCTGCGTGTCCGACGGAGTTACTTCCGCTTGCTTGCTCGTACTTGCACTTGGAGAGGATTTTTAATAAAAACAAGAAAAACAGTGGTAAGTAAAACTTAGTGAGTGGGTAAGTTTTTATATTTGGAAATTCCTTTCTAAAACACATCTATCCTCTCAAAATAGTTTCGAAAACTAAATATAATATGATACTGTTTACTAAAACTGTACTTTTATATAAATCTTATCATTTCACATGCTTAAAACTTATAATAATTTCATAAAAGCTTTACTTTTCTTTCTTTTCTCAATCTTACGTCGGAAGACGTACTTTTTATCTATTATTCTTTCCTTAACTGGTAACCCAGGGAAACTCATCCTTCTGTGATGGTACCTGTACATAATAATAACAAAACTCGCACACGTCACTAAGATTAGAGAAATATCTCTGTGTAGTCGCCGATGAGGGACCTCAGGGATCGCGATACCCACCCTAACATCAAGCAGATCTACACTACCGCATGTGCAGAGGGCGACGACTGACTGACTCGACTCAACCCCCTAATGTTAGTGACTGACTCTCCCAACCACTCTTGTCATACACGCATACAGTACTTCAACCGGTAACTTTAGGGGCTAGGGTAAACCATAGATATTAAATTTCTCTTTTCATAACTTGAGTCTTTCTTTTCTAACGTAAACTTTATGTTTGAATAAGCTTTCGAAATATCTAATCAAATCATCTCTATGCATATGTATATATATATATATATTTCATAAGCTTACTAATATACTTTCCTTTAAAATAAATATATTTACAATATAACTTGAAGTAATACACATGCATAATCACATATATATACTAGAATTTAATTAAGCATAATAACTTGGAAAATCAAAAGATGTGTTACTTTGTAATAATTCAAAATACTAAAGTATACGATTGCAATATTAAAAATCAACTTATAAATCTTAAAAGCTTGAAAATAAATCACACTCACAATGTGCTTCCAAGCTTATTTCACCTGTCTTTTACGCTCCCTTTTTAATCGTCGCTTCACCTATATTTTAATACGAGTGAATTTTCCGTTTAGAATTTATGAACGGATTAATATAAAATCTCAACTACTATCACAATTCGCACGAATATAATTACACATCAATCCAACGAATTGTTCAACTAATTCACTACTTCTAAACACCCCATTAATCTGTATTCACTTCAATTACTCGCGTTTAACATCCCTTTGCAATTCTAAATATTTAAACGCTCTAAATGCATCAATTCTGAACTAAATTCGTGAGAACGAAATTTTAAACGACGATTTCTAACATAATTACATTCACAACCATTAAACACCACTTTCGAACTATTTCGAAATCTAAAATCGTGAAATAACTGATTTACATTTAGTGATTACGTTTTTGATTTTTGGGTTTATCCTAACCTTCAAATATTTCCTAAAATTACACTAGTCAATTAAAAACAATTTTTATGGACAATAATGCCCTTATGGCCGAAACACTAACCTCCCCCTAAATCAATTTTCCAACTCATTTTTAATATCCAAAACACATCCAACACATGTAATATACATCTATAACATGGTAAAATCATCAAAAATCACATCAAACCACAATATTTTCTCTATGGCCGAACATACCACAACATGCACATTTATTTTCAAAATCAATCCATCATCCAAATCATCCACAAACCAACCTTCGCACTAACGAGGTGGTATATCCTAAGACCCAATCATGCATTTCACCAAAAACCTTTTCGAAAACTTATCGAAATCGCTTGGAAACTAAATGTTACCTTTCAAAATTGTTGGAAATGCTTTCGAAAGGTCTTCAAACGCCTTGCATGTGCCTTAATCCTTCAAATCTACTATCATCACCCACATGCATGGTTCGACCAATACCATCCCACCTTGGCCATGACCTATCTTTGCTTCTTGATTGCTTTTTTCACGTTTCTTGCTTCTTGTTCCCTTTAAAAAAAATTAATTGCTCTTGAGTTACCTTTCAAAACCAAGAGAGATTTAGTGAAGGAGATGAAAATCATGAGTGAGATAGAGGTGAGTGAGTGACCGTGAGCTAGAATGAGAGGTTAAGAGCTTACTTGAGTCAAATGGAGGTGGAGTCGAGAGTTGGAAGGATTGCCGTGAGCTTGAGAGAGCTTTGAGAAAGATGAAACCGTGAGCTTGAGATGAGTGAGGGATGAGATAATGTGAGTGTCCCATGAATAATAGAAATTTGAGAGGTGAGAGACCGAGTGAAAGTTTGAGAGAACAAAGTGTGACCTTGTAATTCAAATGAGAAAGTAAAATGATGGTGGTTATGGCCGTGCACTAGCATGGAAAGTGTTAAAAAAATTGAAATGCTTTGTTTTGATCATTTCTTACTTTCATTTAATAATATATTATGAAGACACTTGTCACCATTCCATCTCGTTTGATTAACACTTGGCACACATGCACATTTTGACTCTCCTTGTCTTGCCACTTGTCCTTTCAATCTCATGCATCCATGCAAGCTCCTAAAAGTCTCATTTCGAATTTAGAATCCTCTCAGGTCCATCTGAAAATTTTATTGAGCTCCAATTTAAAATTCGAAAACTTCGTTAGTATTCAATTAATTGTCCGAGTCCGTTCATTTTAATAAATTTTTGGATTTCAAAATTGTAAACCATCCTCGAAACCATCCGGAAATCTTATGAAAATTTAAGTATTTATCTGGATTTGAATACTTTAATACTTTACTATTCTGTACTTAGAGTCAAGCTTTAAGGGTTTATCAGGATTCCGAGAGAGCATGTTACATTTTGGCAGTACAACAGCTGTTTTTCTAAATATTCCATCCTGCAAAAATTTATAGAAAATCTATACACTTCTATAATAATAAAATTCTCAACTTCCGAGTCTCAAACCCTCTTTTTCTTTATCCACAATCAACTCCAACCATACTTTTAGTTAAAAAGACAAGTTGGAAATTATTTATATGTCATGCACAATTACATTTGCATATTTTCTAAAAACTACATATAATTACATACAAAAGTTATTATACAGGTTTTCAAAAATATTTATAACAAATATGCATAAACACTGCTGCACACGACTAAATCTGTCTACTCTTAGGTTGGAGTCTCTGCTACTAAGCACCTGTACCTTCACCTGTCCCTAGGAAGATTTTATTTATAAAATATAAAAATAATAGGTGAGCTAAACGAGCTCAATAAGTGTCTTACGTTTCTATTCAAATTGTATTTTTAAAATTAAACCTCCCTAAAGATTTAAAATGTTTCATCAATGTTTTAATGCTAAAAACCACATCTGATCTAACTGCATGAATAAACATTTATTATAAATATAAATCATGCATTGTGAAACTGAAATACAGTGACATATTGAAAAGTGAGTTTTTTTTTTATTTCGGAAAACTATTTTGAAATGTTTTTCAAATCTGACATATATAATTTTGCTGTAAAATATAAACAGCGGAGACAATAAAATTTTTGGAAAACCTCTGAGTGAAATAAGCCAACTACTGAAAAGTTATACCACATGATACCTTAGGTACGGAGCAGAATTTACCATCTCTCAGGCTATCTATCCGGTTCTACGTAGCGGAATTTACTATCACTCACGTAGGAGCTAGCCATTATATACCCAGTTCGTGCATGGACGACATACTAGACTGGACTAATTGACACAGTCCCTTTTGCTATTAGTGATAAACACTCCTGACACTACCATGCACGCATTAGGGTACTCTGACCGGTAACATCTATTAGAGATACTTATAAGGCGTATCATAGACTTACAAAAACATTTCCAAACATACTACTTTTCATCATATGTATCCCGAACAACTTTCCAAAAATTCACGCAGGAAGTTTTCATGTTGAATTTATTTACTTTAAATAAGTTTTCAACATTTCAAAGCATGAATTTAAACATAACATATAACTTTATTGAATAGAAAAATAGTCATATCAAAATATTTTGAAAAAACACTCACCCTATTGTTAACCCACGATAAAGTACAATTTAGGGTTCTCTTGTTTCCGTTTTACCTACACATGATCACATTCTACTTTTAGGTGACATCACAACCGAACTTCTTCGTATATGCTCCTTAGTCAAAATTCCTAACATCTAAGCATGTAACACATTTCAAACGAAGTCTAAATTCACATTAATGCATTAAATGAAATTTTAAATCATTCTAACTCATGTTGGCCGAACCTTCCCTAAACTTTTATACCATCCATCTCATTTAATTTTTTTTCATCATAATCATGCTTAAACACATGCAAAATGATGTCAAATCAAATTCATAAAACTCACACTTAAGCAATATAGCATGGTTTGGCTGTAAGGTGCATCATTTAACATCCAATAGATTTCTTTTCAATTTCATGTTAATTTCATCATCAATATGGACCATAAAATCATCCAAAACAACCAAAAACAATTGTTCATGACTTGAAGGTACCTATAGCCGAATACATAGCATATGATTATACCAACTTTTATTTCTCATTTCAACATCCTAACTTGATGCTTTAACACATTTATGTGCATGAAACTACTTAAATAAATTAAACATAATTTGGACCATAAAATCCTTTCTTGACCGTGTACTATATGCAACACAATACCAATATTTCTTCAAGTTTTCCACATGAAATCACATTAAAATCACATCAAGCTCATAGCAAGAAAACTAGTATCCTAAATAACATCAACTTGAATTTAAATAAAAAAGTCATCTTCACTAGTAAGTTTACCAACTTCTCTTGGATCACTAGCCTTTCTTTTCCCACAAGTTTGAGGTCTCAATTCTCTAAATCCATACATAAAAATCACATTAAAATCATATGCAAATCATTAGGAATCATTTATCCAAATATTCACACATACAAGTCAAAGGAACTTGAACCGAACCACTTGAAAACAACTTGATATTACTAGATATCACTTTTAGGCTTGTACACACCCTTTGTATGACTTGAAAACCACTTAAAAAAATCACCTCAAAACACCAAGTGTAGCAAGCTGTCCTCCTTCCCTCTCTTGGCCGAACACTCTCCTCTCTTGCAAATGTGTTGTTCTTTTGTTTTTCTCATATATCTTTCACTTTATATACCCTTTATTTGCTTTAATAATTGCTCTCAAACTAAGTTTAAATTTACAAGTTTGCTATTGGTTTGGTTTGGAGACTTTTAATTGGTCGAAACCTAAAAACCATTTCAATCTTAACTAATTCCATTCCATTTCAATCAAATATTAACTAATTAGTCTTTTTAGTTTCATGTTGTCTCCAAAATTATCATATGTCATCCTTATCTCTACACGCACATGCCACTCACATGCACTCTCTCATATTTTCAAATGTCCCAAAATACCCTTATACATGTCTTTTACTAATTTATTTAATCATGCCCTTTTTTGGTAATTTCTTTAACACTCACTTCATGTTAAACCTTAATCAATTACCATACCACTTCTCGTATTCGAATTTATCTTCGATCTATATGAAAATTCTACTAGAATTTAATTACACATCTGGGCACTTTAAATTACTTTATTATTCAATAAATAAGGGCATACTTTATACAGTACATATATACTACTAGAATCGGAATGATATATTACATTGGTGGAGATGTAGATTAGATCTTCACCTATTGATCTTTTTTCATTTTTGTTTTTGCAATTTTTTTTTGTTTTAATTTTACAAAAAAAAAAAAAAAAAACCCTTTTATTGTCCATCTCATAGTTGGATGATAAATGAGATGGACAACAGAGATCAAAAGATTTTTTTTTTAAATTAAATTAATTTTTTTATCATTAAATATCTATCATCCATTGCATCTAGGCTTACTTAGTGTCTTATACTTAAGCACATTACTTGTTAGTGCATATATATTAACGTGTGTGTGCACTTAAGACCTTGATTGATTCTTTGATCAACCTAAGGTCATGCTTCTTAGAGAGAAAAAATGGTGAGGATTTATAAAACTTATGCGTGAGTTAAGAAGGTGAGTTTAAAGAGATGAATGATAGTCAACTGGGTTATTAACTCGCAATCACACGAGGTCGTGACAAGTAATAAACTAGTGAGTTGAGTATCATCTCATATGAATATGTGTAAACTGATTACTAAACTAGTCCTAATTGAAAATAAACCAATAAAAGATGTTGGGGTTCTAGTTTCTATTTAATTATAAAGATTAGTCATCATTACATTGAAGTCCTATTGATTCTATGTTGATAGTTATCGTGAATGCTCTTGTACATTCTCTCTTTAGACATGCACATACTCTTATCTAACCAAGCTGATCTCTTGATGGTCATGCATTGAATAAAGGTTCATTAAGCTTGAGATGCCAAATAATGCCTACAAAGGAGGATTGGTATAGACAACTAACCACATCTAAAGTAAGCATTTCATTGAATGTTGCATGTATCTCCTTTTGGTCTCAACACATAAGCTTCAAATCATATATATGGTGGTCAAGCACATATACGCATTTAGTACTAAACTATCTACTCAACATACATGTAACAATAAAGCAGACATTTTGTCGAGCATGTCATAGGCATCTCCTTTCAATGTCAACCTACAACCTTAAATCTTGTAATGGTAAACAAGTATGTGCAAGTATTAAGTTCTAAAATACCTATTAGTATACATGAAACCATGAAACAAACTCCAAGCAATGATAACCAAAAACTACTTTATTAATCAACATCCATCATCATCCAAATATAAAATATTTATATACAATATTTACAAAAAAAGAGATAGAAACAATTACAAAAATGGAGTTGAAGTTACAATCCCATGCATCACCTTGGAAATCTCTTGAGTAGAATCCATGGAGCTTTCCTCTCTTGAGCTTTAGCTTTTTTCCCCTCTTTTCCTTTCTTACAAAGTTTTCACTCTGGAAAATGGTGAAGCATGGTGATATTGGTGGTTTGAAGGATGAATGGAGTGGAGGAAAGGTTAAGCATCAAAGGTTAGAGGAGGAGCACTAGGGCTCCATCCTTAGCCTCTCCAAGTTATTGGATTTGATGAAAAAACTCTTATTTATAGCCTCACGAAATTAGGGCATGAAACTCATTTTGAAAAGTTGAAACAACCCTTTTGTCGCAACTTTCACTGAAAGTTGCACCTTATGACACAAGTCGTATTCATCTTGGGAAAATTAAATGCTTCTTGCAACATGAATTCCACCTCATGATGCAAGTCATATTCATCTTGGGTTGAAAGTGGCTAGATAGGTAGCCGGATGCACTCGTGTTGCATTTAGCAACACTTTTAGCCTAAAAGTGCTAGATTAGGTCGCTAGGTGCACTTTGCATTGCACCTCACAATACTCTCAGATTTTGACTTCTTAAAACTCTGAAATTCTTCCAAATTTGACTTGAAATGCCTTTAAAACACTAAGTCTTTGAAACTTATTCACCTACACAAGATCACTAGAAAAACATCAAAAACACTCGTAGTTTGGTCAAGTAATTATCATAAAAGCTAGGATTAGAGTAATAAAATCATGCTATATTTTTGTTAGGGTTTGTGCCCTAAGAGTTTATAATTTGTACACATTTAAATAAACAATACATAAAATATGCTTATTTTATTTAGTTGTTTATTTTATTTAGTTGATGTGAATTTGTGAAATGTTTGCTTCATACGAATATCATGAAACATCCATGATTACTTATGAAGTTTTGAACTAAGTATATAAGTGTTTAATACAAGAGAATTTAGTTTGAAATTAGTAATCTAAAGAGTCTGTAAAAAGCAAACAAAGCTAAGTACTTTGTTTGTGTTAAATCTACAACCATGGTCCATTTCATATTTAATATAATGATTTTATTGGGTATCATTCATTAGCGATATGGAAATGAAAGTAAATTATATAACAAAGATTATAATAGACTGAACCACAGTGAAAATGAATTTATTATTAAGAAATTCATATTTATTTATTTGATAATCATATATGGATCGATCTTAATTCTAAGTATATTATAGACTTCTATTTGTTAGGTCATATCTTTTAATTTATATAGGTAAGATTGTTATAGAATTACGGTCAATAAGCTTCATAATTTGGAGATATGATTTAATAAATAGTTGAAAACAATCTACACAATCGTCGAATCTACTTGTTCTTATGAGAAATAGATTAGTAGTTCTCTTAAGTGTCGGTTCGAGTTTTAAACAATAAGAGCGCTCGACTTTCTGTTTATGAGTAAACAGAAAGATAAATTCATAAGTTGTCATGGATATATTGTTCATCAAAGAATCAATGGTACTTAAAGGAATAAGATATAATTAGATAGGTATAACAAATTTTATGACTTAGCTCTAATCATAAACTAATTGTGAAAGATCAAATCATATGCAATAATTAGATCGAGGGACATTGAAGAATTCAGATTGTATAAAAAATTTGCAATTTTGAGAGTGTAACCTTAGGTTTTTAGTGGAGTAATTCTAAGGCTAATAATAGTGAATTATTTAATTAAAAAGTTTTAATTAATAATTTTGATATTATTAGAGTTCAAAATTGTAAGTCTTTTTGGTTCTCTTACTGGCTTATACTCACTATAAGAAATAAGAAAAGAATAATAGAGCGTCCAATTAGATGTGATAATTGTGAAACACGATTACGTTAACATAATATTTAAATAATATTGGTTACTTAAATTAATGACTATTTAACTAATAATTATGAATTATGAATTATTTAATTATTTATCTGCAAAGGTTATAGGTTCCATGTGACTACATAAATAAAGAATGAGTTCGAATCATTTATTTAATAGTCATTAGATTTGAAAAGTCAAAGTCAATTAATGGAAAATTATGAATTTTCATTGAATTGCAAAAGGATCATCTAATTATGAATTAGATTTTCCAATTTGCATAAAAGAGATATGTTTAGGGTATTTGTAAAGTTTTAAGCTTTTGCCTTAGAAAGATAGTATTTTGGTTGTAAACCATGTACTAGAGAAAGGAATATCTTTCATGCCTAGTGTATGTAAGATTTTTAAGTATATCGAAAGAATTTTAAATGTCTTTGGTTTACCCTAATCCTCAGTATATCCTGTCGTAGTACTCTATGCATGGATGGCAAGAGATTGGGAGAGTCACTAACTTGGGGGGTTGAGTCAATGTGTCACCCTCTACACGTATATGGTAGTGTAGATCTACCTGATGTTGGGGGGAATCGTGATCCCAAAGTTCTCGCATTTGTGACTACACATGGTAGCATTTCCTAGTTCTAGTGACGTGTATTCATACTATCATGTAAGAACGAGTTTCCCTGGGTTACCTTGTAAGACAAGCTTTATAAGAAAAAGCATGCCATTAGACATGAAGTTTAGAAAACAAGAAACTTTATGCTTATGAAATTTATTACTAGATTTTGAGCACTATTATTTATAAGCTTTATGCTAGTTTTACCGTTCTATAAATGTTAGAAAGAAATTATTAGTTTTCCAACCCATTTTGGGAGGATGTATATATTATGAAAAAAAATATTATAGTTTAAAAGTTCACCCACTCACTGAATTTAATACTCATCACTCTTTTTATGTTTTTGAAAAATCCTCCCCAAGTGTAGGTTCGAGCCATCAAACGGAAGGGACTCTGTCAGACGTGCAGATGGGTTAAGGACACAATGCTACTGCATTTGTTTACTTTTGAAATGTCATATGCATGCATAACTACTTAGGATTTGATGTATATTTTGTAAATACTATTTGAAGACATATATATAAATATATATACCTTTGTCATTTATGTTTTTGAAAGAAAAAGAAAATGATAAACTATGAGAGCTTTGATCTCCACTGGGTTGGAGTACATAGGTGGTTGAGCTTAATCTCAACTCAAGCTCAAAAGTTTTAAAACTCTTGTGTACAACTTGCTTTTGTGTAAATTGATGATTTTCAAGTTGTATTTTTAAACTAAGAGCATGATTGTGGTTGATTGTGGAAAAAGGAAAAGAGGGCCTAAGGCCCAAGAGTTGAGAATTTTGTTGATATAGAAGTGTACATATTTTCTAAAAACTTTTACATAGTGGAATTTTCAGAAAAACAATCGTTGTGCTGCTAAAATTTTTAAAAATCCTATTTTGTAAATGTACATTAAAAAGAAATATTTTCATCATTTTCCACTAGAAAAGAAGTTTATAGTGAGAACGGTACCTCCATAGGGCTATATCAAGCCAAAGTGAGGGTTTGACTGAGTTCTGTCGGGGTGCTACAGGACTCCCATCAGGTCCTATAGGAGGATTCAGGGCGGGTCCCATCACTTACTCTACATGTGTGTTAAATATCTCCACTCTTATGACCAGATTTATTTGGGTACTAGATTAGCGTAGATTGAGCTTTTATTAGTAGATAAAAAATTATCTATACAAATTTTTATAGTTTATCGTGACATGAAATGTGATTTTAGTATTGTTTTCAGATATGTGTGAATATGGATCATTGAGATTTTATTTTTATTATGAATTTTATGTTATAATAATTATTATCATAATTAAATGACTAATATGGTTTTCAAAAATTATATTCACTCACTGGGCGTTAGCGCTCATCCTTTTATATTTTAAAACTATTTTCCAAGTAACCGTCAAGTCTTGAAGGAAATCTCAAATAGGAAGAGGTGGACTACTCGATCAAATGATGCAAGGAGATCATATTTTGATATTGTACATATATATATATATATATTGTATAGTCACCGACATCCAGGCATGCTTGTATTTACTTATATTTTAGTGTTGTAAAATATTTGATTTCCCATCAATTTCGCTCATGTTTTTGCTTTTGAGTTTGCAAATGATATAAACATATTTCATAGTTATGTTTCCATACGAAAGAAAATTTGTTTTATATGTTTTACACAATATTGCTAATATTTGAAATATAATTGGGGAGAGAGACTGGAGGTCCCAAGTAGTTCAGATTTGAAATATTTTAGAAGCATTTATTTCATGTATTGCAAGATGGAATCATTGTATAAATAGCAATTATATTGCCAAAATTTTTATTAAACTACCCTATGTATTGCCAGATTTTCAAATGCTTTTCTATAAGAACTTTTAGAATCATATATAGTTTGCCAGCTTATCACAAGGTCTTCTCAGATTGAAGATAGGAATCTGTGAGGATCTTGTCATTGAATCTAAGATACATGTGAACAATATGTGATATTTCATTAGTGAGATATCGAACTATAAACTCTGAGATCAACAATTGTTCATGGGTCATACAGTATATTTGCCTGTATGAAATATTTGAGAGTGGACTTATGTTTGAATGTTTACATCTCTTTATAAACATTGTTCCATTTTGCACGAGTGTGGGATGTTGGAATTTTTAATCAAAGGCCCCCCCAAAATGAAATAGATAAATGTTGTTGCACCATTGGGTCACAGGTCGGGTTCACCCAAGATGATCCAGATCCAAACCAAATATCCAAATTGAGTTTGGATAATATTAATCAATTGTTAGGGCAGTCGATTGCAGTTGAAAAAATTGGCAGTTTAGGGCTAATAAAAATGCCGTTTTTTAGCGTGAAAAATGAATGCTATGACTTCTTCCTCGCAGAATAAAAACAGAGAAAACACAAGTTTTTTCTCAGGGTTCTTACATTGTGAAGTGTGTTTGTTTTCCGTTATTATGATTGCTTACCACCCGTAGTATTGTTACTTTGATCCTACTATTGCATTTGAAGGTATGTTCTTCAACATCTTTCATATTTTTTTGTTGCTATTGCTACATTGAATTGTTGTAATGAGTTCAATTTTATGTATGAAAATAACAGTTTCTTAGGCCTCATGCAGTAGGGGCAAGGGTAAGAGGACTAATCCATCAATACTATAGCTCAAAGTCTTGGTTTTTGAAGAGTTTGTTAGTTCAAGACACCAAATTATTCCTACATAAGTACAAACATCAAAACTCTTAAGAAACAAAAACATTTGCTTGAAGAGAAGCAATGCAAAACCCTGTTCATGAGAATAAAAGAAACAAGTTAGAGACAAAAAAGTTGATAAGACCTTGTCAACCAACCCATTTTTCTTCCCTTATTGTGTTGTTTTGTTTTCTTTTGTTTTTTCTTTTATTGGGTGTAAAAATATATAGATGATTCTATATAGATGAAAAAATGGTGGCTAGCTAGATAGTCTCATAATAATTTTATTATAGAGTTAATTGCAATGACTTACCCTGAGTTTATTTAATATGGCCTAAAATCCAACAAATCTCCTTAATTTCTACAACCTCCATTTTGTTAATGAATTTCCGTTAACTTAACAATTGATCAAATGGTTGAGACTAAAATGGTCAATTATTATTTTAATTAAATATTAATACAAATAAAAAATATTAATCATTTATTTGTTTCTTTAATAAAAATATTTGTGAAAAAAAAAAAAGCCAAATTGATAATAAGAATAAATGATAAAATTTGATTAGGACGAAAACTGATAAGATTAATTCAGAAAATCTCTTTGAAGCAAAATCATCCTCAACAATAACCAAGATCCTCATTCTTTGACCCAAAACCCAAAAATCCTTTCCTTCAATCTCAATTCATATTCCTGAATTTAAAAAAGAAAATATTCCACATTCCTCTTCTTCAACCTCAAATCACTCTTCTTCGTTCAAACAAAACAACATTCATTAAATAGAGATTGCTTCATCTCTGATGAGATTGCTCCATGAAGATGAAGCAATCACTCCATCAGCTAATAACAGAGTGCAACTCCATCCCATTTGTGATGGAGTTAGCTTTACATCATTGTTCGCTCCATTGTTATTGTGTTCCAATATTTGCTCGAAGTTTTCTTTCATTGTTGTTCTTAGATTTTCATTTTTTTTTTTTATTTTTTTCGGAAGGAGGTGTTCTTTAATGTTCTTTCATGTTCTTTCACTTTTTTCATTTTAAATTTTACTTGTGTGTTTTGAAGTTGGCACTTTCATTATCAAAGATAAAATGATTATATTTTCATAATATAAATTCATTAGTGATTTTTATTATTTATATTAAATAGTTTTAAAATAATTATTTTAAAATTTTAAAAATTATTTATTTATTTTAAGAGTAAAGGGCATTCAAGACTTTTGCAAATACTATCTAGAGGCATTTTTTTCTTTTCCAAGTTAAAGGTTGGTCCACTGTTAAATGAGGTAAAAAGTTCCTATTCATGTGAAAAGTTACTATTCATAGGAGGTTACAGCAATTATTTCAAATAGTTGAATATTATGCCATAATAAAAAAAAGTCGGGTATGTTAGTGCAATTAATCCTTAATTATAACTATTCCTCACCTAACAAGGGAGCTTACGAAGGGGTGGATAAACAATGGCACTCTTTTCAAAGATCCAAACTTGGTCTATACTTGATATCTTTACTATGTGGGTTGGATCTAGTTTGAAACCAAAAAATCCGGCTGTTATACTAATTTATTATTATTTTTAAATTTTTTATATAAAAAAATTAAGTGATTTAGAGATTTAATTAAATAGAATCATGAATTTTATAAACAAATTTGTTATTGTATTTCTAAACTACAAACATTTAAATAAATAATAATAATAACAAGAGAACCTCAAAAATTACTAAAAATAAAAATAATAATAATGAATTAATTAAATATAGTAATTAAACAGTGTTAAAATTAATAAATCAAAACAATAATAATGCTTGCAGTATTTTCCAAGAACATTAATAATATGTGCAATATTTTGCTTCACTTTAAACAATATTTGTTATGGATCCAGTTTTATCTATTTTATATAGTTATTCAACTTTCACATGTAATAACTTTTGTTTGGATTTTTAAGACCAAACTCACATTGTCATACAACATATAGAAAAGGGGCACCAACTTTCAAAGCAAACTCAAAATTAATTCGGTTCAAATCAAAGTATTGGCTATGACTATTGGGTTTAACTATCTTAGTCAATTATCAATCTTATCCCTCAATTAGAGTTTTGAATTGACTTCAATGATCACTTTTATAGCTAATCCAAAGGCTCTCATTGAAGGGTAAGGTTAGTGGTTGAGTAAGATAGTCAAACTCTTATTTATTTAAGATAACATGTAAATATAGATAGACACATTCGCTCAAACTCCACATTGGTGTGATAGTTAGGTGCATTGTGTGAAAGCCTTCCTTATCAGGTCACTCTATTATTATTATTATCATTATTATTATTATTCATATTATTATTTTCTATTGACGTTTGAATCCAATTGACCCAAGTTCTTAACCTGTTGTGGGTATATTTAGGACCGCATAAGTGGGCTGGTAAAAGCCCAAGGAACTGATCCAATTGATTGATTCAGTGGACGAAGGCCCAGTTCACCAACATTCAACTCGTAGAAACAAGCTTTTAGTTTGCTGCTACAATTCTCAGGTCACTAATCAACTATAGTCAAGCTTGCCTTATACTCAGCTCTAAGTCGTCGAAAGCAAGCTTCAGCTTGCAGCTTAAAGTGCTCATTAAGGGAATTTTTTTAGAAAGACAACAGTCTAAATTGAGAAAGAGTCAACTACTAGAATTAGAAGTAAATTCAAACTCCTATGTCGATGGAATTTATCCCTAATATGGTGGATATCGGTTTTAGAAGTATAATTAATGTGAAACTCTTTCCTATTTTATTTGCACTCAAATTGTAATACCTCACACTATAAATGAGGGTTGAAAATTCATTGTAACAACATAAAAAACAATAAGCAATAAGATATTGTGTAAAACTCAAAACTTCTGAAAGAGTATTTTTGAATGCATAGTATTTCTAGATGGATAGTATTTTCATGTGAATAGTATTTTTGAGTGAATAGTGATTTCTGAAAAACGAAAATTTCCTCAAGTTTCATGAGATAAAATTTTTCTGATGAATAGTATTTCGAACAGAAAATGTTCTGTAAATAGTAATTTTCAAAAAACGGATTTCATAGATTAAAAATTTTGATATTAACATTAGAATCAATGAAAACTGACGTGAAACGAAGATAAGTTGATTCAAGAAGATTTTAAGTGATTCGAAGTATATAGGACGAAAGAACTTTATTTGATTAGTATCCTGTAGACAGTATTTAGAAATAAATGAAATAATTTTCAATACCGGATGTATAAATTAAATTTTAGTAGAATTCTTAGATAGGATCGGAAATGATTTAGTTGCGAAGTAATGAAATAATTTTTAAAATTATCGTAGGTGTAAATCAAATTTTAATAGAATTTCTGGTTGTATTCATTTAACTTTCGTATAATTTCCAGATGGACTGGAAATGATTTCGAATATGGAAACGTAAGAGCTTGAAATGAATGCATGAATGGTGAGAAAAAGATGGACACTTGTCAATTCAAGAGAGAAAGAATAAATGGATGTTTGACAAGTGGCAAAGAGGAGGAATAAATTAGTGACAAGTGGCTTAATCTTGTGGTTGTTAGATAAAGTTGAATTAAAAAATGAAATGAAAGATATACAAGAAAGGTGCATGGTCAAACAAGAAGAAAAAGCAAGAAACAAAAGGCAAAAATAAAAATGAAAGAGATAAGCAAGTGAAGACTCGGTCAAACAAGAAACAAAAGTCAAAAACAAGAAGCAAAAAGGCAACAAAAACAAGGAGAAATCACACAAAAGACAATCGGTCATAAAGGGGTGTGTAGGACCGAGAGAAAGCAAGAGAAAGAGAGAGCAACTCGGTCAAATAAGAAGCAAAGGAATTCGATCTAAACAGGGGGTATTTTAGTCAAACAATTGAAGAATTATATAAAATGAAATGGATGGTGATTTGGGTGCATGTGGATAGTAAACAGAGAGCAAAAATAGTGAGGGTGCAGGGCAATGTTCAGCAGCTAGGGGAAGGAGAAATCAAGAGGTTTTGATCCACTCTTTCAATCGAAAATCACTCAAGAAAGGTATTAGAGTGAAGATTAAGCAAAAAGGTGGAGAAAAGTAGGTAAGAAAATTGATTTTAGTGTGGGTTTTAATGGAATTTTTATAGGTTTTGATGGTTGTGTGATGGTTTGATTAGAGGTTATTTACCTTATATGTGAGCTTGGAATTGGAAGGAGTGCAAAAGAAGCAAGTTAGTAAGTAAACTAGTAAGTCAATGTTAGGGTTTGTGTGATTTTTGTTGAATATTTCAATTGAGTTGTTATTATGATATTAGATGATTAGTTGGTTGATTTTGATGTGTTTTTTTTTTAGCATGAAATTGAAGAAAACAAATTGGATGTATTAAGGGTGATATACGGCCAAACTAGCTTTGAAATGGGTTTGAGTTGATTTTAATATTTTGATGTGTTTGAATGAAGTTTTGTAAGGATTTAATGTGTTTTAAATCAAGAAAGGGAAAAAAAAATTTATGGACTAAAAAGTTTGGTGAATTTAGTCAAGGGAGTGATTGATGTAGAAATGATTGTTTAATTATTTTGATGAGTTGTAATGGGTATATTCATGTAATGGATTGAGTTGGAATCAAGAAAAAAAAAAGGAAAATAAATGAAAAAAATCATGAACGTATTAGTTTACATCCATTTTGTGGTTTAAGATGGAAATAGTGTTTTAAGTGGAAAATAAATGAATGAATGCTAATTTTATTTAAGTGGGTGATGGATTTTAATCTAGAATATATATTGTAGGTGAAGAGCAAGTTAAAGGGGCAAAGGAGGCAAATCGAAGGAGTGGTGAACTAGTTGAGAAAAAAGTTGTGAATGTGGTTGTTTTAAAAGTTTTTATGAATTTTATTGGTTAATAATTTATATTTGCAAGTGTGGATTGCATTACTTTGTTTACTTAATTGAATTATTTAAATTTTTAGCATGTTAGTAATTTTTATGATGCTAGTAAGTTTTACATTTATGTTATAAATATATATTTTATTTAGGAGTAAAGCGAAATAAATATGTTCAACTAAATACGAGCTAAAAGTAATTTAGAATATTTAGGCTTTTGCCTCAAAGAATTAGCATCTTGAATGAGAATTTTATGCTAAAGAGAAAAGGTTTTCTAGTGAAATTAAATTATTTTTATTTCTAATGAGGCTAAGAATTATTTAGTAAAGTAAAAGAATTTATAAGGGCAAGGTTTACTCTAATCCTCAGTATACTCGGCCGAAATACCTCAACGTGTACGACAAGATGGTTGGGAGAGTCACTAACTGAGGGGTTGAGTCAGTGAGTCACTCTTTGCACGTGTGGGGTAGTGTAGATTTGTCTAATGTTGGGAGGGGATCAGGAATCCATGGTTTCCCACATCTGTGACTACATATGGTAGTAGTCCCGAGCTCTAGTGTTGATGAGAAATTCCATCACGATAGAGCTAAGTTTTTCCTAGGTTGCCTTAACTAGTTTTCGAAAGAAAAGCACGTCCTTTGACGTGAAGTTTAGAAATAAAAGAAGTTTATAAAGCAAAACATTTTATATTTTACTAAAGTTATTATTATATATTCAGAGCAAAGCTATAAATAGTTAGCTACATTAGTTTTCAGTTTTATAAAGTTTAATGAGAAATTATAAATTTTCTAAAACTATTTTGGGAGGATATTATTATATTTTAGAAAACAAATTATTGATTGAAAAGTTTACCCATTCACTGAGTTATATATACTCACCATTGTAGTTTTATTGTTTTCTGAAAAATCCTCCCTAAGTACAGGAATGAGCCAGCAGTCAGACGCTGCTTCGTCAAACGTATGGGTGGGTTGCAAACACCATACTACTGCACTTGTTTAATTTCTTCAAATATTTGTGCATGCATCATGTTTCATGTTTTTTGTAATCTTGTAAATATCATTTTTGAAGGTTTATAAACCATTTGAGAAGTATGTTTTGTAAATTAAATTTTTGGTGGATATTATAAGTTATTTTCAAGTTTATCATAAACTGAAAGCATTATTGGATTTGATTGTGAGAATAAGGGTCTGAGACCTGGTAGTTAAGAAAGATACATGCTATAGAAGTGTTTTTCTTAAAATTTGCAGGGTGATATTTTTAAAAAGCAACCGTTATGCTTTCAAAATTTTTATAATCTTGTTTTGCAAGTTACCCTAAAAGATAAAGTTTTTATTTATTTTCGTTAGGAAAAGAGTTTTAAAGTGAGATGGGTACCTTCACAAGACTTTTTCGTTCCAAGTGAGGGTTCGATTGAGTTCCGTTAAGGTGCTTCATAGGGACCCTGTTGAGTTCAGTAGAGGGATTTGGGGTGGGTTCTTACATACTGTGATTTTACTAAAATAACCAAAAAAACAGTCGTAGATGTAGGCATCTTTTTTGGCCAAACCATGTAAAAATCACCTTGCATTCACTGTTCTTCCTCCTCTCTTCCTCTTGCTTTTTGCTTCTATTTTACTTAATTTGCAGTATTGAGTTAAGAACTTTGGTCGATCGGATTGAGATGTCAACATTTTGGCGCTAAAAGGAGGGCTCAGATTGCAATCGTTGGAGTTTTCAACTGACATAGCAAGAGAAAGAACCACAAGAAGTTCTAACACGACGGTTGATCAACTAGAAAGGTAGATGGATCAGCAATAGCGTGATGTCTAGCTGATGGAGGATGCAACCATGCCTATTACAAGCACGTCTCATGTCCCCACAATTAGCGCTATTGTAGGTATGCCTTCATTGGCCCCTTTCCAACCAACACCGATGGTTCTTACAGTTGAGGGGCTACAGGTATAGCACCAATGGCAAGAGGCATTAGAAAATACAGTGCGTCAACTTATGGATATGAAGCTGCTGCTCCAAGAAAAGTTTACCAGTAACAATGAGGGGAAGTACCAGCACTTAAAAGACCCTTCAAAGAGGTGTCGTGACCTACTGGCTTAACTCATTCCTCCAACTCATGTTCGAGAGCTGAAGGTCGAAGAGCCACCGAAGAAGAGGAAGCTCTGCAACCTGCGAGCCTAAAAGAGAGGGCTAGTTAGGGATATGTACCAGATCGTCGCTCACTAGATCGTAAGCATAGGAGAGGACAAAGGCCTCAAGACCTAAGGATAGAAAAGCTCCTTCAGAGGGTTCAACAACTCAAAGCACGCCCCGATATCTCAAACCAACATGATCAATATGAGGAAATGACTCCTTTCACCAGGGAGATCGAGATATAATCTCTCTCTCCTAGATTCAAGGTCCCCAACATTCCTTAATATAGTGGAGATAGCAACTCTTATGATCACCTAGATGCATTCAATGTCCAAATGGATCTTCAAACGGTCAATTCGTTGGTCAAGTGCCGTGTTTTTCCAACCATCCTAGGGGAAGTTCTATGGACCTAGTTCAAGAGTCAACGAAAATTCATCAACCAATACAGAGCCCTGAGGAGACAACTTGTGCTATCTTATCACCTTGCCACGATCTTTCAGTGAAAAAACAAATCATTAGAAGATTATATTACTAGGTTCAGACGTAAAGTCACTAATGTGGAAAACCCTTCAAACGAAAGCATCTTAACTGCGATCTTCGCTAGGCTTCGCAAGGATGAGAAGTTATATGAGAGCATATATAAATCTCCAGCGAGGGACGTGGGTGAGTTCTATGAGCGCGCTGCTAAAGAGATTAAATGGGAAGAGATCTTCGGCCCTAAACAATCTAACCCGAAAGGTGAAACGAGCGGTTCCAACCAACCAAATAAAAGAAATAATGGTGGGAATGGAAGTGAAGGTCAGAATAATGGCTTAAGCCATCAAGTAGCTAAGAAGACTAGGAATAAGCTCAGAAATGAATGACCTTAGCGTTAAGGTCATCATGATAGCTACAACATCTTGTCAGACACACAAGACAAGATTTTTGTAACAGAGAGGAACAGGTAGGACTTCCGGAAACCTAAGCTTATGAGGACTTCCGTTAATCTCATAAACAAGAACAGATTTTGTGCCTATCATAATTAAGTCGAGTACAACACTTCAGAATGTTGGGTATTACAAGACGCCATGGAGAATCTAATCGAGAGAGGTCGCTTTAGAAAATATGTGGTGCAACCCCAACAACCACCACAGTCAGCTTAGTAGCAGTGAGGTTCCGACCTCTAACTTGTAATTTAATATTCAAAAATCAATGAAAGCTTCAGGTTTCTTATATTGCTCTACTCTGAAAAGTTTTACTGATTGCTTTATTAAATGCAAAGTGAAAAGTGACCTCTCCATCAAGTTTCTCTCTAACAAAATTTTATTAAGTTTTTGCTATATTAGCTAAGGTTCCGACCTACTGAATATAGCTTGACTAGATTTATGCTGTTAGCTGAGATTCTGACCTATTGGACAGCTAGATATTACGTTGTTAGATAAGGTTCCGACTTATTTCACAACTCGATATTATACTGTTAGCTGAGGTTTCGATCTATTGGACAGCTCGTTATTATGCTATTAGCTGAAGTTCCGACCTACTGAACAGCTCGTCATTATGCTAACAAGTTTCGACTTACTAGCTCGCCATTGTGCTAACAAGTTCCGACCTACTATCTCCACATTATGTTAACAGGTTTCGACCTACTAGCTCCAAATTTTGCTATGATAGCCTAAGTTCCGACCCGCTACATAACTCGATAAAGGTTCGCTATGGTAGGCAAGGTCCTGACCCCCTATATAGCTTGACAAAATTTCGGTATGGTAGGTGAGGTTCTGACCCTCTGCATAACTTTACAAAATTTCGATATGGTAGCCGATGTTCTGACTAGCTACATAGCTCGACAACATATAGCTCGACAACATTTCGTTGGGGTAACTGAGGTTCCGACCCACATTATAGCTCGATAAAATTTCTCTATGGTAGCTGAGGTTCCGACCTCCCAGGCTCCCATCAAGTTCTATTACCGTTTATTTTTACATTGATTGTCTAATTTTTCAGTTTGTAGGAAATTTAAAGACTTAGAAAAAAAAACGTGAAACAAAAGCACGAGACAGCATTGAAGTAAAGTAAATTTATTCAAAATAAACCTTGTAATGAGGTGAATCAGTTCAATAATAATAACCTCAAAATGAGGTCTAAATATTCATTACAAATACCTCGTAAAGCGAGGTGAATGCAACACAAAGTCATGATAAATTTTAAAAGAAAGAAAAAAAGGAGGGGTATAACATGGCATGCAGCCTATTGGGAGCCCTAGCCTTAGGGGGCTATATGTAAAGGCACCATGACCTAAGCTGTCTCATCCTAAAATGTCGCATCTAGGAGCTTGATATTTTGAGGAACTGCATCTGGAACAGCTAAGGATTGGGTGGCTTGCTCCTTATACTTCCCCATCTTCGCGACCGCCTCTTCACCAAAGAACGAGAAGTCTAGTTCGGGATGAACTTCTCACAAAGTGTAAAGGAAATTAATAGAGGTATGTGATTTTGTCTCCTCTCTAGCTTTAGTGACCCATACCTCGGCTTCCTCTTTAACTTTGGCGACCTCCTCCTTGGCAAGAGCAACCTCTCTCTCAACTTCCTCCACGACCTTCCCCATATCACTCTTTGCCTTGTTCAACTCCTCTTCACTTTTAAGGAGCTTGGTGGTGAAGTGTGATCTCGTAGCTGCATGAGCATTTTTCTCACGAGTCAAAGCGTCCTTAGCTTCCTTCCTAACCTCCTCAACATTCTTCAGCTTGATCAGAAGGAGTTGCTCTGAGTTCTTTGGTCTCTCAGCCTCCACAATCTTGAACAAGAGCTTGTTCTTCAACTTTTGCTTCTCACTCTTGAACTCTTTTTCATCCTTAAAATCGTGGACCTCTTGCATCTATTTCATTGCCCCTATAGTAGCATGAAATGTAGCAAGTTAGTATTTAAACCAAGCAAAAAAATGAGAAAGGTGAAGGTAATACAAATTACCAATAACTCGTGGCGAGCTATATAACCAGATAAGACATCACCTCTTAAGCCCTCTTTGTCCAGGGTCTCGGCGGAGCTCCCCAGGATTGTTAGCAAGTTGTCGAGGATGGCGTCAAAGTATACCCCTCTTGGATCGTCTTCAGGTTGTGCCCTAGCCTGTGGCTCAACCCTTCTTTCTGCGACCTCGAGTTACTTACCCCTATCTACTCATCATCGTTTGGCCGAAGGAGGATTGGACACTGACTTTCTTTTGGCCCCACTGTTTGGAGCAACTTTAACCTCGCGAGCAGGAGCTCCCACCTGCTCATGTTGAACTTCAACCACTTCTAGCTATGAAGTGGGGACCTGGACTTGTAGGGGCCCTGAACTCGGTGCCGAGGTAGTCTCTTCAACAGAGGTAGCAACTAAATGGGTCGCAAATTGGGCAAATCGAGTTAAAAGGGCCTGATCAAGAGTGAGCTTTACCAACTCTATAGTACTTGAGGAATAGGAACTGGTCTTACTTCACTAGCAGTGTTGAAAGTAGAGGCGAGGTCGAATTCACCCCGAATTTTGATGTCTCTCCTATTATCAAAAAGCTCACTATCTAGAGGAGGAGCTAGCTGATGGGCCCTGAGGAGCTCGTTATCGAACACATGATTAATTCTCTCCTCTTGTGAATCTGAAAGCATTCTAAGAATTTCGACATTTTCACCAGTAAGGGTTGCCCTATTTCCTGTCAAGTTTACGAGGTAAGAAGAAGAAGAATTAAAAAATAAATAAAAATTATAGCTCGTAGAAGCCAGTCCCATCTATCTACCTGGACTAAGGACGAAAGTGAAATTGTGGAGCTAACTAAAGGAAGGGCAAGAGATATAAAAACCAACTCGTCTTGTAATCGCCTACGTTAGACTTGCCCTTCACATTGCTCTAAGGTAAGAGATCCTTGAAGTCCATTTTTCAAGCTGCAAGATAGTAAATCTCATCTCGCATTCCCCCTTTTAAGCCACCTACACTTTTGGTACTAAAGAAGTGGCAGCAGATTCTTGGTTTTGAAGGTGGAAGGCAGTTTCTTTTGAAGATAAATGCCAAGGACGTGAGTTGGGAGTAGAAGTTAGGGGTTAGTTGAAAAGGGTAAAACTCTAACCTACTCAGGAGATTGATGAGATAAGTAGGGACTGGAAATCTAAGCCTGTGCCTAAGATGATGGGTGATGGCAATGAACCCCCTAAGAGGATAGGTTGCATGGTCATTAGAAGAGAGCGAGATGACACAGCAACCTTTGGGAAAGTGGTACTGTAAAACAATTCCCCCAAATTCCTCATACTTTATCTTCGAGGCATAGTGTATAAAAACCTCACGACCTCACCGTTCTTTGACGGTTTGATGGATTATAATAGGGTCAGCTCGAGCTACGAACTCCCCAATGACCTCACCACTCAAAAAAGTCGATTCTTCAGTAACGTGAACTTCCCCCGCGTCGAGCTCTTCTAGACTGGAAGAATCACCATCTTCAATTCTGTAAGACCGGCGTCTGCGACCCGAAGACATCTACACAAAGAATGGAGCAGTTAGGTCACTATATGCAAACCATGACTAAAAATCTAAGTTCTCTATTCTCTAACAAGGGACTTCCTAATCTAAAGGTCACAGACATCATCCAGATTGCTAAGAACATAGAGGGCTTGACCTATGAGCTAACGACCTATGAGCTAATGACCTACGAGCTAATAACCTACAGACATCTCATCCTACAGATAGTGTCACAAGCAACAAACAGTTCACAAAGAGCCAACCAACAAGATCAAATAAAAAAATGAAAAAAAAAAAAATTCAAGAGTTGGTTATGAAGACTTATTGTAAACGCAATAAAGCTCAATCGCTTGAGAAGAAAGACGTTGATCTTTTTTAAGGTGTATTGGCACAAGGATGTAAAACGAGAGAAAAATGGAGGCTCGATAACTTAAGTTTCAAAATGGCAAAGCAAGAGGGACAAGGGAAGGGGCCTCTGCTTTATAGGTGCAAAGCCTTAACCATTAGATTTAAGGGTTAAGTAACCGCCTTAGATCGAACGATGTAGCGCAAGTTGAGGGATTTGTCATCATGAGCTATCAGTTGAGAAACGTGCGCATTAAATGCGCACAGAATGAGACATGCAAGTGGTACGGTTATTTGAAGAGTCGTCACAAGTCACGTGACAAGACAGAATCTGAAAGGCAGCACAACAGATCGTGACACGTCAGCTTTTACTAGCAAACTTGAGCTCCCAGTTCGTAGATCGCATTGAGAGTTGGAGGGCTAATGTTATGGGTATATTTAGGACCGCAGAAGTAGGCTAGTAAAAGTCCAAGAAATTGATCCAATTGATTGATCTAGTGGACGAAGACCCAGTTCGCCAACATCCAGCTCACAGGAATGAGCTCTCCGTTCGCTGCTACAATTCTCAAGTCCCTAGTCAACTATGGTCAAAACTGCCTTATGCTGAGCTCTAGGTCGTCCAAAGCAAACTCTAGCTCGTAGCTCGAAGTGCTTATTAAGGGAATTTTTTCAGAAAGGCAACAACCTAAATTGAAGAAGAGTCAACTACCAGAATTGGAAGTAAATTCAAACTTCTATATCGACGGAATCTATCTTTAATATAGTAAATACCGATTTTAGAAGTGTAATTAATGTAGAACTCTTTCCTATTTTATTTGCTCTCAAATTGTAACATCCTATACTATAAATAGAGGTTGAAAATTCATTATAACAACATGAAAAACAATAAGCAATAAGATACTATGACTTTGCTAAAATAACCAAAGAAACAGTTGTGGATATAGACATTTTTTTTGTGCCGAACCACGTAAAAATCACCTTGCATTAATTGTTTTTCCTCTTCTCTTTCTCTTGTTTTTTGCTTCTGTTTTGCTTAATTTGTAGTATTGGGTCAAAAACTTGAGTTGACCGGATTCAGGTGTCAACATGACCCAATACTGCAAATAAAGCAAAATAAAGACAAAAACATGAAAAGAGAAAAGGAAGAACAGTGAATGCAAGGGAATTTTTACGTGGTTCAACTGAAAAAGATGCCTACAACCACGACTATTTATCTGGTTATTTTAGTAAAGTCACAGTATCTTATTGATTGTCAGCATTACAATGAATTTTCAAACCTTATTTGTAGTGTAGAATATTACAATTTGAGTATGAATAAAATAGGAATGAGTTATACATTAATTACACTTCCAAAACTGATGTCCATCAATTTAAGGATATGCTCCGCAGAAATAGAAGTTTGATTTTGTTTCCAATTCTGGTAGTTAACTTTTCTTCAATTTAGGTTGTTGCCTTTCTAAAAGAATTCCCTTAATAAGAACTCCAAGCTACGAGTTAAACCTTGTTATGGGCGACTTAGAGTTAAGCATAAAATAGCTTTGACCATGATTGACCAGCGACCCGAGAACTGAAGCAACGATCTGAGAGCTCGTTCTTGTAAGCTGGATGTTGGCAAACTATGTCTTTATCTATTAGGTGAATTCATTGGATCAGTTTCTTGGGCTTTTACTAGCCCACTTATGCAGTTCCAAATATACCCACAACATCAGCCCTCAAGCTTTCAGTGCAATCTACGGACCGGAAGCTCAAGCTCGCTGGTAAAAGCTTATGTGTTATGACTTGTTGTGCTGTCTTTTCAAATTTTATCCCATCACATAACTTATGGCGACTCTTTCGATAACCGTATCACTTGCACATCTCATTTTGTATGCATTTACTATGCACGTTTCTCAACTGACAGCTTATGAAGATAAGTCTCTGAACTCGCGTGATACCATTAGATTAAAGGTGATTGATTAACCCTCAAGTCTAACGATTAAGGTCTTGTGCCTATATAAAGCGGAGGCCCATTCCTTTTCCCTCTTACCATGTCATTTTAAAACTCAAGTCACCGAGTCTCCTCTTTCTCTCGTTCTACATCCTTATGCCGGTACATCTTGAAGAAGATCAGCTTTTTCCTCCTTAAGCGGTTAAGCTCTACTGCGTTTACAGTAAATCTTCATAATCAACTCTTGATTTTTTAGTTTCCATTCTTTGTGTGTGTTGCATTGTGTTTTTTCTAGATTTGGTACTGGCTTGAATATTATATGTTCTTGATGTTACATGTTTGCGTTTTTTCGTTTTTTTTATTTGATCTTGTTAGTTGGCCTTTTGCGAACTGTTTGTTGTTTGTAACACTACGTATGCAAATTGTAGGATGATGTATTTGTAGGTTATTAGCTCATAGGTCGAACCCCCAATGTTTTTAGTGATCTGTATCGCGTTTGAGACCTGTAGATTAGGAAGTCCCTTGTTGGAGAATAAGAAACTTAAATTTTTAGGCATGGTCTGCATGTAGCGTTCTAACTACTCCCTTCTATATATAAATGTCTTTAAGTTGTAAACACTGGTCATACAGAATAGGAGATGGTAACTCTTCCGACTGGGAAGAGCTCGACGCGGGGGAAGTTCGTGTTATTGAAGAAGCGACCTCTTTGAGCCGTGAGGTCATTGGGCAGTTCGTAGCTCGAGCTACCCCCATAGAAATTTGCCAAACTATTGAGGAAGGACGAGCTCGTGAAGTGTTTATCCGTTATGCTTCGAAGATAAAGTATGAGGAGTTGGGGGGAATTGCTTTAGAGTATCACCTTCCCAAAGGTTGTCGTGTCATGTTACCATCACCTAACAACCACGCAGCTTATCCTCCTCCGGGGTTCATTGCCATCAGCACCCATCATCTTAGGTACGGACTCAGATTTCCAGTCCCTGTCTATCTCATCAATCTCCTGAATAGGCTGAAGCTCAGCCCTTTCTAATTAACCCCCAACTTCTACTTCTAACTCATATCTCTAGCTTTGGTCTTCAAAAAGAACGGTCTCTCACATCTAATCTCAAGAATCTGTTGTCACCTTTTTAGTACCAAAAGTGTGAGCGACTTAAAGAGGGGAATATGAAATGAGATTTACTATCTTGTAGCTCGTAAGACGAGCTTCAAGGACGTCCTACCTCAGGGCAATGCGAAAGGAAAATTCAATTAGGTGATTATAAGTTGAGCTGGTTTTATATTTTTTGCCCTTCCCTTAGACAACTTCAAAATTTTAATTTTATCCTTAGTCCAGGTAGACGGAAGTGACTGACTTCTACGAGCTAGACCAATTTTTTTTTTTTTTAATTCCTTTTGTTTTCACCTCGCAGATGTGATAGGAGATAGGGGAGTTCTCACTGGCGAGGATGTCGAAATTCTTAGGATGCTTGTGGATTCACAAGAAAGGAGAATCAATCACGCGTTCGATGACGAGCTCCTCAGGGCCCACTAGTTAGCTCCTCATTTGAACAGCGAGCTTCTTCACAATAGGAGGGACACCATAATTCGGGGTGAACTTGAGCTCACCTCTGCTTTCAATGTTGCTAGTAAAGTAAAACTAGTTCCTATCCCTCAAGAAACTTCAGAAATGGTGAAGCTCGCTCTTCGTAAGCCCTTTTCAGCTCAATCTATCCAGCCTGTGACCCCATCAGTTGTTGCCTTTATAGAGGCGACCACCTCAGCACCCGTTTCAGGACCTTCACTAGCCCAAGTCCCCACCTTTTAACTAGAGGTGGTTTAAGATCAACATGAGTAGATGAGAGCTCCTACTCGCAAGGTTCAAGCTGCTCCAAGTAGTGGGGCAAAAAAGTCAGCGTCCAAACCTCCTCCGACCAAGTGATCGTGAATAGATAAAGGTAAGTAGCTCATGGTCACGGAGCAAAGAGTTAAGCCACATGCTAGAGCGTAGCCTGAAGACGAGCCAGAAGAGGTATACTTCGACGCCGTCCTTGACAACTTGCTCACAATTCAGGGGAGTTTCGCCAGGACCCTAGATAAAGAGGGCTTGAAAGGTGACTCATTGTCTGGTTACATAGCTCGCCATGGGTTGCTGGTAATCTGCAATACATTTTCCTTTCTTACTTTCTTACTTGGTTTAAATACCAATTTGTTGCGTTTCAGGCCACTATAAGGGCGATGAAACATATGTAGGAAGTCCACGCTTTTGAGGATGAAAAGAACGAGTTTGAGAGCAAGAAAAAAAAGCTTAAGGATGAGCTCTCATTCATAACTGTGAAGACTGAGAAAGCAAAGAACTTAGAACAACTCTTTCTGACCAAGTTGAGGAATGCTGAGGAAGCTAGGAGGGAAGCTGAGAATGCTTTAACTCACAAGGAAGATACTCATATAGCTACGAGGACAGACTTCACCATCAAGCTCCTCAAAAGTGAACAATAATTGATCAACGCCAAGAGGGAGCTGGAGAAGGCCGTGCAGCGAGCTAAAGCTACTAAGAAAAAAATGGAGGAGGCTGAGAGGGAGGTTGCTTTTGCCAAGAAGGAGGTCGCCCAAGCTAAGGAGGAAGCTGAGGTGTGGGTCACCAAAGCTAGGGAGGAGGCAGAATTAGAGACCTCCAGTAGTTTCCTCTACACTATATGGATAATTCATCCCAAGCTGGGCTTCTCGTTCTTTGGTGAAGAGGCGATCATAGAGATGGAGAAGTACAAAGAGCAGGAAATCCTCAACTATCCCAGACGCAACTCCTTAGAATATAGAGCTCCTAGGTGCGACCTTCCAAGATGAGACAACTCAAGTTACAGTACTTCCCCTAGTACAGCTCCTAATAAATTAGCCCCTAAGGTCAGGGCTCCAATTAGACTTCTTGCCATGTTGTACCCCCCTTTTGTTTTCCTTTGTATTATATTCACATCGCTTTATGAGATCATTTGTAATGGATTCACCTCGTTATGAGGTTTATTTTGAATGAATTTGTTTTACTTCAATGCTGCATTGTGCTTTTGTTCTGCTTTCTTTTTTCTAAATCTTTGAATTTTTTACGAATTGAAAAGCTAGATAATCCATATATAAATAAATGGTAATAAAACCTGGTGTGAGCTTGAGAGGTCGTTGATCTTGATGTGTCGTAGCTCACAAATCATACTTAATTCAAAGAATTTAGGTCAAGCCATATCTAGTAGATCGGAATCTTAGCTCAGTTGATTGTTAAGTCAGGTCGGAACCTTAGTTGAAATTGTGAAGCTAGGTTAAAACCTTAGCTGAAACTGTGAAGTTGGGTCGGTACCTTAGCTGATTGTTAAGCCAGGTTAGAACCTTAGCTGATATTGTGAAGTTGGGTCGGAACCTCAACTAACATAGCGTGGTGAGAACTTGAGAGGTCGGAACCTTGGTTACCATAGCAAAATTTTGTCGAGCAATGTAGTAGGTCGGAATGTCAACTATCATAGCGTAATTTTATCGAGCTAGGCAGCAGGTCAGAACTTCGGTTATCATAGCGAAATTTTATCAAGCTATATAGTGGGTCGGAACCTCGGTTGTTATAACGAAATTTTGCCCAACTATATAGTAGGTCGAAACCTCGACTATCACAATGAAATTACGTCGAGCTATATAGGAGGTTGGAACCTCGGCTGTTATAGTGTAATTTTGTCGAGCTATGCAGCGAGTCAGAACCTTGATTGTCATAGCGAAATTTTGTCGAACTATGCAGTAGGTCAGAACCTCAGCTATCATAGCGTAATTTTGTCGAGCTATGCAATGGGTCGGAACCTCAGCTGTCATAATGAAATTTTGTCAATCTATATGGCAAGTCGGAACCTCAGCTATCATAGCTTAATGTGGAGCTAGTAGGTCAGAGCCTCAGCTAACTGTATAATGACGAGCTGTCTAGTAGGTCGAAACCTCAGCTAACAGTATAATATCGAGTTATATCCAGTAGATCAGACCTCAGCTAATATAGCAAGACATAAAAAAATTTATCAAGTTATGTCCTTTAGGTCGGAACCTCAACTAACATAGCTTAACTTGTAAAATTTTTCCGAAAAGAAACTTGGTGGATAGGTCACTTTTCACTTATCATTTAATAAATAAATCAGTAGAGATTATTCATAGTGGTATAGGAAACCTGGAGCTTTTATTGATTTTCGAAGATTGAATTATAAGTTAGAGATCGGAACCTCACTGCTGTTGTGGTGGTTATTAAGGTCGTTATTATTTGAGGTTGCGGGTTCGCTGGTCACACCATATAGTCTATCAAGCAACCTCTTTTGATTAAAGTCTCAATGACATCTTTTAACGTTTAGTATTCTAAAGTGTTGTACCCGACCTCATTATGATAGACACAAAACTTATTCTTGTTTCTAAGATTAACGAGAGTCCTTATAGGCTTGGGCTTCCCAAAGTTCTCTCTATTCCTTTCCATTGCATAAATCTTGTCCTATGTATCGGACAGGATGTTGTAGCTATCATTATGACCTTGATGCTGAGGTTGTTCATTTTTGGGCTTATTCTTAGCTTTCTTAGCAACTTGGTGGTTTGAGCCGTTATTCCGACCTTCACTTTCGTTCCCACCATTATTTCTTTTCTTTTTTTGTTGGTTGGAACTGCCTGCTTTACCCTTCGGATTAAACTGTTTGAGGTCTAAAGTTTCCTCCTATCTAATCTTCTTGGCAGCTCGCTCGTGGAACTCGCTCAAGTCCCTCACTAGAGATTTATAGATGCTCTCACATAGCTTTTTATCTTTGCGAAGGCCAGCTGAGATCACAATTAGGATGCTTTCGTCTAAAAGGTTCTCTACTTTGCTGACTTTGCATCTGAACCTAGTAATGTAATCTTTCAGTGATTCGTTTTGTCACTAGAAGATTGTAGTAAGGTGACAAGATAGTGCGAGTTGCCTCCTCAAAGCTTTGTACTGACTGGTAAACTTTCATTGATATTCTTCCCAGTTATCTATGCTATGAGCTGGGAGACTCTTGAGTCAGGTACGTGGAACATCCCCTAAGGTAGCTAGGAAAACACGACACTTGACCAATGGATTGGCCGTCTAGTGATCCATTTGGACATTAAACACATCCAGGTGATCATAAGGGCTGTTTTCGCCATTGTATTGAGACATGTTGGGGTGCTTGAATTTAGGAGGGAGAGATTGTGTCTCGATCTCCCTGGTGAAGGGGGTCTTCTCCCCATATTGATCACACTGGTTTGAGGTACTAGGGCGTGCCTTAAGTTGTTGAACCCTCTGAAAGAACTCCTCTATCTTTAGGTCCTAAGGCCTGTGCTCGCGACTTGAAGAGCGGCGGTCTAGCACGTATCCCTGACTAGCCCTTTCTCTTAAACTTGTAGGTCGCGAAGCTTCCTCCTCTTTGTGAGCTTGACAACCTTTAGCTCTCGAACGTGAGTTGGAGAAATAAGTTAAGTCAGCAGGTCGTGGCTCCTCTCTTATAGGTCTTTTAGGAGCTGACACTTCTTCTTGTTACTGTTGGTAAATTCCTCTGGAAGTGTAATATACCCTCCCAATTTTAGCACTATATATGCATTATATAACATCTGCTCTTATTTATGGAATAGTAAAGTAAATTGAAGTACTTAAATGTGTAATTTAATTCAAGTAGGATTTTCGAACAGATCAAAGATAAATTTGAATACGAGAAGAGGTATGATGATTAATTAGAATTTGACATAAAGTTGGTGTTAATTAAATTACCAAAAAGGGGGAATAGAAAGGCCTAGAAAGGTTATGGAAGGAATCATGGAACTTTAAAGAGCAATTAATGAAAATAAAAGAATTTTCTAAAAAGGGGCAAGGATGTAAATAAAATGTGATGGTAAGGGCATTTTAGGGAATGTGTAGAGATAAGGATGGCATCATGATAATTTTGGAGACAAGTAAACTAATTAGTTAATATTTGGTTGTATGGGAATGAACTTAGTTAGGATTGGACAAGTCTTTGGATTTCACCAATCACATTTCTTCAATACTAACTAATGACAAGTTAGTAAATCTCAAGTTAGTTTAGGGGCAAATTATTACAGCAAACTTATAAATTTAAAGATAATTGAGGGCAATTGTTAGCATGACTAAAGATTATATAAGCTTAAGTGATGAGAAGAAACATTAAAAGAGAAGGATTGAGAGAGTTGAGAAGGTGTTCAGCCAAGGACAGAATACAAGGCGGCACCTACACTTGGTCCATTTTGAAGCAATTTTAAGTGATTTCCAAGCCATCTAAGGGTTGTGCACAAGCTTAGGAAAGTTATCCACCAAGATCAAGTGGTAAGGTTTATGTTCCATAGACTTTTATATGTGAATTGTATGTGAAATGTTTGATTAAAGTTCCAAGTGAGTTGTAAATGATTTTAATGGATTTTCTATGCATGGATTTAGAGGTTTGAGACTTCATTGGTAGGAGAGCAAAGTTGGAAAGTCAAGAGGAATTGATAAGTTTATTAGTATGGGCGAATTGTTGATTTAAATTCAAATGGATGTTGTTTAGAATGTTAGTTTTCTTGTCATGAGAATTGATGTGATTTTAGTGTGATTTGACATGGAAAACTTGAAGAAATCTTAGTGTTATGTTATGTGAAGTACACGGCCAAGCTAGGGTTGGTTCAAATGGTGTTTGATTTGTATAAGCTTTATATGCATGTAAAAGTGGTAAAAACTATCAAGATTTGATGTTAAAATGAGAAGCAAAAGTGGTGTAACATTATGGTATTATAAGCTGCCATTTTTCTGCCCTAAATGTGTAAAAATGTTAGATGATGGTTTTTAAATGTTTGGGATGATTTTATAACTTGTGTTAGTGATGAAGTTAGCATGGAATTGGAAAGAAATTAATTGGATGCTAAATGGGGTATATTAAGCTAAGCCATGCTATGTTATTTAGTTGTGAGTTTTTATGAATTTTACTTGAATTAGCATCATTTTGCATGTATTTGAGATGATCATGATGAGAAAATTAAGTGAAGTTAATGGTGTAAATGTGTGGTTAAGATTCGACTAATATGAATTAATATGATTCAAGATTTTGTTTGATCCATGGATGTGAATTTAAACATCATATGGAGTATTTTATAAGCTTAGGAGTCATGAATTTTGAATAGGGATATATATGAATAGATTTGGGTGTTATGTTGCCTAAAGGTAGAATGTGATTTTGTGTAGGCAAATTAAAATCGAATGAATCCTAAATCGTGTGTTATCGTGGTTTAGAAAACGGTGAGTGTTTTATCGAAATGTTTTGAAATGATTATATTCCTATTCATAATGATTTTTGAATGCCAAAGTTAAATTTATGGTTTTAAATGATTGAAAGTTAGTTTTTAGAATAAATAAATTGACTATGAAAACTTTCTGTATGAATTTCTAAATGTTTATGAGAATCATGGATTATGTGATGAAAAACTACGTGTATGAAAATATTTTTATAAGTTTGTGATACTAGTCATTACCCACTGGGGATGGTGGTTCATCCTGCCTATAATAGATATCTTAGATATATGTTACTGGTTAGCGTACCTAAATTCGTGCATGAACAATGTCAGGGGATATCTATCATTAACAATGGGAGCGACTGTGTCAATTAGTCCTGTTTAGAGTATCGTTCATGCACGAATTTGGTATATAAGATAGCTAGCTTCTATATGAGCGAAGGTAAATTCTGCTCTTACCGGTTAGGACAGCGCCGGGACCAAGGTACAAAGCCTGGCTAACCGAATCCGGGCTGCTTCATACCTAGAGTACCATAGGGTATTCAAACACCAATGGTTGGCCTATTTTATCGGAAAAGTTTTTAGAAAACTGCCTCACCACTACTACTTATGGTTCTATACGATGCTATGTTTTCAGATTTGAATAACGTTTCAAACTAGTTTTCCGAAACCAGAAAAATCGCTTTTCAAGATGTTTTTGAATCTCCGTTTTATTTTGCATGATTCATACTATACTACATGTCTATCCATGCATTTAATTCAGAAATGATTTTTAGAATACATGTTTTTATTTTACTATATTAAAATAGTCATGAAATCATATAAAAATTTCAGGGAAGCTTGTTTTCAAATTGAAGTTTGAATAGGAAAATTATGACACTCATTGAGCTCGTTTAGCTCACCATTATTTTCATGTTTTATAAATAAAACCTCCCCAAGGGTAGGTATAGGTACAAATGCATCGATTTCAGGGACTCGAACTCGAAAATAGATAGATCTAGTCGAGTGCTAATGTGTTTGTACATGTTGTTATAAATGTATTTTGAAAACCTAAAATTTACTTTCATATATGGTTGTATAAAAATTTTTGAAAACATGTAATTATAATTATGCATGGCATGTAAAAGATTTTTTTTGTTATCTTTTGATTTTGTATGTATTATGATTGTGGTTACTTGTGGTTTTGAAATGAAAAAGGTCTGAGACCCGAAAGTTGAGAATTTGACTATGTAAAAGTGTACAAGTTTTTCTGAAAAATTTTGTAGGGTAGAAACTTTAGAAAAACAGTCGTTATACTGTTCAAATTTTTAATAAATTTATTTTATAAAGGCATGATAAAAAGAAAAATTTCCCACTCATTTACGTTTCCAAAAGAGATTTCTAAAAAGATTTTCGGAAAAGTAAAACTGTTTAACTTCACGGAAACCTTTTCAGTCGGATTCGATATCGATTGGAGGGCCACCGTAGGATTTCCGGCAGGCCACCGATCGTACGGAAATAAAGGTATAAGAATGGGGCCCCTCAAGGACCAGCAGCCTCAGGTTTGGGCACATTCAGTGCTTAGGCCTGTGCCGGCACTCTGACTGCATCTGTAAGTTTCCGTACTGTATTTCCAACGCCTTCTGCCATTGGTGCTACACCTGTAGGTCCTTCGATTGAAGGGACCATTGGTGTTGGTTGGCGAGGGGCTAATGGAGGCATACCCACGGTAGCACCGCTTGTGGAGACATGAGAGGCACCTGCCATGGGCACAGTTAAATCCTCCATCAGCTGGTTGTCACGCTGTTGTTGATCCATCTGCCTTTCTAGTTGATTAGCTGCCACATCAGAACTTCTGATGGTTCTTCCTCTTGCCATGACAGTTGAATATTCCAAAGATTGCAATCTAGGCCCTTTCTCTAGCGTTAAAGTGTCGATGTATGAATTCGGTTGACCTAAGTTTTTTACTAAATACTGCAAATAAAACAAAATAAAAAAAAAAATAGGAAAAGAGAAAAGGAAGAACAGTGAATGCAAGAGAATTTTTACGTGGTTCGGTCCAAAAAGATGCCTACGTTCACAACTATTTCTCTAGTTATTTTAGCAAAGTCACCCTATTTATAGTGTGGGGTGTTACAATTTAAGTACAAATAAAATATGAAAAAGTTCTACATTAATTACACTTCCAAAACCGATGTCCATCAATTCAAGGATATGCTCTGCCGAAATAAGAATTTAATTTTGCTTCCAATTGTAGTATTTGACTCTTCTTCAATTTACATTATTGCCTTTCTGGAAGAATTCTTTTAATGAGAACTCCAAGCTACGAGCTGAACCTTATTATGGACGACCTAGAGTTGAGCATAAAGCAGCTTTGACCATAATTGACCAGCGACCTAAGAATTGAAATAACGATCTAAGAGTTTATTCTTGCGAGCTGGATGTTGACGAACTAGACCTTTATCTATTTGGTCAATTCATTAGATCCGTTTCTTGGTCTTTTACCAGCTCACTTATGCAATCCCAAATATACCCACAATATTTTCAAAACTATTATCAGGTCACTTTGTAAGTGTGAAAACCTTTAATCCTACTTTGATCAAACATTTTCATAATTAATTTTGTGAAGGCCCAAATCCGATTAGGCTTATACTTGGTGCGGCCAAACCCTTTTAGTCATGGACTATTAAGCTAGGCTTAATTGAAAGTTTAATTGACAAATTTAGCTCAACTGAGTCTGAACCCAAGGTGTATTAGGCTCAAAAAATTTGGGCTAGGCTGGCCCGGCCCAACCTTACCCATTTGACACCTTTAAATTGAAAACCACTTAAATCGTCCTTGACCAGTACCTGATCGCTTCTCGTTCATCAAAGTCCCCATACATTATTTATCATTTTAATCTTCCAAACACATGATAGCAAACTAAATGGAACATTTTTTTGTTCAAAATAAAAAAATTTGTCTGAAGGAAGATCATCTTCCACTTTTTTCTCTAAACAAGGGAGAAAGGCAAAAATTAATTTTGAAAAGCAAAATCAAAGTATGTAATGTGCTCTTATGACTTCGAGATTCTTTGTTTAAATCAATAGTACAAAGACCAATGAAGAAAATTAAAATGTTTTATAAAAATTCCTCCGATCTTCTTTACATGCTCGATGCTTCGAATAATGGATGGATTCTATATGACTAGAACTTCATTGTTTCTCTACATTTTAGAAGCAAAATAATGAATAAAACAATTAAATGTTTTTAAATAATGTGTTAATTATTTAAAATAAGAACTTCAAGATTAGGTGAATTGTTCTTGAGGAAGCGTGCAAGCAATTTCCACCCAAAATCAGCAGCAATGCTGAATTCCAACTTGATCATACTAGTAGGCAAATTAATTACCATCAAAAGCCATGATTAGAACCATCACACATTGATAGAGCCCAACTGCTTAGGGTCAGTATAAAATATGAGAGAAATATTAGTCTTTCTTATGTTTTAGTGATCTAATTCTATGTAAACAAGGAACTCTAATACTATATAAAGAGGTTCTTCTTATGTAAATTGTTGGGTTTTGTGCCTTAAGAGCTTGTAATTATGTAAATTGTTGGGTTTTGTGCCTTAAGAGCTTGTAATTATGTAAACAGTTTTAATAAATAATAATAAAGTATTTATTTTGTTCAATTTATATGCATTTATGAAATGTTTGCTTCATACAAATATCATGTAACATCCATAATTACTTATGTAATCTCAAACTAAGTATATAAGTGTTATATACAAGAAGATTTAGTTTGAGATCAGTAATCTAAAGAGTCTGTAGAAAGCAAATAAAGCTGGGTACTTTGTTTGTGGTAAATCTACAGCTGCGGTCCATTTTGTATTTGATACGATGATCTTATCCGGGATCATTCATATGACGACATGAAAATGGAGGCACCTTATATAATAGAGATTATATAGAACTGGACCATGATAAAATGAATTTTTTATTAATATCTGTTAAATAAAGAAATTCATATTTATCAACTAGATGATCATATATGGATTGATCTTAATCCTGAGTGTTTTATGGACTCCTATTTGTTGAGTCATATATTTTGATTTACATGGGTGAGACTGTTATAAATTTACGGTCAATAAGCTTCCTACTTTGGAGACGTGATTTAATAAATGGCTGGGAACATTTTACACAATAGTGGAATCCACTCCTTCTTGCGAGAAGTAGATGAGTAGTTCCCTTAAAGTGTTGATTCGGGTCTTGAACAATAAGAGCGCTCGACTTTTTGTTTATGAGTAAACGGAAAGATAAATTCATAAGTTGTTATGGATATATTGTTCATTAGAGAATTAATGGTACTTATTGGAATAAGATATAATTAGAGAGGTATAACGGAATTTAATGACCTAGCTCTAATTATGAACTACTTGTGGATGATCGAACCATATGAAATGATTAAATTGATGGACATTGAAAATTCAGATTGTGTAAAACATCTATAATCTTGAGAGTACAACCTTGGATTTTTAGTGGAGTAACTCTGAAGTTAATAATAGTGAATTATTTAATTAAATAGATTAATTAATAATTTCGATATTATTGGAGCTCAAATTGTAGGTCCATTTGGTCCCCTTGCTAGCTCACAACCACATAAAGAAACAAATGAAAGAATATAATTGAATTGTCCAATTATTAATGTCACATATAAATTTTATGGACATGTTCATGAATTATTTAAATAATTTGATTATTTAAATATATGTAATTATTTAATTAAGTGTTAATTATTTAATTACCTTTAAAGGTTATAGGTTCAATTATAAATGGTGTCATTAAATTATTTATGATTTAGAATCATTTAATTTAATGAAAAATATTTTAATTAATGGAAATGGTAATTTAATTTAATTGGAATTAGATTCCATATTAAATTAAATTAAAGAAGTTTTAATAGGAATTAGATTCCATATTAAATTAAAAATAAAGAGTTCTAGACCAATAAAGAATTTGATTCCATATTGGATATGAACTAAGTTTTTCATTTTAAATAGGAAAATGTTTTAACTTACCATTATAAAAGGGTGTTTTATGTTGGTAACTATAGAGAGAATTTTTTGGCCACTTGAACCAAAAACTTCTATTAATTAAAAACACCATATTACCACATCTCAAAAGAAATCAAGAAAATTGTTTTTTGATTTCTACATAATAATCTTTATAAAAGATTTCGTGATTTGATTCTTCGAGATTGTGTCCACACACAGTTTCTTTTGTGAAGAGTCATGGCAAGGAAAATCGAGTGGTGAAGAATTTATAAATCAAAAGGGATCAATTCAATATTTATGCAAGGTAAGATTCGATCTTATTAATTTAATTATTGAATTATTATTACTAGCATCGATCGGGTATGTTTTTGTTTGGAAAAATTTTTAAAATCCACGTTTCTGCATTAAATCCAAAATCGATTTTTCCCTTCATAAATGACATCACCAACAACAACGACGCAAAGAAGTTGTAGAAACCTTAGGAGAAACTCTGTTAAAACACTATTTTCCCCCTAATGAAATAAGGTAGCTATGGACATAGGCACCCTCCAAAGAGCTGAACCATCTTAAAAATTTTTTGGTCTCTTTGTTTGTCATCCTTACATCATTATTATACCATCATCTCTCCATAATTACATTTGTTTATTCTTCCTTAGCATTCAATTCGTATTAATTTGAGTGTTTGACTAATTTTTTACGTCAACAAATATTTTATTTGTTTTTTTATACGTGTAATTTAGTCAATAAATATTTAAACGCTGTTAGGGATTAAATTAATTTATTATTTACATACACGATGTACTCAGTTATGTATTGATTATTTAGTATATTACTATGTGTCTATTGAATGTATGTAATAAATAATAGGTGATGTATGTGATTTATATAAAGAAGTTTATTATGTTTTGATTATTTAATTTCTTATTTTTGCCTAGATAATGAATAAGTTAGTTGATTACTTGCTGAATGTTAGAGAATAAATTTAAAATGTTAAATAGTTACACTAATTATTTAATTAAATAATTTAAAAAAAAGCTGATTTAAAAATTTTTGGAGAATGCTTAAATTTAAGAAGGAATTGCATAACACCCCTTTGAGGTTTGCCTAAAATTAGACGAAAACATATTTTTCCTTTAATTACATCAAACCCCCACGTAGTTAGTCAATTTTCGTCAACTTTAACAGTCGTCTAAGAATTTTGATCAAATGACTATTTTGCCCATAAATAAGATAAAATTATAATATTTAACAAAAATCATAAAAATCTTTAAATTAAATTTTCTAAAAAAAATTAAATTTTCTAAAAAAAAAATAAAACAGATGGATCTCCACCATCTAACTAATAAAAAAACAACAAAAATAAACAATTAAAGATAAAATCAAACAAATAAAAAAATAAAAACACAATTTCGAAGATGGATCTCTTTGGATTCCTTTCTCCATCGCTGACTAGGGTGATGGAGACCTATAGCTCCATCGTCGACATCCGTTGTCAGCAATGGACACCAATCTTTGTTATCTCTATCGTTCGATGGAGATGATAAAGGGTCTCTATGCTTGATAGAGACCAATTTTGATCTCTATTGTACATGTAAACCAATTCAGGTCTCCATTTTGTCGAAGACCCCTAGTCTTCAAATGCATTTTTTTTTTCTTTTTTTGGTTCTTGATGATGAAGGAAACCTAACGATTGTTGTTTGCTAGTCCAGTGGTGCTTATGGTGGAGCTACGGCGTCGATTGGAAGTATGGGTTTGATTTAGTCTCCAATATTTTTTTACCTTTCCAATTTTTTTTTTTTAGGTTTTCATTTTTTTTTTTTTTTGGTTGATGGTTGATGTTTTGTTGGGACGATAGATGGGGATGATGTTTTGCTAGGATGATTGGTGGTGGTGTATTTTGGTGAGTTTTATATTGTTGGGATCTGATTTGGTTAGTGTCTCATGGAAGAAGAACATCAGTTGTTCTTTGATCTAGTTTGGAGGGTTTCTTTAATATGATTTAAAGGGTTTTTTTTTTTTTTTAATGGTTTTTTTTTTTCTTTAAACAAACCCATCAAAATGATTCTTCCTCTTCATTTGGTTTCATATGAAGATGAAGAATTTTTTTTTTTTTTTGGGTTTTCATCTTCATCTGGTTGAAGATGAATGAAGAACGATGGTAATGGTATATTGGTGGAGATTGTGGTATAGATCAAATCTTTATGGTCCACCTAAAATGATGGACAAGGAAGATCTATTTTGGGATTGGATCTCCACCAATTTTTTTTAAAACATTTTTTTTAAAATTAATCTCCACCATCCATCATTTTACATAAGTGTTTATTAATTTTTACTTTTAGATTTAAAAAAAAAAAAAGAATAAGAGATGAAATTACCCTAATATCAAATTAGTTTGACTAATCTTAATAGAATTTGATTTATAGAGTACGGGTGTTGTGTAATAAAAGGGTAAGTATGTATCTGTTTGATTTTAGGCAAACCTTAGAGGGATTTCACGTAATTCCTTTTACATTTAAATGCTAAGAGAGGGTGTAATTTTAGAAAGAAGTGTTTGTGCAACACCTAACCTTGCCCTCGTAACCGCTGCCCACCACCCCCCCTCCCGACTCAAGGTTTGCCAAAAAATAAGTGAAAACATATTTACCTTTTATTGTACAACACCTTACTCCATTAGTCAAATTTTATTAACTTTAAAAGCCGACTAAGGGTATTAGTCAAATGACCATTTTACTCGAGAATAAGACAAAAAAATGGTAGAATATTGTATCTCCATCGTTAGATATGATAGATCCTATTTGATAGTGTCGATCCACTAACAATATTTAAAAGAAAAATACCATAAAAATCTTTAATTTTTAAAAAAAAAAATAAAAACTGATAAAAAAAAAAATCAAAAAAATCAAAACAAAAGACACTCAATGAGATATGGATATTCATCTTTTATTTGTTTCTTGATCATCATAGCTATGGGTCTCCGTCATTGACAACTATATTCGGTGATGGGATCCACATCCATTGTCTCCATCACGTGAGGGAGACAATGGAAGGCCGATTTCTATCGGCCATGAAGACCGGTTCAGGTCTCTTCGCTAGAGACTCCATGCCCTGGCAAGGTTTTTTAGAGGTGCTATAGTGGTCTTAAGAAGGGTTTCCCTTGCTAGTCAGGTGGTGCTAAAGATATTGTTTTTATTTTATTTTCTATGTTTTTTTTTTTTTTCCTTTGTGGTAGATGATTAATTGATGGTGGTGCTATAGAGGCTCTTGGAGTCTCTTTGTTGGAGACTCTATTTCGTTTGTCCTTCTTTTTTTTTTTTTTTTTTTTTTGGAGATTTGGATTCAAAACCTAGATCTTTAATTGATGGTTTGATTTTGACCTCGATCTTTAATTTTTGAAGATTTAGACCCAAAGGCCAAAATCTTCATTCGTTTTTTTTTTTCTTTTTAAGCTGAGTTCAAAATTCAGATATTCAACTTGAAGATTTGGACCCAGATCTTCATTCTCTGTTTTTTCTTTCTTTTTTAGAAGTTTTGAAGCCCAAATCTTCAAATTTAAATATCCAAAATCGATCTTATTTTTTTGAATTGCTTTGCAACATTATTTTAATTTTTAAATTAATACCTAATATCCATCATATGATGGATGATGGAGATTTTTTTTGTTCTAATTTTTCATTAAATTTCAAATTTTTTCCTTTAATTTCAAGTTTTTTTTTAAAAAAAAATAGTAAATAATGAAATTATCCTTGAGTTAACTTAATTTGCCTAACTTTAATAGAATTTTACCAACGAAGTAGGATTGTTATATAATAAAAGGATAATTATTTTTTCGCTCATTTTTTTAACAAATCTCAGAGGGGTGTTAAGGCGATAACTTCTTTTAGAAAATGAGGGAATTAATGTAGTTTTACGTACGTATCCTTTTAAAAGATTTGAGGATATCTGTTTGTCGGCATGATGGTTAGTTGAAAAAGTAATCATCCACTACCAGCGGATAACATATGAAAACTCCACAAATCGACAAAAAAGGAGCGTAGTGTGTCGGCTTCTCTACCCAATTAAATAATAATATCCCATTTGGTTTAAATCCAGTCAACAACTACCAACACATCTTGATCTCTCAGTTCAACCATCCTCAGCCGACGGCTTTGCTTGGGTGGACTCTGTATACAGACTGTGTCATGTGTCGGACCATTCAAATTTTGACAAATTTCAGTTTTACAAAATGAAAAGTAACTCGCCTTCAATCTTATATCCAATTATTCTGTCCATCACCAATCTTACATGGGGGCCATAGGCATGAATGATTGATGATAAGTGGATTCTAATTTAAGGACCAATAAAAATAAAATATTTAAAAGATAAAAATATAAATAATTTAAGTAAAATTAAACCACTCATACAGTTGTCCTATAGTTATATAAGAATGATTCTGTATAGTAGCATAAGTGAATTTATTAAATTGATGTGTATCCAAATGACCTATGTCAAATTTTGAGAGGTCGGGCGTACCCAAATCATAATTTGTGGAGTTCAAATTCCAAGAGAGCCCACTAGAAAACACGTATTGAACACCTCAAGCCCACTTGTCCTTCAACAAACAGCCAATGAAGCCACCTCTTCAATCCCTTTTGTAGGTCTTGCTGTTGGTTCCGTTCATTTATGTTTTTTGTTTTATTTATCATATATACCATCATACGAATAAATATACAACCGGACACTCTAAATAAGCCCGTATAGGTACAGCCTTAAAAGGAGACTCTTTAGAACGAGAGAATAGATCCCAAAGAAAGGAAGATGACTTGACATATTAAAGGAAAAACTGGCTACTATGAAAGTGATCGTGGTGAGTCGATCTTAGCATTAGGTGGCCTGTCTTTGCACTAAGGCATTGGGCCTTTGCTTCCGTCTATTTAATGTTGTTTTCCCATTTCACAACATTGAATATGTGAGATTGACACCAATAGCACCCTGCCTTTCAAGGTGTAATACCCATGTAAAAGAGTAAAGCATGGATGGTTTTTCCACTAAGTATAGGTAGACATCTTCCGACACTGAGAGCAACCTTTCGAGCTGCACAATAAATTCCTATTTCAAAATAAGTCTCGATAATTGTCTGATCTAGTGTTAGAAGGTAAAAAAAAAAAAAAAAAAAAAACAAAATGAATAAACAAATCCATACCAGTTTAACAAGGTATTTTTATCTATTTCAATTAATAATGTGATAATTGATAAATTAAATTATTTTATATTTAAAATATATTTATTTACTATTCACAACATCATTAATCAATTGGAATATAGGTTAGAATATTCAACATTATTTGATTTACAAATACATTGAAATACTATTTATTTAATAATACCTTATTTATATTGTACTTATTTAAGAGTAATGTTACACATCACACATCAAATGGCTTGCAGTATAATGTAAACATTGTTAGCCCACCGTGATCCTTTGAGTGTTTATGGCTTGACACCCTCTTGTCAAAAAAAGGATTGATTTTTCTTTCATCATCGTGTGAGTTGTTTTTTTAATGAATTTAGTAATTAAAATAAAAAATAAAAAAAGAAAAAAGAAAAAGGAGGTTACACATGACACTTTTCACATGTTACTTGCATTTTGGTAGCTTACTCATAATTAGTGAATGGGATACTTTGGAGTTTGGTCCGAGTATCCCTTCCTGGAAGGGTCCAATGGAAAACACGTATTGAACACCTCAAGCCCACTTGTCCTTCAACAAACAGTCAATGAAGCCACCTCATCACAACACCCCCCCTACCTGTACCTTCCCTCTGTAGGTTTTGATGTTGCTCCATTTGTTTAATGTTGCGTTCCCATTTTTTTTTTTTTTCAACTTTTGATGACTGATAGTTATTTTATTCGACCAGATCTGGCCCATGATAGCTGCTGAAGATGATGGGCTTATGGATATTCAATTTTCTATTTTTTATTTTAAAATTTTAAAATTTAAATTTACTTTATCTATTTTTAATTTTAATTTTATATTTAATAATTTTAATTTTTTAAAAAAATTAGAAAAGTTCTCCACTACCCATCTCTCATATGGACGGTGGATATACATTTTTTTAGTTTTTAATTAATTTTAATTTTAATTTTATATTTAATAATTTTAAATTTTGAAAGAAAATTAGAAAAAAGTTAAAATGGATCTGTATTGTTGGATGGATCCCATCTGACGGTGGAGGTTTTTGGGTAGATTATTTTTTTTAAAATATTATTTTATATTATTCATGGGTAAAATAATCATTTGACTAAAATTTTTAGTACTATTAAAGTTGATGAAAGTCAATTGACGGGATTTGATGTGATAAAAGGGTAAATGTAATTTTACTTGATTTTAGACATACTTCAAAGGTGTTGTGCAATTCGTTCATATATCAATTTGCTAATTATTAGATTGGTTTAGTTACCCTATTTTACTATTAACTTTACTCATAAATTGTAGCTCTTGAATTGGTTGTAAGATCAATTATTGAAGTCAATACAAAAACTATAATTTATGGATAAGACTAGTAATTTGATAAGGTAGTCATTGCAAGTATTATCTTTTACCACAAGTGATTAAACACTTTTTCGTTCAATAACTTGGTTTGTTCCACTCTCAATAAGTTCATTTTAGAATTAAATTTTATATGGACATTTTTCTTCTTCTTCTTTTGTGTAAAAGAGTTGTCCGATAAAATATCTAAAAATAATTATTTAATAATTCAAATAGATTTGAAAGCAATTTTAAAAAGCAAACCAAAGGTTGCTTTTATAAAATGATGATAAATAACCTGTTAGATAATTAAATAATCTTCATTAATTTTAATTAAATAGATACTTATACCCCATCCTTAATTATACATAATTACATTTAAAGTAATATTAGGTTTTTTAAATATTTTGTTCAAATTCTTATCTAAATAACGTGATATATGAGTTGTCAAGATCTTATAAATCATAAGATTATATGATAATTAATAAAATTTAATAATTTATATATCATATTATTTGGATATAAATTTAAATAAAATATTTGAAAAACATAATGTTATTGGCATATTTACATCAAATATAAATAAAAATATTTTAATGTTTATGTCAGTTTACCCATTCAGTCTGAACATTAACAAAAAATTGACATCATTGGATATGCAAACACCTGGAAATATTATTTATTTAATAAACACCAATCGGGTAGTTAACTGGTTCCTTGACATTTACGACAACGTTTAAGCGAATACGTCACCCTCATAAACTCCTCTGAAGCAGTTGTTGTGTCTCTGGTAACTGCCCAGATTGAAGATGAGTGTAGTGGAGATATCCATACTGCATCATGTGGGCATTGTGCTCTTTTCGATTTGGTTGTTTTCTTACTTCAATCTCTCCCACCCTCTTGTTTATATGGTTTCTCTCATCTATCTTTACTTGGTATGCTTTTCATTTCTTCTCATTTTATGATTTTGATTTTTGGCTTGTTTAATGATGATTTGAATGACACCCAATTCGTGTTTTGTCAGGTTCATGAGCGATATGTTATGAGATTGCGGAGGAAATTACAGTTTGAAGAGAGAAGGCAATCTAATCAGAGAAGGGTATGCTTCTTTTTTTGCTGATGATTCTTTTCATTTTAAGTACCCTTTTGGTTCCTGATTATATATTTTTTTGTGGGGATGTCAGTTAGTGTGAATTGTTGCTTATGACATCAATGAATTGTAAAAGCAAGTATAGTTTTCTGGTTTATGCTTTGTTGATTTCACAAAGTAGAATTTTACTTTTGACAAGAATCCCCACTAGATTGCTTGGATTCTTGTGAAGAGGTGGTTTCCTTTTTTCGTTGATGTTACTGAAGTTTTCTTTAGTACATTTCTTTTAGGATTACTATATGTTGTTTCCACTTTTTGTTTGTATATTTTATTAGTTTCAACATGTGTGGGTACTCAGCTACCTTTTCTGATCTTGATCTGATTCTTTGATGAAAACGGCTGGGCTGATGGATTGATGCTTTGTTAATTTTTTTCCTAATATTCTCAGGTGCTTTCAGATTCCGAAACAGTCAGGTGGTTGAATCATGCTGTGGAAAATATATGGCCTATATGTATGGAACAGATTGCTTCCCAGAAGATTCTGCTACCAATTATACCCTGGTTCCTGGAGAAGTACAAACCGTGGACTGCCGTATGAATTTGGTTATTTAACAGTTCAACTTATTGTAGCGTTTGGATATGTCATTGCTTTGACTGGGATTACTATATTTCTTATTATTGTCTCTTGATTTACGTATACATATATATATATATATGTATCACTGTACAAGGATTCTCTATTTTAGTGAAAACTTTATCTTTGTAGTGATTTTATTGAGGAATAAACTTTTTTAAAGCATATTGTGTCCTTGCATATAAAATATGATTCTTTATTTATTTGTTTTTGTCTGCAAATGTCATAACATTCCTTTTATATTTGTAATTTTTATGAAATTGTTCTGAGGAATGCACTACTATGTATTTGCATTACTGAAGATATTGTCATAATTTGATGTCAACAAAGTAATTTGTGCATCATTAATGCATTTTGGAAACAAACATGTGGTTCTAACTAGTACATTCGTTGTGGAACTTATAGCTGTTCTTGGTTCTTATGGTATGATTCACTTTTGTTTATCACTTATAATATATGCTCTATGCAGAAGCAAGCCATGGTTCAGCATCTGTATCTGGGTAGAAACCCTCCGATGTTTACAGAAATGAGGGTTCTTCGCCATAACACGGATGATGACCACTTGGTAAGTCACACTGAACAACTACTATGGATAGCTTTTGTGTTTTGCTATAGTTTTCTGTTTTTTGTTGCATGGACTGCTTGTTCACATATACTTGTAATTGTTCTTTCTGCTGCTGATAATCCTGTTGTGGTTTCCTCTTAACAACTGTGACAGTTTTTATAATGTCTAAGTTGTATTGAATACAGTTTGTTTAACTGCAATCTTCAGGAAGATTTTATGATGTAACAATGGCAGGTGTTGGAATTGGGAATGAATTTTCTCACTGCAGATGACATGAGTGCAATACTTGCTGTGAAATTAAGAAAAAGACTGGGGTTTGGAATGTGGGCAAAGTTGCATTTGACCGGCATGCATGTCGAAGGAAAGGTATGACGGACACAAACATGTGTGTGTGTGTATTTTCATTTGAAGTGTTGTTTATGCTGTGTCTCCAAAATATGGTTCATTTTTGAACACATGTGAATACTAATGTTATGTCGAGGAATTTGAATGGTATGGTTTATAAATAAAAGGGTGGCTAGGGTGGATGAGATATCATTTTATTTTAATGTACTGTTAACAACATAAATGTGGGATCAAATTATTGTTCAAGCTTACAAAATCAAAAGAATGTAAATCTGTCCCCATGGGGATAGCCTAGTTGGTTCTCCCACTGACCTTTGGATGGGGATTTATCTAAATTTGTGTTGGCACATAGGGGTTGGTCAGTTATAGGGGTGTGTGCTAAAAAAAAAAAAAAAAAGAAAAAGAAAAAGGAAGCAACTTTATTATATCTGATTATTAGAAATGGTTAGTTCATTAAGTTGGAATACAATTTCTATTATGTGAACATGCATAGAGAAAGTGCACTGCTTGTGTATGGATATTTATGGTTCCCTATCCCCCAACATATATGTGACTTCTGATTTCCCCTCAAATTTTAGTGCATGCTTGGAAATTGTTATAACTGTAATATCTGGAAAAAATATTTTTCAAACAACTTAATGTATTTGTTTGCTGTCTATCCGGGATTTTCTAAAACGTGATGGATGCTAATGTCATTTGATTGAGGAATTTTATTTTTAAAGGAATTGAGTTGCTTGTCAGCTTTGATATATTTTACTAGTGGAGTCTTGTGCACTCAGAAGCAATGAAATATGAATATCCATTAGTTTTACCCACAACTGTAATTAAAATTTTAGTGGTTCAATGTAGGGGTTTAAGGAGTCAAGGAGATATGGATTATTTACTCTTAAGTTTTAGCTGAAACACATTATACTTTTTTCTTGCTTCAATGCTTTCAGAATGTGGACTTTGTACGATATCTAGGATAGCCATAGGAATATAATGTCATTTTATTTAAGTATAAATATGCAGTTACAGTTATTGGTATAATCATTTGAAGTAAACTGCAGCAATGTAATTAATATCATGAAGAGCTTAAGTTATGCCCTGGTTTCTTTCTGCAGGTTTTGATTGGAGTGAAGTTCCTTCGCCAGTGGCCTTTCCTTGGCCGTTTGAGGGTATGCTTTGCTGAGCCACCATACTTCCAAATGACAGTAAAACCTCTTTTCACTCATGGGCTTGATGTTACAGAACTTCCGGGAATCGCTGGATGGCTAGTAAGTTTATTCAAATTATTTGCTGAATGATTGGTGAAAATATCTTGCATGATCTCTTCTTTTCCTTTTCTGCCAATTTCTTATGTATTATATTTTCTTTGAGTAGGATAAGCTTCTATCCATTGCATTCGAGCAGACACTTGTCGAGGTGAGGTTCCTTATATATGGTCCACATGTGATTCTTCCATGGTTTTTCAGTGATATTTTTTTTTGGCTGCTTAAATTTGTATAGATTGAATCTATATCTTATATTTGATCTTTTAACAGCCTAATATGCTGGTTGTTGATGTGGAGAAGTTCACTTCACCGCAACCAGGCGGTAAGTCACTACAGAATTCTTCATCTTGAGATTTTACTCTGCTTTAAGAATTGTAGTTCATGCTTCTGATTAGTACATAATTTCTTTCATCTATTGTTGTCCACTAGATTGGGTATTTGGGTTATGATTTGGAGTTAATTGGATGATGTTCTGTACTTCTGTATGGTGAAAAAGTTACTTGCATGATGAAGAGAAGGGTTAAATAAAGGGGATTGCTTAGTTGCTCGTGTGTAATTCCTCCTTACTTTCATGAATTTAGTGACAAGCTGGATTGTTATCTATTATATCCTTTCTAGATACAAGAAAGAACCATGATCGGACACAAGGATTTAGAAGAGAGCCATCAGACTTCTTACTGATTGAAGTATTAGTTTGGTGCTCAAGTGAAATTACAATAGCTATTCGCATTACTTGTGCTAAATGAAATTGCACAAGCTATGAAAATTCTCTGGGCACAGCCTATGATTGCCTTTGGGTGAATGTGAATCACTATTGTATGTTGGTAGAGCAAGGGAAGGTAACAGTAATGTGGATGTGCCAGATCCTGGATCCTGTATCAGAACAAACAGCTTTTTATGAAATCATATGGGTAGATCATTTAGTTGAAGTTTGAATGATGTAACACTTTCAAGCAGAGCCTCTTTACCAAAAAAAAAATATTTATAATGTATTTGGTTTCTATCAGTGTTAGTAAATACAGCGATATGGCCGTATCGGCCCTGAGATGTACCTGTATAAGTGTATTGAGGCCAAACCTATCTGCAGCCGTATAGGACCCCGGCTGTGCTGTGTCGATATGGCTGTATTGACCCATATAAGGCTCGGGTCTTGTATCGACCCATATACGGCTTGGATCAAATAAATGTAAAAAAAAAATAAAAAAATCAATTAAAGTTGTAAAAACTCACTCAACACACTCCATCAGCAGTCTTTCTCTCAACTGGTCACCAAATGGGCACTTTCTCTCGAAAGAAACCAAAGAGTGGCACTTTCTCTCTCAAGAAACCAAAGAGTGAGACTGGCACTTTCTCTCTCAGAAGAACAGCAAACCAGCCTTACAGTTTGTCAACCGGTGCTTTCTCTCTGTTCGGGTTTCATCTCTCCCTTCCGGTTTCACCACTGATGAGAGAGGAGGGAGGAGACAGAAAGGGGATCCAGCGAAGGATGCAGAAGGAAAGTTTTGGGATGTTTAAATTTACTGTCTTTCATCAGGGGATATGATGTTTAAGGATTAATGATTTTGATCATAGCTTGCTGTAGTAAATTAATGCTAATATGATTGTCGGTTCAGTGCTTAATGCTGGTCATTTTTCTGTACTGCAAGACACATGAATATGGAGACTGTTTCTAGCTTCTATATGCATTTGAATTTTTGGATAAACTGTTAAGCAAAGGTTTAACATGATTACTTGTTATCCTGTATATTGTCTAATAGATGCTAAATGCTTTCGTTTTTATGAATTATTTGCTTGTCAGAGAATTGGTTCTCGGTTGATGTGAAGGAAGCTATCGCATATGCCAAAGTTGAAGTTGTTGAAGCATCTGACATGAAACCATCAGATTTAAACGGTTAGATTTAAGTATATTTTTTCCATCCTGTTATTTTCCAAATTTGTGCGTAATGATTGGAGTGAGTGTTTCAGGTTTGGCTGACCCATATGTGAAGGGGCAACTTGGTCCTTACAGATTTCGGACAAAGACGCACAAGAAGACCTTGACTCCCAAATGGCATGAAGAGTTTAATATTCCCATATGTACATGGGAGACACCTAACATTCTATCGATTGAAGTTCGTGACAAAGACCATTTTGTTGATGATACCCTTGGGTATATCTTTAAACCTCTCTTAACAATTTGTATCAATGGGGATTGCTTGCTTTTAGTGTCCCAAAAAAGCAACAAATATTTATTTATTTTTCCCTATAGGTCAATATGTTTCTTGAGGCTTCCAGTTATCTTTCTTTTTTCTTTTGTTATGAGAGTCAGGTGATTTGATTAATATATTTAGTAAAAATAAATAAATTAACAATTAACTTATTCGATGAACTGTTGTGAGTATATAATTGTAGTTATTTGATTGAATATATGTAGTATACAAAGTCAAAGTCTGTGTGCTCTTTTTCTTTTCCTTGTTCTTTTTGAGAATTTTGCATTGGACATTGCTTTAATTGTAAGTGTGAGGCATAAATCACAAATTTTTAGGAGAACTCTCTGTTGTGAACAAATTTATAGGACTCTTTGTTCTGAAGACAAGGGGAAAAAGTTTAAGAAAAATTTGTTTGGTTCGAGTTTTTAGATACAATTCAAGTATTGAATTCAAACCTGGATGACTATTATTATTATATTTTTTTATTTTCTTAACTTTTATAAAATTTGGACAGTCTTTGGTGCTATATCAAAAGCCTTTTCAGATTCTGAAGTACTATATCATTCAAATTTTTGGATAAATTGTTTTTGTATTATGAATCAATTGCCCTGCATTTTTTCATGATATTAAAGTGCTAATTGCTGATCAGTTTTTCAATGTGCAGCTTGGATCAACACTATTAGTGTTAGTGTGTTTAAATACTATTGTTAGCCAATTTCCTACTAGTTTAAACTTTTGGGTTTGCTGTATAAAAGCCTCCCCATACCAAGGAATCTTGAGTTTGAGTTCCCCACATAACTATTTTGAATTTGTTACTTGTTATCTGAATTTGTTGTGTGTATGCATTTGGATTTGAGTCATGTGGCAAGCCTGTTTGTCCCGCACATAAGGGGTTGTGTTAGAACGCTTGAATACTATTGTTTTCCCTTTCTATCAGTTTAAGCTTTTGACCTATTGCTTACTAATAATTGGTAGTAAAGATAGTATTTATTTTCCTCTGGTTCGAGCTAGTTAACCCACAGAACCTGCTGCTTGATGACGAAGCATAGATGCCACTATAATATGTACATGTTACTTAGAACAAACAATTGTTAGAGCATTATCATATATGTGAGGAATAGTGGGCGGATATCTTGGTGCATCTTACACCATAGTCATTGGTAATGATCTATGCCATTTTAAGTAATTTGATTGGGTGTAATATTAAGGTTCTCATAACATTTGAATTCCATTTTAGATTTTTAGTAGCTATGCGGTTAATTGGTCCTTATCATGCTGTTGGGTCACACGTTAAAATATATTATTTACTCACAGTTCTGCCTTTTAAAATTTTGCTCAAAGAACGTTTTGGTCATGGATGTAGATATATATATATATTTTAAATAGCTGTGGATGTAGATATTGATTCTATGGTTTTATGTTTCCCATTGTTTGTTCGAAATTTTGATCTTGCAACCGAAGTTTTGTTTACCTGGTTTTCCTTTTTGGCTGTTTCATGCATTCCTACCCAGCTTTCACTTGTTGCACTTTTTATATTACTAATCTATTGTTTTATTAACTGAAATTTGATCCATATGCTATTAATAACTGACTCTGCTTTATCTACAGCGATTGTAGCGTAATTATTAGCGATCTTCGGGATGGCCAGAGGCATGACATGTGGTTACCTCTTCGGAACATTAAAATGGGGAGGCTACATCTTGCAATAACCGTACTTGAAGACAATGCCAAGGTATTTTGTATAATGTTTCACTCAACTACAAGCGAAAACTTATGCGGTTGAAATTTCATATTAAATTATGATGGGATGTTTTCAGTTTAAGTGTGTCTAGAGAAGCCTGATGTGAACTTCTGGAATAATTTTAGCAGGGGGTTGAGAATCCATACGGCGATGAAACTTTTAGCAAGGAAGATATACAAATTAATGAGGATGTAAGAAACAAGGAAGAAGTGTGGAACTCCTTTGCAAACGAATCTGATAATAAAGGTTCCTTTTCGTCTGGGACGGCAGAAAAGTCCCCAAAGGTGGCAGATAAATTTGAACCTATCAACATTGAAGGGCAACGAGAGACTGGGATTTGGGTTCATCATCCAGGCAGTGAAGTAGGACAGACTTGGGAGCCAAGAAAAGGGAAGACTAGGCGCTTGGATACAGAGATTCACACAGTGCCTAATGATTCATTTGGAAGCACAAATTTAGCTGCATCTGGGCCATTGAACAATGGCAGCAGCAGCAGCAATAATGAAAATCACGAGGGTAAAAGTCCAATGAACACGGTTTGGCAGGGCTTACGGAAAATCGGTTCAGTGTTTAATAGGAGTCCTAAAAAGGAGGATCACTCAGGCAACATTGGAGAGGCTGTTGAACCTCTACCTCCTAACCTTAAAGCAGTCAACTCAAAGGAGATTGGTATGAAGTTTATCGTAGAAGATAGCCTTTCGGGGCCCATTACTGATGAGAATCCAAAAGAAGTAAGTGTCGATTCAGAAGGAAGTGGTCCAGAAAGCCCGGGCAAGGGACATATGAAAGGTATGGCAAAGAGTATTTTGAAACATGCTGGGAAACATGCTCGCAATATAAAGCAGGTACTTTCCCGGAAAGGGTCAAGAAAATTTCGAGGTGATTCATCTGGGATGACAGAACAAGAAAATTTTCATGGTGACATGTCTGAAGATGAATCTCTTTCAGCTCCCAGAGTTGAGAGGGAACCTGTTGTTTCCAATTCTGTATCTTCCAGCTCTGGTAATGATGACTCGTATAATACCAAGGAGCCTATTGTTCAGACAAACTTAGGAGATCCGGCAATGGAGATTGACGGCCAAACAAAGAAGAGTGTTGAAGACCAAGAAAGGAAAGATGATGATGATGAGGTAAGCAAACCTGAGAGAAGTAAAAATGGAGAGATTGAGTCCTCAGAAACCAGTATTTCGGAAGAGAACTTAAAGGGGAAGGAAGATAGCAAGGTTGGTCTAGTTGAAAATCAAATCTCATAGTAGTTGTATTGTATAAACTGCAGTGAGTAAAAGGGTATGTTTGTTAATTTTGGTAGATTGTGTAGTACATGGAAAGTTTGATACAAGCTTTGAAAAATCTTGGTACAGTATTGCAGCTATAGCCTATAAGTGTTGTATGGTTGTATTTTATGTGGGCAAATATGTATAGCAGTTTACCTACCATAAAAATTTTCCCACTCCAGTTTGTCTTTGAATATAATGTTGATATGGTATTTGCCTTGTCTTATTTCTTTTTCTTCATTCTTCAATTCCTAGTTGCATGATGCACAAGATAAAAGAACATCACCTTATTGATACAAATCAAAACAGAAACGCAGCGTTTCAATAAGGGAAGGAGTGAAACACAGCGTTTTGATCAAAGAAATGAAAGAGCTGGAAACGAATGAAAAGCAGCCGTTTTGGAAGACTTAATGGAAGCAAAAACGCTGCTGTTTAAGGAATACATAAGTCAGTCAATTGGGTCGTTAATTCAGTTAGAACAATTAGGCAGTTAGTCTGTTAGGAGTCAGTGAATCGGATAGAGCATCTGGGCATTTAAGCAAGTGCAGAAAGTCTTTGTATAGCGTTGGACATATTCAATAAAATATTTCTTGATTCTTCTCGTTCTCTCTGAAATCTATTTCTCTGCATTCTCTCTCTCTCTTTCCAAAATACTCTTTTCTTCTATTTTCTGGTTCAGTTTGTAACAAAGTGGTATCAGAGTAGTGGTCCTTGGCCATTGCAGACGACAATCGAAATCAGAGGATAAGGCGTGAAGTTGCACAACCGGTACAGTAGGCTGAGAGACGCCAATGACAGCTATTGAAGGATTCCATTGATGAGATAAAGAATTTGATCGGAGGGTTGAGTCTTCAACACGCTGAGGTCTTGGCTAGGAACCTTGCCAATGAAGAACCCTCAAGGAGAACAGAGGACACTAGGGTTCCATGAGGAAGGATTACTAAGCTGGAGTTCCCCAAATTCAAAGGGGAGGAGTTCGATAATTGACTTCTTAGGGCAGAATACTTCTTTGAGGTGGATGACACACCAAGAGAGAATTGGGTCAAGATTTGGAGCTCATGCTTATGACGATCCATTGGCTTAGTTGAGGAACTCGAGATAGGTACACTCTATATAAGATTACTTGTATGCCTTTGATGAGAAATATGCTAAGGTTGATATTAGTGAAGACCAATCTACTAGCTCCTTTCTATCTGGGTTCATTGATGAGTTAGAGAATGTTGTTAGGATGTTCAGACCCAAGACATTAGTTGAGGCATATTCATTAGCTAAATTACTAGAATTCACAATAGGTGCTATAAAAGGTCAACCAAAACCAGGCACTAAGACTCCAAATCAACCAAATTCATCCTATACTGCACATAAACCCCTTTCCAACAATCATAATCAAACCAATGATTTTTAGACTAATCATAGACCAAGAATTAACATGGTATTTTACCCATACTGAACATAGTTACCATGGCAACCTACCAAAATTCCTAGGACTATAATTAACAAATAATTTGATGAGAAAAGAACCAAAGGTCTATGTTTCTTGTGCAATGAAAAGTATGCTTCAGGTCACAAGTGCAAGATAAAACAAGCTTTTGTGATGCAATTGTGTGTGAATACAAAGGAGGAAAAGGAAGAATTAATGCAAGTGGCTGATGCTGAACTGATTGAACACAATTTGATGCAATTATCATTCCATGTCTTGAATGGGGACTTGGGTTCTCAAACTATGAAATTGGTGGGAAATGCATGGGAAGAAGAGGTAGCTCATCTTGATTGATTCAGGAAGCAATCATGATTTCTTGAGTGAAGATATTGCTCATAAGCTGGGTTGTAGGCTGCAACTAGTGAAAGGGGTAAATGTGATAGTAGCTAATGGGCAAGGTTTGCATTATACCACAACTTGTTTGGACTTCGAATGGGGAATGTAGTGATAAGCTTCTACTGCAGATCTGTACACCTTACCGTTAACCAACTATGACTTGATCTTAGGTCCACATTGGTTGTCTACCCTAGGAAACATTGTGTGGAATTTCAAGGAGCTAAAAATGACTTTCTTGAAGGGGGGCAGAGGAGGGTAGAAGTATATTGTAACACCTCGAATTCGAACTAATCTAATATGTTATATATATATATATATATATCTCTAAATGAAGTTTAAGTGAGGTTCAAATAACAATCACAAAAGATGCAATTAGAAACTTAAATTCAAGGGGCCAAAGAAAAAATTAATTTGAATGAGTCCAATTAAAATTAGTATGACCTAATTATTTTCTAAACACATCCAATTTTTTCTAAATACACCACTTAAGGACAAAAATGTAAAAAGGAAGATGTGAGAGGGATAAAATTATAAAGAAGAAGAATGTAAGAGGGTAGAATTGTCCACTACACAAGAGGAGGAATTATGAAATTTTAGATGATAGGCCTCTCTTCCTTATATATTAGGTAGCCTATCTGGCAACCCCACGATGACCCTCTAGATGGGATCTGCACCAACTGAAAGGTTTTCTTGAAGCTAAGCCTCTTACTTTTTCTAAAAATGTTTTTAAAACTCTAGAAATTTATTTTTCAACTAAAACAGGTGACCACTTTTTATTTCTTAATAATCATTTGTAAAAAGGGCTTACAAAAAGTCCGACAACATGACAACTGTTTTTTTGAAAAATCCACCCTGTAAACCATGAAGGAAAAACCTGTGCACTTCAAATAGTTCTCAAATTCAACTTCCAGGCCTCAAGCCCTCATCCAAATCCACAATCAATCAATCCAAAATAACTTAAATCCATTAAAACTAATTAAGACTTAAGTGCACATATGGTTTGCCAAAATGTACAACAAAACACACCAAATATGAGTTCTTAAATCAAATTTATGAAACATACATTAAGTTTAAAAGGGGTGCAAATACATGATAGTATGGAAGTAAACAAACTAGTGCAATAGCGTCAAGTATCAGCCCTCGTGTACGTCCGACGGAGCACCCTCAAATCTCTGGCTCGCACCTGCACCTAGAGAGGGTTTTTATAAAACAAGGAAACGAGCAGTGAGTAATAACTTAATGAGTGGAGTATATATCAACTTTGAAACTTATTTTCAAAATATGAATACACCTCCCAAAATATTTCTGGGAAAACTAATACTTGAACTTGAATTGATAAAATATAAATCGAACATAATATATAAAAGAAATTTTTATTTGAAAATAATAATAATGCTCATAAATCTTTCTCATAGTATAACTTTCTTGTTTTTGAAATCTCACGTCTAATGAAGTGTTTCACTTTACTGAAACTTGCCTTAACTGGTAACCCAGGGAAACTTATCCTTTGTGACAGTACCTATACACAACAGTAACAGAATTTGCATATGTCACTAGGATTGGGGAAAATCTCTTTGTGTAGTCGTCGATGAGGGATCTTAGGGGTCGCGATGCTTATCCTAACATCAGCAGATCTACACTACCATATACGTGCAGAAGGCGATTGACTGACTCTAACTCAAAACCCCCATAGTTAGTGACTCTCTTAACCACTCTTGCCTGTAATACACGCATACTGTACTTCGGCTGGTAATCTTTGGGGTTTAAGGTAAACCATAGACATTATAAATCTTTTCAACCTACTTAAAACTTTCTTTTGTCTTTATCTTGAAATTTCATTGATTTTGCTTAAAAATATTCTCTAGCATATCTCTTAATAAATTGCTTAAAGTATATAAACATTGATAATATACAATTCAAAAACTTACATGTGATATATATATACTATTGGAGACATGCAAAAATAAATCATTTCAATATAAAAATTTGAAAGTAAATAAGTGCAATATTTAAATTCAATTTATGAACTCATAAATGCTTTGAAAATAAACTACCCTCACTACTTGCTGTCCGATATATATAACCACTCTTCTGTGTCCTTTGCTAACTCGCTGCTTCAGCTACACTTCAATACCAAAGTGATTTCTTAGTCTTAACAATTCATTCGAAAAACTCACATTCCAGCATATAAGACACTGCACTCCAATTTATAAAGGATCGAGCTCGAGTTGCGAGCTACCGCCCAGCTTGTTCTATAGAAGCTCTTGTCCAGCTCGCTTGGCTTGAACAATGAGCTCCCTTCCAACTGGCCCTTAGCGAGCTACCTTTCCAGCCCAGCTCGCCCTTCACAAGCTGTTGAACTAAGCTCAGCTCGGACAGATTTGCTATAGATTGGGCATAGCCCAACTTGTCTTTGCGAGTTGCTGACCTAGCTAACTCGACCTAAAATGCGAGCACTATCCAGCTTGCCAAGCTCGCCTTTTTTTGTGAGCTGCTGCCATTTGCCTAACTCAGATAGGTGTTGAAATGGACTCCAGCATTACCCAGCTCACAGCCCCCAGCTTGCTAGCGGGTTGTTGACCTATCCTAATTTGGCCCTAACTCATACAAGCTACGTCTTACATTTCTTTCCAGGTTTTACACTAACAATCTTATCCAAAATAACAACTTAACAGCTAATACACTCATAACCAATACATAGCAGCTCGCATCATCAAACTTATTTCAGACTTAACATCACACATTCCATTTCACACAATGAATATGAGATCTAGCACTCACCTCGTCAAATCCACTCCAAATGAGCAAATCCTCTACCTCAGTCCCCATGCAACTTCAAATGCCTTACAAATGTCTCAACAGTGCTCCAAATTGACAAGTAAAGCTACTGCCTTTCTTGTGCACTCTTGATCGTGAGTTCCTCTTCAATCTAAATAGCTTGCAGGTGTTAGAAATACCCAAAATCAACCTAAGATCTACAATGACAACAAGCTTACCTTACTTTTTTCTCTCGGCAGAGATGTCCTCCTTGGCCGAGCTCCACTTCTCTTGCAGCATCCTCTCTTGATTTACTCTTATACTCTCTCAATGGACTCTCAATAGATCAAAACAAATCAGATCTGTAAAGTTCTCGGTCACACATTCTCTCTCTCTCAAGAATAGCTGAAAGCCTCACCTTTCTCTCTCTAATTTCTCTTGTCACTTCTTCTCTTCATTTCCAAGACCACTCCTCATTATATAGACATTTCCAAGTTAGTGGATTCCAAGTGTCAATCTCTCATTGGCCCATTTTGCTTCACATGAATTATGCTTTTTTATGAGATCTCATTCCATGTAATACTCACATATAATCTAGGTATACTTGAGTAAGGAAAATATCTACTTGGCTCTCTAATAACTTTAATTCACATTCCAGCCCCAAAAATTTCAAAAATATTCTATGACACTTAAATCTTCAAATTGACCATAAAACACTCTAATTGGGTATTTTCTCTCTTCAATTCATACTAAAAGAAATTCTTATGGATATAAAATCATCAATACCCATTATTCTCCAAAAAAGGTATTTTTGTCCAATAAACTTCGAATTACTCAAAATCTCTTTGAATGAATTAATCTTCACTTCGTTTCAGTTTCAATTAATTCTATTATTAATTTCGGAGCTTTTACTTCATGAGGTCCGTTTTTTGAAAATTACTATTCGTTCGGACACTTTCTGTCTGGAAATACTATTCATCAGAAAAATAATTATGTTATAATAGCTAAAGTTTTGGGTTTTACATTAGAAGAGCAATTGATGGAAAAAGGAAATAATTCTCTAGAAATGACAAGAATGAAAATAAATTTTTATAAGAAGGGCAAAATTGGAAATGCAATGGAAAGAATTCCCTAGAAATGATAAGGATGAAAATAAAATGTTATGAAAAGGGCAAGATTAAAAATGCAAGAAGATATTTGGTTAGATTTTTATGGAAAATAGATGGTAGAAAAGGTGATTAGGTGTACAACATTTGGGCCATGCATGAGAATATATATAAATATGATTTTATGTGAATTAAAAAGCAACCCCACCCACACTTTGAAGCTTGGCCAAACACCCTCACAAGGAGAAAGAAAAATCAAGGCAAGGAGAGAAGAAAGAAGGAAGGAGAAATAAGAAGAGGAGATGAAAATCAAGGGAGTTAGGATAAGGATTTATGGTAAGAAACTAATTCCAAGATAGAATCAATTTCCTTAGTTTAAGTTTTTATAGATTTTAAATAAGTTTTGATATTGTTTTAGGTAGAAAAGGGTTCCAAGGAGAAGATAAGTGCAAAAAGATTTCCATAGAGTTTGGAGTAACTTAGTGAGTGGATACTTTCCCTAAACTTGATTTATGAAAGTGTTTTTATTATGTTCCTACTTTTATTAGTTTTGAGATTTAAATATGTTTTGTGATTTATGAATTTTGATGTACATTATAATATTTTGAAATATGTTTTAAGATTTTGAATTATATTTCATGATTTGAGAGAGATGGATTATGATTGGTATGGATGTTGCATGAGAAATAACTTTCAGAATATGTCTTGGAAATTTTTAAAGTGTAGTTAGAACTTATAAACCTTAGATTATGTTTCTATCAATTCTAAGATACAATTTGTGATTTATAAAGTATGGTTTTTCTCTTGAAGTCTTGAATTATATTTTATAGTTTAAGTGTAACAACCCTGCCTCACCGTCTTGGACCTTGCATCCTCACGGTCTTGGCAGACCGATCCAGTGCGGGCATCGCCGAGCTCATTTTGTGAGCTGCTGTCCTAGCCCAGCTCGATCTCGCGAGCTGTGGGCACAACCCAACTCGCTCAGCAAGCTATTACCTTAGCCCACTGGATAGGTACTGTTCCCTCCTTAATGGGGTTTTACTCGCCTCCCACACCCGCTCGAACCCATGACTTGAGGGCTTAAATACATATGGAATGTAGAGTGTGTACCATTTGAGCAAAAGTGTGTACCCTATTCAGTGGGCTAGGGTAGTAGCTCACTGAGCGAGCTAGGCGGTGCCCATAGCTCGCTAGGTCCAGTTGGACTAGGGCGGCAGCTTGCGAGATAGAGAGCTAGCGAGCTGGGCGGTGCCCGCACTAGATCGGCCTGCCAAGACCCTGAAGGCGCGAGGTCTAAGACCGTAAGGTAGGACCGTTACAAATATAATACAATGTTTTAAATTTGGCAATCCGCTCGTATGAAAATAACTAAAACGTAATATGTCATTCCAAAACATTTCTATGTCATGCACCAATATAATTATACATTTACAAAATATGCATTCATTTATATACAAAAGTTATTTTACAGATTTTCAAACAACATTTATGACAAACACATAAAATCATAGATGTACACGAGTAATTCTGTTTACTATTGGGTTGGAGTCCCTACTATTGATGTCCATACACCTGTACCTATCTTTGGGGAGGTTTTATTTATAAAATATAAAATTTAAATGAGCTAAACAAGCTCAATGAGAGTCCTGTTTTTCCTATTCAAATTATACTTTCTAAAATGACCTCCCTAAAACTTTGAAATCATTTCATATTCATTTCCATAAAGCTAAAACAAGCTTTATGAAACTCTTATCTGAAATAAATGCATGAATGGACATTTAATATAAACATGAATCATGCACCATGAAACTGAAATAGAATGCACTTCAAAAAGCAAGTTTTCAAATTTTCAGAAACTAGTTTTGGAATGCTTTTCAATTTAAACACATGGTAGCTATATGAAATTTCATCATTACTATAAAATTATAAAAGGGTGTTGGTAATGCATATTTTCTGAAAACTCTATCTGTGAAAAGAGCCAACTGTCTGTGCCTGAATACCACCTAATACCTTAAGTATGGAGTGGAATTTACTCTCACTCAAGCCTTCACGGAATTGACCTTTTCTTAGGCCATTTGTCTGGTTTTATGTAGCGAATTTACCATCGCTACGGAGTGAAATTTACCTTTGCTCAAGTGAAAGCTAGCTAATAATATACCCTGTACATGCATAGGCGACACACTAAACTAAACTGACTAACACATTTCCCTCCCGTTGTTAGTGACAAACACCCTTGACACTACCAATGCACATTTAAGGTACTCATCCCAACCGAAAATATCTGAGATACCTATTTTGGGTGGGATGAACCACCATCCCCAATAGGTAGTGACTAGTATCATAGGCTCATAAAAATATTTTCATACAAGTAGCTTTTCATCACATAATTTATGATTCTTATAAACTTTTAGAAATTCATGCAGAAGGTTTTCATACTAAATTTATTTATAGAGAATGTTTGAAATATTGAAGTATTATTGAATTGTTTTAAGGTGTTTTGAATTTATGGGAAACCTTGAAAAATAGTCGTTATTTTGCCAAATTTTTTTTGAAAACTTAAATTATGGAAAAAGAAAGTTCTATAATTGATAATTTATGTGCTTATGAAATGATTTAAGTTTAAGGGCTTGCTCCACGGAGTTTTTCTGGCTCTGCTAGTTAGAGTCCATAAGGGTTCTGGGGGGTGTCCAAAGGGATCATAGGAGCTCCAAAAGGGAAAATTTGAGGTGCGTCCCGTCAGAGCCATAAGCTGAAATGCATCCTTCCAGCTTCTTTGTTGACAACACAACTGACCAGAAACTTTTTCGTCCTCAAACTGCTTCCCAACTTCTTTCTATCGCAGTCTCTTCAAACTTTTTTATTGACAACACAACTGTCCAGAAACCCTCCTCTCTCTCCTCTCTCTCCACTTCTCCACTTCCAACTTCCCAACTTCAAACCCTACCTCCTCTTTGGACTCCCAAGCGAAACCCTCCTTGCTCTTCGCTTATATGAGCTTCATATTCGAGCAAATCAATAAAATTAAGAAGCAGAGAGGAGAACCTGAATGGAGGCGAGGGCGGTTTTGAAAATGAAGAAGAACCCAGATGGGGATTTCAGTGTATAAGAAAACCCAGAAAAGGTTTCGGATAGAATAAAGGCAATAAAGAGGAGGAAGAAGGTGGAGGTGGCCTATCCGTGGCCATGGTCGATTGAGTTGATGGAGAGGCTGGTGAAGTAGAATTACTTTGATCATAGGAGGAAAGATGAGGACAAAACTATGAGAGAATTGGGGTTTAATGGTGGTGATGATGTTTTTGATGAAGAAAATAGTGGTGGTGATTTTGATTTTAATGATTTTAAGCTTGTCCACACCGTTTGCTTGAATTTTAGGAAGGATCGGTTTGACATCTTGAGGTTTGCGAAATTCGAAAGCTTCGATTTTTAGTTTTAACTACTATGAATTTCTTGTTTACTGAATAATTGGAGATGAATGTGATTTGAATGATAAAGTTTAGAGTTTTACATCTGTTAGTAGATGGATGTCATTTGATTAGTTCTTGCAATAAGGACCTTTGTTAGAATTAGTATATGGATGTCATTTGATTGATAGAATTTGTAGAATAGACAAGTATTGTTAAGTTTGATGACATTTGTTTAAAACCTCTACATGGAGAATGTTGACTTTGTTTTAAAATTTGTGTTGCCTAGGGGTTGGGAATCCCAACCTTTCAGTTGAGATTCTCAATCCGAAGGTTAGGATTGCCAACTTTACGGTTAAGATTTCCAACCCGAAGGTTTGGATTTGGCGGGATCTACAGTAGGAATCCCTCCCTTCGGGTTATAATTCTCTACTTTTAGGTTAGGATTCTTAACTTTCAGATCGGGAATCCTAACCTTCCAATTGAGATTCCTCGGAGGCTGGGAAAATCCTAAACTTTGGGTTGGGAATCCCAACCTTCGAGTTGGGATTCTCAATCAGAAGGTTAGGTTTCGGTTGAGATTCCTAACCCTTTTGGTTGGGATTCCCAACCCTTTTGACCTCCGACGAGATCTAGGGTGGGAATCCCAACCTCCGGGTTGGGATTCCTAACTTCTGAGTTAGGAATCCAACCCTAGATCCCATCGAAGGTCCGAAAATTCTGGCCTTCAGGTTGGGAATCCCAACCAAAAGATTCGAATTCCCAACCCGAGAGTTAGGATTCCTAACCTGGGTTTTAAAGGTTGGGATTCCCAACCCGGAAGTTGGGAATCCCAACCCTTCAAACCTAAGGGTTGGGAATTGAGTACTTAGGTTGGGAATTGAGTGTTTTTTTTTTTTTTACTTCCAATAATTCTTAGATAATGGATGTTAAAACCTTTTCGATTAGGAGTACCCGGGTTGGATAATGGAGGTTGGGGTTATCATTTTCCTATTTCTTTTCTTTCTATTTTCCATTTTATGTTCATATTTTCATTGTTTAATTCATTAGTCTAATTTCCTAACTGAATTATATTGTGAATGTCAGCAGGAGAGCAAGAAAGGCCTTTAGCAACCTGCCGATGAGGTTCTAGCCTAAGAGACAAGCAGACTTTCTGTATATAAATATGTTTGAAAAAGAGTAACTGATCTTGATCAAACCCTTTTCATCCTTGATTGTTTTCTCATTGTTAGGAAAGTCGTTGTTGCAGCCCTTGGTTTCGAAGTTCAATGCAACAACTAATTCAATGCACCTTTTAAATTAATTGGAAAAGATCTAAAAGCCAAGGATGTCAACTAGGAAGATAATGGAGTGCTCATTAATTCAGTTGATATGAAGATTTTCTAAAGGTTGACATTTAGCTTACTTATTTACTTTGATTACAGATTTTCTGTACTTGTTGATATGGAAACTTTTATCTAACAAGTCAATAATTGTTCTTAATATAGTTATTATTTACCATTCATGGATCATGAGATTATGAAACAACAGCAATAGTAAATTATATAATAAAAGTTCTTCACTTTTTTTATTGCAATGAGGATGCTCGTATGAAGACTTTAAAGTCACCAACCCTGGCACTCCAGTTGTTTCACCTCATAAAAAATATTAGTAACAGACCTTTTTTTAACATCAACAACCATAGATAAACAATCATTCAAATTGAAATTTAGCACACATTTGATAAACCCAAAAAAGAATAACAAATTGTACCAATGTCATTGTGTCTTGTCTTTACAACTAAAGGTTTTAATAAGCTATGTCGATGCATCAGCTAAATAAGTTACATGATTATATACTAATCAAGAGTACAACTCTAGAGAATACACCTTTAGCATACATTTTCTCAGCTATTGACAATAAAGGCAACAACACAATCAATACAAATAGCTCTCTCAAGTCGAGCAATACATTACACAACTGCACCTATTATACCTACTCAATAGCCTGTGTAATTATATTACTTATTGAACTAGCTTGTTCTTTTACAGTCTCCACCAATGAATCCTACAATTAAAAAATATGATACTCTTAAAATTTGGAAAAAAACAACCAAATGCATTGAGACCAGAAACAAACTTTACCTGAGCCGCTATTAGCTATGCAACTGTTTTCTTGCTTGACTCTTGAAGTTACCCAGCAATCAAGAGCTCATCCCAACTTTAGGTTGGGATTTCCAACTTCTGGGTTAGGAATCCCAACCTTCCAGTTGAGATTCCCAACCCAAAGGTTGGGACCCACTGAAGAAGTAAATCATCAAAAAGAATCACATAATAAGGTTACCTAACCCACTGAAGTTGCACCATGCCCTTTTGACAACTTACTCCTATCAGGCGCAAGAATTAAAGAGATATGGGCAAAGCAAGGCATTGAGAATCCTAGAGCCTAAAAAGGAATAACATCTATGTAATGAAAATCTGCTCTCCGTATTGTGGAAAAAGATGAGAGCCTATGTGAGCAAGGAAAATTAAATTATAGCCTGATATAATTCATATTACCTTTATATATTAGAGCTTGCCTTAATGTGTGCAGTAAATGCTCTTCAGCTTTGGAATGCAAGTTTTGAGTGAATATGAATACATGATACACAAACTTCACATGCTAAAACACTAATATAATGGTACTAAAGTGAGAAAATATTGAGACTAGAAATAAGACATTGCCATTAATATTTAGGAGAATTGTACTCACCTTATAAAGTGTGAAATAGCCATGGTAGCATCATCAACTGTGACACAAAAATTGTATACAGGTTGCCCATTGCTTCTCATGATTACGAAATCCCCAAGTGTGTCCAAGTTCCAACTAACCTTTATGACACTATCATACAAAGTTACCAACTATACAACATTGATACTAGTAATATGATATTAAGTAACTAACTACTATCATCAATACATTGTTTACTGTAATATACCAATCAAAATTTCATAGTGAACTTCACCCACTTCTATGATTTCTAATGGCTTAGCTCACCAGTTGAGTTTTAAGAGAGCATTACATTCACCAAGTGTCACCCTACCCCCATATCCCTATAAAAATGATATGGAGCGAATGCCTATGGTCAATAGGTGGAGCTCTACTCCTAATTTATTATGCACTTCAAACATTTTTGTCATTCTTCCTATGATTACTATGCCTAGAATAAAGAATTTAAAATAAAATATATGTAAATTTCTTGGAAGTTGGAGGCAACTAGAAATTTGGGAAAAGATGGATGAAGCTCCTTCTTAGTCTTTACTGAAAACAAAGCACCATCAAACTACAAAAAAAATAGTGCCATCCTGAGCCCTATGGTATTTGTTTTTCTTTGTTCAATTTTAGCATGTGAAAACATATTGATTCCACACATAAAGGTACATGACTAACCATGAGCTATAAGAATGCTACAAAGTGACAAAATTATTGCGATAGGGAAAAAAAAAAATCGTTTGATGAATAGAACTTACTTCGCCAAGAATAAGGTCACTGATTGTCAAACTCCTTTCCTTCGAAACATGAAACCGATACGTGTAAGGGGTTCCCTTTGCCAACTCTTCTTATACTTGTGCATTAGATATAGAGGCCCATTTCCCTGTGTACACCGGAGGCAGTTGCTTTAATTTTGCAATCTTCTTCATCTTCTCAAGTTCCTTCGGAAAAGCCATCGAATGCACATGCACTTGCACTATTAAAAAGACAAATGAAGAATGCAATATCATCAAAATTGAGGATTATAACAAAAGGAGAATTACCTCATTAAAACAAAAACAACGACAAGCATGACCGAATTCTAAAAGCTTATCTGCATATTGCTTATAGTGTAAGCCCCTTTTTCGTAATTTCACATCTTTGGTAATAATGATTGACTTGTAGGATGATAATAATAGATTTTATAAATTTTACCTTTAGAAGGCATATTAAAATTTTGTTGAGATTTTAGAACTTAATTAAACTAAATACTAGGTTAAACATTAAGAAAGGGCAAAATGGTCATTTGTTCACATAAGTGTTAGTTACCAACACTTAAAAGAAATGGAAGCAAAATAGATAGAGAGGGAAAGGATAGATTTCGACCAAGAAAAGAGAAAGGGGAACCAAGTTCTTTCAAGCTCAAATTGAAGATCTAAATAAGAAATCAACCTCATCCAAGCTAGATAACCTAAATTTGAGCAAAATCCAAGTAAGTTATCTTCATTTTTTCTAAGTTCATGTTAGTAAGCTTGTATGATGGATGGATGGTTAGGTTCATTCTTTTGTTGAGTATTTGATAGGGGTCTTGATAAACATTAAGTGTAGAACTCTAATAAGTAAAAAAGGAGACTTAAATCAAGAAAACCCATGCAAGAAATGGTAGTTAGGGTTTGTGTAAGAGAAACCCTAGAAATTGATATAGGCTTGGGTTAAGTAAATTGAGTGTAGATAAGGTATTTGATAAAATGCCTAAGAGAAATAAAATGTAAAAATCTTGAAAAGTGAAAGAAAGCATGTGTTGTGTGTGATAGTGTAAGTCACGGCCACCAAGGTTAGTGTGTGAATCCCTTGAGTTTTGATAAATTTGAACTTGAATTCATGTAGGTTAGATGTAAGCCCCTAGTCTCGATTTCTTTAACTTCCTAGCGTTAGAAATGTAATTAGGAAGTTTAAATAAGAAATCTAATAAATACTAAATTAAACCGAGTTATCGAAGAGCAAACGCTCGTTCGAGAATATCACCATAATTAATTTAGTAAAGAAAAAGATCAATGAAGTTTAAATAATAAGTTAAGTAAATAAATCTAGTTAGTATTAATCTAAATCAATTCATCGATGAGCGGACGCTCATTCTAGAATTACCCAACAATAAACCTTAGTAAGGGAAAGGTTAAGGAAGGATATAATAGTTAGTCTACAATCAAGTAATAAATTATAAGTGATGATACGGTTGAATCTAAAAATAAAAACTAGAGGAAATGTTATGTAGAACTAGTAGTTAACAAGTAAGTAACCAAACAATTAACTAAGAGTGATAGACAAAACAAATTAAAGGGACAAACTTGATATTCCATGAAATGTTAATGAGATATATATACAAAACATTTAGAAGCAAAATTGAAGAAGAAAAACAAAAAGAGAAGCAAAGCTGCCAGAAAATTCAAAGAAGGGCAGCTGTGAGAAGTAGAAAGAATAGAGGGGTTTTGGCGTGAAATTAAAAGAAGATGGGGCATGAATGAAATTTAGGGAAGTGTTAGTAGTATATATATGATACTTAGCTGAAATGTTTGAGAGAAAAAGAGGGCTGGTCGTGTAACACAAAAACAGAACAGCAGCTGCCATCCAGGAAAGAGTAGAAACGTGAGACAGTAGAGAAGAAGGAAAGGCCAGCAGAAAAGTTGAAGAAGAAAGCCCATTCCAGCCCATCCAAGCCTCAAATCCTCTTCTTTAAGACCTCTTCCAAGTCCCTCTCACTTCTCTAAACAAGAACCAAGTGAGATCTCATCTCTTTTCTTCCTTATACTTGCTGAAATTGAAGTAAACTGCTGGAAGTTGTTGTGCAGATTTTTTTGTGTATTGTGTTAGGTATTTTACCCTCAAAATTATGGTAGAACTCTAAGTGATTGTTGTAGAGAGTTAAATGATAAGTTGAGACGTGTAAATGGTAGCTTAGGGTTGTAAATAAGGGCTGCCATACACTTGATTTAAGTGAAAACAAAATCTGTTTCCATGCACTCCAACAAGTTGACAAACATTTTGTGTGAGTTGTGAGTGTTTGAATGACAAAATTATGTTTGATTGTGTGTTAAGGACTTGAAGAACAGTAGACAGCCTTGAGTTTAGATGGTTTTGAACTCAAAATTTAGCATGAAAAGGGTTAGGAAAGCATAGAAAAGTAAGTAGAACTGTTAGAAGCTCAATAGAAGTAGTTTTGACAATTTTGTGATCCCGAGCTCAAATCTTGAGCTAGAGATAACCTAGGCAAAACTGACCTATATGGGGATGTTCTACACCTCAAATGATGCCTAGGAGTCATAGAAAACTATAGGTTTTGAACGGATCGAATCCGATAAAAATTTCGCAAGTTATGCACAAAATAGTGCCGTTAGAGTGTTGAGAAGTGAAATAACTACGTAAATGTAATTTTTATTGCATGAAATTAGTTTAGTTATCATAATTAGGTAAATGAAGCTTAGATACGAAAGAAAAACTAGCGTCGCTCGTTCGACACGAAAAAGTGCACAAAAAGTACCCGAAAAAGGGCGTTTTTCGTAGATTTGACATAGCAAATGATAGAATTTTTCGACGAAATTTGACGTGTGACCAGAATGTGAGATAAGTGAACCGTAGGAAAAAGAACAAAGGAAAACGGAGACCCGAGCAGGGGGCTGTGATACATTCTGTTATGGGCTGTCAATGAAGCTTAAAATTTTGATTTTTCGCTTCGGGCCTCTAAAAATTATACGGACCACGTGAGGGTATCCCTAGGGGTCCAAAACTGAAAATTTTGCAAAGAAATCGAAATTTGAGAGTCTCGGTTGAGTTAAAATCGAGTTAGGAAAGTTATAGAGTATAGAATTGTCAAAAAGTTAAAGTATAGAAACAATGTGAATAAGTGCATTGTTAATTTAGTCAAGTGTTATTCTTATGAATAAAAAATTGTTATGTAGGTGACGAGCGAGCGCACGAGGTCCGAGAGGCTCGTCGAGACACTTGACACGGATTTGTGCAGCTTCGAGGTAAGTGTATTATCACACTTATGCTTAATTTCAATTCTTGTGTTAATTGTGGTATTTAATGGTTAAGTAAGAATCAAAAAATGATTTTCCAATATCAAAGTTAAAGTTTTGAGTATATGAGTTCTTATGGAATCCATAAAGTGATTAAAACCAATATTAAGTTGTTTTAAAAAGAGTTGAATCAAGAGAGTTTTTCAAAGTTCAAAAATTATCGGTTTTGTGCTTTTTGCACTTGATAAGTTAGTTTAAAAGCCCATGTATGTACCTTAAGATATAATGAGATTTAGCGCTACGTGACGATGCAGAAAATTCCGTCCGTAGTCGCTCAGATTATAGAGAAGTTAGCACTACGTGACAACGCAGAAAATTTCATCCGTAGTTGCTCAGTTCTACTAGAAAGTATAGCGCTACGTTTTAATACAGACAATTCCGCACGTAGTTGGTTATTTCACAGTTTGGCATTACGTGGCGATGCAGTACAGTCCGCTCATAGTCGCCTAGAGTTTAGCACTACAATCGCGATGCAGAAAATTTCACATTGTAGTTGCTCATATGAGATTTATCACCCTACGTGCGATGCAGTAAATTCCGTATCGTAGTGGTGGAGTTCTCACATAGCTTCACGTTGGCGTTAGTTAAAACCGCCCGTGATAGTTAGAGGGTTGGAAGGTTATACATGGGGATTTTGAAAGAAAGTATCAAGATTTTGAAGGTTTTGAAAATAAATAAAATTGTAGTATTATATGGTGACAGGCCCCTTTCCTTACTAGGCCTGCCGGCCGTCTTACAGTAGTCCTCCAGCAGATATCTGATCCAACTGGAAGGTTCCCGTAAAGCTACGCCGTTTACTTTTAAAAACTTTCTGTTAATGCGGAAACGTAGAAAATTTTTCTTTTTATTTTAAACATTTATAAAAATTTGGGCAGCATAACGACTGTTTTTCGAACATGCCACCCTGTAAATTTCAAAATTTAACACTTCTATAACAAACATTTCTCCACTACTAGGCCTCAGGCCCTCAAATCGTTTCCACAATCCAACCACAAATAATTTCAATTAAAATCCATAAATATATTTCATTTTCAATTAAGATAATTATACGATTTAATTGATCAAAACTTACTTTTATAAATACAAACTACCATATAATACAACTTCAAAATATTATTTACAAATATTCACCAAAAGTTGTATAAAATTCATGACATACACTTTTAAATCTAAACTTATGTAGTGATATTGTTGTGTCAGGCCACTTACGTGTCTGATGGAGCCTCTTCTGGTTGACGGCTCGTTCCTGCACCTAGGGAGGATTTTTATAAAATACAAAAATAGGATGGTGAGTATAAAACTCAGTGAGTGGATAGCTTTTCATTAATATATTCTTTTTCTAAAGTGTATACTTCCTCCCAAAATACTTTGTAAACTAATAATCTTTCTATAAATTTATAAAAATTCAGTGGAGAAACTTTTTCAAAAATAGAAACTAATAATCTTTCTATAATTTTATTAAAATTACAAAACTAAGTAATTCTTATAAATCTTTCTTTATTTCTCGAAACTGGAGATAATTTCTAATTTAATAAACTTCACGTCTATTAACATGCTTTTCTCTTTTATCTCGCGAAAGGCAACCAAGGGAAACTTAGCTCCATTGTGATGGAATCTCTCGACGCCACAGGAGCTCGAGGATGCTACTAGGCGTAGTCGCAGATGTGGGAAACCTCTTGGGGTTACGATCCCCTCCCAACATCAGGCAAATCTACACTACCATATACGTGCAGAGGGCGACTAACAGACTCGACTCAACCCCCCCAAGTTAGTGTTAGTAACTGACTCTCCCAACTGCTCTTGCCATACACGCATACGGTACTTCGACCGGAAATCTCTAAGGGCTAGGGTAAACCCAAGGCATTTAAATCTTTTTATAATAAAAATCTTACTTTTCTTTTCTTTAATAAAAATTTTACTTTTCTTTTCTTTAATCACTTGAAATAAAACTTTACTTTTTTTGAGGCCGAAGCCTATCATTTATAAACAACTTTAGCATGTATGAATTCTTGAGTATAATTACTTAACATACTAATTTACTTTAATACTTAAATGCTTATAATTGCAATTAAATAAAATATTCATGCAATTCATATAAAATATGTAACATGCTAAAATAACTTTAAAATCACATAATAAATTCTTTTACTAAAACAACAATTAAATGACTCAATTCTCATATTGTAAATTTTTTTTCTAATCTCAACTTTGTAATCGAAATTACTTTCGAAATATCTTATCAACTTGACTTCATGCATGTATATATGTATTAAAAGCTTACTATCTTTACCTTGCTTAATAATAAATAAAGTTAGCATATAAATTCAAGTAATATTCATGCATGATAAAACTTAAAAATATGCAACCATTTAGTTAAACTTAATAACTTGAAATAAGGTAAATAACTTCTCATCAAAACAATTCAATACTAAAATATATGGTTGCTAACATGGATAATCAACTTATAAATTCATCAAAACTTTTAAAGTAAAACCACTCACAATTTACTTCCAATATCTTCACCACCTCTCCAACACTTCCTTTTTATTCTTGAGATTTTCCTACAATTTAATCCAACCAAAATCTTGGTTTAGGATTCATGAATACACCACAATTTTAACTTCATTAAAATTCCATACACCAATACATAACAACATTATATTCTTGACAATCTTCCAATAATAATCTCACATCAAATTCAATTAATTCCTTTGGTACTAAAGAAATCAACTAGATCATAATCACCATCCAAACACACATAATAGTTCATTCAAGAATTCCATCATTTAGTCACATAAATTTCCAATAAAAAAATATATTAACTAATTATTTACTTTATCCTTCAATACATTTTCTCAATAAATTCCCAACTCCATCAACTTTCCAACTAATATTCTCACATCCATTTCAAGTTATTTCTCTAGTATTAAAGCATTAAAACACCTTATATCCATCATCCAAATACATTAAAATATTGAATAACACTTTAGGAATCATTTATTTACATTGAACACCTTAACATCCAAATTTTCAAATTTCCATCTTTCTTGCATCTTTTTAATTCCAATCACTTTAAATTCATTACCAAACCTTATACCACTTATTCAAACAATTAAAATCAATTTAAATACATGCAAAAACCCAATGATCCATACACTAATATATATGTATATATTCAACAACACAATCAATTGATATTTCTTTTCAAGGTTTCATTTCCTTCATCATAAATTCTCACATATCACTTCATTTAACCATCCAAATAATCCCATCACTTCTACTTTTATAATTTAATCACAAACTAATATATGACAACTTCATCATCCTCTTCATGTCAAACTAAATAGTCACACATAAATAACTCAATAAACTATCACTTAACCAACTACAACTTTAAACTAAGAAAAACCAATCCATTTCATCAACTTTAATGATCAAACCCTAACCCTTACCTCTCCAAATATTGATCCAAAGCTTCTTGATCCTCTTCTTTACTTCCAAGCTTAGATTTATGATGATCAACCTTGATTTAGTCCATAGAATCCATCAAAACCTCATATAAATCAACAACTATAAAATCCATCAACTAAACATAAATTTTCTTCAACTTACCTTCACTTTTTCTTGTAGGAACTTGATGGATTTGAGAGGTTATCAAGGTGGGATCATCTCCTCTTCTCCTTCTTCTTCTTCTTCTTCTTCTTCTCCTTCTTCACGGCTACAGAATTTCCTTCTTCTTCCCTCACGGTTCAGCTTGCACGTTTCCAACTTTGCTCACGTCTCTCTCTCTCTTTCGGCTTCTGCTTCTATTTTCACGATTTCAGCTTTGCTACCCGATTTCTTTCCTTCTCCACCGACTTATCTCTCTCTCATTCAACTATCAAGCACTCACTTATATACTAGCAATTATTCCATGCCAAAATTGCCTCTAAACTAACTCTAAAATCACCTAAATGCCATTAGTCATGCATGAACACATTTGATTGGTCAATACTCTCATCCATTTAATCACTAACATCTCATCCCATCTCTTAATGTAATCTTAACTAATCCTTTACTTTTTGACTTTAAGATGTCTTAACATTATTGGCCTTCACACAAGCACATGGATTGTGCTTCTTTAATGTATCTCTTCTCCTACACACTTAATATTACATTTAACTTAAATTTTAATCCTCCTCTAACACCAATAAATTCCAAAAATATTCCATGATCATCCTATCATCAAATTGATCATGCAATACTCTAATTGGGTGTCTTAGCATTTAATTTCACGCTTCGAAAAAATTTCAATCGGTTATAAACTCATTAAAATTCACAACGTTCCTCACGAGGGCGTTTTTATCGATAAATATTCAGAACCTTTAAAATCCATTTAAACGAACTCATTTTTACTCCGTTTCAGTTTCTAATAACTCTAATTCATATTTCGGGGCTTATGATGTCCTAAGTCCGTTTTCCGAAAAATCACTATTCACACGAATACTATTCACCGGAAATACTATTCATCAAAAAATTTTTATTTCGCAAAACTTAAGAAAATTCTCGTTTCCCGAAAATCACTATTCACTCAAAATCACTATTCCGTCCGAAAATACTATTTATCTAGGAAACACTATTTCTCCCAGGGAAATGAAATTATGGGTTTTACATATGGTTACTTGTGATATCATTTGATATTGTTGTGCTAACTTGTTTATTTACTGTGTAGCTCATCTTCTTCCATCGCGTGCCCCCGTTGGATAGGAAACAACATTTTGTTTTTGCATATATCTATAGGTGGGACGAGTCACCAAAAACATATTGTGTAAATTATGTATATGATTGTATATTATATGATAACTAGGATACTTGTATTTGAGAATTGTATATTTGTAGATATTATGCATTTTACATATGAGGTATTTACATGTACATCTTAACATGAGTTCATGCTTGGTTTTGTGAAAAATGTGATGATAATGCTTGTTTGTGGATAAAGAAGTTGGGAGGAAATGAAATGATAGTCGAAGTGTAATTTTCTTTACAGGTAAATTTTGGATTTATAAAAAATGCAGCCGTTATGCTGCAAAATTTTTTATAAAATTGTTTTGAAATGAAATCGCGAAAAATTTTATCACTCTCAACTGTTTTAAAGAGAACCGAATTTTTAAGTTTAAACGAATAAACCGGCTAAGAAAGTTAGAGGTTCGCTTCTCGGGTTTCTTCAATCTGACAAGTCGGGTTCAGGAAGTTCGTTGAAGTGTCCGGTAAGATCCTCCAGACGAGAGCCTAGATAAGATCTGGTTTGGGTCCTGTCATTAGAAGCTAGAATATTACCTAGAAATGTTAGAATTTATAAAGGAAACTAGATTGCATTGTTGATGCTTTTTAACTTGATGAAGGGCAAGAGATCATGCATGTGTTTTGTTTATGTTTATGGCATATCTAGAGCCCTAAAAACCTGCATGAATGGGTAGGAATCAAGGTAATTAAGATGGACATGCATGGATGCATGAATGGCATATCATCTAGTAAAGGGTGAAATAACATTAGAAGAAAAGAATAGGCAAGTGAAGGGGTTATGGAGGCCTACATGAAATGAGCTTAATTGGGGTTGCTTTAGACTTCAAAACATGCATAAATGTTATAGCAAACCATAGAAATTTGAAGAGAAATGTTTGGATAAAAATTGAGGAAGTTAGGGCTTAAATAGTGCACCTATGTAGTCCTAAAGTGAGTTGAGAATGTAAATGTATTCTTTGATGCATGAAATGAATGTATTCAATCATAATTGAGTAAAAGAACCTTAGATACGAAAGAAATGACATCATTGCTTGTGTGATGCAAAAATATGCATAAAAAAATATCGAAAAATAGGTGTTTTTTATAGGTTTCACCCCTCGATACTTAGAATTTTTCGAAACCGTTTTACGGGGGATCTAAGTGAGAGATAAGAAGATGATCTAAGTGAAAATGGAAGCGAAACAACCCATAGAATGGGCTGTGTGCAACGTTCTGTTTTAAGGGGTTTGAAAATTTTGACTTTTCGTTCCGAGCCTTTGAAAATTATACGAGCTGCATGAGGATGTTCCTAGGGGTATAAAAGTTAAACTTTTGTAAATAAATTGTAATTAGAAAGCCTCGGTTGAGTTAGAACTTAGAAAAGAAAAGTGTAGTAAAAAAGAAATTTTAAGGGGCTTCTAATGTTAAAAGCAATGTGTGTAATTTTATGTAACACATTGTGACCTATTTTAAGTAAGAATATGTAATGCAGGTGACGAGCAGGCTAGCGAAGCATGAGAGGCTCGTTGACGAGTATAGCTCGCTTGGTGAGGTAAGTGTCTTGTCACTTGCATCTATTTCAAATTTCTAATTTAAATTCTGAATTATGTAATCAAACGATTTTCAAATCCTAAATCTGAGTTTTGAGTATGTGATCTCTTTATGAGATTCAAAAAGGGAAGGAATCAAAAACTAAGTTGATTTCAAAATATTTGAATTGAGAAAACTTTTAAGAGTTTGAAAAGTTAAAGGTTTTGTTCTTTTGCACTTAGTGAAACCATTTCAAATCCCATGTATATACCCTCAGTTTAATCAAGACTTAGTGCTACGCGACGATGCAGAGAATTCCGTCTGTAGTTGCTCAGTTTTTAGAATATCTAATGCTACATGTACAATGCAGAAAATTTCGTACGTAGATGCTAAGATATAGAGAGATTTCTAGCATTGCGTTGCGATGCAGAAAATTTTGCACGTAGTCGTTTAGATCTATAGTTTTGGCACTACATTGCGAAGTAGTAAATTCCCCTTATAGTCACCTAGAGTTATAACACTAAATTGCGATACAGCCAATTCTGCATTGTAGATGTTCAGATTTGAGATCGTTTCACACTACGTTTGCGATGCAGTAAATTCGGCATCGTAGTGGTTAAGATATCTCGATAGCTTCACATTAGGCATCAGTTGAAAACCGCCACGTGATGGTTGAGTATGTTAGGGGTATACATAGAGTTTTCAGAAAAGAAAAGGTTGAAAAGAATTTGATTCCAAACGAAGTTATGAATTTTGATATAATTATATCTTGATGTTATTATCATTTGTTGAACTAACCATGTTTACTTTTGTATAGCTCATATATTGTATTAGGTGCTTGAACAGGTGATTTTGTGTTTAGAAAACCTTGTCGGATATTTTAGGTGGGCGTTACATAAATGTATTGATTAAACGCCAAATATATTTTGTTGTTGTAATTTGACATGACTAGATGATTGCTTGTTTGACTCGTGGACATTCAGAAATCTGTAAATTTATATTTTGTTATGTGCATATAATTGGAACATTTGCATATGATACATATTTATTACTTGATATATCTGTATATATATAATGTATATTGTTGCATATGCATAATATTCAAAGTGTTTATAAAGTGTGTGTTATGAATTTAAATAAGAAATTACATGTTTGTAGCCAAAAGAAGTTGGGTGGAGATTGCAATAGTACGAAATGTGTTTCTTTTACAAGAAAAAATTTTGTGATTGTTAAAAATACAGTTGTTATGCTGTCGAAATTTTTTTAAAGCTTATTTTAATTTGAAATTGAAAAATTTACACCAACCTAACTATTTTCAATGAAAAAAAGTTTTCCATTTAAGTAAAGAAAGTAAACGGGCAAGATTAAGGGGTTCGCTCTATAGATCTCTTTTATCCGACAAGTCGGGTTAAGAGAAGTCTGTTGGAGTGCCCGCGGATGCCCGTTTTCTTGATATGGACGAATGGGCCGTCAGAGGTCCAAAAGATTAGTACAGTACCAAAGAGCCTAAGAAGTCCAGCCCTTAGATCGCTGAAACGAGCTCGCCGGACTCACAAGCTAGTGCCATGCAAAACCGGTTAAGTAATACTTCCATCCCACGTCCATATCAGAGTCCGCCTCGGTGTCTCTCCAGCTCGCACAGTTCGCCAAGTCGATGAGCTCTCGGCAGGGAAATACCTTGCAAAGTCAGTTACCAGATCCACCTAATCCCCTGATTTTACGCCAGCACCACTTCAACAGTTCCCGAGAAGCATTTAATGCGACAGCTGCTCATTTAATGAAGAGAAGACTTTACCTGAAGAATTTAATGCAGGCATGGGTATGAAGAGAATAATCATTGCTATAACAATAAATGCAGTATGACTAATATCAGATTAGTTAAGAGTAATCATAATTTCTAACGTGTGTGATACTTAATTGTATCTCCCTCTCTCTATAAATAGGGGAGATTTTTCTTGTAACAACAAGTTGAGAACACTAGTATTATCGTCACTCTACCGGAATTAATTCAAAGTAACCCGTGGACGTAGACGCATCCGCCGAACCACATAAAAACCCTTGTCTTTGCATTCTTTTTCTCCCTTTCTTCCATCATTAGCCGCTTTATCGTAATTGCTCATCTACGTTAACCAACATTTAACTTCCTTCATTGCAATCTACCAATCTTAAACTGTATTTATTACCACTTATTACCACGATCGCAGTCTGGGCCTTTGGATCTCCACGTCGACCGATTCCGAGTGTCGACACTTTTAAATTGGATAAACGTATTCTTTTGTGAATAAAATATAGTATTTATGGTTTCAATTGATATAACTACATAGATTAAATGAAACTACTTTTGTATTATGAATGAAATATCCTTTATGTCTTTAGATTTTTTTTTTTTTAAATAAAGTTAGAGATTATGACTGAAAATGATAAAAATTGCTTGACAGAAATTAAAATAATTCTAATTTATTATAGTAGAGTCCATTTATCATTCTTTTTTTTTTTAATAAAACAAGAAAAATTAACTCCACAAAAAATGTAGGAAAAGCACTTATGCAAGAAAGTTAATACCAAAAAATACGGGCAAAAAAATGTGGCAATAGAAACCACTAAATTAAGTTATTTTACTGATATAAAATTTGAAAATTGATTAATTCTTTTTTTTTAAAATAAAAAATAAAAATGAGAAGCCCTTCAAGATTAAAAAAATAAATACCATTTATGACAAAAGTCTAATAAGATATTATTTGTGTATGTAGAGTTAAAAAAATTAAAATATCATAAATAATCTTGTCATACTTTACTAATTTTAGATTTACCTCTAAATTTGGAAACACTAATAGCATTGTTTGACTTGTTATAAATACTTTTTACTTATTCATTTTATCCTAGAGTGTGCTATTGAGTGACGCCTAGTCTTGTACTCATTAGTTTGTGAAGATATTGTTGAAGATTCATATTTTGCTAGTAAGTTTTATGATTACTCACATGCTTGTCAATATTGTTTTTTGCTCTTGTAGATCTTACAAATTAAAGGTCAAATGTGCACTTTCACATGATGTTCATAAGATTTCTTGTTAATTGACTTTCTTCAATGATCAACTTATACTTTCGCTTGCTCTCTCGTACCTCTACTGTATCTATCATTGAAAGATAATTAAACCATTGAATTCCTTTTAATCAATTTCCCCTTTTTTTTTCTTTTTGGGAATTCCAATCATATATTTTTTTTCTTGAAATTGGATATCATCTAAAAGTTGTGTCCAAATTCATCTGAAACCAACAATTTCCTAAAGTTAATCAAATTGCGCCTGTGTTTGATTATTTAAGATCCCAAATCTATTCTAAAATGTGTAGTATCGATTTATTATATACTTTATTTTCATCTATATTTTCTTTCTGCGAAAATGGAGATTTGCAATTAGATTTAGCAATCTAGATTAGAAAGATTAGATTTTATCAAAGGTGAAATCTAGTTGATCAAAATTTTAAAATTTAATACCTGCAATTAAAGAAAAATAAGGCAAAAAACAAGAGAGAAAGAGAGGAAGAACACAAATTGCATTAATATTTTTACGTGGTTTGACCAGAGTGATGCCTACGTCCACGATTGTCTTCTCTGATGATTTTGGAAGAGTCACAGTATATTTTTATTTCAATATCTGTTACAATGAATTTCCAGGCCTTATTTATAGGGAGGAACATTACAATTTGAGTAGCAATAAAATAGGAAAGAATCATGCATTAATCACATCCCAAAATTAGTTAACACCAAATCAAGAATCGGTTCCACTAAATTAGGGATTATCTCTATCAATATTTGAATTTGAATTTATTTCTAATTCTGGTAGAAGAATCATAGTTGATTTAGATTGTTGTCTTTCTGGAAGATTTCCTTAACGAGCTGTTCATTGTGCAAGCTAGAACCTGTCTTGAGTGATCTCGAGCTAGATCTTGCCTTGAGTAACAAGCTATGCACAAAGCGAATTGAGTAATATTAGCTAGCGACTTGTGAGTAACAGTGGCAATACAAGCTCATCCCTGCGAGCTGAGAAGTTCACTCGTGTTGGATATTGGTCAACCGAGTCTTTGTCTACTGGGTCGCTTCATTGGATTCAACTTGTTGGGCTTTTACCAGCTCATATACGCAGTCCGAGATATACTCATAACATCAGCCCCTCAGCTTTCAGTGTGTTCTGCGAACTGGGAGTCAAGCCCGCTGGTGAAAGTTGACACACGTCTTGTGCCGTTGTCCCGTGTTTCTTCAAATTCCATCCCATCGCTTTGAAACATGGTAACAATTCAGGTGATAGCTCTACTGGCATGTCTCATGCCACACGGATTCAACTCTGGATGTGACCCTCAGAGGCCAAAAGGGGTTGTTGATGGAAACCAAGGAAGTAAGCTTAATGATCCTTTGAGCCTCAATAGAGGGTCTATGACAAAAGCTAGAGCTAAGAGAATGAAGAAGGCGTTAAATGGGTTGATTCAAGAGATTTGGACAAAGAGTCTTGCGTAACAAGGGTTGGGCGACATGGAAAGGACACTAAGGCTTCAAAATATGATTCAAGCTCAAGATCAAGTCCAAGATCATAAATATTGAAGGCTTAGGTAACTATTTAAAGGCAAATCGGGCTGGTTTCATTTATTTGTATTAATTTGGGCTTAATTTGTCTTATGGGCTGGTTTAATTAAGTTAATTTATTTAATTAGTTTGTTAAGTATCAAACTTTGATAACATTGGACTTTTATTTGTTTGATTTCGTGATGGGTCATTAGTTAATGTTTTAGGCTGTCAAATTTAATTATTTTAAGCCCAAACTTAGCAATTTCAAGCCCAAGTGGGGTGTATTAAGGGGTTAGGGCGTCCATGTAATGTTTGGAAGATAGGGTTTCATTTATTTGACATATAAACGCCAATGTAAGCTGCACAAACGGGAATTAGACAATTTTTGAATGAAATTTTAGTTTTCTCTCTTTGTTCTTGAAGAATTTTGAGAATTTATCAAGTTTAAATCTTGAGTTATCAACTTGACTTATCTCCCTCATTCTTTTCTTGTTCTTGGGAGTGACGTCTTTGTTATCTTGGTTCATCGTTCGCTAATCATTGGGTCAAGGTACTTTCTTTTTATTTTCTTTTATCTATTCCTGAATTAAACTTTCTTTGGGTTGTTGATTCAATTGTTTGTGGGTGTTGTATCATATATATACGGGGTTCTTATCATTTGGTATCAGAGCTTTAGGTTAATTAATTCGGGATTTATTTCACAAAAAAAAAAAAAAAAATCAGATCTATTCATCTTCTTTCTTGTTCATTTTGGTTACTGTTCACGTCATCTTAATTTGTAAGTTCCTATTCATGTCATCTTGATTTGCAAGTTACTGTTCATGTCATCTTGATTTGCAAGTTATTAGTATTTTTATCATGTGTGATTTCTAATATTAAAAAAATACAAAATAAAAAATAAAAAAGCAAAACAAAAAAAAAAGAGAAAAAAACAGGAAAAAAGAAGAAAAATAAAGAAAAATAAAGAAAGAAAGAAAAATCTTAATTTGAGGAAATTGAAACTTTATTTTCTTTCTAGTTGGGCATCTTGCATATAAGAAAAGCATTTAAAAGAATCAATTTTATTTCTTTCCTTTTGTGATCTAGCATAAATTAGAGAAATAAATTTTATATCCTTCCTTTTATGTTCTTGTCTGAATTAAGGAAGTCAATCTTATTTTTTTTTCTTTTATATTCTTACCTAAACAAAAGGAATCAATTTAATTTCCTTCCCATTTTGTTCTTGCCTAAATAAAGATATAAATTTATTTCCTTTCCATTATGGTCAACTTAAAACAAAGAGACAAACTTTATATCCTTCTTGATTTATTTATATTAAAATCACCCTGTTTCCATTTGTTCTTATTTTGACCACAATTAAATTCTTTTTGTGCCTTTATTATTCTTAAATGTCTTTCTTGTTTCATTATTTCTTTTCATAAATGTGTGTTATTCTCTTGTTGAAGATTAGTCAAAGTGATTATTTTAAGGGTAAACCTTGGTAGGTTGATTAGTTCCATAAAGAACTTAGAGATAAAACTTGAGCATGGATAAGGAGTGTTGAGTTACATCACGAGTGTTGAGTAAAAACAAGAGTGACAAGTGATAAACACGTGAGGATTAGAGTGAAACACGTGAGGGAGTGTTATGAGATTATTTCTTTCTAACATTCTTTGCAGGTTTCAATCATGTCTTCAAGTAATGAAAGAGATATTGAAGGAGGAGAAAAGATTGGTGAGGCAAATGTGCTCAAAGCAATGCAGCAATAGTTTGAGAGAATGAATGTGGTGTTTGGAGACATTAGAAATTGATTGGAGAGACAAGATGAGGCCATAGCTAATTTGCAAAGAGGGCAACAAAGGATAACTTCAGAATTACGTGGTGGTGACGATGAGTATGAGGATGACTTTGAGGTGTTCTATAGAGATGAATTAGAATTTGAAGATAATGGCTTCAATACCCATAAGGACTGCTTTAGAGGTGGTAGAGGTGGATATGGAGGTAAATGTATTGGTAATAAGGATAATAGGAACTATGAGATTGGGAATGAGAAAGGAAGATGGAATGATAGACAAGATAGGGATCTTAGTAGCATAAAGATGAAAATACCTTCTTTCTAAGGGAAGATGGATCTCGATGTGTACCTTGAGTGGGAGAAATGGGTGGAGTTAGTTTTTGAGTGTTATAACTTTGCCGAGGAGAAGAAAGTGAAGCTAGCCTCAGCCGAATTTATAGATTATGTTGTGGTTTGGTAGGATCAATTAGTGTTGAATAGAAGGAGAAATCGAGAGCATCCTATAAACACTTGGGATGATATGAAAGCTGTTATGAGGAGGTGATTTGTTCCTAGTTCGTACTATAGGGAGCTATACCAATGATTGACAGGTCTTACACAGGGTTTTAGGAGTGTAGAGGATTATTATAAGGAGATGGAGATAGCCATGGTTAGAGCCAATGTGTATGAAGATAGGGAGGCTACTATGACTTGATTCTTGCAAGGGTTGAACAGAGACATTGCCAACATTGTGGAGTTGCAACATTATGTTGAAGTGGAGGAAATGGTTCATATGGCCATGAAGGTGGAGAGGCAACTCAAGCGAAAGGGTACCATGTCATGGTATGGTAGTAATTCAGGTTCTACATCCTCGTGGAAGTCGACTTAGGGTAAAAATGATGAAAAGACACCTTTCAAGCCTAAGGCCGAGGGTACTAAACCTAAGGAGGGTGGTGGTAGTCACGATAAGGGCAAGTCTGAGGAAAGTCAGAAGAGAAATAGGGATATTAAATGCTTTAAATGCTTAGATAGGGGACATATCTCTTCTCATTGTTATAATAAGTGAGTTATGATCTTGAGGGAAGATGGAGACATAGAAACCAAAGGTGAGAGTGATGATGATAAGATGCCACCGTTGGAAGACGCTAGTGATGTCGAGGTTGTGTATCCTGTAGATGGGAGATTGTTAATGCATAGGCGCGCTTTGAGTACGGGTGAAGGAAGGTGATGAGATACAACGTGAGAACATTTTCCATACTAGATGCCATATCAAGGATAGGGTTTGTAGTATGATCATTGATGGAGGTAGTTGCACCAATATTGCTAGCACTGAGTTAGTAGAGAAATTGAGCTTACTTACTTCTAAGCATCTTAAACCATATAGATTACAATGGTTGAATGATTGTCGAGAAGTTAAGGTGACGAAACAAGTGCTAGTATCCTTTGCTATTGGTAGGTACAAAGATGAGGTGTTATGTGATGTTGTACCTATGCATGCATGTCACTTGCTTTTTGGACGTCTATGGCAATATGATAGGAAAGTGACACATGATGGGTTTAAGAATAGATATTCTTTTACTATGGGTGGACGAACGATCACTCTTATGCCTTTAACACCTCAACAGGTGTATGAAGGTCAAGTGAGAATAAAAACGAGTGAGCAAAAAAAAAAGAGTGAGAGAAAATGAGAAGTTGAGAGTTCAAACACTAGTGAGGTTGAGAAAAAGAGTGACCAAACACTAGAGTGTGAGCAAAATAAAAGTTGACAGGTTGAGTGCAAAGAAGAGAATGAGAGAAGAAAAAGTGAGAAAAAGATATGAGTGTTTATGCAGAAGGGAGCAATGTGAGGGTTGCTTTTCTAGACAAGCAGCAAATGTTTGTACTTTTATACAAAGATACTTATTTTTTTAACTCTGACATTGATGTTTCTTTGCCTAGTGTTATTACAACTCTTTTGCATGAATTCAAGGATGTATTCCCTGAGGAGATGTCAGATGGATTGTCACCGAAGAGGGGAATAGAGCATCAAATTGACTTCATACCCAGAGCTTCAATTCCAAACCATCCAGCTTATAGGAGCAATCCCGAGAAGACAAAGGAGCTTCAAAAGCAGGTTGAGGAATTGTTAAAGAAAGGGTATGTGAAAGAGAGCATAAGTCCATGTGCCGTACTTTACAAGACTCAAACCAGAATCTCTCTAGTCTCTTATTTGGAGAGTCTCACTAGACACTCCAACGGACTTCTCTTAACCCGACTTGTCAGATAATAGAGATTCGCGGAGCGAACCTCTTAATTTTGACTGATTCCTTAACTCGATTTAAAAGTATTCTTTTCTTTTTGTAAACAATTTGGGTGGGTGTAAATTTTTCGTATTTAATTGAAGAAAATTTTATAAAAATTTTGACAGCATAACAGTTATATTTTTAAGTTTTCCAAAATTTACCTGCATAAAAGGAAATACTTTGAACTATTTTCAATCACCATCCAACTTCTTTTTATTCACAACAATGCATATTCTCAATCCATTTCACAAACCAATGTTTCTATTACTTTCATATGCAATTTTCGTTTATCAAACATTTGGTGATGGATGTAAACCATATGCAAGTATTTAAAATACATCTATATACATATCATATCATTAGTTTACAAATATTCGAATATCCATATTCCAACCATGCAATTACTTAGTTATATTATTTACAATCACAACATATATTTATTTATTTGATATAGCCGTCGAATTTCCCACCTAAATTTTTTCGGTGACGGTTTCCTTGCTGCAAAATCACCTGCTAAGACACCTAGTAGAATATACACACTACACGAAAGCAAAGATATTAGTTCATTACATAAGGTAATATAAAGTGTAATTATATACCAATTCATAAACTTAATTAAGTGCCAAATCTTTGGTTTAGGAAACCTTTTTTTCTAAAAACACTAGGTATACCCCTAATGTACTCTAACCATCATGTGGCAATTTCCGATTGACACCAACCGTGAAACTGTTGAGATATGTCGACTACTACGAGCGGAATTTACTACATCGCTAACATAGTGTGAGACGATCTCAAATATGAGCAACTACAATGCGGAATTTTCTGCATCGTCATTGTAGTGCTATGTATGAACTATAACTTTGGGCGACTGCGAGCAAAATTTTCTACATCGCAACGCAGTACCTATAACAACTATGTGTGAAATTTTTTGCATCACAACGTAGCACTAAATACTTTGAAAAACTGAACAACTACGGACGAAATTTTATACATCGCCGCATAGCGCTAAACTTATAGAAGCAAGAATATATACATGGTTTTTTTTTTTTTTTTTCAAAACTCTTTTCTATTATGTATATTTAGCATAAAAATTGATTCCTTCCAAATCTTTAACTACAATTCTTTACTCGAATCTTTTCAAAATAACTTTGTTTCAAAAACTCTTTTCAAGATCCAATGTAGGGATCGTTTTTTAAGGTTTTAACTCATTATTTATAAAAATATGGAACTACATAACTCATAATTGAAAATATAGATAAAGAAATTGTAAGTGATAGGACACTTACCTCAAGTCAAGCGAGCTATATCCATCAACGAGCCTCCTATGCTCCAATAGCCTGCTCCTCACCTACATAACATAATCTCGCTCAAAACCTTGCTAAATCATGCTATTCCAAACTATTGAATAATGGTTTTCATAAAGTACTCTATCGAAAACCTTTTTTCCTATAACCTTCCCATCTAGGTTCTGACTCGACCTAAGCTCTAAGATTTCGATTTCTATTTACAAACTCTATTTATTTTCACCTAGGGACATCCCGGTATGCTCGAATTGGTCGCAGGAAGTTTGAAACAAAATATCACCGTTTTTTACCCCTTCATTACCGAATAGTATACATAGCCCAATCCATAGGCTTTTCACTTCCGTTTCTTCGTCGAAACGTCCCACATCATTTATTTATCATTTTAGTACTCCACTAATCACATTTGACCTTCAAGACCCACCAATTCCTTCATACTTTTCAACCAACCTTCATAACTACATAATTACATTATTTAGGCTATAACTTACTCAATTTTTATCCAAACCTTTCCCTTCAAATTTCTATAGTTTGCTATGATATTTATGCATATTTTGAGGTCTAAAACAACCCCAATTAAGCTCAATTAGTGCAGGTCTCTATAACCCCTTCAAATACCTATTCTTTCACTCTACTATCACTTTATTCTTTACTAGTTTGTATGCTATTCATGCATCCATGTACATCCATTTTAATTACTTTAATTCCTACTCCCTCATGCATGTTTTTAGGACTCTAAATACATCATAAACACCAAAAAAACGCATGTATAAGTTGATGCCCTTCGTCAAGTCAAAATGCACAAACAATCCAATCTAGTTTCTTTCTTCAATTCTAACTCTCCTATATGCTTTTATAACATTTATCATGCATGATTTAGTACTCAAAGAGATTAAAACACAATAAAATTCATAAACTCTCCCTTTGGCCGTGAGACACACACATGTAACCACATGTTGTTCTTTTCAAATTTTCAAGTTATACTTCTTTCAAACATTTTATCAAACAAGTTATAGGCAACCTATTTAACTCTTCACTAGTTTAAATCACAAGTTGGGATTCCCACTACATAAACCCTATTTTGCCATTCAAGCTTTTTAACTTATACCCTAAGCTTGTCACTAGATTAAAAATCTAGACTTGCTTTTAATGTCAAACTCTCATCCTAACCGTAACAAAACCAAATCCAATCATCCAACACACTAGCAAACCCAAACATCATCAAAGTGAAGAATAAGATGATAAACTTACCTAAATCTTGATTAAGTTTTGCTCTTCTAACTCAAATTGTCTTGGACACTTGATTTAGAAGCTTGAAATTGGGTTGGAATGGCTTGATTCTTCTTCCTCTCTTTTCCCTCTCTTTGTCGTGCACCCCTCTCAACTCTCTCTCAATTTCCTTTTGAAATTTCCCTAAGTGTTGGAAGGCAACACTTCTATATATAGGCATGCATTTATATAAGTGCCCTTGAAGTTTGTTAGCTATTTATATATTATGCCATCATTTGAAATTTGACTAAATTATCTTCCAATTATGCATTGATTTCATATCCTCCTCACTACTTTTATCAATTTGCATAATTCATGCAAATAATTTATTCTATTCACTTTTATATAATAGTTATTTAATTTATCATTGACCAATTTGCCATTCTTTGATATTGATCTCTTTATTTGTAGATAAAAGATTATTTTACCCTTTATTGGATTTTCTTATTATAAATATTGATCATTTCTATATTCTAACTTCTAATACTAGGGAATAAAATATCAAAAATAGGGGTTTACAGTATTGGTTCTACTTGTACCTAAGAAGGATGAGACTTAGCATATGTGCGTCGATTGCAGAGCTGTCAACAAAATTACAATTAAGTATCGACATCTCATACCTAGATTAGATGACATGTTGGATGAGTTGCATGGATCTTGTGTGTTTTCTAAAATTGATTTGAAAAATGCATACCATCAAATTAGAATGAAAGAAGGAGATAAGTGGAAAATTGCTTTTAAATCTAAACATGGTTTATACGAGTGGTTGGTAATGCCTTTTGGTTTAACTAATGCATCTAGTACTTTTATGAGGCTAATGAATCATGTTTTCCGCTCTTTCATTGGAAAATTTCTTGTGGTTTACTTTGATGACATATTAGTGTATAGCAAGAGCATAGATGAATATGTTAGGCATTTGCATTGTGTGCTTGATGTGTTAAGAGAAGAAAAGTTGTATGCTAATTTGAAAAAGTGTTCCTTTTGCACTAAAAAGATTGTGTTTTTAGGTTATGTTCTTTCATCAAAAGGGATAGAAGTAGATGAAGAAAAGGTTAAGGCTATAAGGGAGTGGCTTATTGTAAACCCCTATTCTTGATACTCCATTTCCTAGTGTTCTAGTATTAGAAGTTAGAATATGGAATGTGAAAGTTAAGTTACAAATAATACTAATAACCTTATAAGCGACATTAAAGTCTTGGACACTCATAGTACGATAAAGTCAATAAAGGGTAAAATAGTCCGTCCACAAATAAGAAATAAATTATAAAGGACAATATGAACAAGTCTAAAAATGAGAATTATAGGATTTATTATTTATTACTTAGAATTAGAAATAGTAGTCATTTATTTAATTAAACTAAAGAAAGATACTAGTGATAGTCAAATAGTCAACAAGGGGGACAAGCTTGGTATTTAGAAATTGTTAATTCTATATATATACAATACTTAGAAGAAGTTGTGAGACAAGAGAAGCAATTGACCGTGAGATTAGAGAGTGGGAGAGTGACTAGTTGTGAGAAGATAGAAGAGTGAAGAGCTTGGACGGCAAGAAGAGACCAAGTGAGAAAAGTGGAAGATCAAGTAATTTTTAAGCCTCCAATCACCCATCTAAAGTGTCTCCAAGTTAGAACCACACCACCCAAACAAGATAAAGGCAACTCTCTTAGGTTTCTTTGAGTTGAAAGTGGTTTTAAATGAGTAAAAGCATGAACTTGGAGTAGTATGGGTAGGTTGATAGTCTTGTTGTTGTAGTATGTTGTATTGGGTGATTTACACTTAAAAATTATATAGAATCCTAAGTGGGTGTAATGTAAGCTTAGATGATATATTGTTGTGTGAATGGTAGGTTAGGGTTTATGGTTATCAAACTTTAAAGTGAGATTTAAAGTCATAAAGTGTTAAACAAAGTGTAGACTAGATGTTTGATGAAAAGATTGTGAGAGAGTGCCTTGTGAAAATTGAAAAGCTCTACTCCTTAATGGGTGTGTGAGTGTGTCAAGACCATTAAGGATAGTGAGAAACCTTTGAGTTTTGATTTATTTGAACTCAAATTTAGGCATAAATAAAATTAGGAAAGCATATAGAAGTGATAAGATTGTTAAATGAATAGTTTTGAGCAATTTGGAAATCCCGAGCTCAAACAATGGGACAGAGATGACCTGCACAAGTTTGATTTATTTGGGATTTTTCTAGACCTCAAATCATACCTAGGAGTCATAGAAAACCATAGGTTTTGGAAGGGAACGATTCCGATAAAAATTGCACAAGTTATGCTTAAAATAGTGCCGTTAGAGAGTCGTTAAGTGAGATAACTATGTAAATACAATTTTTATTACATGGAATGAATATATTTGATCATATTTAGGTAAAAAAACCTTAGATACGAAAGAAAATCATCGTCACTTGTCCAATACGAAAACGTCCATCAAAAAGTGCCCGAAAAATGGCGTTTTTCTTAGTTTTGACATAGCAAATGATAGAATTTTTCGATAAAATTTTAGGGGTGACCAGAATGTGAGATAAGAGGACTGTAGAAAAAAGAATGAAAGAAAATGGAGCTCCGAACAGAGCCATGCATCACATTCTGTTTTGGGGTGTCAAAAGAAGCTTAAATTTTCGATTTTCCATTGCGAGCCCTCAAAAATTATATGGATTATATGGGGATGATCCTAGGGGTCTAAAAGTGAAACTTTTACAAAGAAATTGGAATTTTAAAGATCAAATTAAAGATAAATCCGTACAACTAGTTTAAGTGTAAAAGCAATGTGACTATGTACATTGTCAACTAGTCAAGTGTTAAACTTGCTTCTTATGAATATGAATGTTATGTAGGTGACGAGCAGGCAAGCGAGGTACGATGGCCCATTGAGCCGCTGGAGCATATTTGGATCGAGGTAAGTGTATTTCGCTTACGTTATTTTAATTTCAATTTACATTGTAACTTGTTAGTATTCAATAAATGCTTAAAATTGTTTTCCAAATATAAGTTGGATTTTAAGTAAACATTATTGTCTCGAATCAAGAAATGAGGTTCGAAGGCAAAAGTTATTTTAAAAAGTTTGATGCAAAGTTTGAGTTAAGAGTCATGTGTATACCGTAGTATCGGAGCATTTGGCACTACGTGACGAAGTAGAAAATTTCGCTCGTAGTTGTCTAGATTTATAATCACTTGCAATAGGTTACAATGTAGAAAATTCCGTACCTAGTTGCAAATGATAGTGAGTAGTTGCACTACAATATGCGATATAGAAAATTCCACATGTGGTCGCACAAAGTATAGTTCATTAACACTACAATTGCGATGTAGAAAATTCCGCATTGTAGTTGCCCAGAGTTGAGATTATTTCACCCTACGTCGCGATGTAGTAAATTATGCACATAGTGGTCGAGATACTATAGTAGCTGCACGTTGGCGTCAGTAGAAAAATCGTCACGTGATGGTTAGAGTACATTAGGTTATACACATGGTCTTTTTATGAGAAATGTTTTAAAAATTAAAAAATTTCAACATCTATATAAGTAAAGTATCAAGTGAAATAATATTTATGTGTTGTTATTATGTGACGAATTAACCTTTCATTTTTATTGTGTAGCTTGCTTACCCCGTCAGGTGTTATTATAGGTGACTCCGTGGCCGAGAGATTGACATTTTACTTATAGGTGGGAGACGATCATATTTATCCTATGAATGTCAAATATATTTTTGATGTTGTTGTATATAATTTAACAAAGTTATCGTATGTTTGACATATAAATAGTTAGTGAATTGTAAATTTATATTTTGATTTGTATATATAGTTGGAACATTTCTACTTGAGACACATTTATCACATTATGCACACAATATACATATATGATATGGTATATATGATTTGCATGTGAAAAAAATATGAATGATGGAAATGAAATGATTAAACATATGTTTGCGATTAAAGAAGTTGGGTGGTGATGAAATCATAGTCGAAGTGTATTTTCTTTACAGGTAAAATTTTGGATTTGTCAAAATACAGTCGTTATATTGCCAAAATTTTTCTAAAATTGTTTTAAACGGAATTGCAAAACAAATTTATCCACCCAAGTTATTTACTAAAGTAAATGATAAAATCGAATTAAGTTAAGAAAATCGGGAAAGATTAAGTGGTTCGCTCCGTGGGCCTCTCCTTTCCGACAAGTCGAATTGGGAGGAGTCCGTTGGAGTGCCCGATGGGACGCTCTAGATCAGAGATCAGAGAGAGTCTGGGTTGGGTCCTGTCACTTATACCTAGGAATGATAGTGAGATGCGTAGTTTTCATAGGCTAGCTAGTTTTTATAGAAGATTTGTTAAAGATTTTAGCACCATCACTGCACCACTAACTGAGGTTGTGAAAAAGAGTGTGGGTTTCAAATGAGGTAGTGAGCAACAACATGCATTTGATTTGATTAAGGATACATTGTGTTCTGCATCATTGCTTGCATTGCCTAATTTCTCTAAGACATTTGAAATAGAGTGTGATGTATCGGGGATAGGTATAGAGGCTGTTCTTATGTAAGATAGGTATCTTATAGCTTATTTTAGTAAGAAACTAAGTGGAGCATCATTAAATTATCCTACTTATAATAAGGAGTTGTATGCTAAATGGATAGAGTTCATAGAAATATTTCCTTATATGATCAAGTATAAACAAGGAAAGGAAAACGTTGTAGCTGATGCCTTATCTCGTAGGTATACTTTGATTTCTATTTTAAATGCAAGATTATTGGGTTTTAAGCATATCAAGGAATTGTATGTGAATGATCCTAATTTTTCTTCCGTGTATGTCGCATGTGAGAACACTGCTTTTGGAAAATTCTATAGGCATGAGAGATTTTTGTTTAGGGAGAATAGACTTTGTATTCCTCAAGGATCTATCATAGAGTTGTTAGTCAAGGAAAACACATAGAGGTGGACTAATGGGACATTTTGGTGTTAGGAAAACTTTAGATGTGCTAGATAAGCATTTCTTTTGGCCGCACATGAAGAGAGATGTTGATAGAGTTTGTGACAATTGCATAACATGTAGATGGTCGAAGTCTAGGGCTTTACTGCATGGTTTGTATACACCTTTGCCTATACCTAGTGAACCTTGGATTGATATTTCTATAGATTTTGTATTAGGTTTACCTAGGTCCAAAAAGGGACGAGATTCAGTATTTGTTGTGGTTGATAGGTTTTCGAAGATGGCTTACTTCATACCATGTCACAAGACCGATGATGTCACATACGTTGCTGATTTATTCTTTAAGGAGATTGTTCGACTTCATAGAGTGCCGAAGAGTATTGTTTCAAACCGAGATGCAAAGTTCTTCAGCCATTTTTGGAGGACTTTGTGGGGAAAGTTATGAACAAAGCTGTTATTTTCTACTACTTGTCATTTGCAAACCAATGGACAAACAGAGATGGTTAATAGGACTTTAGGTACTTTGCTGCATTCCATCATCCAAAAGAACTTGAAGAATTGGGAAGATTGCTTGCCACATGTAGAGTTTACTTATTATAGGAGCATGCATTCGACTATTGGGTGTTCGCCATTCAAAGTTGTGTACAGGTTCAATCCACTTACTCTAATGGATTTGATACCGTTACCTATAGAGGAAAGAGCGAATTTGGATAGGACGAAGAAAGCTAAATTTGTTAGGCAATTACATGCAAAAGTTAGGCAACATATTGAGAGGAGGACCGAGCAATATGCTACTCAAGCTAATAAAGGATGAATGAAAGTTGTGTTCGAACCAGGAGATTAGGTTTGGGTGCATATGCACAAGGAAAGGTTTCCTGAGCAACAGAAATCCAAGTTGCAGCCGTGTAGAGATAGTCCATTCCAAGTGTTTGAACGCATAAATGATAACGCATATAAGTTAGACTTGCTAGATGAGTATAATGTTAATATTATCTTTAATGTTTCTGATCTTTCTCCTTTTGATTTCGATGCAAGTGCAAATTCGAGGACAAATCCTTTTAAGGAGATGGGGAATGATGGAAACCAAGGAAGTAAGCTTAATGATCCTTTGAGCATCAACGAAGGGCCTATGACAAGGGCTAGAGCTAAGAGAATGAAGGAGGCATTAAATTAGCTTATTCAAAAGATTTGGGCAAAGAGTCTTGTGCAACAAGGGTTGGACGACATGGAAAGGACACCAATGCTTGAAAATATGATTCAAGCTCAAGATCAAGTCCAAGATCATAAATATTGAAGGCTTAGATGACTATTTGAAAGCAAATTGGGCTGGTTTCATTTGTTTGTATTAATTTGGACTTAATTTGTCTTGTGGGTTGGTTTAATTAAGTTTGTTTGTTTAATTAGTTTGTTAAGTATCAAACTTTGATAACATTGGGCCTTTATTTGTTTAATTTCGTTATAGGTCATTAGTTAATGTTTTAGGCTGTCAGATTTAATTATTTTAAGCCCAAACTTAGCTATTTCAAGCCCAAGTGGGGTGTATTAAGGGGCTAGGGCGTCCATGTAATGTTTAGAAGTTAGGGTTTCATTTATTTGGCATATAAAAGCCAATGTAAGCTGCACAAATGAGAATTAGACAATTTTTGAATGAAATTTCATTTTTCTCTCTTTGTTTTTGAAGAACTTTGAGGATTTATCAAGTTTAAATCTTTTATCAACTTGACTTATCTCCCTCATTCTTCTCTTGTTCTTGGGAGTGACGTCTTTGTTATCTTGGTTCATGGTTCACTAATCATTGGGTCAAGGTACTTTCTTTTTATTTTCTTTTATATTAAACTTTCTTGGGGTTGTTGATTCAATTGTTGTGGGTGTCGTATCATATATATACGAGGTTCTCATCAGTTGCCCAGCGTGGTCTTCACCCCCGGCCTGACATGATCTTCACCACCGACCTCATATAAATCGTTCCATTGGCGAGGTTCCGATCCCCAACTGAGTGTTTACCATCTTTGGACTTCAACAAATTTGTTTAATGAGATTTTACAAATTCAGTCGAACAACATAAGTGTAAGACAAATATCAAATGATGCCAATCCTTTATATATTTATTGGTTTCTTCCTTGAATTTATTCTCCTTAACAATTTTTTGTTTATTTTCATCATTTGGGTGTGTGATTTGAGTCATTACTATACATTTATTATTATTTTTTATTGAGAATCATTTTTATATTGAACATTACCTTTTCTTTCTACCGTTTCATTATTATTGATCAAATTTTCATTTGGCTTCTTATAACAAATTTATAAAAACCCTTTTTAAGTTTTTGTTGTTGTTGAATTGGTTTTTGTACTCTTCTTTCCATTTTAATTTTTTTTAATATTTGTATTTAAATTGCTTACATGATTATTACTTTGAAATCAATTAAAAATAACTAGTTAATTTTAGAAATGAACAAAAGCAACAATATTATTATTTTAAAATTACAGAACAATAGAGCATAGAATTGATTTTTCTAATCACATATATGTAATGTAGAAATAAATAATTAAGGTTCACAAATGTGATGTTGAAACTTATACTTCATATATGATTTAAGAGGGTAACACGAAACTTAGTTAGGGTGCAAACACAATAGTATTATTGAGTAGAAATGTAGCGAAGAAAGAAATAAATAGGGTTGTTGATAATAATGTTTTATAATATAAAAGTGTACTTTAAAACTAAAAAAATATCTTCAATATATATATATATATGTATATATATATTAGTGCGAAAGCAATCATTTATAAATGAAGACTAAATTTTTAAGATAAAGTTTCTAATATAATTAAAGAATAAATATATATTTTAAAAAAAATTGTTTGTATTTACAATTTCAAGAGGCCTAATAGTTTGACACCTTACTTGACGGGCCCCGATTCTTATACTCAAAGCGACCTGCCCGGCAACTCTACAGTGGCCTTCCAATTGAGAACTATTTTGGTTGAAATGTTCCTGTAAAGCTAAGCCTTTATGAAACTTGTCGGATTTCCTCAATTAATGAAAATGGGTGTGAACTTTTTCATTTTAAAATATACATTTGTAAAACAGAATTTATAAAATTTTGGCAGCATAACAACTATTTTTTTTTTTAAATTCTACCATGTAAAAGTTTACTGAAAACTTGTACACTTCAATATCCATACAAATCTCCACTACCGGACCTTAGGCCCTTATTTTAAAATCACAAACAACCACAATCATGATTAACTTAAAAGATAACTTAAAATTTTAAACAATTCATGCATAAACAAGTTTTCCAAAAGATATATACAAATATATACAAAACTCGTTTCAAAATTGTAAATATCATATATGTATTTAAAAAGTTTCACAACAACATTGCACTCGACAATGACTAGCTACTTTGAGGTTGAAGTCCCTACTACTGTAGTGTCTACACCTATACTTGTCCTTGAGAGGTTTTTATTTATAAACATAAAACTAGGTGTGAGCTAATAAGCTCAGTGAGTATCATATATATATTTCCATTCAATCTACTTTAAAAATATCTTCCTTAAAAACTTTAAACACAATTTTTTAAATATAATTATGGTGTAGAAATTAAATAAATTTCCTGAGAACCATATATAATTTAAGCATGAATAAACATTTATAAAAATATAACCATGCATAGTAAATCTAAAATTTAGAAATGTATTGAAAAGCAAAATTTATGGTTTAAGTAAACAATTTTGAAATGCTTTTCAATTATCAAACTATGCATAAAATAACATTTTGCATGATTTCTCTTTTTTGCCATAAATCATAAATAGTGGTGGTATTTAAGTTTTCGAAGAGCCTTTGAATAAAATAAATCAACCACTGATAATTTATTCCACATGGTATACTAGTATATAGTGGAGCGGAATTTTTCCTCGTTCGGTGTGGAATTTATCCTCACACGGACTATCTAATAGGTATCTACTAGCGGATTTATCCTCGCTAGGAACGACATTTATCCTCACTCAAGACATCTATCTAGTAATTGTGTAGCGGAATTTATCCTCGCTACGGAGCGGTATTTATCCTCGCTCAGGTGGAAGCTAGCTAATAATATACAATATACGTGCATTGAGCGACACACGAGACTAAACCAACAGACACATTCCCTCCTGCTATTAGTGATAGACACTTCCAAAAACACTATTAATGCACACTTAAGGTACTCGACCTCAACTAGTAATATCAGGATACCTTTAAGACATACCATAGGCTCACAAATTATTTCCATTCATTTTTTTTTCATCATATCATTCACATTTCATGCAAAATTTTCAATAATTCATGCAAAAAGGTTCTCATATGATAATTCATCAATCATAAAAATTAACTTTCATTAATAAACAACAAGATTTTAATTTCATCATATAAAATCAACATGAATAGAAATATAAATATTTCGAAACATTTTTATTAGGACACTCACCTTATTTCCTAGTTCGTTAATAAGCTCAAATTCAATGGAAAAGTTTTCTCGCCTCCGCGTAACCTACATATTTTTATAATATATTTTTAGGTTACGTCGCAACTAACATTATTTATTTAATTAATTCCATAATCACACATCACTCCACACAATCACATGACTATATTAATAATTCAAAATATCATTTTTAAATCATATCCATTCCATTTATTCACATTTATTTTACGTTCGAAATTCTAAATTTCTAAACACGTAAAGGACATCGAATAAAGTCTAATTTCACTTTAATGCATTAAACAAAATTTTCGTATTACTTTCTCCTTATGTTGGCCGAACCTATCACATTCCCATATCACCAATTTTATTCAATTTTGCTCATTCTAATTACACTTAAACATATGAAAGATGGTTCAAATTCTAAAGAAATTCATAAAACATTACACTTTTTCAATTTCGAAAAGTTTTGCTGCAAAATACCTATTTAACATCCAATGAATTTCCTTCAATATTTTATGCCAATTCCATCATCCAAATATTTTTTAAAATCACACAAACCAACCAAAAACAATTTTTCATCATATAAAGCTTACCTTGGCTGAATTCACATCATGCATATCTACCAAGTTTTTTTTTTCATTTCAACATCAAAATCCAATTTTTCATTATATTTTCAAGCATGAAAATCATTCAAATAACTTAAATTCAAAATGAACCATATCAACCTCTCTTGGTCAAATTAAACATGCACTAACATATTAACATTTCGTCAAATTTTACACATCCAAATCACACCAAAAATTTTGGCAAAACACTCAAACTTAAAGCAAACCACCTCATTCATCTTTGGCCGAGCACAACATCACATGCATGTAAACTTTCTGACTTCATTTTACACTAAATTCACATGTAAATCAACCTCCACACTAATGAGGTTACAAATCATGAAACCCAAGCATAATCTCATAAAATTCATCAATTTCTTCAACAAAATTCACAGAAACTTAAAGTTTACCTCTTGGAATGGATGAGTCTTACTTCTAGCTTTGATTACCACTCTTGCATGTGTTGAAATTCATCCAAAACAACTTTAAAATCATTCCAACAAGTTGTTGTCCTCTTTGTTCTTCTTGGCAGCAAACAACTTGGTAGAATGCAGTGCAGTTCTCTCACCTGTGATCGAACTGCACTTTCTTCCTCTTATTATATTTTTGACAGATTGCTTCTTGGTTGGGTTTCACTTGAATGTGTTGGATCCTTCTTAAAACACTCTCAAATGGCTAATTGAAGCAAGCTGTTTTAACTCTCGGCTAAGCACACTTTTTTTTTTTTTCTAATAAAACCGAGCTCCATTTCTTTGTTTTTGCTTTTTGTGTTTTAACCGAGCTACACTCTTTTTTGTTTGCTTTTTGACTGGCCACTTCTTGTTTAACTTCACATTATATATATTCTTGATCCTTAACAAACACTTGTCACTTAATCTTCTCTCATCACCTTACATTTGTCACTCTTCCATTTAAAGTCACCTTACACTTGTCATTTCTTTTTCTTTAATTCAAGACACTTATCCCATTTTCATGCATTCATCCGTTTTTTTCGATTTTCATATTCGAAATCATTTCGGGTCCATTTGAAAATTTTATTATAACCCAATTTCACATTCGAAAATTTTATTAGTATTCGATTATTCATCTAGATTCAACCGTTTTAAATTATTTTACTATTTCACAAATAAAAACCATCCTCGGACCCTTCTGGAAATTCTACAAAAATTTTATTTCGTATCTGGACACTTTAATTTATTTTTATTACTCCATAAATATGTCACATTTAATACAATACATATACATACAATCATTCAAGAGGGTATGTTACATTACTCATTTAATATAAGCTTCATATTATGTGGAATGTTAATTTTTAGAGGCCTTTGGCTACTATTTAGCTAATTCACGTAGTATTTAACTTGCCTCTAAATTTGAATAGCAATTTGGAAAGCTTACTTGCCAATGTGTTATTGTTGATTAGGAAAGTATTACCTGGTTATATATATATTTTTTATTTTATAGGTATCTTTAGGGTTACAACTATTAGTTGTTGTGAGCTTCCAACATTGGTAGGTGATGATTTTTAACATTTCATTTGATTAGTTCTTACTATTTTCATAAACGTATGAATCACAAATGTACAACGTTTCAACCTTCAACTGCATGCTAATACACTCAAAGTAGTTTTATTGAGTTATGTATTCAGTTCAATATTATAAATTTGTATAAAATTGGTTTATAGTTGTTTTTCTAAATTTAGTTCTTTCTTTTTATCGCAGTTTAACCATTGAATTTGGAAACTTATATGGGAGAATGCAGATATTAGATTTATGACAACATATGTTCTCTATATGTTTAGAAAACACATAAAACAAGCTTTTCACTCCTTAGCCTCTCTATCTCTTCTTTTATCTCATGTCACCACTTTGGTTTTTATATTTTAACATGGATATAACATTTTAGCTGCTCTCATGTGTTCCATCATATGAAACTAAAGGGTACTTTGGCCATCAAAGATAAATCCCTTTATATTCAATAGATTCAAGACTTACAACAATTAGATGAACAACTTACCAGAATTTTCACCCATTTTCATCAACATAGGTATGTGCTTTTCCATTAATTGTCTCTTTTTTTTTTTTTCCTTCTTTTCATGGTGTGGAAAAGAAATTAAAACATTGTACTAGTTAGGATTTTCTTCGATCTAAATACAAGAACAAATAGCATGTACATGCCTGTATATCTTCTCTTTAATTATTAATTATTAGTTATTAAATTATTAATATACTTTTTTCATATAAACCGAATCAGTGCTCCTTGTTGCACTCTGTGCTATAAAGGTTAACTCATCATGGTCAACTCAAGAATACTCAAATTTCAACTTTTATCCGATTGTGCATTTGAGGGTTGTTAGACTATGCATGGATTAGTACCCTATTGATTTTACACTTATAAATCCTTGGTGAAATTGAAATTGTGTAAGAATTATGATCCCATTTCCAAAATCGTTTTGCTTCCCAAATATGAAGAGCATGTGCAAACGTTGTCTGTGAATATAGCGATGAACTTTCATTTCCAACTCTTGAACTATCCAAATCTTGAAAATCTATATATAAATAGTAGCGAATTTGACCTTGATTGTCTTCCAAGTTCAGATGCATTTGATTCATCAAATGAATGTCATTCGGAGAATTTATCCAATTTGGATTATGCATTTATTAGTTGGATATGTAATCGATATAATTAAGAGGAGACTAGTTGTAAGGCCCCAATCCTAATGGACCTAAGAGATTAATTGAAATCCAATTTATTGTTATTAATTTGATTCAGTTTCAGTTTAAAAGTAAAGAAATTGTGAATAAATATTCTATTGGAGAATATTTTTAGAAGGAGTTAAGAAAGTTGGATTAAAAGGAAAAAGCTCATAGGGGCAAAATGAAATTTACATATGTTGGCAAACTAAAACGTCATATGAAGAGTTTTTTTAAATAATAAATATAATAATAATAATATAAGCTAGTGATGGGTCATGCCTATTAAAAATATATATATATAAGTTAGTTGTGAAAAAGAAAAAGAAAAAGAAAGAATATATAGAAAAGTTATGGTTATTGCCGAGTGAGAAAAATAAAAAATAAAAAAAAATAAAAGAAGAGGTGGTGGTATGGCATGAGGAGATAAGGATGTGGTATGTATATATACATATACATATATATATATATATATATATATATTCCTTGTAAACAAAACAAACATAGAAGTTGTTGAAAAACAAGAAGAAAGAAAAAAAAAATAGATGTAGCCCAGAAGCAGAAAGGGAAGAACAAAAGAAAAAAAAAATATTTGGGTATTTGATTTATTTAGATAAGTAAGTTTATTTTAATAGGATTTAGATTATAGAAAATTAGTTTATTTTTCTATAAATGATAAATTAAGTTTTATATGATTTTAGGGTGGATCTAGAATGATAAGAAAATGAGATGAGAATTTGTTTTAGATCCAAAAATAAGTAAAAGAATTATGTAAGTGGATAATTTTATTTTTAATTAAATTAATTGAGTTATGTTTATTTATATTTCAGATTTTATTATTTATTTCAAGTAAATAATTAGTTAAGTTAATTGATTTTATCGCTTATAAATTATGTTTTACAATTGAAATAAAAGTCTATTATGAATTCGTATATATGTATGCTTATGAGAAATTTCAGTAAGAATTTTATGTTTTCAATTTGAGTTATTATTAGAAAATTTTCAGAATGTTTTAAATAATATGGTTTTGGTGTTTTGAGAAAAGAATATTTTTTTATGTTTTGTGAAAAGTATTATTTAATATTACGTATGAAAAAAGATTTGAGAAAAGAGAAAAAAAAAAAAGAAGAAGAAAAAAAATGTTTTTAAAACATTAAGGTTGTACCCTCTCCTCTAATAGTCAAGCAGGCTTTACATGTGTAAGTCTGAGAGAGTCGCCCAGTACGTGTATGACAGATGTCTAGAGTCATTGAATCGTCCAGTACATGTATGATAGATGTCTAGAGTCATTGAGTCGTCTAACACATGTATGAAAAATGTTATCTCTCACTCTATATGTGTGCTAAATATTTCCATCACGTATGATAAATTTCCCTGGGTACTAGTTGGTATAGATTTCTAGAGTACAGATATGATATACTGAGTTTGATTAGTATATAAAGAGATTTACAGAATACCAGATTTACAAAAAATTACACGGATTATAGATTTTCATATTTTATATTATTAAAGTTATAAAGATAATTTATATAGAAATTTACAGTTTTACAATGATATGTGATTTACATTCAGTTTTATTTCCAGATATAATTGTCTATAAATCATTAAAATTTTTTTTTTTTACCAGTGATAATTTTTATGTTTTATTTATAAATATTTTAGAAAATTTATATTCACTAATTAGGCGTTAGCACTCACATTTTATAAATCCATTTTTCCAGGTATCCGCTATAGATTTGTGCAGATTATTACATATCGTGAGAATGGTCACATGATGATAAATAGTTACATCAATGTATATTAATTTTAATTAACCAGATTTCATAAATATGTTTTCAGAATATTTTTACAGATGAAATATTTTTTTTAGATAATCTATGAATATTTTATATATTCAGTAAATAGGTCTAGAGCGAGAAATTTAAATATTTTTAAATCTATTCAATTTATATTTCGATTAAAGTGATTATTAGAATTACGATAATTATTTTAAAGGATTTTCAATAAATCCAGTAGAAGATCCCATTTTTCACGAGATCCTTTTGAACTCGAGATAGGAGTCGGGATGGGTCTTGTCACTAGTTGTTGGCTCAAAAAATTAATTAGAAAGCTATCTAATGTCAACATTCTACTCCTTGATTGTGAATATACAATGGTAATTTCTTTTCTTCAATCTGTCACTGTTTTCATTTTGCACAGTTTTTGCAATCTAAAAATATTTATTGCAAAAGTTACCAATGTTTTTCGAGCTCAAGCATTTGGATGTTAAGCTTGATAATGAGGATGGGTGGCTGTGGTTTGTCTATTATAGTCCTCCCTTTTTATTCAATCCTTAAGATCTACATATAATGGATTAGATCTCTGGCACTGGGAGCGAAAATTAAACTAGAACAGTACCTTATTCTTTATCTGCCTCCACACCCTAGAAAGGTTGTAATGCATGGCTTTCATGGAACCAAGAACCAAATTGAGCTTGTAAGCCTCTCCATAAAAAATGAATTATTGGTGTGGAGATCATAGTTAAACTGAATGCAAATAAGAACCTGGTTTTGTTGCACCAAATGTCATTATAATTTCCAATAGTACTATTGAAACTTACCATACGCTATGGAACATATGGAAAGAAAGTGTTTGATTAAGCTTTTAATGTAAAATAAGTTCTTTGATATATTTGGGTTCGTTGATCTACCGTGAGATAATGCAGACTAATGTATGGATTGTGTTTGCCATATTATATGTAGAAATTATTTGTATATCCATATTGTACATTCATCATAAACTTATGTTGTGAGGTCTTATTGCTTATTTGTCCAAGACATTGTTTCTATCTTAAATTATACAAATATTGTAATTGAAGTACTTCTTGTCATTAATTGAATTTTTTCATTTTATCTTGAGAAATTTTAAATTAAATGAGAAAGAAAGAAAATCCCAACTAATTAGACTTTAGGTCTGAAATTTGGAATAAACAGTAACAAGTTATTTCTACAAATAGGTGGTTGAGGTGAACTGATAACAAGGGTTGGGATAGGGAATCTTGCTTGTTTCCAAATTAAATATTCCTAGTTTGACCCACACCTTCAAGATTGCCGCAGGTTTTAAGGTAAATATTTTTCTCAAGGTCATGGTGGAGGACACCTAATGCTACCCCGAGGCTCGAATTCACTAGGCCATTGATTTTATACCATTCAATTATATAGAAAGTATCAAACTATTTTCGTATAATGAATGAAATATCTTTTATGCCTTTAGATTTTTCTTTTCGATAAACTTAGAGAGATATTATGACTAAAAATAATGAAGAATGCTTGGCAGAAATAAAATATTTCTAATTTATTATAGCAAAGTCCATTTATGATTTAATTTTATTTTTTTGAATAGAAAAGAAAAAATAACTCCCTAAACAAATGTAAGAAAGCAGCACTTATGCGAAGAAGTTAATACCGAAAAACAAGAGCAAAAAAAGTGACAGCAAGAACCACTAAATTAAGTTATTTTAAAGACATACAAATTTAAAATGATTAGAATTTTTTTTTTTTAAGTTGAAAATCCCTTCAAGATTGAAAAAATAAATAGCATTTATGACAAGAATCTGATAAGCATATTATCTATATATGTAAAGTTAAAAAAATTAAAATATCTTAAATAATCTTGATAGCATTGTTTGATTGTTATAAATATACATACTTCTGCATCATTCATTTTATTATACAGTTTTCTATGGAGTGACAGCTACGTTTCTACTCATTAGTTTGTCAAGATTTTGTTGAAGATTCATATTTCATTGGTAAGTTTTAAGATGATTCGCACCTTTTCAATTTTTTTTCTTTGCTCTTGTTGATCTTACAAATTAAAGGTCAAATGTGCACTTTCACATAATGTTCATAAGATTTCTTGGATGATCAACTTCTACTTTCCTTCACTCTCTTGTGCCTCTATTATATCTGTCATTGAAAGATAATTAAACCATTAAATCTCATTGAATCAGTTATTATTATTATTATTTTTTGGAATTCCAATAGTTTTTTTTTTTTTTTTTTGAAACTGGACTGGATATCATCTAAAAGTTGCATTCAAATTCATTTGAAACCAACAATTTTCTAGAGTTGATGAAATTGTGTAGGTAGTTGATTATTTAAGAGACAAAGTCTATTCTATAATGTGTAGCAACTATTTATTATTTGCTTTATTTTTATCTATATTTTCTTTTTGCAAAAATGGAGATATGCATATGAGATTTGGTAGTCTAGATTTGAAAGTTTAGATTGTTTCATGAGATTTTGCATAGAAAGTTCTCCACCGATGTGTTATTGTTGATTAGGAAAATATTACTTTGATATATATGCATATATATATGGCACACTCTAACATTGATAGACGATGATTTTTAACATTTTATTTTATATGAAGCACAAACATAACAATGTTTCTACCTTTAATCACACGCTAATGCTCTTACAATAGTTTTATTGAGTTATGTATTCAGATCAGTATTGTAAAATTGTATAAGATTTGTTTATAATTGTTTTTCTAAATGTAGTTTTTTTTTTTTTTAATCGCAGTTGAACTAGCCGATTTGGAAATTTATATGAGAGAATGCAATTAGATTTATGACAGAATAAGTTCTTTATGTGTTTTGAAAACACATAAAATAAGCTTTTCTCTCCTTAATCTCTCTATCTCTCATTTGATTCCATGTCATCACTTTGGTTTTTATATTTTAAGGTGGATATAACATTTTCGTTGCTCTCATGTATTCCATCATATTTCATATTTATTATGAAACTAAAGGGTACTTTATCGATCAAATAAAAGACCTTTTATACTCAACAGATTCAAGACTTATCACAATCAGATAAACAACTGACTAGAACAAGAATGAACGCACCACACCTGCTTCCAACACTCAACAGAACAAGAACAAACAAATGTGGATATGTTTGGTTACTTCTCTTTGTCGATGTTTGTATTTTTATGTTTTGGATTATATTTATGGATGATTGTATTTTTAGGTTTTGAATTGTAATTATGGATTTAAGAGGTCATATGTATTCATATTTAATTTTTTTAATATATTAAAATTTAAATGTATTAAATATGGTTAAATGGGTCGTAAACAAATTATTAAATGTGTCAACTAAAGCTGTCAATAAATAGGTCAATAAATGACTCACAAATAAAGGGTTAATTGTGTCATTTTTGTGTTAACTCATATATAATCATGTCGTGTTCATATTAAAGGGGTCTAACCCGTTTGTTAATTATGTTATGTTTGTGTCATGTCAAAAATAACCATGTCGTATTCGTGTCAACCCTAATTCAACAATAGGTCAAAATTGATGGATAATGCAGTTGACTAGGACATAACTAAGGGCTCAAGTCTTTATGAAGTCGATGCAAATGCAGCACTTGCATTCCACAAAGCGACACTTGATGCATTGCAACCAAACACATCATGGTAGACCTTGCACTTCTCCTTGGTATGGAGTCAGAATTGATGCTCCTTGTTACACTTTGCATTATAGATAAACTCATCACGGTGGAAAGTCTGTTTGCCAAATATTGCTTCTTGAGGCCTTGTTAGTAGCAAACTCGTAGTACTTGAGTACTACTATAAGCCCTCATCCCGAAGTATGGTTTTCTTAGTATTAATAGAGGAATTATAAGGTAAAATATGAATTTCCTTGAATATTATATTTTAGTACCATCATGAGTAATTAGAAAAGCTTTAGGGGTAAAGTGAGGAACTAATAGTAATATAAATTGTATTACGGGCATTATGGTCATTTCTCCAATCAAGAGTTATATATAAGTGTTGGCTTCCAACACTTATTCCAATTTTTGAACAAAACTTATTGTGAGAGAGAGAGAAAGGGACGACAAGAGAGGAGCAAAAAGAGAAGTGAAAACCCAAAGCCAGTCCAAGCCATTCCAAGCTTCAAATCAAGATTTTGGGTTGGATTAGACTAGAAAATCAAGGTTTGAGCAAGATTAAGGTGTGGAGCAAGCAAGTGGAGCAAGAGAAGCCTAATAAAGCCATTCCATAAGCCTTGAATCCAGGTATGTGCTAAAACTCGGTTTATGTACGTTGTATTATGATAGGTAAAGTATTATTGTTATTAGACCATGAATGAACTATTATTGTGTAAGTTTTCAGTTGAGAAGATCATCATATTTGTTATAATGTAAAATTGCAAGCAAAGCAACTTTGATGAAAATTTGAAATTGAAAGCTTTTAGTCCAAAGTTTGACAAATAAGTTATTGGTGCATAATGCACTTAGTGAAAGATGATTTTTCAAAGACCATGAGTATACCCTCAGATTCACAGATTTAGACCAAATAGGGATATCCCACGTAGTAAGGCAAAGCCTTGAGATATTATCTCAGCTACGATTTTCGATGCAGAAAAATTCCTCATGTAGTTGTTGAGGGGTCTGAGAAGCATCACAGTTGGTGTTAGTTGAAAAATCACCACGTGACGTACCACATTTTGCGACATTAGTTCAATCCCTGTGTGGTTAGAGCATTTAGGGGTATAAATGGTGCTTTTAGAAAGTGAGAATTTATCTTGAAACTTAACACATGAAGAAATGAGTTTGTAGTTGATCATGAAATTTATTTTAGTTGCTTTGAGAATGTGTTTGCCATCCTTGTTATATCGAGTTATTTGTATAGCCTCCTTACGATTTAAGAAAGTAAAACTTTTGAATCAAAAGGTGTAAAGCTCTCACCGAGCTTCTACGAGCTCACTATTTCCTTGTTTTCCTTCTAAAATTCCTATACAGGTACTAGCGCAGGTGAAAGTGGTGAGGGAACTCCTTCGTCAACATAGGTGGGCGCGCTCCCGATAGATGCATCGTATGAACCATAATTGCATTTTGTTAGAACTAGAAACTAAACATTTGCATGCATCAATTTTTGTATCTTTTAGTATTACCCTCTTTAAATTATAATGTTACATTTTTGTGATAGAAGTGACTTTGTAAAGTTTTCTTAAAATGTAATGTTTATGGTTTCTCTTGTTTAGCGAAATTATTTCTTTTAAATTTGCTATGGTTGCGGATTTATGAGGATGTTGATAAACTGGAAGATGCATGTTTGCGAACAATGAAGTTGGGTTGTGATTGAAATTATATGAGAGTGTATTTTCTTTACAGGTTATTCTGGGAATCTTAGAAATGCAGTCGTTATGCTGCCGAATTTTCTTTAATATGGTTTTTGCTAAATGATCGCTTTTTTGTCTTTGAAAAAAACCAACTCAATTAGTTCCAACAAATAAATTTAAAATAGTTTTGAAGAAAGTCTAAAGCGCAAATTCAAGGGCTCACTCTGCAGATTCCGTTAGCTTGCCAAATAGGGTTTAAGGAAGGTCCATTGGAGTGTCGGGCAAGGCCTGCCGGATAGTAGCTTAAGGGAATCCAATTTAAGTCTTGTCAAAGTGGTATTAGGGCCAGGTTTTGTAAAGTTTTGAGATACGGTTTAGAAAGTACTTTAGAGTTGATTTATGCACGAAACGTTTTCATAGCGCATGGAGTCATAAAGATTCAAGTTTAAGCATTTCATGATTTTTAAGTTGTTTTGTGCATTGTTAGTATTTTAACTCATGCATTTCATAACTTTTCATATATAACTAGTATAGACAAAAACATGCAACATCATGGATGCCAAAGGACGAGGAAGGTAGCTGCAAAAGCACCTTCATCCGAAGAGGAGCACATTGCCGAGTCTATTAACGTGCCAGTTAGTTCCTTTCACCCAAAACCTTCACAAATCCCAAGACCAAAACGTGCATAAGTAGATGTAGAGAAGCTAGCGCAAGTCTTGGCAGCAGTGCTTCATCAACTTCGTGAGTCAGGTGTATCTATAGAGCGCGCCCGTAAGCTAGGCGTTAAGCCATGTGATGGAACAAGTGAATTAGAGCGTGCACTGTCATGGCTTGAAACGAATGAGGAGATATTTCAAGTGATGGGTTGCACGGAGGAACAGATGGTTACTTTTTCAGCCTTCCTACTTAAAGATTGTGCTAGGGATTGGTGGAAGGCACATCAGAGGACACGACCAAAGAGAGTTTCTGAGGTGGACTTTAAGAAGGAATTCACAGATAAGTTCTTCCCTAAGAGTTATAAAGATGCAAAAATAAAAGAATTGTTCAGGTTTGAATAGAGAAATCTCACGGTGGCAAAATATGAAAAGAAGTTTTCAGAGTTGGCTTGCCTTGTCCCATTTATTGTAGAAAATGAAGAACAGAAAGCCAATAGATTTATGGCAGGTCTAAACCCGAGGATTAGGGCCTACGTGTCTTCAACTGTGCACACCTGGTATGGGGAGTTAGTCGAGAGAAGTACGGAAGCCATTCCTTAGCCTAAGAAATTCAATTAGAAACGCAGCTGGATAGGTAGTTCGTAGGGTGGTTCAAGTAAGGTGATTAAAGGTGATCAAAAGTCCTCATGGTCCGAGAGTCACCAACAGAGTCAGGGGGCCTAGACTAGTCAGAGTTTAGTCAAGCAATCCAGTAGGTCCAGAAGTAAACAAGATTGAAAGACTCATCCCACTTGTAGAAATTATGGGAAATCGCATCCAGGTGAATGCTTTAAGGGTAGGAGGAGATGTTATAGATGTGGTCAGGAGGGACAATATATGAAGGATTGTCCTAGTATAGCCGTATCAAACCAGCCAGAGGTTAGAGCAACAACTCAGGGGTGGCCTAGTGGCGGTTGTGGACCTAAGAAGGGAGGCCCCCAGATTAGAGGAACTGCAAGATCAGAGCAACCTAGTAGGAGTGTGCCACCTAGATGACAACCCGGTAGGCCCCGTGGCCAGGCTAGAGTGTATACAGTGATGCAATAAGAAGCAAATGCAGCTCTAGAAGTTGTCACGGGTACTATTTCATTATTTGACACTGATGCACATGTTTTGATTGACTCAGAGGCCACACATTCTTTTAATTCTAGGGACTATGTTAGTAGAGTGAAAGTAAGGATGGAGCCGATGGACTGTAGTGTGATGGTGTCACTTCCCACAAGTGATTCCCTTATGGCAAATCAGGTATATATGAGAAGTAAGGTGATCATAGCAGGTCAAGAATTTGAGGCAGACTTGATAGTGTTAGACATTCACGATTTTGATGTCATTTTGGGTATGGATTGGCTATCCAAGCATCATGCTACAGTGGACTGTTATAGAAAGGAAGTTAGGTTCAGCAGACCTGGGGAACCAGATGTGATCTTCTGTGGTGTGAGAAAGGTGCTCTCTACAAGTTTGATAAGCAAGGTGAAAGCTAACAAGATGCTTAGAAAGACGTATCAGGGATACTTGGCTTATGCAGTAGAACCAGATAGTAATGAGCTACAGTTAACATAGGTTCCAATAGTCTGTGAGTTTCTAGATGCCTTTCCAGAGGACCTTCCAAGGTTACTACCAGACAGAGAGATAGAATTTAAGATGGAATTAGCACCTGGGACGAAACCCATTTCTATAGCGTCATACAGAGTGGCACCAGCAAAGTTAAAGGAATTGAAGGTGCAGATGGAAAAATTATTGAGTAAAGGGTTCATCAGGCCGAGTACATCGCCATGGGGGGCTCCAATATTGTTTGTGAAGAAGAAAGATGGGAGCTTCAGGTTATGCATAAATTATAGGCAGCTCAACAAAGTCACCATCAGGAATCAATACTTGCTACCAAGGATAAATGACTTATTTAATCAACTTTAGGGAGCCAAGGTGTTTTCAAAGATTGATTTGAAGTCAGGGTACTACCAACTGAAGATCCGCAAAGAAGATGTTCCTAAGACGGCCTTTAGGACCCGCTATGGGCGTTATGAGTTTTTGGTGATGCCATTTGAATTAACAATGCCCCAATAGCCTTTGTGGACTTAATGAATAGAGTCTTTAGGCCTTACCTAAATAAGTTTGTAATTATTTTCATAGATAACATTTTGGTGTATTCAGGTAACCGAGAGGAGCACGCTAAGCACTTGAGAATTGTGTTACAAACTTTGAGGGAGCACCAGCTGTATGCAAAGTTTAGTAAATGTCAGTTTTGGCTGGATAGAGTAGTTTTTCTGGGACATTTGGTATCAATAGAGGGAATATCAGTAGATCCCCAAAAGATATAAGTTATAGTAAATTAGAAGCCACCCACGAATGTGACGGAAGTTAGGAGTTTCTTGGGTTTAGCTGGTTACTACAGAAAGTTCGTGGAAAGGTTTTCAAGGATAGCTACTCCCTTAATGAGTTTGACAAGGAAAGAAGAAAAGTTTGTATGGTCAGATGCGTGCCAGCATAGTTTTGATGATTTAAAGAAGAGATTGACTTTGGCGCCTATTCTTACACTTCCATCAAGGAAGGATGGGTTTGTGGTTAATTGTGATGCCTCTAGGTAAGGACTAGGTTGCGTGTTAATGCAAAATGATAAAGTAGTAGCATATGCTTCGAGATAGTTGAAAAAGCATGAGATAAACTATCCAACACACAACTTAAAGTTAGCAGCTGTGGTGTTTGCTTTAAGGATTTGGAGACATTACCTATATGGAGTACCCTACAGGATCTTTACTAACCATAAGAGCTTACAATACTTGTTCACTCAGAAGGAGTTGAATATGAGGCAAAGAAGATAGATTGAACTTGTAAACCCTAATCCGAATTATTGTGTATTAGTATTAGTAGTTAAGTTATGAATTTAAGTTCCTAGTATGAGAAGTTAAGTCATGATTTTATGCATGAATTTTATGTGAATAAGTTTCAAGAGATGTTAAAAGTTAGTAGAGAAATTTTCGAAGTTTATTGAACTTGATTAGAGACAAAAACCAAAAGGAGGGGTATAGTTGTCATTTTTCTATTGGAGACTTTAGAGATTAATACGAATCCGAATAAGATAGAGATGCCCTAAAATAATCAAAAGTTAATTAAATTCCACTGATAGGATTCAAATGAGTGTCATCAGAATCCAAAAATTTGAAGTGCCACATGGCGTAAAGTGATTAGTTAGAAAATTTAGTTATTGTGGAGACGACAAGTGGACAAATTAGGGATCTAGATGAGTTAAGTTTATCCAACTTTAGGTTAAAGTGGAATTTAGTGAAGTCCAAGGGTGGAAATAAGATTGTCAAGGGACATGATGGTCATTTTTTATTTATTAAAAGCTTAGTTATATGTAAAAGAGGTGTGTTACCATGTAACACACCAAACAAATGCCAAACACTTAGAAAAAGAGAGAAGTGACCGTGGGAAAGGGAGAGTGACGAGAGGTGTGTGCCATGAGCAACCAAGGAAGAAGAAGCAAGGGTTCCAACCATTTTTAAGGCTTCAAATCAAGAACTTAAGCTCTCCAAAGCTAGGAAATCAAGCTTAGAGCAAGAAATAAGTTAAATGAGGTGAGTTTCTAAGCTTTTCATAAGTTATTCAAATGGGAGATTTTGTGAGTTATGGATGTGTTAGTTATTATTTGATGCTATATTGATATGGGTTTTTGTTTGTGCTTTGATTTGAGTTATATGGAGCCCAAAAGAAGCTTGATAGATCTGTTGTTATGTAGGTTTGATGAGCTAGGGTTTTGTAGTAAAACTCTAAAGATGAATGGATGATAATTGATATGAATTATGTTGTAGTTTAAGTGTTTGATGCATTGTCTCAATGACTTATTAATTTGATAGCTCAAAATTTGGTAAGACAAACTTGATGTGTGTGTGGGTGTGTGGTTCACACCAAAGCAAGGGTGTGTGTAACCCTTATATTTTGATGAGAATGAGCATGAATTTAGTAGCCATTAAGGGGTTGTTGTAATGTATTCAAGAAACCATCATTTAGATAACTTAAAAAGTGAAAGAAGTAAGAATTAGGATGCTGTGTATGTCTCATGACAAGAAGAGGATTATGTGATGTTATTGTGTTTTGATGTATTTGAGCTTGAATTGGTACTTATTTGATGTACAATAAACATAAAAAAATGCTAGAGTTGCAAAAGAACAATGTTAGAAACAATTAGCATTGTTATGGTTAATTGAAGAGCAATCAAAGTTATTAAGTAAAGTCACCTATTCCAAGCATTCTTAAGCTATGTATGCCATATTTAGACATATGTAAGCCAAGGGAATCAAGAGATAAAGTTAGATAATCAAAGTGTGCAAAAATGCTCATAAAAAGTGTTGAAAATAGGGGTATTTCATAAATTTCACCCCTCTATAGTTGGAATTTTTCAAAATCGTTTTACGGGTGACCTAAATGAGAGATAGGGAGATGCTTCAAGTGAAAATAGAAGCAAAAAAGCCCACTTTTTAGTAGCCATTAAGGGGTTGTTGTAATGTATTCAAGAAACCATCACTTAGATAACTTAAAAAGTGAAAGAAGTAAGAATTGGGGTGTTGTGTATGTCTCATGTCAAGAAGAGGATTATGTGATGTTATTGTGTTTTGATGTATTTGAGCTTGAATTGGTACTTATTTGATGTACAATAAAAATAAGAAAATACTAGAGTTGCAAAAGAACAATGTTAGAAATAATTAGCATTGTTATGGTTAATTGAAGAGCAATCAAAGTTATTAAGTAAAGTCACCTATTCCAAGCATTCTTAAGCTATGTATGCCATATTTAGACATATGTAAGCCAAAGGAATCAAGAGATAAAGTTAGATAATTAAAGTGTGCAAAAATGCTCATAAAAAGTGTTGAAAATAGGGGTATTTCATAAATTTCACCCCTCTATAGTTGGAATTTTTCAAAATCGTTTTACGGGTGACCTAAATGAAAGATAGGGAGATGCTTCAAGTGAAAATAGAAGCAAAAAAGCCCACTTTTTAGTAGCCATTAAGGGGTTGTTGTAATGTATTCAAGAAACCATAATTTAGATAACTTAAAAAGTGAAAGAAGTAAGAATTGGGGTGTTGTGTATGTCTCATGACAAGAAGAGGATTATGTGATGTTATTGTGTTTTGATGTATTTGAGCTTGAATTGGTACTTATTTGATGTACAATAAACATAAGAAAATGCTAGAGTTGCAAAAGAACAATGTTAGAAACAATTAGCATTGTTATGGTTAATTGAAGAGCAATCAAAGTTATTAAGTAAAGTCACCTATTTCAAGCATTCTTAAGCTATGTATGCCATATTTAGGCATATGTAAGCCAAGGGAATCAAGAGACAAAGTTAGATAATCAAAGTGTGCAAAAATGCTCATAAAAAGTGTTGAAGATAGGAGTATTTCATAAATTTCACCCCTTTATAGTTGAAAATTTTCAAAATCATTTTATGGGTGACCTAAATAAGAGATAGGGAGATGCTTCAAGTGAAAACAGAAGCAAAAAAGCCCACAAAACGGGCTATGAATAATATTCGGTCAAAGGAGGTTTGAAAATTTTGACTTTTCGTTCCAGGCCTCCGAAAATTATACGGACTATATAGGGATGTCCTTAGGGGTATATAAGTAAAATTTTTGCAAAGAAATCGGAATATTAGAGCCTTAGTTAAGTAGAAAACTGCAAATCAAGTTTAAGTGTAAAAAGAGGCTCAATAAGGGATTTGAGTTAAAAGTTTTATTTTGGAGCTTTATTTAATTAAATGTGGAGTGATTTTAAGTAAAAGTACGTTATGTAGGCAACAAGAAGGCCAATGGAGCAAGACAAAAAGATTAGAGTCTTTTGAGCAAGTTTTATGTTCAAAGGGTGAAAGTGGAAAGTATCGGAGGCAATTGGAGGAGAATCGTCATTAGTCGAAAAGCGTTTCGTGAGTAGAAAGCTAGTTATTTAAAGTGTTATTTTATTTCAAATTTATTTCTTGTTTATATACGAATGAATGTATTTTATTTACTATTTATATGAATTTATTAATTATGTAATTAAGTTGTTTATTGAAGTTATATTGAGATTCTAGCATGTGAGTTTTGAGTTAAGTATATGTTTATATCGATAACTTGCTAGAAGTAAAGATTTTAGGTTTTCTGCCCTAAAAACGAGTTTATTCTAGAATATTGAGAAAAAGAGTTTTATTATGCCTATGGTTTACTCTAGCCTCCATTGAGTGCCCAGTTTGAGTACCCTATGCGTGTACAGTAGATGTAAGAGAGTCACTAACCGAAAGTGGAGTCTGGACGACTCCTAAGAGAGAGAGTCGATTGAGTCACCCTCTGCATATATAAGGGAAGTGTAGATCGGACCGATTGCGAGAGGGTAACGCATGCCCAAAATTTACGTATTGGCGACTACACATGGCAGATTCATTAATTCCTAGTAGTGAGCGAGAGATTTTATGCTGTCATGACAAGAGTAGTTTCCCTAGGTTACCATTAAGACGAGTAAACAAGAAAGTTTAAGAAAATGATTGAAACGAACTTGAAAAACAGTTTTCGAACAAGTTTCGATAAAGCATTTTAGAAAAGAATGAAACTATTTACTTTAGTTTTATTAAACCGTAATTCTCATTAAGTTTTACGCACAGTTTGTTTTCAATGTGTTTCTTAAAAAAAATTTCCCTTAAGTGCAAGAGCTAGTCGTATAAGAGTGAGTCGGTCAGTAGACGAAGATCAGACCGACGCGCAGATCGACTGACGGACGACCTTTACTACATTGTATATTTCATGTTTTTGTCATATTCATATTTTGTATCAAAGCATGATGTAAATTATAAATGTAAATACAAGTTTTTGAATACATATCTTTATAAAGTTAATTTGATAAGAAAGTTTTAGTTTTTCAACCAATTTTCGTGAATGTGGTTTTCTATGCTGAAATTAATTTTTGGGATGAGGGTCGGATGCCCCTAGTAGTTGAGATTGATTGCAATTAGAAGTGTTTTTAAATTGTCTTTGAATCTGCAGGGTGGCATATTTCAATAAACAGCCGACATGCTGTCAGATTTTCATTAGAAAAATAAAAAAATTTTACCCTTGTCACCTAATAAACGAGATATAAAACAAGTTAAAGTAAGTTTCGGTACTCCGATAGGATTTCTTCGGGCCAAAGTTAGGGTTCGTTGGAGTTCTGTCGGGATGCTACGGGGTCTTTCTTAAGTTTAGAGGAGGGATTCCGAAAGGGTCCCGTTAGAACTCATCAAGGATTATGATTGTACAATCGAGTATCATCCTGGCAAGGCGAACATAGTAGCGGATGCATTGAGTAGAAAACCCACTAGTTCATTAGTCTAACTAAAGGCAGAGTATTTGCCTATGTTAGTGGAGATGAGATCCATGGGTGTTAGACTGGAGACGATAGATTCAAGTACTTTGTTAGCAGCATTTCATGTTCGTCCAGTGTTAGTGGACCAAGTTAGAGAGTTTCAAACCCAGAATCCATACTTGACGAAACTAAGAAGTGAGATAGAGGCGGGGCAGCAGAGTAGCTTTGCATTCAAAGAAGATGGAACACTGGTTTTGGGACAGAAATTATGTGTGCCAGAGGTGGGAGATTTGAGGAAAGAGATCATGTAAGAGGCGCATTCATTAGCATACGCCATGCATCCAGGGAGTACAAAGATGTATCTAACTCTGAAGGATCACTATTGATGGAAATGAATGAAGAGAGATATAGCAAAATTCATATCTAAATACCTAACTTGCTAGTAGGTCAAAGCAGAGTATCAAAAATCGGTAGGGTTTGCTACAGCCCCTATCTATCCTATAATAGAAATGGAAGATCACGATGGACTTTGTGGTAGGATTACCATAGACTCAGAGCGAGCGTGATGCCATTTGGGTGATAGTTGACAAATTGACGAAGTCCGCTCATTTCTTAGCCATTAATAATACATACTTTCTGAATAAGTTAACTCAGTTGTATGTGGATGAGATAATGAGATTGCATGGCGCATCAGTGTCGATTGTATCAGATAAAGATCCACGGTTTACCTCTAGATTTTGGTCAAAGCTATAAGAGGCATTAGACACTAGATTAAGTTTCAGTACGACCTTTCACCCACAAATAGATGGCCAATCTGAAAGAACCATCCAGACTCTTGAAGACATGTTGAGAGCTTATGTAATGGAGTTTAAAAGGAGCTGGTAGAGTTTGCCTATAACAACAGTTATCAATCTAGCATTGACATAGCGCCATATGAAGTGTTGTATGGCAGGAAACGTAGAACCACAGTTTGTTAGGATGAGGTAGGTGAGAGAAGATTGATTGGCCCAGAAATTGTCAAAGTCACAAAAAAAAGGATAAATGTGATTAAAGAAAAATTGAAGATAGCAAGAGATAAGCAGAAAAGCTACGTGGACAATTGAAGAAGAGATTTAGAGTTTCAAGTGAATGATAGAGTATTTTTACGGATTTTACCATGGAAAGGCGTTTTGAGATTCGGGAAGCATGGAAAGTTGAGACTGGGCTATATTAAGCCGTATGAGATAGTGGAAAGAGCGGATGAAGTGGCTTATCGATTAAAGTTGCCACCAGAGTTGGCAAACATCCACGATGTCTTCTATGTTTCCATGATTCGCAAGTATGTAGCTGATCCTTCACACATCTAGAAAGAACAGTCAGTGCAACTAAAGGAGAACTTGACCTACGAAGAGCAACCAGTGGAGATCTTAGATCGTAGAGACCAAGTGTTACGCCATAAGATGATTCCATTAGTTAAAGTGTTGTAGAGGAATCATAGATCCGAGGAAGCCACATGGGAACATGAAGAGAAAATGCATGTTAAATACCCTCACCTGTTTTAACCAGGTATGTAATTTAAATTTCGAGGACGAAATTTTTATAAGAATGGGAGAAATTGTAAGCCCCCATCCCGAAGTATGGTTTTCTTAATATTAATAGATGAATTATGAGGTAAAATATGAATTTCCTTGAATATTATATTTTAGTACCATCATGAGTAATTAGAAAAGTTTTAGGGGTAAAGTGATGAACTAATAGTAATATAAATTGTATTAAGAGCATTGTGGTTATTTCTCCAATCAAGAGTTATATATAAGTGTTGGCTTCCAACACTTGGTCAAATTTTTGAACAAAACTCATTATGAGAGAAAGAGAGGGACAACAAGAAAGGAGCAAAAAGAGAAGTGAAAACCCAAAGTCACTCCAAGTCATTCCAAGCTTCAAATCAAGATTTTTGGTTAGATTAGACTAGAAAATCAAGGTTTGAGCAAGATTAAGGTGTGAAGCAAGCAAGTGGAGCAAGAGAAACCCAATAAAGCCCTTCCATAAGCCTTGAATCTAGGTATGTGCTAAAACTCGGTTTATGTATGTTGTATTATGATAGGTAAAGTATTATTGTTATTAGACCATGAACGAACTATTATTGTGTAAGTTTTCAATTGAGAAGGTCATCATATTTGTTATAATGTAAAATTGCAAACAAAGCAACTTTGATGAAAATTTGAAATTGAAAACTTTGAGTCCAAAGTTTAACAAATAAGTTATTTAGTGCATAATGCACTTAGTGAAAGATGATTTTTCAAAGGTCATGAGTATACCCTCAAATTCACAGATTTAAACCCAACAGGAATATCCCACATAGTAAAGCAAAGTCTTGGGATATTATCTCACGCTACAATTTGCAATACAGAAAAACTCTGCACGTAGTCGTTGAGGGGTCTCAGAAGTGTCACGGTTGGTGTAAGTTGAAAAATCGCCATGTGACATACCACATTTTATGGCAATAGTTCAGTCATTGTGTGGTTAGAGCATTTAGGGATACAAATGATGCTTTTAGAAAATGAGAATTTATATTGAAACTTAACACATGAAGAAATGAGTTTGTAGTTGATCATGAGATTTATTTTAGTCGCTTTGAGAATGTGTTTGCTATGCTTGTTATATTGAGATATTTGTATAGCCTTCTTACGATTTGAGAAAGTAAAACTTTTGAATCAAAATGTGTAAAGCTCTCACCGAGCTTTTACGAGCTCACTGTTTCCTTGTTTTCCTTCTAAAATTCTTCAGCAAGTACTAGCGTAGGTGAAAGTGGTGAGGGAACTCTTTCATCAACATTGGTAGGCGCACTCACGACGAATGTATCGCATAAACCATAATTGCATTTTGTTAGAACTAGAAACTAAACATTTGCATGCATCAATTTTTATATCTTTTGGTATTACCCTCTTTAAATTACAATGTTACATTTTTGTGATAAAAGTGACTTTGTAAAGTTTTCTTAAGATGTAATGTTTATGGTTTCTCTTGTTTAGCGAAATTGTTTCTTTTAAATTGGCTATGGTTGCGGATTTATGAGGATGTTGATAAATTGGAAGATGCATGTTTGCGAACAATGAAGTTGGGTTGTGATTGAAATTATATGAGAGTGTATTTTCTTTACAGGTTATTTTAGGAACCTTAGAAATGCAACCATTATGCTATCAGATTTTCTTTAATATGGTTTTCAATAAATGATCACTTTTATGTCTTTGAATAAAACCAACCCAACTAGTTCCAACAAATGAATTTAAATTAGTTTTGAAGAAAGTTTAAAGCGCAAGTTCAAGGGTTCACTCCGCGGATTCCGTTAGCCCGCCTAGTAGGGTTTAAGGGAGGTCCATTGGAGTGTTGGGCAAGGCTTGCCGAATAGTAGCCTAGAGGAATCCGGTTTGGGTCTTCTCAACTACCGTCTTGCTCAGAGAAACTTTCTTTTCACTGACATAAACCCATATGTGGTTTTTCCACTTTTGGGTTCTATCCCTTCTAGAGTGCTTCTCAAAGTCATATGGGGTTAAATTCTCTAATTGACAAACTCCTCTTTTGTATAGATGCGGAAGCGAGGCTCCTTCTTACACTTTGTGCTACCGATGAACTCATCATGGTGGAAAGTCCGTTTGTTGAGGCTGCTGCTTGAGGCCTCATTTGTAGCAAATTTGTAGTACTTAGAGAAGTACAGTACTCTTGTTCAAAGTGATTTTCCCTTCTTTGACATAAACCTATATATTGTTCTTCCAGTTTTGGACTCCCATCCCTTCTAGAGTGCTTCTCAAAGTCATATGGTGTCAAGTTCTCTAACTGTCAAACACCACAGTCTTCATTAGTCATCAGGAAAGAAGTATAGATCATTTGTTTGGCTCTATTGTGCTTTGAAGCATATATTTGAACATTGATGATCAAACACTTCCTTTTATGAATGATTCATGTGCAATAGTTTCGACACTTTGTTATTTGGAATAACAGTTTCAGGTTTTTTATCTCTTACTTTTATGAATATGATTCATGTGCTTTTATGGTTTGTGCATAAATTGACCCAAGATTTTAAGAAGAAAAGAAAATTATTACGAAGATAAACTGCCCAATCCACTAAATATCAATGAAAAGTAAAAATATACTATTAACTCCCATAAAACAAAGTGTACTAATAGTATTTGTACCTATTAAACAAAGCCTGATAAATATTCTATCATTCAAATTAAGCAATAGCCACTGCAGTCTACCAGTATCTATTTCCTTCTAGTTTCAGCCTTCTATGAATTAGGGTAGTTTAATTTCTAAACCCTAAGCAACAAACACTTATGCCTCTTCTCTTCCAGTACAAGTTTTTACTGAAAAGAAAAATGAAAATTACAGCTTATATCCCGCCTGAAAATTAGTTTTGGCTACATCCTTGCTCTTGACTCAAGCTCAGATCATGGTGGTTAACTTGGGATAGAAGTGGAATTGGAAGAGTAATGTTCTTGCATTGGAAGTGAAATTGGAATTGGTTACAGCCTTCTATGCATTAGGGTATATTTTTGCAAGAGTGATGTTTGCTTGCCGCCATTCCACTTCTTTTGCTATTATATTATAAGTTTTATTTATTGTAATGTGGTATGATATTGCATCATTTTTTTTTTTTTTATTGCTTTGGTGTTCTCTTTAGGTACTGAACTGTTGAGGGTTTCTTTGTACCACAGTGAGCAACGCCATTGGGAACAATTGTTAAATGAAATAGCTTATGTCTACTTATATACATGTATTCTTTTCACTATTGCTATTTGCACTTGTATCTATTAAATTTATGAAATTCCTTTAATATCAAAGAATCTCTCATTTATGTCAACAGTCCATTTGTGTCTCTTTATTATCATTCGGTAGGTTACTGTAAGGTGAACCTAACGTTCTTAACAATGTATGTTTGGTAATGTGTTGTTCAGCTGTAAGTATTTGGATTTTTGTTGTATTTTCAGGAAGATCGACAGTTTATAAAATTGTTTACCAGTCAATCTCTGGTGAAAAGAAGTCCAATGAATGTAAAAAAGATCAGAAATTAAGAATTCAAAGACAGAATTGCTAGGTAGAAAGGAGAAAGAAACAGGACAGAATGAAGTAAGAACTAGATGATATATATATATATATATAGGGGATGACTGGTTCAACATTATATGCATAAGCTAAGTATGGAACGAAGACAGAATACAGTAGATCTTTATAAATATCTTGTACTATTTTATTTTAATTCAAGGACAGTTAATATCACATTTCTAGACTCAGTTCCTAATATATTTGTGTGAGTTTGTGTTGATGTTAATTCCATGATAAGTCTTCCCTTATTATTATTATTATTTTTTATCCTAATATCCATTAATTTAATTTCAAATATTTCATTTTTTATTCTTTTTAAAAATTGAATTGAAAAAAGGAGATAGATAGCTATGGAATAAGTTGACCTTTTTCTTTGAACTCAAATTAGGTTTATAATTTAGGATGTGTTTACTAATTAGGAGTTAATAAAATAAAAGGGAATTAAGTTTCAGTAGAAAGGGAATGGAGGGCAATCAGAATTAAATTACAAGTCAAGTTACAAGTTTTCATTCATGTGTTTGCTAACTTTTAAGAATTTGATATGGAATTAAATTAATTCATTTTCTTGTGTTTACTAAATTAAGGAATAGGAATGAAATAAAATTGATTACAAAAATACCCATTAAATTAAAATGGATTTAGTTTTCAAGTTTCATACATTTTATGAATTCTAAAACAAATAAACTTATTCAAAATTGAGTTTATCTCTGAGTACTTTTATTTTGTGTTAATTTAAAGAATAAATCAAAGAAAAGACCTATATTAATTCAACCCTCCAAAATCACTGCGACACTAGAGAAACTCCATAACACACTCTAAACCTAAATCAACAAAATCAACTGATCAAACTATTATCATTTTTCTTTTTCTTTTTTTATGTATATTATTTGTAAATTTTCATCAAATCCAATTTGTGATTTTAAACGTAAAATAATTTATAGATAACATAAAATAATAGCATTGTTTAACTGTTATAAATATACATACTTTTACTCATTAGTTTACTACTGAGTGATGGCTAGGTTTCTACTTATTAGTTTGTGAAGATATTGTTGAAGATTCATATTCACAGGAAAGTTTAAAGATAACTCACATATTTTTCAATATTTCATAAGATTTCTTGTTAACTGATTTTCTTCAATGATCAACTTCTACTTTCCCTTGCTCTCTTACACCTCCACTATATTTGTTATTGAAACATAATTAAACCATTGCATCTCTCTGAATCTCTTTTTTTTTTTGGGGGGGATTTCCAATCATATTTTTTTTCCTTGAAATTGGATATCATCTAAAATTTGTGTCCAAATTCATCTGAAACCAACAATTTGCTAGAGTTGATGAAATTGTGTATGTAGTTGATTATTTAAGAGCCAAAAACTATTCTATAATGTGTAGCAACTATTTATTATTTACTCTATTTTTATCTAGATTTTCTTTCTATGAAAATGGAGATCTAAAATGAGATTTAGCAATCTAGATTTGAAAGTTTAGATTTATTTTATGAGATTTTGCAAAGTTAGTTGAACAACATAGGTGTAAGGTAGACATTAAATGATGCCAGTCCTTTCTGTATTTATTGGTTTCTTCTTTCAATTATATTCTCCTTAATGCTTTTTTGTTTATTTTCACCATTTGGGTGTGTGATTTGAGTCCTTGCTATACATATATATATATATATATATATATATTTTGAGAATCATTTTCTATTGAATATTACTTTTTCTTTCTTCCGCCGTTTCATTACTTATTAACAAAATTTCCATTTTGCTTCTTGTAACAAATTTATAAAAACCCTTTTAAAGTTTTTATTGCTATTGAATTGGTTTCGTATTCTTCTTTTCATTTTAAATTTTTTATATCTGTACTTAAATTACTTATATGATTATTACTTTGAAATCAATTAAAAATAACTAGTTAATTTTAGAAATGAACAAAAACAACAATATTATTAATCACTTTAACATCATAGAACAATAGAGCGTGTAGTTGATTTTTCTTATTCCATATATAGCCTTTAGAGAAATAAATAATTAAGGTTCACTAAAGTGATGTTGAAACTTAGGCTTCAAATATGATTTAAGAGGGTAACACCAAAACTCAGTTAGGGTGCAAACATAGTATTATCATCGAGTAGAAATGTGGCGAAGAAAGAAATAAATGGAGTTATTGATAATAAAGTTTTATTTATGTATTACTGTATTTTAATAAATACAGTATTATCGAGTAGAAAAAACAAAAAGGTATGTACTGATACTAGATGATGTGTGGAAGAGGTTTTTTCTCCAGGATCTTGGAATCCCTGAGCCAACTATAAGTAATCGATGCAAATTAGTTTTAACAACCCGTTCAATAGAGTTGGCAAAATATTTGGGCTGTGAGATAATCAAAGTTGAGCCACTTTCAGAAGAGAAGGCATTGAATTTACTTTTGAACCACAGTGGACGTGACGTTTATGTTCCAACTCTAGAATCAACTTTGAAACAAGTTGTAGAGCAATGTGCCGGTCTACCTCTTGCAATTAAAATTATTGGCAGCAGCATGAGAGGAGAGTATGATGTTCATGTGTGGAAGAATGCACTTAAAAAATTACAAAAACATGCAGCTAGTGTTGAAGGTATGGCAGAAGAGGTATTTGAGCGTTTAAAATTCAGTTGTGATCGTTTGCCAAATATAAAGTTAAAGCAGTGCTTCTCGTATTGCACTTTATATCTTGAAGACTTTGAAATTTCGAAGGAGGAGTTAAGAGAAGACTGGATTATTGAGGAACTCATACATGAAATGGAGACTAGACAGGAGATGTATGACGAGGGCCGTGCTGTCTTGAAAAGGCTTGAAAACTACTGTTCGTTGGAAAAAGTCCAAAAAAAGGGCATGTAAAGATGCGTGATCTCATGAGAGATTTGGCATTGCATATATCAAATGAGAGTCCTGGATTGATGAATCTTTCCTTATGCTCATGACAGGTCTAAAGATTCTTGACCTTTCTAATGACCGTTTTATCAAAGCTTTGCCTAATTCAGTCTCTGAGTTGGAGAACCTCAATGCATTGTTGCTCCGTGATTGTCGGAGATTAGAATATGTGCCTTCGTTGTCAAAACTAAAAGGTTTGAAGAAGTTAGATCTTGGCGATACAAGAATTGAAGAGGTGCCTAATGGAATGGAAATGTTGATACGTCTCAGATACCTTGATCTTAATACAAGAGCACTGAAAGAGGTACCTGCTGGAATATTACCAATCTCTCCCGTCTTCAGCACTTGAGCTTAGATCGTACACCTGCTCTGGTAAAAGAAGAGGTTGCAGCTTTGAGGAAGTTGGAATTTTTGAGAATACAATTTAAGAATCTCCAAGACTACGACCTCTACTTATCTCGCGATTCTCGACTGGAACATGGATACCTCAGTAGGTATATTTTAAGAGTAGGGTATTCGCGCTGGTGGGCTGTCAGGGTTCTCAGGATTAATAGCACCTATGAAAAATTCATTGGCTTTGAAAGCTTGGTTTTCCGTGGACACTCCATTCTGCTTCCAACTGACATTCAGGAGGTGCACATTGACGATTGCCGTGATATAAGAAACTTAAGTGATCATGCTATTTCTGCAACTGATTTAAGGTGCTGCAGAATATCACATTGTAAAGGTTTAAAGTGCCTGGTTTCTTCTTCCTCCTGCTACCATATTGTTCAAAGCATTGAGACACTGATTCTTATAAAACTGGTTAACCTACAAGTTCTTTCTAGAGGAGAAAGAAACATAGCTGTGTCCGCTCTAGCAATACCAACACCACCTGGCATATTTTCCCATCTCAAATATATTGAGATAGTGTGGGTTGTCAAAAAATAAAGAAGTTGTTCTGGTCTGACTTGATGCATAACCTACAAAACTTGGAAGAGATTTGTGTTAGTAATTGTGAACAACTTCTGAAAATTATTAGGGCATTGAATGACAATGAAGAGAATAAGGAAGAAGGAAGATAGTCCATGGTATTCGCTCTACCCAAATTAAGAAAAATGACGTTGAAGTTACTTCCGCAATTAGAGTGCAGTTGTAAAGGTGGTTCACTAATGGAATGTAAGTCTCTGGAAGAAGTCGAAATATATGATTGTCCAAAGGTAAAGCGAATTCCTCTCTTGCTTCCCCCTGCTCCTGTCTCCCTTAGAATGATCCAAGTATGCCCACGTGAGTGGTGGTATTCAGTAGAGTGGGATCCTCCCAACATAAAAAGTGTCTTAAAACCTAAGATTATTGATTCTCGAGGAAATTGCTTTTTCTATTTTTTAACAGAATGATTTGAATTATATTGTTTTACATTTCGTAGAACTCTATAAATAAATGTGTAATATGTAATAAACATGTAATATGTAGTACAATTCATCAAGTTATTGTTTATCAAACAAAAACTTGTTTGTAAACTTCTTTTTATGTTCAAAATAAGTGAGAATTTGTAAACTTTCGATTATGATTACGGTTTACTAGTATCTCTCTAGTAATAGTCTTTAAATTTAATTTATTTTCGCATCGCGAGTAAGATATCAATTAGAGGACCCAAGAGTATTAGAGAACGATATGGGAGAGTATAGGATGAGATAAGCTCACAACCAAAGTTAAAAAGTTATAAAAGCTTCACCAATAGATATAAGTCAAGTGTAATTTAGTTTGTGGATATTAAAGAGCCACTCAGAGCCATTTTATTGGTGGAAGAATTAGTGGTTTTAAGTGGATATTAGAGAGGGGATCAAGAGATCTCAAGCAAATCTCTTCAAGTATTTCATCACCAAATGTCATTTTTGTCATCAACCAAAGCTATAAAAACCTTAAATTTTCTTAAGGGTAAAATTGAAAAATTTTATGGAAATTGTGTAAAAGTATAAGGGTTAAAAAGTTATATTTTTAAATTTTAATTTAAAGTCGTAATTTATAAATAGTTGAGGGGCCAAATTATAATTTTTCGGGATTATATAATCTGTCTTCTTCTTCCTCCCGACATCAGATGCTCTCTCTCTCTCTCTCTCTCTCTCTCTCCAAATTTACTTTTTTTTTTTTTTTTAGTTTTTTCATTTTCGCGAACCCTATTTTGAGTTCTCATTCCGGCCACATCTGACCTCCATTTCGGCCAAACTTGGTATCGTTGGAAAGTTCGTGCGACGTAGATTCCATAGGTACTAATTTCATCAATTTTCATCACCGTTTGGGTCTTCAATTTTGCAGAGAAAAGTCAACCACTAACCAACTTCGATTTTCTTAGATCTAGGTGAATCTAAGCGATTCCAACTTCAGTCAACCCCATTTTCATGACAAGCGTGTCGAGGACAACAAAACTCACCTAGCCGCACCTCCCACCACCGTGGTCGCTGGAATCCACTGTCGAAAAGTTACTGTTGGCCACCGTGTATGGCGAAGGTAAGTTTCTCGACCTCCCGAACTCGAAATTTAACTTCAGATGCATCTACGGACTTGTTTTTTAGTGTAGAATCCATCTTTAGGGTTATTTTCCCCTTAAGTCAGCCATATTAAAAATATGCATTAAAAAGTGTTGAAAAAACGTAGTTTTTAGCTAGGAACACTCACCCGACGGTCATTTTTTTCCGAATTTACCTCATGGCTAACCTAAATGAGAGTTAGAGAGATGATTGGAGTGAAAATGAAATGAAGAAAACCTAGGGATTTCTACTTAGGTAGCATTCAGCCAAAGGGGGTCAAAAACGGGGATTTTTCGTTCCAAGTTTTAGAAAATTATTTCGAGCCTACCGGGGTGTTCCTAGGTGTTAATAAATATGATTCGTAAAAAGAAATCAGAATTCGAAAGCCTCAGATAAGTTAAAACTTAGTTGAGAAAGTTTAGGCGTAAAAAAGCTTTTATAAAGTTAATAGCTTTAGAAATTATTTATAACTTTGTATTAGTGAGTTTAGTGATTCTAAATGAGTATTTGATGTTTTAGGGTGAAAGCGGAAAGTTTCAGAGGCTTCCGGAGGAAAATCATTATCTATGGGGGGGGGGGGGGGGGGGGGGGGGTATTCTATGAGTTATAAGCTAGTTATTCATGTGTTACTTTATTTAAGTTTTATTTCTTATGTATATATGAATGAATGCATTTTATTTACTGTTTATATGAATTTATTAACTATATAATTAAGTTGTTTATTGAAATTATACTGAGATGCTAGCATGTGAGTTTTGAGTTCAGTATATGTTCATACCGAGAACATGCTAGAAGTAAAGATTTTAGGCTTTCTACCTCAAAAACAAGTTTATCCTAGAATATTGAGAAAAAGAGTTTTATTACGCCTATAGTTTACCCTAGCCCCAGTTGAGTACCCTATACGTGTACGATAGATGTGAAAGAGTCACTAACCGAAAGTGGAGTTTGGACGACTCCTAAGAAAGAGAGTCAGTTGAGTCACCCTCTGCACGTATAAGGTAGTGTAGATCGGACTGATTGCGAGAGGGTAATGGTTGCCCAGAGTTTACGTATCGACGACTATACAAGGCAGATTCCTTAATTCCTAGTGGTAAACGAGAGAGTTTATGCTGCCACAACAGGAATAGTTTCCCTGGGTTACCATCAAGGCGAGAAAATGAGAAAGTTTAAGAAAAAGACAGAGAACGAACTTGAAAATAGTTTTCGAATGAGTTTCGATAAAGTATTTTACAAAAGAATGAAACTGTTTTTCTTTAGTTTTATTAAACTGTAATTCTCATTGAGTTTTACTCATAGTTTGTTTCCAATGTGTTCCTTAAAAACTCTCCCTCAGGTACAGGAGCGAGTCGTCCAATAAGCGAGGCTCAGATAAACGCACGAAGTGACTGACAAAAGACTTTTATCAAATTGTATAGCTCATACTTTTGTCATGTGCATATTTTGTATTAAAGTATGATGTAAATTGTAAATGTAAATACAAGTTTTTGGATGTGTGTCTTGAGAAAGATGTTTTGATAAGAAAGTTTTAGTTTTCAAATCAATTTGCGTGATTGTGGTTTTTCATATTGGAGTGATTTTAGGAGGAGGGTCGGAGGCCCTTGGTAGTTAAGATTAAGTGCTATATAAGTGCTTTTAAATTGTACTTGAATTTGCAGGGTGACATAGTTCAATAAATAGTCGGCATGCTGCCGGATTTTTGTCAGAAAAACGAAAAATTTTTACCCTTACCACCTATTAAATGTTTAAAAAATGGGTTTAAACTACGTCTTGGTGCTCCGACGGGATTTCGTCGGGCCAAAGTTAGGGTTCGTTGGAGTTCTGTCGGGGTGCTACGGGATCTTTCTTGGGTTCAGAAGAGGGATTCGGGAAGGGTCCCGTCAATTTGGTATCAGAACTTTCGGTTTAAAACTGTTTAGAAAATTTTGAGCATCAATACATCCAAAAAGTTATTTATACATTTCATTGCATTGAGTTATAAAACTTTGCATGACATTCATTGTTTTTTATCATAGTAGAGTTATGCGTCGAGTTGGTCATCCTTGTATAGCGTAGAGTCGCCGTTGAGACTCCACCTGTTCCTTCTCCTCCACCAGAGGTGAGGAGCCTATTCATGAGTCGGTCAATGAGCCGCAGCTCAAGGTCCAGCCAGAGCCACTAATGATAGGGCAACGGTTGATCCTATAGAGAGATTGGCTCAAATTATGCAGGGTATGAGACCTCGCGCACCAGGCGCCACCGTAGAGAGAGCTCGAAAGTTAGGCGCCGAGGGTTTTGATAGATCAGGTGGTCCAGATGCAGCTCTAGAGTGGCTAGAGAGTACAGAGAGGGTTCTAGATCAGATGGAGTGCGAGGATCCACAAAGAGTATCGATTGCCTCATTCCTCATGCGAGCTTCAGCTAGAGACTAGTGGGATTATGTGAGGAGGAGAGTGACCACTCCGCTTTCATGGGATCAGTTTAAAGAATATTTTAATGAGAAGTTCTATCCTAGAGCCTACAGGGATGCGAATATCGAAGAGTTCTACAGTTTGGTTTAGGGTAATATGACGGTGGAAGAGTATGAAAAGAAATTTACAGAGTTATCCAAAGTGGCACCATTCATTGTTGATGATGAAGCCAACAAATGCCATAAATTCCTATAGGGCTTGAATTTCAGAATCAAGGCATATGTAGCTGCTACCGAGTATAGAGAGTATGGGAAGTTGGTAGAGGCAGCTCTGAGGGTTGAGAGGATTGTTCAGGCTAAGAGGGGATAGCAACAGAAGAGAGGATCGAGCCAGGGATGGCAGACAGGGGGGCCTAGTAAAACCCCCAAGATAGGAAGCAAGTTTGGAGGACCTTCAGTGAGGTAGCAAAGTCAGGGAGCCACTTCTAGTCAGGGTTCAGTGAGGCCGCCATCAGGTTCTCAGGGTAGAGGTAGCGGCCAAAGCAGGATACCTCAGTGTGTGACATGTGGGAGATTGCATCGGGGAGAGTGTCATATTAGCAATACAGGATGTTATTATTGTGGCCAGGAGGGACACTTGAAGAGAGATTGCCCAAAGAGGACTATCGTAGAGAGCAGTGAATCGAGATTAGTGACTCCGGTACAGCCTAGTGGAGGGCAGTCGAGAGATAGGGGAGGTCCATAGGGGAGAGGACCAAGGACCCCTAGTCAGCCAGGTAGAGGTATGGGTTGAGGTACTCCATTTAGAGGATAGCCAAGAAGACCCCCGGTTCAGGCCAAGGTTTTCGTAGTCACTTAGCAGGAGGCAGAGGCGACACCCGAGGTGGTTACAGGTGTAATTTCGATCTCTGGTTTTGATGTTCATGTATTAGTAGACCCGGGAGCTACATATTCCTTTATCTCTGAGAGTTTTGTAAGTCGAGTAGAGTTGCCACTAAAGCCATTAGAGTGTGAGATGATGGTGACTACTCCTACTGGAGATGTCTTAGTGGCAGAGAGGGTGTTCAGAGGAGGTGAGGTCGTGATTGAGGGTAGAGTATTCTCGGTTAGTTTGGTGTTGTTGGACATTCATGATTTTCATGTAATTTTGGGAATGGATTGGTTAGCTACACACTCGCGCCATCGTTGATTGCTTTTGAAAAGAAGTTAGATTCAGTACTCCGAGAGAGCCAGATGTGGTATTCAGGGGTGAGCGTCGAATGCTTTCTTCTTGTATTGTATCGGCTATGTCAGCCAGAAGGATGTTAAAAAAGCAGTGTGAGGGTTACTTGGCCTATGTGATAGATACTTATGAGAAAGAGGCCAGATTAGAGGATGTTCCGGTGGTTAGGGAATTCCCAGATGTGTTCCCGACGGATCTTCCTGGATTACCTCGGGATAGGGAGATCGAGTTTGAGATTGATTCGATTCTGGGGACAGCACTTATAGCCAAAGAGCACCCTACCGAATGGCACCTTATGAGTTAAAGGAATTGAAAATACAGTTAGAGGAGTTAGTGGACAAGGATTTTGTTCGACTGACTATTTCTCCCTGGGGAGCACCAGTGTTATTTGTGAAGAAAAATTATGGTAGTATGCAGTTGTGCATTGACTACAGAGAGTTGAATAAAGCGACTGTACGGAACTAGTATCCACTTCCTCGCATTGATGATCTATTTGATCAATTACAGGGGGCTAGTGTGTTTTCGAAGATCAATTTGAGATCCGGATACCATCAGTTAAAAATTAAGGAAGATGATATTCCCAAGACTACCTTCAGGACACATTATGGACACTATGAGTTTTTAGTGATACCTTTTGGGCTAACCAATGCATCAGTTGTATTCATGGATTTAATGAATATTGTGTTTCATGATTTTCTTGATAAGTTTGTGATAGTGTTCAGAGGTGACATTTTAGTGTATTCAGGCAGTAGGGAGGCACATGCTGAGCATCTAAGAGTGGTATTACAGACCCTGAGGGATCGTCAACTGTATACTAAGTTCAGTAAGTGTCAGTTATGGTTAGACAGGGTCTCATTTCTTAAGCATATGATATCTACAAACGGGATCAATGTAGACCCTCAGAAAGTTGAAGCGATTCTGCAGTGGAAGCAGTCAACCATAGTTACAGAGGTTAGGAGTTTCTTAGGATTGGCAGGGTATTATAAGAAGTTTGTGGAGGGATTCTCCAAGATTGCCATTCCTTTGACGAAACTCACCAGAAAAGATGTTAAGTTTGAGTGGTCAAAGGCCTGTCAGAGGAGTTTTGATGAGTTGAAGGCTAGGTTGACCACAGCTCTCGTTCTTATACTTCTTTCTGTGATAAAGGGCTTTGTAGTGTACAGTGATGTATTCAAGCAGGGGTTAGGGTGTGTTTTAATGCAGAATGGGAAACTAATAGCATACGCATCCAGACAGTTAAAGAAGCATGAACAGAATTACCCGACTCATGATTTAGAGTTAGCTGCAGTTGTGTTTGCACTGAGGATCTGAAGACATTATCTATATGGAGTTTTGTGTCAGATATTCACAGATCACAAGAGCCTCCAGTATCTACTCACTTAGAAAGAATTAAACATGAGGCAAAGAAGGTGGTTAGAGTTGATCAAGGACTATGAGTGCTCTATTGAATATCATCCAGAAAAAGCCAATGTCGTAGCTGACGCTTTGAGTAGACAGCCCAGCAGTTTCATAGCTCATTTGAGGGTAAGGTACCTTCCATTGTTAAGAGATATGGGATCCTTAGGGGTTCAATTAGAGACTAGGGGTTCAGGTGCACTGCTAGCCACATTCCAAGTCTGATCGATACTCGTAGATCGAGTCCGAAACTTATAGAGACAGGATCATCAGTTGGTCAAGGTTAGTCAGAAAATCGAGTTAGGTAGAGGTAAGGACTTCTCAGTTAGAGAGGATGGTACTTTGATGATGGGTCAGAGATTGTGTGTTCCAGACTTGGCAGATCTTAAGAAAGAGATTTTGGATGAAGCCCATTCTTTTGCATATGCGATGCATCCCAGAAGTACAAAGATGTACCATACCTTGAAAGAGCACTACTGGTGGAAAGGTATGAAGAGGGAGATAGCTAGTATGTATCCAAGTGTTTGATTTGTCAGCAAGTTAAAGCAGAGCATCAGAGACCAACAAGATTATCTCAGCCTCTCCCTATTCCAGAGTGAAAATGAGAGCATATCACCATGGATTTTGTGGTTGGATTTCCGTGTAGCCAGAGTGGACATGATAGTATTTGAGTGATAGTTGATCGGCTCACGAAGTCAGCTCATTTTCTACCCGTTCACAGTACTTATCCCCTAGACAGGTTAGCCAGATTGTATGTTGATGAGATTGTTAAGTTGCACGGAGCTCCAGTTTCGATTGTATCTGACAGAGATCCCAGGTTTACATTTAGATTTTGGCCCAGTTTGTAGAGAGTTTTAGGCACTCGATTGCATTTCAGTACAGCATTCCATTCGCAAACAAACGGACAGTCTGAGCATACCATTCAGACTTTAGAGGATATGCTGAGATCTTATGTGATGGAGTTTTGAGGGAGTTGGGATGATCAGTTTCCATTGATCGAGTTTGCCTATAATAATAGTTATCAGACTAGTATCGACATGGCACCATATGAAGCATTGTATGGGAGACGATGAAGGACGTCGTTATGTTGGGTTGAAGTAGGCGAAAGGAAACTTTTGGGACCCAAATTAGTACAGATGACTACCGATAAGATCAAAATTATTTGGGATAGGTTGAAAATTGCCCAGGATCGCCAAAAAAGTTATGCAGATAATAGAACACGAGATTTGGAGTTCCAAATAGGGGATAAAGTATTTTTGAAGATATCACCATGGAAAGGGATCATCAGATTTAGCAGACGTGGGAAGCTTAGTCCACGATATATTGGTCCCTATGAGATGTAGCTCATCGTCTTGAGTTATCACCAGAGTTATCCAGGATTCATAATGTATTCCACGTCTCGATGCTCCGTAAGTACATGTAAGATCCTTCACATGTGTTGACAGAGTAGCCAATGGAATTGAGAGAGAATTTGACCTATGAGGAGAGTCCAGTTCAGATCCTAAACAAGAGGGAGTAGGTTCTACGTAATAAGAGCATTCCATTGGTTAAAGTCTTGTGGAGGAACCATTCAGTTGAAGAGGCTACGTGGGAGCCTGAGGAGCAGATGCGGAGTCAATACCCACACCTATTTGATTTAGGTATGTGATTTTAAATTTAGAGGTCGAAGTCTTTTTTTTCGAGGGGGTGAAATTGTAAACCTTCGATTATGATTACGGTTTACTAGTATCTCTCCAGTAGTAGTCATTAAAATTTAATTTATTTTTGTATCGCGAGTGAGATGTCGATTAGAGGATCCAAGAGTATTAGAGAATAATATGGGAGAGTATAGAGTGAGATAAGCTCACAACCAAACTTAAAAGGTTATAAAAGCTTCACCAATAGATATAAGCCAAGTGTAATTTAGTTTGTGGATATTAGAGAGCCACTCGGAGCCATTTTATTGGTGGAAGAATTAGCGGTTTTAAGTGGATATTAGAGAGGGGATCAAGAGATCTCAAGCAAATCTCTTCAAGTATTTCATCACCAAATGTCATTTTTATCATCAACCAAAGCTGTAAAAACCTTAAATTTTCTTAAGGGTAAAATTGAAAAATTTTATGGAAATTGTGTAAAAGTGTCAGGGTAAAAAAGTTAGATTTTTAAAGCTTTAATTTAAAGTCGTAATTTATAAATAGTTGAGGGGCTAAATTATAATTTTTCGAGATTATATCATTTGTCTTCTTCTTCCTCCCGACGTCAGACGCACCCTCTCTCTTTCCAAATTTATTTATTTATTTTTAGTTTTTCCACTTTCGCAAACCCTACTTTAAGTTCTCACTCCGGCCACATCCGACCTCCATTCCAGCCAAACTTGGTACCGTTAGAAAGCTCGTGCGATATAGATTTCATAGGTACCAATTTCATCAATTTTCATCACTGTTTGGGTCTTCGATTTTGTAGAGGAAGGTCGGCCACTAACCAAATTTGATTTTCTTAGATCTAGGTGAATCTAAGCGATTCCAACTCCGGTCAACCCCATTTTCATGACAAGCGTGTCGAGGACAACAAAACTCACCTAGCCGCACCTCCTACCACCGTGGTCGTCGGATTCCGCCGTCGAAAAGTCGTCGTTGGCCACCGTGTACGGTGGAGGTAAGTTTCTTGACCTCCGAAACTCGAAATTTAACTCCGGACCCGTCTACGGACTCATTTTTCAGTGTAGAATCAACCTTTAAGGTTATTTTCCCCCTAGGTCAACCGTATTAAAAATGTACATTAAAAAGTATTGAAAAAGGTAGTTTTTGGCTAGGAACACCCATCCGATGGTCGTCTTCTTCCGAATTCGCTTCATAGCTAACCTAAATAAGAGTTAGGGAGATGATTGGAGTAAAAACGAATTGAAGAAAACCTAGGGATTTCTCCCTATGTAGCATTCGGCCAAAGGGGGTAAAAAATGAAGATTTTTCGTTCAAAGCTTCAGAAAATTATTTTGAGCCTACCGGGGTGTTCCTAAGTGTTAATAAATAGGATTCGTAAAAGGAAATTAGAATTTGAAAGCCTCGCATAAGCTAAAACTTAGTTGAGAAAGTTTAGGCGTAAAAAGACTTTTATAGAGTTAATAGCCTTAGAAGTTATTTATAACTTTGTATTAGTGAATTTAGTGATTATAAATGAGTATTTGATGTTTTAGGGTGAAAACAGAAAGTTTTAAAGGCTTCCGGAAGAAATTTGTTATCTATCGAATGACATTCTGTGAGTAGAAAGCTAGTTATTCAAGTGTTATTTTATTTAAGTTTTATTTATTATGTATATATGAATTATTGCATTTTATTTACTTTTCATATGAATTTATTAACTATGTAATTAAGTTATTTATTGAAGTTATACTGAGATGCTAGCATGTGAGTTTTGAGTTGAGTATATGTTCAAACCGAGAACATGCTAGAAGTAAAGATTTTAGGCTTTCTGTCTCAAAAACAAGTTTATCCTAGAATATTGAGAAAAAGAGTTTTATTACGCCTATAGTTTACCCTAGCCCCAGTTGAGTACCCTATGCATGTACGGTAGATGTGAAAGAGTCACTAACCGAGAGTGGAGTTTGATGACTCCTAAGAGAGAGAGTCAGTTGAGTCACCCTCTGCACATATAAGGTTAGTGTAGATCAGACCGATTGTGAGAGGGTAACGCGTGCCTAGAGTTTACGCATCGGCGACTACACAGGGCAGATTTCTTAATTCCTAGTGGCAAGCGAGAGAGTTTATGCTACCACGACAGGAGTAGTTTCCCTAGGTTACCATCAAGTATTTAAGTGTTATACAATTATTTTTTAATGATTTGAATGATTTTATAAGTTATCTTGATAATAGAATTGACTTTGAATTGAAAGGAATTGCATTGGATGTCAAACAATCATTTCGAGACTAAATTTTTCATAATTGCACCAATGTGATGCTTGATAGATTTAAATTGAATTTACATCATATTACATGTGTTTGAGTGTATTTACGATAAGAAAAATTGAATAGAATTGATGGTGTAAAAATTAGTGCATATTCGGCCAATCAAGGGTAAAATGGTTCAAAAATATGTTTAATGTATTGATGTGGAATTTGAACTTTAATTGAGGTGTTTTACATGCTTGAATATTGAGAAATTCGAATGGAATACATATGCAAGTTATTAGGGTCGTTACTATTTGGAAAAAGGTATTTCGATACCCTCGAGTAGTTAGAAGTTTATGTATTGATACATGTGTACGTTCTAAATGAAAATCGTGCTTGTATTAAAATGTAGATGAAGCGGCGAGCTAACAAAGGGAATGAAAGACTGGTTATTATATTGAAAAGCAAGTTGTGAGTGTGGATTTTTACAAAATTTTTATGAATTTTATCAATCGATTATTTATAATCGCAATATCATGTTAGTATTCGATTTATCATGATTTATTAATCAAGTTTTTAGCATGTTATCATTTTTATTATAATGCATGTATAGTTTCTTAAATTTATGATTATAAATGTACTTGTTTTATAAATAAAACAAGGTAGAAAGTTTAAATGAAATACATGCATAGAAAAGACATGCTAAGGAATTTCGAAAGTTTAGGCTTTTGCCTTATAAAATATTTTGGTTATGAGTCATATACTAGAGAAACGAAATTTTACGAGCTAAAATCAATATGCTTTCAAGTCAAGATAAAGAGAAAAGAAAATTGTAAGCATATTGAAAGGTTTCAAATGCCTTAGGTTTACCCTGATTCTCAATTATACTTGGTCATAGTACCGTGTGCGTGTATGATAGATTGGTTGGGAGAGTCACTAACTTGGGAGGATTTGAGTCAGTGTGTCACCCTCTACACATATATAGTAGTGTAGATTTGCATAATGTTACGGTGGGGGAGGGGGGGGGGGGGGGGGGGGGGGGGGGGGAGGGGGGGAGGGGATGGAAGGAATCACGACCTCTGAGTTCCCGCATCTGCAACTACATAGGTAGCATTCCTTAATCCTAGTTACGTGATGTGTAGATATATAGTCACGAAGGATGAATTTCCCTGGGTTACCTTGTAAAGCAAGCTTCAGAAAGAAAAGCTTGTCATTAGACGTGAGGTCTAGAAAAACAAGAAAAATTTCGATTTATAAAATCAGTATTAAAATTTCAAGCAGAAATATTTGTAAACTATATGCGAGATTTACAATTTTTATCAATTCGAAACAAATCATTAGTTTTTCAAATTATTTTGGGAGGATACATGTGTATTGTGAAAGTGAATTTCAAAGTTTAAAAGTTTACCCACTCACTGAGTTAATACTCACCATTCTTTTCGTGTTTTTATAAAAACCCTCCCCAGGTACAGGTGTAAGCCAACAATCAGAAGGAGCTCCGTCAAACATGCAAGTGGGTTGAAGACGCGACGCTACTGCACTAGTTTGTTTTTGGAAATATCATGTGCATCTATAACTATTTAAGACTCGATGCATGTTTTGTAATAATATTTTGAGTATTCATACTTTGTACTTTTACATTGTGTTTTAAAAACTATGTGTTTACAATGTTTTATTTAAATTCAATGAAATTCAAATTATCTTTAAATTGAAATCATATTGTGGTTGATTGTGAAAATGAATGAAAGCTTAAGGCCTAAAAGTTGAGATTATCCGTGACAGGACCCAAACCAAACATTCTTTAAGCTCTTGTCTGGAGGATCCCGCCGGGCACTTCAGCGAACCCCTGAATTACTTAGTCCGTTTACTTGCTTTAACTTAAAGATTTGATTTGCTTTTTAAAATAGTTGGGTCGGTGTAAATTTTTTCGCAAATCCATTTAAAACGATTTTGTAAAAATTTCGACAGCATAACAGCTGCATTTTTAAGGTTTCCAAAATTTTTACCTGCAATAAAATACACTTCGACTATTTTCCATTTCCACCCAACTTCGTTTATCCACAAACATGCATTTTCACGATACTTTTTCACAATCAATATGCATGAACTCATAGTAGGATGTATATATAGATCATACATGAAACTTCACAACCATTAACAATAACATTTACAAATATACAATTTCAAAATGCAAGATACCAAAATTATGGTGTAATACATGTGTTTCTTCATAATTGATATGTTCAACCCATACACATGATTTACACAAATATATTTTGTGACTCACCCACCTTTATATGTGATGAAAATCACTAGGTCCCACCGTTACCTACAACGGCACCCAATAGTATGTACGAGCTACACAACAAGTAAACACATTAGTACTACAGAACAACTTAATATAATTATATAATTATGCAATAATTCATAACTTACTTAACCTTAAAATTTTCGATTTTTAAAGTTTTTCTTTTTAGTCCATGTATACCCTTAAAGTACTCAAACCATTACGAGCGATTTTAACTAATACCAACGTAAAACTATTGAGATATCTTGACCACTACGATGTGGAATTTACTGCGTCGCAACGTAGTGTGAAACAATCTCATATCTGAGCAACTACAATGCGGAATTTTCTGCGTCGCAATTGTAGTGCTATAACTCTAGGCGACTACGAGCAGAATGTGCTGCATCGTTACGTAGTGTCAAACTGTAAATCTAAACGACTATGTGCGAAATTGTTTGCGTCGCAATATAGTGCTATAAATACTCTAGAAAACTGAGCAACTATGGACGGAATTTTCTACGTTGTCACATGGTGCTAAATACTCTGTAGGCTAAGCGACTACGGACATAATTTTCTACATCGTCACGTAGCGCTAAATCTCATATAATCTAAGGATATATACATGGGTTTCGAAACTAATTTCGCTAAGTGCAAAAGTACAAAACTTCTTACTTTTCAAACTCTAAAAATTTTCTCAATTCGAATATTTTAAAAGCGACTTTGTGTTGATTCCATTACTTTGTGAATTCCATAAAGAACTCGCATGTTCAAAACTTCAAATTTAGAGCTTGAAAATCATTTTTGTTTTCGTTTAACAATTATACACAAGATTTAAAATAGAAATCGAAATAGACGTAAGTGGTAGGACATTTACCTCAATCCGTGTAAGCTCTAGTCAAGCGTTGCAACGAGTCTTTCGTGTCTCGCTTGCTCGCTTGTCACCTACATGTCAATTTCTTATTATTACATGCTCAATGACATAACTCAAAACTCAAAATAACTTTTCCACTACAATTCTCTCTATTGACAACGCTTTACACTATAACATTTCCAACTCGATTTTAACTCAACCAAGACTCTCTAATTCCGATTTTTTTGCACGGGTCTTATTTATTATCATCTAGGAATACTTTGAAATGCTTAAAATGGTCGTTGGAAGCCCGAAACGCAAAATCACCATTTTTGGACCTCTTAAACCCGAGGCTAAGCTAAGGCCCATCCTTGTTATTCTCTTCACTCCAATTTCACTCTAATCATCTCCCTAACTCGCACTGAGGTCACCCGTAAAATGGTTTCGAAAAATTCTAAGTATAAGGGGTTGAAACCTATGAAAAACGCCTATTTTTCAACATTTTTTTACACACATTTTTGCATCGAACAAGCGACAATGTCATTTCTTTCATATCTAAGGTTCTTTTACTTAATTATGATCAATTACATTTATTTCATGCATCAAAGATCACATTTACATTCATATTTCACATTACGACTTCATACGTGCACTATTTGAGCCATAACTTGCTCAATTTTTATTGGAATCGTTCCCTTCCAATTTCTATGGTTTGCTATGACCACTAGGCATGTTTTGAGGTCTAGAACAACCCCAAATAAGCTTGAAGAGTGTAGGTCACCACAGTCACTTCCTATAGCTCAAGATTCTCAACTTAGCTCTATATTACTCTTTTGACAATTCTATCACTTCTATGAGTTTTTCTAACTTTTATTATGTGTGAATCTAGGTTTATTTGGATCAAAACATGAGGGTATTACAAATCCCACATATGTCGTGACATCCACACATTCTCTTCAATGTGTAGTTCTTTTCAATTTTACATGTTAATCTCTCTCAATCATTTTATCAAACAACTTATCTACAACTTATTTGACATTTCACTTCCTTAAATCGCACTTTAAAGTTTTTCATCCATAAACCCTAGCCTAACATCCATACACTGTAACATACTATCTAAGTTTCCATATCACACACTTAGGGTTCTACACTTGTTTTAAGTGTAAAACACTCATCACAACACACTACAAACAACACAACTATTATCCCATCCATACAATCCTAACTATTATCAAAATTGAAGAAAATGATGATAACTAACCTTAAACTTGATTCGGTTTAGCTAGCTTAGGTGAGATTTGCTTAAAATTTGGTTTGGAGGCTTAAAGTTGCTTGAAGGGCTTGATCTTCCACTTCTCCCCCTTGATCTCTTCTTGCCGTCCAACACTTCCTCTCAACTCTCTCCCTCTCACGGCAATAGCTTCTTGTTTTCTAAAAATTTTGCTAAGTTTCATGACTAACACTTACATATATATATATATATTACATAGATCTTCACTTATTTACAATCTACATCATTACTTAAAAATTAATCAAAATATCCCTCACTTTATACTAATCTCATGACATCCTATTGACTTTTATGAATTCTCATAATCCCCACAACTAATTTGTTCTAAGTGTCATATATATATATATATATATATATAACTTTTCATAGAATGACCATCATGTCCCTCTTTGACTTACTTTGACTATCATTAAAGTTTTAGTTTCCAACCAAGGGATAAATAACTAATACTCATAGATAATTATACATAAAATACTTATTTTGGACATGACCATATTGCCACTTATTAAATTATCTCTTATTTATGAAAATACGATTTTACACTTCTTCGACTTTTTCTTATTTAAACCAATATCGTATGGTTCTACAATTGTCGTTAACTCTTCGATGTTCCTGATTAAATAAATGTTGGCAAGATTTATCATTTTAATTCCATAATCTAGCTTCTAACACTAAGAAGTTCATAATTGAGACTAAGGGCTTACAATGTGGGTTTTCGAAGTACATAGGTTTTCTATTATATTTTTACAGGATGGATATTTTCAGAAAAGCAATTGTTGTGCTACCGGAATTTTGTAAACTCTGTTTTGCAAACACTTACTTAAAAATAAAAAGTTCCATTCACTTTCGTTTGAAAAGAAACTCTAAGGGTTTTAAAAAGGTTTTCAGATAAAGTAAGAGGCTTAACTTTATTGGAACCTTTCAACCGAAACAGATCCCAATTGGAAGCCCGCTATGAGGTTACCGGATGGGCTACCTAATAGTTTAAGGAAAAGGGACCCGTCAATTATTCTATTTTGTGCAAATGAGAGATATTGGAAAATATAAAAGCTAGTCCAAAATGGTGTTATTGGGCCTTAGATTATTGGTCAGGATTTACCCAGGACCTAACAGCCGACTTCATTTGGATAATGATAAAGAAACTATTACGGAAGTTGAATACAGTTAAAACTGCTTGTAAGTCCCCTTTTTCGTAATTTTGCATTTCTTGGTAGTAGTAATTAACTTATAGGATGAGAATACTAAATTTTATAAATATTACCCATATAAGTGATATTAAAATATTAGTAGAGATTTTAGAAATTGGTTAAACCAAATAGCAAGTTAAATGTTAATAAAGGGCAAAATGATCATTCATCCATGAAAGAGCCCTATATATATGTGTGTTGAGCTCTCAACATTTAGAAAATTTTTGAAAGAAAAAAAGAGAGGGAGAGACTAAGGGTCGGCCAAAAGAAGGGGAACAAGAACCAAAATTTTTCAAGTCCAATTAAAGATCCAAACAAGAAATTAGTCTTATTCAAGCTAGAAAATCAAAGTTTGAGCAAGATCAAAGTAAGTTATCCTCACTTTTACTAAATTAATGTTAGTTAACTTATGTTATGTATTGATGGTTAGGTTGTTGTTTGTTGTGAATTTGATGGAGGTTTTGATAGAAATCAAGATTAGAACCATAATAAATAAAAAGGGAGTCTTGATATAAGAAAACTCACTTAAGAAATGAAAGTTAGGGTTTATGTAGGAGAAACCCTAGAACTTGATTTAAGCATTGGATTAAGTGAATTGAGTGTAGATAAAGTGTTTGATGAAATATCTAAGAGAATGACAATGTAAAAATCTTGAAAGTTGAAAGAAGTCATGTGTTGTGTGTGAGTGTGTAGTTCATGGCTACCAAGAGGGATATATGATTCCATTGAGTTTTAATGAAATTGAGTTTGAATTCATGCATGTGAGAAGCTAGAATATCACATAGAAATGTTAGAATTGAAAAAGGAAATGAAATGAGACAATGTGTTGTTTTAGCTAGATGAAGAGCATTGATGGTCACCATACAATGCCACTTCCTTTTTTTACTTTTATGTCATGTATGATCCTAATTGAGTATATGTGAGTCTAAGAACCCTAATGGAAAGATAATTGAGTTGAAAATGTAAAAAGGGTAGATTTTGACATGATAAAGTAGTGAAAAATAGGAGTTTTTGGCTAGGAACCTCCACCCGGCAGTTGTTTCTTTTTGAATTCACTTCGGGGCTAACCTAAATGAGAGATTAAGAGATGATTGGAGTGAAAATGAAAGAAAGAAAAGCTAGGGATTGCTCCCTACAAAAGGTTCGGCTAAAAGGGGTTTAAAAAGAGGATTTTTCATTTCGAGCTTCAGAAAATTATTCCGAGTGTGTGGGGGTGTTCCTAGGTGATAATAAATGAGGTTCATGGAAAGAAATCAGAATTTTAAAGCTTTGGTTAAATTAAAACCTAGATAGGAAAGTTGTAGTCTAAAGGGTTTTCAATAAAGTTAGTTATATTGAAAGTTTTAATTGTAGCTTTGAGTAGTTCATTTTAGTGTATTTTAAATAAGAATATGATGTGTAGGTGAAGCACAAGCAAGTGGAGCAAGAGAGGCCCATTAGAGCTCCTTAGCAAACTTGGATTCAAGGTGAGTGTCACTAACTCACACTATGAATAATTGTGTTGCAAATGTAATTTTATTTGTTGTGAAAAAGTTATGAATGATTTTAATATGTGTTCAAAATAATTTCGAAAGTAAAGTGACTTTTATGAGAGTTGAATTTAAAAGTTCTAGCCTAAAATTTTCATGAGAAAAGCTAATTTGTACTTATAGCACTTAGTAGAAAAGAGTTTTCAAAGGTCATGCGTATACCCTCAAAATCAGAGATTTTCTTGGGCTATAATATATGATGCAGAAAATTCCACAATGTAGTTACCAAGATTATAAATAGTATCTCACGCTACGATTTGCGATGCAGAGAATTCCGCACATAGTTGCTAAGATTTATAGATAACCTCGCACTATGATTTGCGATGCAGAAAATTCCGCACGTAGTTGTTGAGAAGTCTCAGTAGCGTCATGGTTGGTGTCACTTGAAAATTGTCACGTGACATAACAGTTAAGGGTACGCATGATGCTTTTAAAAAGAAATGAGTTATGTGGTAATTCATGCATAACTATATAAGTTTATAATTGTTAATTAATAATCGCTAAATTTCTTCAATTGCTTAAGATTTTATTCATTTCGTGTTGTATTGTATAAACCCTCTTCAGGTACTTACGCGGGCGACTGAAGCAAACAAATTCCTTAGTCAATATAGGTAGACATATACTTGAAGAATGCATTATATAAATTGCATTGTATTTTGTTCAACATTTTGCATCTTGAAATACCCACATGAAAAACTTGTATGAAAATGTTTTGTAATGTAAATTGCTTGGGAATATTTCGATGATATATAAGTTTTGGTTATCACTTATGATTTTGCAAAAATGATGGATTGATTATTGAGATATATGTTTGTGTAAGAAGTTGGGTTGTGGTTGAAAAGATTTGGGAGTGTAATTTCTTTGCAGGAAAATTTGGTAACCTTATAGTTGCAGTCGTTATGTTACCGATTTTCCGTTAAAATGCTTACAGATTTTGAAAATAAAAATGGTCCATTTATAGTTTTAGTTCGATTTCCAAATCAACAAATTGGATCTAAAATAAAATCAACCCAACCAGTTTCCAAACAATGAGATTAAATGAGATTCGAAGCAAAGTTTAAACGGGCAAGTTCAAGGTTCGCTCCGCGAATTTCTTTTAGTCGACTAAGAGGATTTAAAAGAGGTCTGTTGGAATGTCAGGCGAGGCCTACCAGATACTAGCCTAAAGGGAATCTGGTTTGGGTCGCGTCACTACTAGCAGTTTATGACAGATCTTTATTCTTATACAACCTCAGCAGCCTGTCGGTAACCCTACGGTGGCCTTCCAATCAAGATCTGTTCCAGCTGAAAGATTCCCGTAAAGCTAAGCCCCCCATTTTTTCTTACTGAAATCTTTTAAAACTTTTTAGAAATTTCTTTTCTAGGGGGAATAGGTGAGAACTTTTTCTTTTTAAATATGCATTTGCAAAATAGGGTTAATAAAATATTTGGCAACACAACGACTATTTTTCTAAAAATTTCACCCTACAAAACTTTATAGAAAACTTGTACACATCTAAAACAACAAAGTTCTCAACTTCTAGGTCTTAAACCCTTTTTTTCTTTTTCACAATCAACCACAAACATGCTTTCAAATTTAAAAGATAACCTAAAAATCATTTACACGTCATGCACAATTACGTTTGTACAATTTCCAAAATTTACATACAAAAGTTATTATACAAGTTTTCAAAAACATATATAGCAAACATACATAAACAAACTCAATATAGCGACACACGACTAAATTTGTCTACTCTTAGGTCGGAGTCTCTGCTATTGAAGCACTTGCACGTGCACCTACACCTACCCCTAGGGAGGTTTTCTTCATAAAACATGAAAATAAAGTGAGCTAAATGAGCTCAGCAAATGTCATGTTTTTCTATTCAAACTTTATTTTTGAAAATAAGCCTCCCTAAAAACTTTAAAAACATTTCATAACTATTTCAATAATATAAAACTAAAATGCATTTTCTGAAAACCTCATCTGAAACAAACGCATGTATAAACATTCAGTATAAATATAATTCATCCGTAATAAACTGAAATTTAATAACATATTGAAAAACGAATTTTCTGATTTCGGAAAACTATTCTAAAGCGCTCTTCAAATCTATAAACATAGCAGCTTGTATTATTTCATTTTTGTTGTAAACTATAAATGGTAGTGGCAATACAATTTTTTGAAATATCTCTTTGTGCAACAAGCCAACCATCGGTGCCTGAATACCACATGGCACCCTAGGTATATGGTAGAGCGGAATCTTGCATCACTCCAAGTGGAATTTATCATCGCTTAGGCCATATGTCTGGTTCTACATAGCGGAATCCTGCATCGCTCACATAGGAGCTAGCCAATATATACCTCTATACGTGCATGGACGATACACTAGATTAGACTAACTAACACAGTCCCTCCCACTGTTAGTGATAGACATCCTTGACATTGCCATGCACACTTAAGGTCCTCTGATTGGTACATCTATCTGAGATACCTATAAAGCGTACCATAGACTTACAAAAATATTTCCAAACATGTTGCTTTTAATCACATAATTCATATTTCACATAAACTTTTTAAAATTCATACAGAAGGTTTTCATGTTGAATTTATTTACTTTAAAATCAAATTTCAACATTTCAATGTATAAATTTAATTATAACACATAAATTCATTGAATAGAAAAATAATTGCATCAAAACATTTTAAAAGGACACTCCCCGTTTTCTAACTCACGATAATTCACAATTTTGATTTCCTCGTCTCTACATTACCTATGTATTTTCACATTCGATTTTTAGTCAATGTCACAACTAAACTTATTCATAAATACACTTCCATTGATATGCATCAATACACACAAACGTCTAACTACATAAGGATTTCGAAACACTCTTTTTCAAGTCATACCAGCACTAATTATTCGCATATATTTTTCATTCGAAATTCTTAATATCTAAGCATGTAAAACACCACAATTGAAGTCCAAATTTTACATCAATGCATTAAACACATTTTTGGATCATTTTAACCTATGTTGGTCGAACCTTGACCAACCTTTATACCATCAATCTTATTTAATTTTTCTCATTATAATTACACTCAAACACATGTATAACGATGTAAAATCAAGTCAAATCCATAAAATATCACACTTATGCAAATAAAAAAAGTTTGGCCGTGAAGTAGCCGTTTGACATTCCAATAAATCACTTTTCAATTTGTATGTTAAATTCATCATTATCACAACCCATAATTCATCCAATGTATCCAAAAACAAATGCCCATCACTTTAAACTCTTTAAGGTCGAAACATAGCAATTGAACATATCATATTTTTGCTTCTCATTTTAACACATTTACATCCAAAAATAAATGTCCATCACTTTAAACTCCTTAGAGCCAAAATATAGCAATTGAATATATCATATTTTTGTTTTTCATTTTAATATCAAAACTCAACATTTTAACACGTTTACATGCATGAAAATCACCTAAATAAATCAAACTCAAAGTGAACCATTGAATCACATCCTTGGTCATGAGTCACATGCAACTCCACATGAACATTCCTTTAAGTTTTATATTTTCATGCACATCAAAATCACATCATATTTCATGACAAAACTACTAAACTCAAATTGAACCATTAAAACCTCCCTTGGTCGTGACTTACATGTAACACCACATCAAGATTTCTTTAAGTTTTGCACTTGCATACACATCAAAATCACACCATATCTCATGGCAAAACAATTAGTATCCAAACCAACATCAACTCAATTCTAAATCAAAAATTTATTGTCACTAGTAAGCTTACCAATTGTTCTTGAATCACAACTCTTATTTTCCCTCAACCTTGAAGTCTCAAATCTCTAGAATCATAAACCATACATTAGAAACCATAAAACCAATCATTTATACAAATAAATCATAGAAACATGAATCTTACTTCTTGAAATCAACTTGAAATTTATGGATCTTGCTTTTAGGCTTGCATGCAACAGTATTTGACTTGAAAACCTCTTAAAGATGGCCTCAAAACACCAAGTGCAGCATGCTATCTTCGATTTCCTCTCTTGGCCAAGACCTCCCTTCAATTCTTGCAAGATGCTCTTTGTTTTTCTCTTTCGATTTTCAACTTTATATAGTCCTTGCCTTTTTATTACACTTTTCATCATTGTCTCTTCATATGCTAAACAATTGTCACTTGCATGCTCTCTTTCCCACACCACTTGTCACACATACATTGTAAACCCTTTTTCGAAATTTTATATTTCTTAGTAATAGTAATTGACTTATAGGGTGAAAATATTAAAATTTGTAAATAGTGTCCTTATAAGTAATATTAAAATGTTAGTAGAGATTTATGAATCAAATAGATCAAATAGTAAGTTAAATTACTAATAAGGGGAAAAATAGTCAATTGTCATATGAGAGCCCTATATATATGTGTGTTAGGCACCAACACTTAAAAAAATTAAAAGCAAAAATAGAGAGAAAAGGGAGAGGGGAGTTCGGCCACCATGGGGGGAAGAAGAACCAAGAGTTTTTCATATCAAATTTGTTGGGTTATATGGGCTTTGGGTCGGGTTCACCCAAGATGGCCCAATACCCAAATCAGGATCCAACAGAGGGATCCAAGATCCATTAGAAATGGAAGTGGTTTGTCAACTGCCATTGGTAGTTTTTGATGACCGGTTTTTTGCCCGTTACAAAATAACTGTCGTTGTAGTTATTCCCAACACATATTAAAGCATGGGCAGCAGTTATTCTTCAGTCGTTGAAGAGAAACATAGACATACAAAAGGAAACAAAAGGCAGAGAGTGTAAACAGAGAGACAACCAGAAGAGAAGGCATGATACTTACATTGTGGCAAGAGGTTTCTATCCAATTTCATGGTGAAATCCGACCAGTTGAACAACCGTGTGAACGCCCCATAATCTGCTGCGAATTCAAGTATGTTTTTGACATGTTATTTTACTGTTTTTCAAGTTACAAAGTTGATGCATATATACTGTTATATGGATTTCGTGTTTATCAAAATTGAAGATCTAAGCAAGAAATCAATCTCATCCAAGCTAGATAATCAAAGTTTGAGCAAGATCAAAGTAAGTTATCTTTACTTTTACTAAGTTCATGTTAGTAAGCTTGTGTGATGGATGGATGGTTGGATTTATTCTTTTGTTGAGTGTTTGATGGGGATTTTGATAAAGATTAAGGGTAGAACTCTAATAAGTAAAAAGGGAGACTCAAATCAAGAAAACCCATGCGAGAAATGGTAGTTAAGGTTTATGGATAGGAAACCACAAGTAGATGTAAAAACATATTTGAGCAATTATAGTAGTAGTTAAAGTGTTTGATTAAATATCTAGGAGAATTGTCAAATCTAAAATCATGAAAGTTAAAAAAAACAACATGTTAAGGGTGTATGAGGAGGTTTGGTTATAAGGTGGATGGGGTGTATTTATTGGGTTTTGATGCCTATCAACTTGAACAACATGCATAATTCCTACTAGAAAATCATATAGGAGAGTTGAAATTGAAAAAGGAAACTAGATGGGATTGTTGTGCATTTCAGTTTGATGAAGGGCAGTAGCTTATGTATGTGTTTTGTTGGTGTTTATAATGTATTTAGGGTCCTAAAAGCATGTATGAGTGAGTAGGAATTATGGTTATTACAATGGATGTACATGGGTGCATGAATATCATACAAACTAGTAAAGGATAAAGTGATAGTAGAGTGAAAGAATAGGCATTTGAAGGGGTTATAGAGACCTGCATGAAATGGGCTTAATTGGGGTTTTTTTAGACCTCAAAACATGTATAAATGTCATAGAAAAGTATAGAAATTTGAAGGGAAATGTTTGGATAAAAATTGAGGAAGTTATGGCTTAAATAGTTCACCTATGTAGTCGTAAAGTGAGTTGAGAATGTAAATGCATTCTTTGATGCATGAAATGAATGTATTCAATCATAATTGAGTGAAAGAACCTTAGATACGAAAGAAATAACATCATTGCTTGTGTGATGCAAAAATGTGCATAAAAAAGTATCGAAAAATAGGTGTTTTTCATAGGTTTCACTCCTCGATACTTAGAATTTTTCGAAACCGTTTTGCGGGTGACCTAAGTGAGAGATAAGAAGAGGATCTAAGCAAAAATAGAAGTGAAACAGCCCGTAGAATGGGCTATGAACAATATTCTATCTTAGGGGGTCCGAAAATTTTGACTTTTCGTTCCGAGTCTCTGAAAATTTTACGGACTACGTGGGGATGTTCCTAAGGGTATAAAAGTTAAACTTTTACAAAGAAATCGTAATTAGAAAGTCTCAGTTGAGTTAGAACTTAAAAAGAAAAGTGTAGTAAGAAAGGGTATTGTAAGGAGCTTTTAATGTTAAAAGCAATATGTGTAATTTTATGTAACACATTGTGGCCTATTTTAAGTAAGAATATGTAATGCAGGTGACGAGCAGGCTAACGGAGCACAGGAGGCTCGTTGACGAGTATAGCTCGCTTGGTGAGCTAAGTGCCTTGTCACTTGCATCTATTCCAATTTCTAATTTAAATTCTGAATTATGTAATCAAACGAATTCAAAAACGATCTTCATGTCCTAAATCAAAGTTTTGAGTATGTGATCTCTTTGTGAGATTCAAAAAGAAAATGAATAAAAAACTAAGTTGATTCCAAAATATTTGAATCAAGAAAATTTTTAAGAGTTTGAAAAGTTAAAGGTTTTGTGCTCTTGCACTTAGTGAAACCATTTCAAAACCCATGTGTATACCTTCAGTTTAATTAAGATTTAGCGCTACGTGACAATGCAAAAAATTCTGCCCGCAGTTGCTAAGTTTTCAGAATATCTAGAGCTACATGTACGATGTAGAAAATTCCGTATGTAGACGCTAAGATATATAGATATTCTAGCGCTGCGTTGCGATGTAGAAAATTCCACACGTAGTCGTTTGGATCTACAGTTTTGGCACTACACTGCGAAGTAGTAAATTCCGCTCGTAGTGGCCCAAAGTTATAGCACTATAATTGCGATGCAGAAAATTCCACATTGTAGACGCTTAGATTTGAGATCGTTTCACACTACGGTTGCGATACAGAAAATTCTGCATCGTAGTGGTCGAAATATCTCAGTAGCTTCACGTTTGGCATCATTCGAAAACCGCCACGTGATGGTTCGTGTATACTAGGGGTATACATGGAGTTTTTAGAAAGAAAAGTTTTCTAAACCAAAGATTTGATATTTAATTAAACTTATGAGATCACTATATAATTATACCTTATATTTCCTTATTTAATGAACCAACGCCTTTGCTTTTATGTAGCGTGTATATTCTACTAGGTACCTTAGTAGGTGGTTTTTGCTTCGAGAGAATCACCATTGAACACTTTAGGTGGGAAATTCGATGATTACATCAACTGAACAAATATATTTTGTGATTGTAAATAATATACCTAAGTAATCGTATGATTAGAATGTGGATATTCGAATAATTGTAAACCAATGATATGATATTCATATACATGTATTTTTTAGGCTTGTATATGACTCGTATCCATCATTAAATGTTTGATAATCTAAATTGCATTATGAAACTAATAGAAATGTTGATTTGCGAAATGAATCAAGTACATGCATGATTGTTGTGAAAAAGTATGAAGAAAATGCATGTTTGTGGCCAAAAGAAGTTGGGTGGTGATTTGAAATTGTACGAAGTGTGTTTCTTGTACAGGAAAAATTTTGGGATTGTTAACAATACAGCCGTCATGCTGCGAATTTGCTTAAAATCTATTTTAATTTGAAATCAAAAAATTTACACCAACCTAACTATTTTCAATGAAAGCGAGTTTTTCCATTTAAGTAAAGAAAGTAAACGGACAAGATTAAGGGGTTCGCTCCATAGATCTCTTTAATCCAACAAGTCAGGTTAAGAGAAGTCCGTCGAAGTGCCCGGCAGGACCCTCCAGATAAGAGATTAGAGAGAGTCTTGTTTGAATCCTGTCAAGTTGGTATCAGAGCCCGGTTTTCTTAAAGTTGAGATAAAGTTCGAAAGAAACATTTGAGTTGTTTTATGCATGAGTTATACTTTCCCATATTTCATGAGATTTTGCATTAGATTGCATAAGTTATACAGCTCATTTATACAGAGTTTAGTTTGAAACATTGCATAAGTTATAAAGCTTAAAGTTTGAGTGTTGCATAAATTTCGGAGTTATTCCATACGTTGCTAGTGTTCTAACTCGGATATCTTATGGTTTTCATGCCTATTGGGTATAAAAGTATAGATATGCAGCATCGTGGTCGTCCTCGAACTAAGAGGGCCGCCGCAGAGGCACCCGCACTAAAGGGAGAGCATGTTGACGAGTTCGTCAACGTGCCGACCAGTTCCTCACACCCAGAACCATCAGAGCCATCTAGATCAGAGGCTACTCCAGGACCTACTCCAAGACATATGGAGCAAATGGCATAGATGCTGGCAGCGACGCTTCAGCAGCCGCGGGAGATAGGTGTATCTATTGAGCGCGCCCGTAAGCTAGGCGCCAAGCCGTATGATGGTACCGATGATCCCGAGCGAGCACTATCTTGGCTAGAGACTAATGAGGAGATATACCAAGTTATGGGTTGCAGTGAGGATCAGATGGTGACATTTTTAGCATCCTCCTCAAGGACCGAGCAAAAGTTTGGTGGAAAGCCCACCACAGAGCGCATCCAGATGAGGTGTCATAGGCGGATTTTAAAAAAGAATTCACCGGCAAATTTTTTCCCAAGAGTCACAAGGATGCAAAAATAGAAGAGTTCTTTCATTTAGAGCATGAGAGCTTTACAATGACTGAGTATGAGAAGAGGTTCTCCTAGTTAGTCCGTCTGATTCCCTACATATCAGAAAATGAAGAGCAGAAGATCAATAGGTTCATAGCTAGATTACATCCAAGGATCAGAGCATACGTGACATCAGCGGTACACACTCAGTATAGATAGTTAGTTAAGGCCGCCATCAGAGTCGAGAGAAGTGTGGAATCCGCTCCTTCGTCTAAGAAGTTTGAGCAAAAGCCTAGTTGGACAAATAACCAGCAGGGAGGACCCAGTAAAGTGACCAAGAGCAATCTGAAGCTTGCCTGGCCAGAGAGTCGGCGACAGAGTCAGAGGTCCCAGACTAGTCAGAGTTGAGTCCAGTCGTCAAGAGAGTCCATGAGCCGACAGAGTTGGAAGAGCCGACCTGTGTGCAACAGATGTGGTCGATCACACCTCCGTGAGTGCCTTAGGGCAGGACCGGATGTTTCAAGTGTGGCCAGGAGGGTCACTTCATGAGAGACTGTCATAGTGTGGTCGCATCGAGCCCAGCAGAGGCCAGATCCATAATGCAAGGACAGACCAACGAGGGTCGTAGACCAAAAAGGGGAGGCCCTCAGACCAGAGCAACTACAGCCCCAGAGTCAACTACAAGTGGACCCAGCAGAGGGATGTTATCCCGAGCACCGCCTGGTAGACCTCGTAGCCAGGCAACCAGAGTATATACAGTGACACAGCAGTAAGCTGATGCCGCTCCCGATGTAGTTACAAGTATTCTTACCTTATTTGATTATGATGTACATGTACTGATGGACCTAGGAGCCACTCATTCCTTTGTCTTTAGGGAATTTATTGATAGAGTCGGGGTAGAGATGAGACTGACTGAGTGTAGTATGGTAGTGTCCCTTCTCACGGGAGATTCGCTTATTGCAGACAGAGTCTATGTGGGAAGTAATGTAAGCCCTTACCCAAATTTATTATTTTATGGTATTAGAAATCTTCGAATTGAGTTGCGGTCGAATCGTATGCCTCTAGTAGTATTATTTGAGGTTTATTATATTTTCGTATCGCAAGTCGGATGTCGTTTGGTTAACCTTGGTATGATTACAAAGTGATTAGGAGTGATTTATATGTTAATCAAGCGAAGTGAGCTCACGGAATAAAGTAAAAGATATTTTAATTCAACCAATAAGAAAAGAGATAAGTGACTTGAAAAGTAGTGGCTATAGTTGTGCCACATGTCATCTATTGATTGGTTGAAGAAATAAATGGATTAGAATGTGCCAAGTGGACCAATAAAATTAATAATTATATATTTTGAGCACTAGTAAGATTATTGAAAGTTTGAGGTGATTAAATGAAATTTTCTTGAGGGACTAATTTGTAATTGAGCATTAATATATATATATATGTGAGTTTTTGTCTCATTTGAGACATTTGTGACCGTGAAAAACAAAGAAAAGAGGAGAGAGTCGGGTGAGAGAGAGATCCGAGAGTGTGACGCCGAGAGGGAGAGGAAGGAAGAGAAGATCCAGTCCGAATTTCGCCACGGTTTCTTCATGAAAATTATTCTTTTTCATCTCCTCTAGCTAGCCCAATAAATTTGAAGCGAAAAGATTACCTATTTGGTAAGTTATTTCAATTTAAAGGTTGATGTTTTATATAAAAACCCATCTCATCTCTTCTTTCCTTTTCGAATTAGAGTTTAGGGATGATGAGAGGGAGGTGTGAGGATGATTTTAGTGTGATTTGTGAGTGATTTGATGAAAGAAAAATAGGTGAGAGAGAGAGAGAAAGTCACCGCCAAAATGGGTATTTGGTGAGATCCGATTTCATTTTCAATTTTAATGCAGTAAATGAATGTTTTAGAGGTTAGAAAATAATCTTATAAAGTTAAATTTCGAAAACGAAAAGTTTAAGATCGATTTCGAAGCTAAATGGACGAGTTGAAGGGCGTTTTTTAAAAACCCTTCAAAACGCGTTCGTTTAACGTTTGAAATCGTTTATTTAATCATGGTTGGGTGTTAGAACACTAGATGATTGATTGTTGAAGTTGTCGAACGTTCGAAGCGAAAAATAATTTTTACTAGTAAGCGAAATCGAAAGAATTTCATTTCGAGCTTCTGACGATGAAATTGAGTATACTGAGGTATTCTTATGAAAGAATAAGTAGGATTCATGTAGAGAAAATGGATTTCGAAAACCCCGATTGAATAGAAATTGAGATCCGAAAGTTTAGACGTTAAAGGGTATTAATAGAGATAAATGAGATTTTTATTGATTTTGAGTGTTATTTGAATGAGTTAAGTAACCCTAAATGAATATTTGATGTTTTAGGATAAAAGCGGAGAGTTCCGGAGGCTTACAGAGGAGGATCGGATTCTATCCGATGACGTGTTGTGAGTGGAACTACGAGTTTTTAAAATTTATATTTTCTTAAAGTTTATTGTAAAGTTAAAAGAATTTATTATAAATAGTTATTCATTTATTCATTGAATTTATATTATAATTCTAGTATAAATATTTTAGTTTGTTATTTATGTATATGAGAATGTGCTAGAATTAAAGATTTTAGGTTTACTACCTTGAGATTTAGAATATTTTAGTGTATTAAGAAAAAGAAATTTTAATAGCCTATGGTTTACCCTAACCCTAGTTTAGTACCCGGCCGAATACCATATGCGTGATACGGTAGATGAGAGGAAGTCAGTCAGTGAGATTTGAGTCTAGTCAACTCTTGTGTGAGCGAGACATGAGTGATCCGTATACACATATAGGGTAGTGTAGTCAGTCCGCAGCGTGGGCCTGCTTTCGACGACTACACATGGTAGATTCCCACTCCTAGTGGTTAGCTAGATTTTATATGCTACCATGCCAGGAGTATATATTCCCTGGGTTACCATTTAGGCAAGCATTAGAAAAGATTTTAAGAAAAGATTGCAAAAAGTGTTTTAGAGAATAGTTTTAGAAAGCATTTTAGTTTTTAAAAACTGTTTTTGAGATAATATTTTATCCAGAAATGAGTTTTAGTATATATAAATTATACCACTCACTGAGTAATACTCATATTTTTCTTTAAATGTTTTTCTTAAAAATTCTCCCACAGGTACAGGAGCTAAACGTCCAGCCGACGAGGTTCAGTCAGACGTGTAAGTGGACAAATAGGACGACACCTACTACATGTATATATTTTGTTATTTTGATCATGTATATTTTTATGTGTATAGTTGTAAATACTTTAAAGAAATAGTGGATGCATTAGTTAAAAATGTTTATTTAAAGTTCTATGAAATTCAAATTTCAAATTTTATTTACTTATTTGTGGTTGGGTTGTGAGAAATGAGTCGGAGGCTCTGGAAGTTGAGAAATTGATTTCATAGAAGTGTTTTTATAAACTTTATTTGAAACTTGCAGGGTGGCATAGTTCAGAAAACAGACGGCATGCTGCCGAAATTTTTATTAAAAAGTAAAAAAGTATTATCATTGTCACTTTGTAAAAGAAGTTAAAAAGATCTAGCTAAATGATTTTCCGGTGCCCTGACGGGGTTCCTCCGGGTTGAGTATATGGTTCGTGGAAATTCTTTCGAGATGCTACGGGGTCTTTCTCGGGTCTAGAGAAGGGATTCGGGAAGGGTCCCGTCAAGCAAAGTGAGTATAACAGGTCGTGAGTTCGAGGCTGATTTGATGGTGCTCGACATACATGACTTTGATGTTTTATTGGGCATGGACTGGTTGTTGAAACATCGCGCAACAGTAGATTGCTACAAAAAAGAAGTCAAGTTCAGTAAACCTAGGGAACCAGACGTGGTTTTCTATGGTGTAAGGACGCTACTCTCCACAAGTTTGATCAGTGTAGTAAAAGCCAACAAGATGTTTAGGAAGGTCTATCAAGAGTACCTAGTGTATGTAGTGAAAGCTGGTAGCAATGAGTTACAGCTAATAGAGGTTCCAGTTGTTAATGAGTTCCCAGATGTCTTCCCAGAGGACCTACCAGGGTTGCCACAGGACAAAGAGATTGAGTTCGAAATTGAGCCAACTCTTGGTACTAAGCCTATCTCAATAGTGCCATATCGGATGGCACTTACAGAGTTAAAAGAATTAAAGGTCCAAATGGAAGAATTATTAAGTAAGGGATTAGTGAAGACAAGCACATCACCATGGGAAGCTCCAATGCTATTTGTAAAGAAGAAAGATGGGAGCCTCCGATTATGTATTGATTATAGGCAGCTCAATAGGGTTACTATCAGGAATCAATACCCGTTGCCATGGATAGACGACCTGTTTGATCAGCTCCAAGGGGCCAAGGTATTCTCGAAGATTGATCTATGGTCGGGGTATCATTAACTGAAGGTGCGTAGGGAAGATGTTCCTAAGACGGCCTTCCGAACCCGCTATGGGCATTACGAGTTCCTAGTGATGCCATTTGGATTGACAAATGCTCCAGCGGCTTTTATGGACTTGATGAATAGAGTCTTCAGTCCTTACCTGGACAAGTTTGTGATAGTCTTCATAGATGACATCTTGGTGTATTTAGATAGTCGAGAGGAGCATGCTTAGCACTTGAGGATTGTGTTACAGATGCTGACGGAGCACCAGTTTTATGCAAAATTCAGCAAGTGCTAGTTCTGGCTTGATCAGGTAGCCTTTCTAGGGCATGTGGTGTCTGTTGAAGGGATATCCGTAGACCCCCAAAAGATAGAAGCTATAGTGAACTGGAAGTCACCCACGAACGTGACAGAAGTTTGAAGCTTCTTAGGCTTAGTTGGATACTACAAAAAGTTCGTGGAGCGATTTTTGAAGATTACTACTCCTTTGACCAAGTTAACAAGAAAAGAAGAAAAGTTCGTTTGGTTAGACGCGTGCCAGAGTAGTTTTGATGAGTTAAAGAGAAGATTAACTTCAACACTAGTGCTTACTTTGCCATCAGGGAGCGATGGGTTTACAGTATATTGTGATGCTTCCAGATAGGACTTAGGTTGTGTATTGATGCAACACGACCGAGTGATAGCATACGCTTCGAGACAACTGAAGAAACATAAAGTTAATTATCCAACACATGACTTAGAGCTAGCTGTAGTAGTGTTTGCCTTATGGATATGGAGGCACTACTTATATGGAGTACCATGTAGGATCTTCACCGATTACAAGAGCTTGCAGTATTTATTTTCACAGAAGGAGCTTAATATGAGGCAAAGAAGATGGGTTAAACTCATCAAAAATTATTACTGTACCATCAAGAACCATCCAGGCAAAGTTAATGTAGTAGCAGACGCGTTGAGTAGAAAGTCTACCAATTCTCTAGCCCAGCTAAGAGCAGAGTACCTGCCCATGTTAGTAAAGTTGAGATCGATGAAGGTCAGATTAGAGACGATGGATTCAGGTGCCATATTAGCCACTTTTCATGTTCATCCAGTGTTGGTTGATCAAGTAAGAGAGTTGCAAATCCAAGATCCCTACTTAATAAAGATAAGGAGTAAAATAGAGGCGGGGCAACCAAGTAGCTTCACGTTGAGAAGTGATGGGACACTAATGTTAGTGACAGGATCCTTCCCAGACCTTCTCTAGGCTCTTGTCTAGAGGGTACTGCCGGACACTTCAACGGACTTATCGAACCCGACTTGTCGAATCGAAGAAATCCGAGAAGCGAACCCTAACTTTCTTAGCCGATTTACTCGTTTAAAACTTAAAAATTCAGTTTTCTTTTAAAATAGTTGAGAGTGATAAAAATTTTCGCAATTTTATTTCAAAACTCTTTTGTAAAAATTTTGGCAACATAACGGCTGCATTTTTAATAAATCCAAAATTTGTACCTGTGAATAAACGACACTTCGACTATAATTTCATTTCCTCTCAACTTCTTTATCCACAATCATGTAATATCATCACATTTTCCACAAACATAAGCATGAACTCATGCTAAATATACATATATACATCATATATATAACATACATAAATATTTACAACATATAATTCCAAGTATAAATGTCATAGTGATCATTTAATATACATCCATTTGCATAATTTACACGATATGTTTTCATGACTCGTCCCACCTATATATATATATGTACAACAAAATTATATCGTCCTATCGTCGTACGGCCGTCCAAGGATATAAATAAACTACACAACCATCAAATACGTTAGTGCAACAAAATCGTAAAATATAACATGCACCAATAGATTAAACGAAAATCTCATTTATTTCCAATTCTTTCCAAATTCAATATTTTCTTTCAAAATCACCATGTATACCCTCGGAGTGCTCTATCTATCATAGGCGATTTTAACTAACGCCAACGTGAAGCTAATACAATATCTCAACCACTACAATATGGAATTTACTGCATTGCACGTAGGGTGATAAATCTTTGAACTGAGCAACTACAAAGCGGAATTTTCTGCATCACCGCGTAGTGCCAAACTGTAAAATAACCAACTACGTGCGGAATTGTCTACGTCGCAATGTAACGCTATATTTTCTATTAGAACTGAGCAACTACGGACGGAATTTTCTGTGTCGTCGCGTAGTGTTGACTTTTCTATAATCTAAGTGACCACGGACGGAATTTTCTGCATCGTCACGTAGCTCTAAATCTCATAAACTCTTAAGGCATATATATGGGTTTTTCCAACTAAATTAATTTAATGCCAAAAGCACAAAACTAACTAGTTTTGAAACTTTTAAAAACTCTCTCATTTCAACTCTTCTTAAAACAACTTAATATTGACTTAAAATCACTTTATGGATTCCATAAGAACCCATATATTCAAACTTGAGCTTTGATAGTTAAAAACCATTTTCATTCTCATCTAACAATTATATACAATATGTAATACAAGGAAATTGGGTTTTTAAGTAAGCGATAATACACTTACCTCGGAGCCGCGCAAATCCGCGTCAAGCGTCTTGACGAGTCTCTCGGACCTCGTATACTCGCTCGTCACCTACATGATAATTTCTCATTATTACTTGTGACCATCTAAATTCTCAACTTTAAGTTAATATTCTCAACTAAAGACCCATTTTTTTCTCTATAACCTCCTAACTTGTTTCTAACTCAACCGAAACTCTCTAATTCCGATTTCTTTACAAAAGTTTCAGTTTTGGACTAGGAAAAGATCATTTTAGTCCCTAACTTTTGGGAAATGATCAAATTTTTAACTATGTTTCAAAAAATGACAAAATTGACCCTAACTTTTCAAAAAAGTGTCAAATTAGTCATTCTCGTTAGTTAACTAACGGTCAAACTTAACGAATGACATGATATACAAGGGTAATTTTTTCATTTTAGGGATTAATATGATCTGAAAAAAAATTAAGAAAAAAGTTTAAAGGATCAGATCATTTTAATCCCTAAAATGATAAAAATTTTCCTTGTATATCATGTCATCCATTAAGTTTGACCGTTAATTGACTAACAAGAAGAACTAATTTAACATTTTTTCGAAAAGTTAGGGTCCATTTTGTCCTTTTTTGAAACATAGTTAAAAATTTGATCTTTTCCCAAAAGTTAGGGACTAAAATGATCTTTCCCCTTTTGGACCCCTAGGGATACCCCCACGGGGTCCTTATAATTGTTAGAGATCCGAAACGAAAAATCGATATTTTTCGCCTCAAAGACAACCCATAACAGAACGCATCGCAGCACACTGCTCGGGGCTCCGTTTTCCTTCGTTCTTTTTCCTACGATTCACTTATCTCACATTCTAGTCACACGTCAAATTTTGTCGAAAAAACTCTATCGTTTGCTTGGTCAAATCTAAGGAAAACGCCCTTTTTCGGGCACTTTTAGTGCATGTTTTGTGCACTTTTCGTTTCGGACTAGCAACGCTAGTTTTTCTTTCGTATCTAAGCTTTATTTAACTAATTATGATCAACTAAACTCAATTCATGCAATAAAAATTGCATTCACATAGTTATTTCACTTCTCAAAGCTCTAACGGTACTATTTCGTGCATAACTTGCGTAATTTTTATCGGATTTGATCCATTCCAAAACCTATGATTTTCTATGACTTCTAGGCATCATTTGAGGTGTAGAACACCCCCATATTTGTCAGACTTGGTTAGGTTTACTCTAGCCCAAAGTTTGAGCTCGGGATTCCAAAAATTGTCAAAACTACCTCTATTGAGATTCTAACACTTCTACTTGCTTTTCTATGCTTTCCTAACCCTTTTCATGCTAAATTTTTGAGTTCAAATCACTTAATTTCAGAGGTTACCTACTGTCCATTATAGGCTTGATACACACAACCATTTCTTTGTCATTTAAACACTCAAAATTCACTCAAAAATTTTATCAAGTTGTTGGAGTGCATGAAAACATATTTTGTTTCCACTTGAATCAAGTCTATGGCAGCCCTTAATTACAACCCTAAGCTATCATTTACACCCAACAATATGTCATCTAATATCCTACAACAATCACTTAGGTTTTGACATCAATGTTAAGTGCAAAACCTCCAACACAATAAAGAAAATTCTGCACAACAGCTCACAGCTCAACTACCAGAAATTTTTAGCAAGTATAAGGAAGAAAAAGATGAAATCTCACTTGGTTCTTGGTTGAGAGAAGTGAGAGGGACTTGAGAGAGGTCCTAGAGAGGGGGTTTGAGACTTGGAAGGGCTGGATGGCTTTCTTCTTCCACTTTCCCTTACTGCCGTTTCTACTCTGATTTCTTTTTTTATTCACGATCTGTTCTATTTTGCTGCTGGTGGTGCACGGCTGCTCTTGTTATTACACGGCAATCACTCTTCTTCTTTCCAATTTCAACTGAATGTCACATATATATATATAGACTTAACCTTTCAATAATTACATTTCTTGCATTCATCTCTTCCAATTCACAAAACTCCCTCTCTTGTTTGCTTAATTTGCTACTACACCCTTCCTCTTTTATTTCTTTGATAATTTTACTTCTATTTGATTTGTTGGACTATCACTAATACTTATTTAATCACTTATTAACATTTTATTACTTATGGACATTTATGTAATAACGTTCTAACTTTTGAATTTGTCCACATTGTCAATTTTATATATATATATATCTCTTATTTGTAAAAATATAACTTTCCTCTTATCTAACTTTATTTTCTTTAATATGATTATCGAATAGTCCTAAACGATTATTAATTCCCGAAATGTTCCGATTTGGATGATCGTTGACTAAATCTATTCTTTTAACTCCATCATCTAGTTTCTAATGCTAGGAAGTTATAAATCGGGACTAGGGGTTTACAGTTAGGGTAGCGATTATGCATGCCAAATGTAAAAGAACTGAAGAGAGAGATCATGGAAGAGGCCCATTCACCAGCTTATGCAATGCATCCAAGGAGTACCAAGATGTATCGGACTTTGAAAGACCACTATTGGTGGAAAGGAATGAAGAGAGAGATAGCAAAGTTCATATCTAAGTGTCTAACCTACCAGCAGATCAAAGTAAAGCACCAAAAACCAGCAGGTTTATTACAGCCTCTGTCTATTCCGAAATGGAAGTGGGAGAAGATTACTATGGATTTTGTGGTTGGACTTCCACAAACTCAGAGTGAACATGATGTCATTTGAGTAATAGTTGATAGATTAACAAAGTTCGCTCATTTTCTAGCCATAAAGAACATATATTCCTTGGAGAAGTTAGCTCAGTTATATGTGGACGAGATCATGAGATTGCATGGTGCACCGGTGTCCATAGTGTCAGATAGGGATCCAAGGTACATCTCTCGGTTCTAGCCGAGGTTACAAGAAGCACTGGGCACCATATTGAATTTTAGTACGGCTTTTCACCCACAGGCAGATGGCCAATCGAAAAGAACCATCCAGACTCTCGAAGATATGCTGAGAGCTTGTGTGATGGAATTTAGAGGGAGTTGGGATAATTACCTACCATTGATAGAGTTTGCCTATAACAACAGTTACCAATCTAGCATCGGCATGACACCATACGAAGCATTGTATGGTAGAAAATGTGGAACCCCAGTTTGTTGGGATAAAGTAGGCGAAAGAAGGTTGGTTGGCCTAGAGATTGTCCAAACTACAACCGAGAAGATAAATGTGATTAGAGAACGGTTGAAGATGGCAAGCGATAGACAGAAAATCTATGCGGACAATCGAATAAAAAACTTAGAATTTGAAGTGGGTGATAGAGTATTTCTACAAATATGGCCATGGAAAGGTATTTTGAGGTTCGGGAAACGTGAAAAGTTAAGTCCAAGATACATTGGGTCGTACGAGATTATGGCAAGAGTGGGTGAAGTAGCTTATCGGTTGAAGCTACCACCATAATTAGCAAAAATTCACGACGTATTCCATGTCTCAATACTTCGCAAATATGTAGCCGACCCTTCTCATATCTTGAAAGAAAAACCAGTGTAGTTGAAGGGGAACTTAACTTACGAAGAGCAACTGGTGGAGATCTTAGATCGTAGAGATTAAGTATTACGCCGCAAGGTGATTCCGTTAGTAAAAGTATTGTAGAGGAATCATGGATCAGAGGAAGCTACATGGGAACCTGAAGGGCAAATGCACACTCAGTACCCATTCTTATTCAAGACAGGTATTCAGTTAAAAATTTCAAGGACGAAATTTTTATAAGGAAAAGAGAAATTATAAGCCCTTCTTCGAAATTTTACATTTCTTAGTAATAGTAATTGACTTATAGGGTGAAAATATTAAAATTCATAAATAGTGCCCTTATAAGTGATATTAAAATGTTAATAGAGATTTATGAATCAAATAGATCAAATAGTAAGTTAAATTACTAATAAGGGGCAAAATAATCAATTATCATATGAGAGTCCTACATATATGTGTGTTAGGCACCAACACTTAGAAAAATTAGAAGCAAAAATAGAGAGAAAATGGAGAGAGGAGTTCGGCCACCATAAGGGAAAGAAGAACCAAGAGTTTTTCATACCAAATTGAAGATCTAAGCAAGAAATCAACCTTATCCAAGCTAGATAATCAAAGTTTGAGCAAGATCAAAGTAAGTTATCTTCATTTTTACTAAGTTCATGTTAGTAAGCTTGTGTGATGGATGGATGGATGGATGGTTGGGTTTATTCTTTTGTTGAGTGTTTGATGGGGGTTTTGATAAGGATTAAGGGTAGAACTCTAATTAGTAAAAAGGGAGACTCAAATCAAGAAAACCCATGCTAAAAATGGTAGTTAGAGTTTATGGATAGGAAACCCTGAGTAGATGTAAAAACATATTTGAGCATTTATAGTAGTAGTTAAAGTGTTTGATTAAATGCCTAGGAGAATTGTCAAATCTAAAATCATGAAAATTAAAAGAAACAATATGTTAAGGGTACATGAAGAGGTTTGGTTATAAGGTGGGTGAGGTCTATTCATTGGGTTTTGATGTCTGTCAACTTGAACAACATGCATAATTCCTACTAGAAAAGCATATAGGAGAGTTGAAATTAAAAAAGGAAACTAGATGGGATTGTTGTGCATTTCGGTTTGATGAAAGGCAGTAGCTTATGTATGTGTTTTGTTGGTGTTAATGATGTATTTCGGGTCCTAAAAGCATGCATAAGTGAGTAGGAATTAAGGTTATTACAATAGATGTACATGGATGCATGAATAGCATACAAACTAGTAAAGGATAAAGTGATAGTAGAGTTAAAGAATAGGCATTTGAAGAGAGTTATAGAGACCTACACGAAATAGACTTAATTGGGGTTGTTTTGTACCTCAAAACATACATAAATGTCATAGCAAACTATAGAAATTTGAAGGGAAAGATTTAGATAAAAATTGAGGAAGTTATGGTTTAAATAGTGCACCTATATAGTCATAAAGTGAGTTGAGAATGTAAATGCATTCTTTGATGCATGAAATGAATGTATTCAATTATAATTGAGTAAAAGAACCTTAGATACGAAAGAAATGACATCATTGCTTGTGTGATGCAAAAATGTGTATTAAAAAGTGTCGAAAAATAAGTGTTTTTCATAGGTTTCACCCCTCAATACTTAGAATTTTTTCGAAACCGTTTTACTGGGGACTTAAGTGAGAGATAAAAAGATAATCCAAGCGAAAACGGAAGCGAAACAACCCGTAGAATGGGCTATGAACAGTATTCTATCTCAGGGGGTCCGAAAATTTTGACTTTTCGTTCCGAGCCTTTGAAAATTTTACGGACTGCGTGGGGATATTCCTAGGGGTATAAAAGTTAAACTTTTGCAAATAAATCGTAATTAGAAAGCCTCAGTTGAGTTAGAACTTAGAAAAGAAAAGGGTATTATAAGAGGCTTTTAATGTTAAAAGAAATATATATAATTTTATGTAATACATTGTTGCCTATTTTAAGTAAAAATATGTAATGCAGGTGATGAGCAGGCTAGCGGAGCACGGGAGGCTTGTTGACGAGTATAGCTCGCTTGGTGAGATAAGTGTCTTGTCACTTGCATCTATTCCAATTTCTAATTTAAATTCTGAATTATGTAATCAAACGAATTCAAGAACGATCTTCATGTCCTAAATCTGAGTTTTGAGTATGTGATCTCTTTGTGAGATTCAAAAAGAAAAGGAATCAAAAACTAACTTGATTCCAAAATATTTGAATCGAGAAAATTTTTAAGAGTTTGAAAAGTTAAAGGTTTTGTGCTTTTGCACTTAGTGAAACCATTTCAAAGCCCATGTGTATACCCTCAGTTTAATTAAGATTTAGTGCTACGCAACAATGTAGAAAATTCTGTCTGTAGTTGCTCAATTTTCAGAATATCTAGAGCTACATGTACGATGCAAAAAATTCCGTACGTAGATACTAAGATATATAGAGAATCTAGCACTACGTTACGATGCAGAAAATTCCACACGTAATCGTTTTGATCTACAATTTTGGCACTACACTGCGAAGCAGTAAATTCCGTTCGTAGTGGCCTAGAATTATAGCACTACAATTGCAATATAGAAAATTCCGCATTGTAAACACTCAAATTTGATATCGTTTTACACTACGGTTGCGATATAGAAAATTCTGCATCATAGTGATAGAAATATCTCAATAGCTTCATGTTTGGCATCAATCGAAAACCGCCATGTGATGGTTCGTGTGTACTAGGGGTATACATGGAGTTTTTAGAAAGAAAGGTTTTCTAAACCAAAGATTTGATATTTAATTAAATTTATGAGTCACTATGTAATTATACCTTATATTTCCTTATTTAATGAACTAATGTCTTTGCTTTTGTGTAGCGTGTATATTCTACTAGGTGTCTTAGTAGGTGGTTTTTGCTTCGAGAGAATTGTCATTGAACACTTTAGGTGGGAAATTCGACGATTACATCAACTGAACAAATATATTTTGTGATTGTAAATAATATACCTAAGTAATCATTTGATTAGAATATGGATATTCGAATAATTGTAAACCAATGATATGATATGCATATACATATATTTTTTATGCTTGCATATGACTCGTATCCATCATTAAATGTTTGATAATCTAAATTGCATTATGAAAATAATAGAAATGTTGATCTGCAAAATGAATCAAGTACATGCATTATTGTTGTGAAAAAGTATGAAGAAAATGCATGTTTGTGGCCAAAAGAAGTTGAGTGGTGATTTGAAATAGTACAAAGTATGTTTCTTTTACAGAAAAAATTTTAGGATTGTTAAAAATACAGCTGTCATGCTGCTGAATTTTCTTAAAATTTATTTTAATTTGAAATCGAAAAATTTACACGAACCTAACTATTTTCAATGAAAGCGAGTTTTTCCATTTAAATAAAGAAAGTAAACGGGCAAGATTAAAGGGTTCGCTCCGCGGATCTCTTTAATCCAACAAGTCAGGTTAAGAGAAGTCCGTTGGAGTGCCCGACGGGACCCTCCAGATAAGAGATTAAAGAGAGTCTGGTTTGGGTCCTGTCATGCATGCTCTCTTTCATACTTTTCACGCCAACTTTCATGCATCCTTCTATACTTTTTAATTTTCTAAAATGCCATTGTACAAAGTCTTTTACAATTCAATATAATCATGACTTTTTTGTAATTTCCTTAATACTAAATTTATTTTAATCCTTAATTAATTACCATGTCAGTTCTTGTATTCAAAATCTTTTCCGGTTTATCCGAGAATTCTATTCCAACTCAGTTTATACATCCAATTACTTTAAATTATTTTATTACTCTATAAATAAGGGCATAATTTATAGTACATGTACAATACATGAATTTGGAAGGGTATGTTACAGTTTAGGGCTTATAAAACACCATTTTCAACGTGAAAAATGGCTATTGTTGCTTTTTTACTTTTTCCTGAAGCAGAAAACAAAGAGAAAACGCAAATTTACTTTTAAGATTTTTACGCTGTTGTGAGCTTGCTTTCCATCTGTAATTATTTACCACCCGCTGTATTGTCCATTTGGTCCCATTACTGTTGCTGCATTTGAAGGTATGCATTTCAACGTCTGTCATAATTTATATGCTGTTACTGCTACATTATATTATTGTCATGATGTTAATTTCAAGTATGAAAATTAACTGCGCTACACAAGAATGTTATGAAGTCATGAAGTCGATCATATCAACAGCAAATGGATCTCAACAGACTGGTGACACAAAAATGCATCACCTTCACCGTCTCTCACATGAAACAGCTCCAAGCTCACCTCACAACCACCGGAAGACTCCACACCCCCTTCTGCCCCGTCCGCTCCAAACTAATCGAGCTCTACGCTCTCTCTCCACTCGCCCACCAAGCTCACTCCCTCTTCCTCGAACTCAACACTCCCTCCACTAACGACTTCAACGCCGTCCTCCGTGGCCTCGCCACCTCCTCCCAGCCCTCCGCCGCCATCTCCTGGTTCCATAACATGCTACGTGGCTCCCACCAGATACCTGCTCCTTCATCCTCAAGGCCTGCGCCCGCGTCCTTGCCAAATCCGAGGCTCTGCAGCTGCATTCCCACATCTTGCGTTGTGGATTCCTAGCGGATGCCTTGTTGGGTACTACATTGTTGGATGTTTATGCGAAAGTTGGCGATTTGGTTAGTGCCCGGAAGGTGTTTGATGAAATGTTTGTGAGAGATATTGCATCATGGAATGCCTTGATTGCTGGGCTGGCTAATGGGAATTTTGCGAGCGACGCGATTGAGTTGTTTAACAGGATGAGAGAGGAGGGTTTGTTTAGGCCTAATGAGGTTACGGTTCTTGGAGCTCTCTCCGCGTGTTCTCATTTGGGTGCCATAAAAGAAGGCAAAAAGATTCATAAGTATGTTAGAGATGAGAAGCTGGATATGAATGTGATTGTTTGTAATGCGGTTATTGATATGTATGCCAAATGTGGGTCTGTTGATAAGGCTTTTATGGTGTTTGATAGTGTCAAGTGTAGGATGAATGTTGTTACGTGGAATACTATGATGACGGCATATGCAATGCATGGAGATGGGAGTAGAGCGCTTGAGCTTTTCGAACAAATGGGTCAAGCTGATGTGAAGCCAGATGATGTTTCTTACCTAGCTGTGTTGTGTGGATGTAACCATGCTGGGTTGGTGGATGATGGGGTGAGGTTGTTTAATTCAATGGTGGATAATGGAGTGAAGCGTAATATGAAGCATTATGGGAGTGTGGTAGATTTGTTAGGCCGAAATGGGAGGCTACAAGAGGCTTATGATATTGTAATTTCTATGCCGATGGTGCCTGATGTGGTGCTTTGGCAGACTTTGCTTGGCGCATGCCAAATTTATGGTAATGTGGAGATAGCAGAAATTGTGTCAAGGAAGCTAGTGGAGATGGGTTCTAACAACTGTGGGGATTTTGTGTTGTTATCTAATGTTTATGCAGCACATGAGAGATGGAAGGATGTTGGGCGGGTGAGGGATGCAATGAAGAATAGGGATGTGAGGAAGGTCCCTGGTTTTAGCTACATTGAAGTAAATGGTGTGATAAGCAAGTTTTTTACTGGTGATAAGAGCCATGAGAAATGGAGGGAGATTTACGACAAAATTGATGAGATCAGGTTCAAAATTATAGAGTGTGGGTATGTGGCTGGTACAAGTTATGTGCTGCATGATATTGGAGAAGAGGAGAAAGAGAATGCTTTGTGTTATCATAGTGAGAAACTAGCTGTGGCTTTTGGTTTAATCAGTACAAGTGAAGGCACTTCAATTCAGGTGTTCAAGAACCTTAGGATATGTGGAGATTGTCATTTTGTGATTAAGCTCATATCGAAGATTTATAATAGGGAAATTATTGTGCGAGATAGAGTTCGGTTTCATAGATTCGAACAAGGTTCTTGTTCTTGCAAAGATTATTGGTGACATTAACTTGTTTACCCAGCCATATAAATGATGCTTTTGATTATGAGAATCTGCATAGAGGACACAGCATCCCCAATAAATTATCCTGGTACTGTTACTAGCTCCATCCAGTGACATAAGCAGTTATATACATCAATCTCAACATGTTTGAAGATCTAGAATGTTACATAAAGGGAGATTTTACGTAGCCAATAGATCAAAAAAGCACAACTTACAGTGTATGTGGTGGTCTGCGAATTTGTCGTAACCCAACTGCATGGAGAATAATCCAAGCAACTGGGGGTCCGGTACCTCCTGCTAGAGTGGAACCCTAGATCAAGAAGCCTCAAACAAAACAATGCAAGTTCAACTTCCCATAAATGGCACAACCTCTATAAAAAATCGTTCTTCTGTGAAGAGTGAACTTGAAATAATACCAGTCAAACTATCATAATGCAACTAGTCTCTCTTTTAGACTGACCCCAAGGACTGCTTTACAAGATTGTAAGGCAAGTGAGTTCCAAGAAGCCTGTCACATGTGGAGAAGAATGGCTGGGAATAATAGAACTTGGTGCCATGTAGTTGATGATGGATTTCATGATAGGCTGTGTTGTTCTGTAAGAAAAGATGGAAGATGTTGCCACATGATTCTGCCATGTTTCCATGACAAACAATGCAATGATAGTTTACACAATTTGAACAGGAATCTAAGGCTGTGTTGTGACCCCAGATGCATCAGCCGTTGAAGTTAACTGTTGGTAAAACGTTTCTAGCAAATGAAAAGACGAATGAATGTAAGGCTACTGTCATGTCAGCTCCAAGACTTGAAAATATGGCAGCTTTTCCAGTGTTGGCATATTGAATCATCCTTTAGCTTAGTATTTGACAAGGTCAGGTTGGTCACTCTTGGTGAAAGGGCTTCTCGTTCACAATCCTCTTCTCCTTCATTATTACAGTCCCTGAGGAAGAAGAAACTCATCGGTGCTATTGTAAATTGATGTGATGTTAATGTTATAATCAGTTTGGTTGCCTTAAACTAATGGTGTCTCTTTCATGCACATAAAGAGCATCATGTAGCTCCTCGTAACTGCTTTCACTCTTATTTTATATGGTGTTGATAATAATTATCTAAGATGGCCTTTTTCGAACTCACAATGATACGAAGTCACACATAAATGAACCAGGAAAGATGTCATGGACTTTCAAGAAGAAGGAAGCATCTCTGCACTGCTAAATGCAAACAAAACCTCACATCATAAGGAGTGAAGAACAGAAGAAACACATGGTACTGTTATCATTTTCAATTGTCTATTGCGATGATGATAATGTAATACTAATAGATATGATTACTATCTTTTCAATGTTTCATACATGGTAAAGGTGGGAACCTGCAACCTCTTCTGTTTCCAAATAGTAACCTCAATTACATTGAAATATTTTCTGCAGTTTCTAATTAGTTTATCATGTCACAGAGAGATATGGATATGGCCTTCTCTTTAGGCGTTCACATTTTGCAAGCATGTTACTAGCTAGTGCGCTACCATCTAGATTAAACAATTGCACTACCATCTTCACCACATAAATCCTCAATAAATTGTTCATTCAAATAAAAATAGTATAATAATAATAATTACAAACACTATCTAATATGATTTAATAGTAGAATGCATTGGTTTAACCTAATAATGTCCCAAATTAAAAATAATTAAAAAATAAAATAAATAAATATATAAGCAACATAATCCAATATTGCAAACTAATGCTCAAATAAAGGACAAACCAGAAAGAAACCAACATTCATAACTTACAAATAAATACTCAAATAAATGATAAACCAGAGTTTTCTTGTCCAGGACAATAAAATAAGAACAACTTTTTAATAAACACATCTTTTATTGAAGCAACTCCAAAGCCACTAATAACCCACTTCCTTGATAGTATTGAATTTTGCAAAACAATGCAATCAGAGCTAAGCTATTAACTCTGGTAAGAAATTTTGTACATATGAAAATTTAACAAATCAATGAATTAAATTACTTCATGCAAATGTTTCTTTTCAAAAATCTTGATGGTACAATGCAATTAACTCATTAATATACTTATATTTTTATCAAACATGGGGACAATAATCAACATCATACAAATCACGACATTTCATCTACTTCAAAATGAAAAACAAATGAAACAAATAAATAATCTCGTCAACTCAGAAACTCGTCTCTAATTGATTAAAATAATGTCAAATAGCCAATGACTTGGCCCAATTGTATCATAATACTGTCATTTGTAACCCAGTGACCTAGTCCAAACAAATTAGAATAGTATCGCTTGTACCGCAGTGACTCAAACCACATTGTCCATGGTTAAATCCAATCGAATCAATACCCCAATTTCACATAATTGGACAATCAAGTCAAACTATCATCCAACCAACATTTTCTATATTACATGCGATCGAACCTAAGCTGATGGAACCAAGGAAGCAAGCAAATTTGGATGGTTTGGAGGAGTCACCAAGGCTTCAAAACATTATTCAAGTACAAGATCATTAATCTTGAATGCTTTGGACACTAATTCAAGGCTATTAAAGGCAAACTGGAGTTAATTGAGCTTTAAATCATTTGAGCTGAGTCTATTTTAATTGTAATGAATTTTAAATTAAGTAATTTTATTTTATTTTAATTAATTTTATTTGGGTTGAGACATTTAATTTAAGTTCATGAGTATATTTAATTAAGTCTACTTGTTAAGAGGCTAGGATTTCATGCTAGGGTTTTATTTCTTTGCCTATAAAAGGATTTGTAACCCTAAGCAAATATAAGAACAATGATGAGAAAACTGATTATGTTTAATTGAGAGAGTGAATTTTATTTATTATTCATTGTTGAACATGTGATTTTATTAAATTATTCTTGTGATGATCAAACATTACTTATCTCCCATCTATATCTTAAAAGTGATGTTAATATTCTTTATTTCTAATTTTGGTTCTTGATTGAATTCTAATCATTGGGTCAAAGATCTTTATAACTTTAGTTATTGATTAACATGTAATCAAGAGATTAAAATTCATTCTTTTATAAACTTATTTTACTCTTTCTTGATATAGTTTTGTTGTGGGTGTCATATTTTTATATACTCGGTCTGCATCAATTGATATCGAAGCTTTGGGATCAATTTAGGTTTCAATCATGTCATCAAACCCCGTTCATGATGGGTGATGATTTGAGGACAAATCATTTTAAAGAAACGGGGAATGATGGAACCCAAGGAAGCAAACAAATTTGGGTAGTTTGAAGGAGTCACCAAGGTTTCAAAATATTGTTCACATCTAAAATCACCAATCTTGAAGGCTTTGGGCACTAATTCAAGGCAATTTGAGGCAAACTGGAGTTAGTTTATTTTATTTTAATTAATGTTATATGGGCAAAAACATTTAATTTAATTTAAGTGTATGATTGAGCCCAGTTGTTAGAGACTTAGGGTTTCATGTTAGGGTTTTATTTTTTTTGTCTATAAAAAGGCTTGCAACCCTTAGCAACACATAAAAACAATAATTTGAGGACAAATCATTTTAATGAAACGAGAAATGATGGAACCCAAGGAAGCAAGCAAATTTGGATGATTTGGAGGAGTCACTAAGGCTTCAAAACATTGTTCAAGTCTAAAATCACCAATCTTGAAGGCTTTGGACACTAATTCAAGGCTTTTTGAGGTAAATTGGAGTTAGTTTATTTTATTTTAATTAATGTTATATGGGCAAAAACGTTTAATTTAATTTAAGCGTATGATTGAGCCCAGTTGTTAGAGACCTACGGTTTCATGTTAGGGTTTTATTTTTTTGTTTATAAAAAGGCTTGTAACCCTTAGCAAACATAAGAACAATAATTTGAGGACAAATCATTTTAAAGAAACAGGGAATGATGGAACAAAGGAAACAAGCAAATTTGGGTAGTTTGGAGGAGTCACCAAGGCTTCAAAACATTGTTCAAGTCTAAAATCACCAATCTTGAAGGCTTTGGACACTAATTCAAGGCTTTTTGAGGTAAATTGGAGTTAGTTTATTTTATTTTAATTAATATTATATGGGCAAAAACGTTTAATTTAATTTAAGCATATGATTGAGCCCAATTGTTAGAGACCTACGGTTTCATGTTAGGATTTTATTTTTTTGTTTATAAAAAGGCTTATAACCCTTAGCAAACATAAGAACAATAGTTTGAGGACAAATCATTTTAAAGAAACAGGGAATGATGGAACAAAGGAAACAAGCAAATTTGGGTAGTTTGGAGGAGTCACCAAGGCTTCAAAACATTGTTCAAGTCTAAAATCACCAATCTTGAAGGCTTTGGGCACTAATTTAAGATAATTTGAGGCAAACTGGAGTTAGTTTATTTTATTTTAATTAATGCCATATGGGCAAAAAAATTTAATTTAATTTAAGCGTATGATTGAGCCCAATTGTTAGAGATCAAGGTTCCATGTTAGGGTTTTATATATATTTTTTTATCTATAAAAAAGCTTGTAACCCTTAACAAACATAAAAATAATAATGAGGAAACCGATTATATTTGATTCAGAGAGTGAATTTTCTCTTTTGTTAATTATTGAACATATGATCTTATCAAACTATACTTGTGGTGATCAAACATGATTTATCTCCTATTTTCTCATTTATGTCTTGAGAGTAGCGTCAATATCTTTCTTTTATAATTTTGGTTCTTGATTAAATTATAATCATTAGGTCAAAGTTTTTTATAACTTTGATTCTTGATTGATATATAATCAACGGGTCCAAATTTTTACTTTTATAAACTTGTTTTAATATTTCTTGAGGTTGTATTTCAATATAACTGTAGATGTCGTATCTTTATATACGGGATTTGCATCATAAACATTCTTGTTGTCTCAAGTTTCATAGTTCAAATTCCCCTTTTTATGTATCCTACAAAATACGAACAAGTGATTCATAAATATATATTTTAAGACATACAAATCTTATTTTTAATTCAACGAAATTATACAATCTATGAATAAGTTTACTTACCTCAAACAAAAGCAAATAGCAACACTTGTATGATTGCCAACCTGATACCAAAACAAATATGAATCTTAAATAACTACCTCTATATCCATAATGAACTCACTATTTGAAATGAGGTAACTGTGGCATGAATTATTGCTAACAATAAATAACATCTCATTCCTCCAAAATTAAAATACAGTAGTCCTCCAAACTAAAAACAGAACCTTCACTTACAGTCCTGACACCGAAATGCCTCTATTCACCAATTTTTATGTCATTATCCACTAATCTGAAAGCTATCAGGGTTTACAGAGTTGGAGAAACACATAAAGGGTTCAATAAAATTTACTTCAAGTCATTTAAGCATCAATAATAATTTTTCTACACACTAATATTGATGCAAATCTGTGAGAGAGTGTTCTTCACAGCACGCTTCGACTTTAAAAATCTAAAACAATTTAGATACACATTAAAACATCTCATAAATCCCAATGACTTATTTAAAAATTCACGGCCAAGACAAAGACTGAAGTATTGATCAATGCTGGATTTCAGAAGTAGAATCTGTGGCTGCCAGGAACTGTAAAATCAGCTATTGAATCCTAACTGGACAGTAAAGTTTCAAATAACAGCAACTCTAATAACAGTGATCAGCAAATGTAAAACTAAAGAACAAAATATCAGACACGTATATCCATTTCTAAGTTGCAGATACAAGCATTCCTTTCAATATGTGAGAAATCATTTACTTCCAATGTGAGTTAATTTCAAATTGAATCCTTGAAAATTACTGTCCAGAAGGATATATTTGGATGTCATACTGCTCCACATCCTCAAGTTCTCGTGGCTTTGGTTTGAGCTCTGGTCGAGGCTACCATAACTCCATTTTGTTGAAGGTCTTGATGCGCCATAGCTCATGAGGAAGCCGTTTTAAGTAAGTGCAGGAGTTGATGAGTAAGCATTCAAGTTTTGGCATTGCTTCTGGCCCCATCATCCACTCCTCTAGCCATAACAATGATTTCAGATGCAAAACCTTGCTGAGGAAATCCATCCGAACAACAATCCAACTTTTGACCCTTATATAAGTTAAGTTTCAGTTTCAGGACTTCAAGATTTGGCAGCGTCTCCTGAATACACATTGGATCATCCTTTATTTCAGTATTCAATAAACTCAACTGTGTAAGAGTTTCAGGGAATTTGTATTCACCCAACACAATAGATGACAACTCTAGCGTCCTGCTTTTATTCACCAACTTCAAGGATTCGAGGTGGAGTATTTTGGCTAGGCTATTGGACAAGAGTGATAGATGAGAAGTCAGATCTCCAAAGATCCTAAGAGTTACAAGATTTGGCAGTCTTACCAAGATATCCTCGGTGCAACTACTGGGACACAGAGCTAATATGAAATTAAGACTTTCCAAAGAGTTGCAGTGTTTTCCTGGATGTGCAGGCAGTTTAATGAATGCAACATTTAGATGCCTCAGTTTGTGCATCTTCCAAATATCAATTGACGCTTCACTTATGTAAGAAGATGACATGGCAAGAGTATATAGGTTCAGATGATTGCATAGTGATGATGGAATGCTTGTGAGAGAAGGAATATTTAACTTCAAATACCTCAAAAGAAGCAACCTTTCCATTGTACTGTAGATTGGTTGATAACTAGGCCTCCCAAATCCAATACCTTGAGGAATTTAGAGTTTTCATAAACATGATTGCAATCCAATGTGATGAGATTATTGACTACCAAGTTGAGGCACAACAAAGAACGAAGGTTTTGGGTAGAATATTCTAAAGAAACAATCTCAAAAGGATCTGATTTAATGACTCTGTGTTTACTCGATTTGTATGAAAATTCTCCACAATCAACAGAGCTCAAGAAAAACCTTTCATATACAGCCTTTACATATGTATATATCTGAGTAGTAGTACGAACATGGCATCTTTTAATTCTGCTTCTCATAGTTAGTTCTTCTAAGTACTTCTCAGCCGTTGTCTCACTGTTTTCTTCAATAAAAGCTTCAGCTATCCACAGCTGATACAAGTCACTGGTGCAGATGTCATAGATTTGATGTAAGACAGCGAAATACAGAAAGCAGGGTTTCAAGTAATCAGTTAAATTCGCATAACAGTAGCCTACAATATTATGTTCTGCTAAATCTAACTTATTTAAAATCGAAATAGCATCTTGCTCCTCTATCCCTGATAACAACCCTCTAACGAGCGTGATAAAGGAAGGTCTGCCTTTACAAATGACTTGTAAAGACCTCTTAACAGTCTCCAACTCAAGTGGTCTGCTTTCCTTGCTAAAAAGCCCATCAATCAACATCTCCCAGCTCTCTTTCTCATTTAGAGGCCTTAACTTGCAAGGGTGGCTCCAACCAAAAGAAAAGTAATCCATGTTAGTTGCCAGTATTCTGCTCCCATTCCCATCATCAGGAACGGCCCCTCACAGTCACAGGTCGTCCCAAACACTCCCCCCAACAAAATCACTATGTACTAGAAGATACCTTTTGTTCTTAAGGTAATCACCAACAGCAGCAGCTTTCTTCAGATTATCATCTTTTCCATTATGTCTCCCAATCCAAATAGAGATCTGAAAATATTTTATTGAAATCACGTATACATACATATATATATATGTATATATATATATGACAACCTAACCCAAAAACGACAATCAAAATAATTCTTCACGTAAATGTTGTGTCTGTTGTCATAAACTTGTGCAGCGAGTGTAGACTTCCCTAAACCAGAGTGTCAATCAATTTTTATAGCAGAAAGTGAAGTTGGCCCCTCTATCAGTAAGTCTGACAACCTTTCTATAATATCCTTGTCGACGTGATTTTCTGATCGACGAGAATTCAATGTCCAATAACTGCAATCAATGTCGAACTGCACAAAACCAAGAACAAAGTAGAAAATAGAAAGGCAAGAACAGTAACAACACAGATTTTACGTGGTTCAGCAAGTGTGCCTACGTCCACGACTGTCTCTCTTCAATTCAGCAGAGTGACAGTATGTTATTGCTTGTCTATATGTTACAATGATTTTAGCCCCTATTTATAGAGGAAAATATGTTATAGATTAGGAAGAGATAAAATAAGAAAAGAATTTTATAATAAATACACTTCCTAATCAATTGGAGTAGAATCAAGAAACTGCTCCGAATATCTCGAGATCACATTGATTGGGTTTAAATTTAAATTAACTTCCAATTCTAGTGAGAGAATCATGATCAAATCGGGTAACTGTCATATTTGGAAGATTTGGTATTAACTGACCACTAGGCGAGCTATTCACTGCCTTGAGCAACCTCGAGCTGGACCTCATCAAATAGCGAGCTATGAATAGAGCGAGCTACATAATGTTAACAGCGATCTGTAGCTTTACTGAGAAATGAGCTGACACATGCGAGCTGAAGAGCTCGTTCAGACGAGCTGTAGAACTCATTGAGCTTGGAGATAATAACTGGGCCTTGTCTGCTAGGTCTTTGCATTGGGTCGACTTAATGGGCTTTTATCGGGCTTTTACCAGCCCATTTGGTGAGTCCAGAAAATGCACACAACAATCCTCTCGTCCCACGATTCGTAGTTTCTTGTTTATAACTTGTTTCTCCATTATTCTCTTCACTGATGAATTGGTGAATTGAGATTGGACTGGTGTGAAGATTCTCTTTGTTTTTTAATCGGCTTGAAAATGTTGTGTCTGTTGTTAGAGAAGAGTGAACTTAGTTTCAAGGCCTTGAAGAGCATCACAAAGATGTTGTGAAGTAGTTTGATTGTTGTTGAGCAGGAATGTGTCAATAGCATTCTCTGATTCACCGATAACATCTTTTATGGCTGCCTTAATGTCCCAAATATAAATTCTCCCACAGTGTGTTCCAGTGGACGTTCTACCGCCACAGAATTCGAGGTCCCTCAAAAAAAAGCCGATGGAGTCAACCTCATTTTGAAGTTCGTGAATCTGCCGCGTGGCTTCATCAGGCAACGTTCCTTCTTCAGGATCTCCTGCTAACACCCTTCTAAGCCTCTTTGAAAATAATAGGACATCCATTTTTCACCTCTCTCTCTCTCTCTCTCTCTCAAACCACTTACAAAACACTCTCTCTAAACCTCGGAAGCTTCCATTATTTTAGGAAATGGTTTTGGAGGATGGTTTGTGGTCTTCTTGTTAGGTTTGAAGTGGTTTTTGGTGGATTGAGTTGGGTTTGATGTGCTTAAAGGCTTGTTTGGCTTTTAGGAGCAATTATTCTCTATATAAGAGGAGTTTAAGGGGGGTGTATTTAACTTAGGAATTTATTGAAATCTAAAGGATTTTAAAAATTTGGGTATATTCAATCTTAATTTTTTAGAATTCCATTAAAATATGGATGTATTCAATCTAAATTTGTAAGGATTTCAATAAATTTTAGTGTATTCAATTTAAATTTTTAAGAAATTTAAATAAATTTATATGTATTCAAACAATCAATGATTTTATAGAAACTGGATTTTAATGGATTGTGATAGATTTTTTTAACCCTAGGTATAAATAAAAAAATCTATATGAATCTTGCCCTACCCCTAAAGATTTGCTAGATTTTTCATACGTTCTTTGTTTTCTTTGGCTTACTCTTTTAGTGGTGATGAATTGAAAGTATATGTTACATTATTCTCTTTCATACACAATTGTTGTATTTTCGATTTTGGCTTTCAAATCCACTTCATAAGTTTCCCGATTCAACCAATTTCATATATATTTAGGATTTTGGATTACATATATTTTTTAGTACTTGGTTGATTCGTTTAGTTTAATTGATTGTTCTATGCTTTGTTTCAATTTTAATTTTAATTTTTCATTTTATGCTATTTATGTCAAAATTGATTATTATGTGTATCATTTAAGGTATTTAATAAGTTATGGTTGATGATTATCATCTATTTTGTTGACTTTTTTTTTTTTTTATTAATTGAAAACGAATATGTAATTACCAAGTGAAAATGTAAAGATAATGCAAGCAAAGAAATGCAGAGGAAAAAAAAAATTATAGAACTCGCATTGATCGAATATAAAATTATTAAGGTGGGCACGAATGCCTCAAAATTTCGAGAGTACCATTGAAACATGTCATCAAACAGTTGGTAGGTAGCCTTGCAAACACTTTGCTATTCATGCAATTTATAAATTTATATTTTAAAAAAAAATCCAAAAGAGTAAATGCTTTTTGAGAAATCAATGAGAGGAAAAAGAAAACAAATTTTGTAGAGGAGCAAAACTGCAAAATTATTACCTGTAAAATTTAGCACTCTGCAAATCTTGATTACTGGACCAAGGGGTCATAAAAGTAAAAAGATGTAAAAAGCTTAAGGACGCCGCTTCTATCATTTTATTTTTTAATATATATTTTTTGTTTTTTAAAGTGAATGAGGTCTAAATAAGTGAGACATATGTACCATTTGTGCTTGTTCGAACCAGACTCGGTAATGACAACTGCAGAGAACCAGTTTTTTGGGACTTCCACGATACACATCATTTCATAATTGTTAATTTTTCAACTTAGGATTGTTTGAAAAAAATAAAATGTTGGGATGGTTGAAATTACCTTTTTTTGAAAAAAAAAATTATTACCTGTAAAATTTAGCACTCTGCAAATCTTGATTACTGGACCAAGGGGTCATAAAAGTAAAAAGATGTAAAAAGCTAAAGGACGCCGCTTCTATCATTTTATTTTTTAATATATATATATATATATTTTTAAAGTGAATGAGGTCTAAATAAGTGAGACATATGTACCATTTGTGCTTGTTCGAACCAGACTCGATAATGACAACTGCAAAGAACCAGTTTTTTAGGACTTCCACGATACACATCATTTCATAATTGTTAAAATTTTCAACTTAGGATTGTTTGAAAAAAATAAAATGTTGGGATGGTTGAAATTACCTTTTTTTGAAAAAAAAAAAATCAACGACTTACCTCTATTCATTTTTTTAATAAAATTAAGCAAATATCTTTTTATAATATCAAAATTTCATTAATGTGATTTATATAAATAAAATAATCATATAAATAGTGAGAGTTGGATCAAGTTTTACAACATACTAATAATCATATAAATAATTAATAATTCCATTTAAATATATCATATTCCATTTAAATTTATGTAAAAAAAATCCAACAAACTCTAAATAGAATTATAAAACAAAATCTAATGGAATCAATTAAATAGTCTAACAAACTCTTTAAATAGAATTCTAACAAAATTTGATGGAATCTATAGAATCCATCAAAATCTATTAAAAAACACTCATAAGTTGCACGAATACATGACAGAGAGAAAAAAAATGTAATAATCTTAGTCGTAAGTTATTTTTTATATTCATATGTAACTAAATTATTTAGAAAAAAAAAAAAAAGTTTAACAGAGAATCCTTATTCGCTTTATAGACCTAGAAACTTTACATATTTGTGTTTGTTTTTAATGGGGTAAATTGCACACATAATAGACCTAATGGCAGTCATAAGTAACTGTAACACCCTGAATTTGAATCAATCTAATAGGTTATATATATATATATATATATATCTATATCTAAATGAAGTTTTAGTGGGGATTCAAATGAAAATCACAAAATGTGTAATTAGAAACTTAAATTAAAGAGCCCAAAGAAAAATTTATTTGAGTGAGCCTAATTAGAATTAGTATGGTCCAATTATTTTCTAAACATATTCAATTGGTTTTCTAAAACACTGACCTAAGAACAAAAATGTAAAAAAGAGGATGTGAGAGTGGTAAAGTTGTGACAAAAGAGAATGGAATTCTTTAGAAAGGTAATTGATGGAATTATAGAATTTTTGAAGAGCAATTGATAGAAAAGGAAAGAATTTTCTAGAAAGGACAAGAATGGAAATAAAATGTTATAAAAATGGCAAAACTGAAAATACAAAGGAAAGAATTCTCTAGAGGGACAAGAATAGAAATAAAATGTTATGGAAATAGCAAAATTGAAATTTCAAGATGACATTTGGTTAGATTTTTATAGAAAAATAAGTGGTGGAAAATGTGGCTAAGTGGAGGAAGTTTTGGCCATGCATGAGAATATATAAATATGTGATTTCATGAGAAATTAAAAAGCGATTCCACCATTTTCCTCTCTTTGGTCAAACACCCCTTCAAAGGAAGAAAGAAAAATCAAATGAGAGGGAGAAGAATGAAGGAAGAAGAAATGAGAAGAGATGAAGAAAATCAAGGAAATTTGGAGAAAGAATTGTGATGAAAAGGGTTTCAAGAAGAAGACAAGTGCAAGAAGATTTCCATGAGGCTTGAGAGTAACCTAGTGAGTGGATATTTTCTCTCAAACTTGATTTATGAAAGTGTTTTTGTTATGTTTCAACTTTATTAGTTTTGATGATTTAATTATGTTTTGTGATCCATGGAGTGTGATTTATGTTCTAAGGTTTTGACGTTTGTTTTAAGAATTTGAATTATGTTTCATGATTTGAGATGGATTATGTTTAGTACGTATGTTTTATGAGATATGAGTTTAGAATATGTTTTGAGATTTTTAAAATTATACTTAGAATCTATGAATTTTAAAATGTGATTTTATAAACTTTAGATTGTGTTTTATCAATTCTAAGGTGTGACTTGTGAGTTATGAAGTAGGTTTTATGAATTGAAAAACATGGGTTATATTTAGTATACTTATTGTATGAATTTTGAAATTTTAAAAGTATGTTTTGAAAGCTTTAAAGTATATTTAGAACCTATAAACTTTAAATTTTGTCTTATCAATTTTAAGATATGATTTGTGATTTATGAAGTATAAATTTTGTTTTGAAAATTTAAAGTATACCGTGTAGTTTATGGATTTAAGGTTTTGTTTTATGATTTTAAGGTATACCATTAGTTTATAAAATTATAAACCATACTTTTGAAAAAAAAATAATAATAATAAATATGCTCGATGATTTGTGAGTTTTATATTTTGTATTGAGTTTCCAAACTTAGTTTTATGATTTAACAAAGTAACTATGTTTTATGGTTTATGAATTAAATTATTTGATTTTAAAATCCTAAAGTATATTTTGTAATCTATGGATTTAGATTATGTTTTAGTGATTTTAAAAGCATATTTTATGGTTTGTGAAATTTATAAACTATGTCTTTTGAAAATTTTAAAGTTTGTTTGATGATTTGTGAACCTTATAATTTGTATTGAATTTCCAAAGTATGTTTTACAAGCTAATAAAGTAAATTAGGTTTTATAGTTTATGAAATTAGAAGCTATGTTTTTTTGGTGATTTGAGAATTTTATATTATGTACTAGATTTTTAAAGTATGTTTTACTATTTAACAAAGTAAACTTTGGTTATATAGTTTTCAAAATATGTTTTACAATTTAACAAAGTAAGTTTTGATTTTATGGTTTTCAAAGTATGTTTTACCATTTAACAAAATAAGTTATATTATATGATTTTCAAAGTATGTTTTTATAACTTAAAAAGTAAACTATGTAATATGGTTTATGAATCAATTAATTGATTTATGAAAGTTCATAACATGTTTTATAAATTACATGAAAAACTATGATTTTTTATAAATATATGCATGAATTAGATTTTCATATCCATGGAAAAGATTTTTTTGGAAACTACTAGTATGGAAAGTTTTACAAAAAAGAATTTGGAAATTTTACTTACAAAAATGTTTTTAGCAAGGTTTTGAGAAAGGAAAGAAAAATAAAAATATTTTTAGAATATCAAAGTGTACTCTCCCCTCTAACGGTTAGGCAGGCATCACGTGAATAAAACCCAGAAGTCGCTTACCATGTGCTAGTGTAAAAGTCAGAAAGATGAGTCAATGAGTCGTCTAGCATGTGGATAACAGAAATTATCCCTGCTTTTTGTGTGTGTGTTGAGTATTTCCACCACGTATGACAGAATTCCCTCTCCTTCAAAAGTTATCTCCGCCTTCTGCGTATGTGTTAAGTATCTCCACCATATATGACAAAATTTCCGAGTACTAATTTAGTATAGAAAACAAATCTATAATCATTTGAAAGGAAAAGTTTTATAAATTATGGATTTTCATATTTTACATATAAAAAACGAAAATTTACAAAGTATCAGATTTACAGAAAAAGATTTTTTTAAGAAAAGTTTTACAAAGAAATTTTATATAGAAGTTACAGTCTTACAATAATATTATGTTTATCTTCAAATATAATTATTTATGAATCATTGAAATTGTTTCTTTTATCAATGATAAGTTTTGCATATTATTTAGAAATACTTTAGAAAATTTATATTATGATTTACAATTTTACTATGAGATCATATTTCACATTTAGTTTTATTATTTCAGATTGCGAAATTTTATGATTTACTGAGAAGTAATTTTTGTTACAAGAAAGAATATGTTATATTTATTTAGAAATTTTTTTGAAAAATTTATAGCTACTCACTAGACATTAGGTTCACTCTTTTATAAAATCATTTTCCAAGTGCCCGCTATAGGTTCATACAGATTATCACATACCACGAAAAGGGTCATATAATGATAAACAATTGAATCCTATATATATTATTTCTTTATTTACCAAATTTTTTAAGTATATTCCCAAAATAATTTTTACAAATTAATAATCATTGTTCAAAATTTTGAGAAATTATTTTATATGTTTAGTTTATGGGTTTCAGCACAAGAAATTTAAAGGTTTTAGTTTCGTACAACTTGCATTTTGATTAAAATCATTATTAGAATTATGATGATTATTTGAAAAGATTTTAAATAAATCGAGATTTTAATCAAGAAAACCTCAATTTTCACAGGACTCTCCCGAATTCGAGATAAGAGTTGGGTCGAATCCTGTCAGTAACTATTATGAAAACTAACACAAACTAAGGTGTAATTATAGTGTAAGTTGAGGTGTGTTCCAATTTGATTATATTTGTACTCATCTCAAATACTTATAACCAAAGGAAAAAAAAAAAAAAAAAAACACTAGTTGTCAATTATTGAACTTTTTAAGAATAAATTTTAAGTCTCCATCCTCCTTATCAAGACTTAAAGTCCCAAGAAGAAGACAAATTTTGTTTTTATTTTTTATTTATTTATTTTTGTAATTATTGAGATGAACTTAGGATACAACTGAAACCAATAGCAATAAGTGTTGTTAAGTAATCTAAAAAGCAGCTTCTAGGAACAGAAAAAGTCAATTCATTAAGAGTGGAGGGCATCTTACAAATAGTGAAGGAAACTTGCCATATACCTTAGTAGCTGCTGAACTCGAATTTAATACACACAAGCATACTAAGTAGGGTTGTCACCGCCGAAACAACTTATTATGTTCACGAATTTTGTTTCCTTTGGAGACAAGCTATACCAACATTTAATTCCTCTCTCTCTCTCTCTATATATATATATATAATTTTTTATATTTCCATTTTTCTTTTTCATATTCTAGTTGTCTTGCTGTGTTCAATTTATCTTTTTATTTTATTTTATTTTTTTACACCAAGTTGCTTGCTTGGGTGGTAAGCACTTTTGCTGCTTCTCAATGAAGTGATATGAGGTTCAAGTGTACCTAGCCACACCAAGTGGTTAATTTTAGTCTAACCTTCCAATGTGTGGGCAAACTATGTGGAAGTACCTCTAAGTTGAAGGGCAATCTTCTCACTAAATGTAGATTTCTCTCTCCGGCTAATACGAGGATAGAGTATAAGTAGAGTTACGATCTATTATACCTTAAGTGTCATTATCAAGAGAGCTTGGTAGTTGTAACATTATACATGTAATATCAAAATAATTTTTTAAAATAAAATTTCTTATAATTTCAAGTTTTCCCTCATCCTTTTTTCGGTATTTGAATTTTTGCTCTCTCTTCTTTTTGGTTTCATTTCTCTCTTCTTCGAAGTTTCTAGATTTGTTTCAAAATGGAGAGATTTGCTTGTCATTTACGAGGGATTTGTATGTTCAAAATTCATTTTAAGTGCAAATAAAACTCAAATTGTTATATTGGTGCTACTGTCACAAAACTAGGCTTAAGGAATAGAGCAAGAGTATGAGTTCCAAATTACAAGTTTTTTTCAAACTTCAAATTTTATATGCAATTCAGATTTTAGACTCAATTAAGACGTATTTAGGCTTCAAGTGAAAAACAAATGCCAACTAAGTCTTTGAATTAGATCTTTAAACTAAAATAAATGAATGTGAATATTTGATTTTGAAAACAAGTGACTCCAAACACATTAACTAATGGCCAAGTCTTGAGTGCATGTCCTCTTTACATATGACCTGAGTTTGAGTCTCATTATATATATTTGCCAACATGTCTAGAGAGTATTCTCTCTATATATTGAAGGTATTGAATGAGTAGCTTTGCTCCATTCGGCAATTCCTTCTTCAAGATCTCCTACTCTTGTGTATTGCAAAATGATTTAAACATCCTTAAAATTTCATAAATAGATCAATTTAGTCTTTTTGCTTAGAAATTTAATGGTCAAAGTTACCAAAAAGTTTACCAAATCCATCTTATCCTTATTATTAATATAAATTAAAAAATATAATAAAAATTTAATCTCTACCGTCCACATTTATTCATCTCAAAAGATAGATGGTTGAGGATAAAATAAATATAATAAAACTAACAAAATAAAAATAATAAAAAATTAGATCTGGCGAAGGTTAAGATTTGATCTCCATCCATCGACGGTGGAGATCCAATTTGGACCTCTACCAAATTGAATCCAAATAATGGTCTAAGGCTGAATATGGACTTTATCGCTACTGCAGTGGATGATGATAACAATGATAATAAAGGTGGATTAGGGATTTTGTCGTCTTCTACGATAAGGTCAGCTTCTTCTTCGTATTAAAGTAAGGGGAGGTCAAAAAAGATATTGACGGGGCCCTGTCTTTATATACTATTTTTGTACACTAGGCAGCCCGTCGACACCCCACGGTGCTCTCCAGTTAATGTCTACTCCGGTTGAAAGGTTCCCATGAAGCTAAGTCATTTGTTTTTACCGAAATTCTTTTAGAACTTTTTAGAAATTTCTTGCACACAATTTTTCCTCGGAATTATTTATATAACTGAAATACAAAATGTCACTTAAAATATTTACATATCATGCACAAGTATATATTTGGACATTTTCCAAAACTGCATCCAATCACATACAAATGTTATTATATAGATTTTCAAAAGCGTTTATAACAAGTATGCATAAACACAGCAACATACGACTTGCCTATCTATTCTGGGGTTGGAGTCTCGTTTACTAAAACACCTATTGTAACCCCTTATATTCAATTGTACGTTTTACAGCGTTAGAAGCTAAGTTATCGAATAAAAATGGTAAAGTAGTCAACGCCACCCTTCGAATAATGTTAAAATACGAATAGATGCTTTAAAAGTAGGAAAGGTTGAGAAAGGGCGAAATGGTCATTTCGTGAATAAAAGATATGATTAGATGACAAAGTTGTAAAACTTTGATTAAGTGAATTTAACAATTAAGTTATATGAAAATTTGACTAATTACTTAAAAAAAAAAAAAAAAACCAATTGACTTTTATTAATAAATTAGATGACAAAGGGTAAGATGGTAATTAATGTCATTAAAAGCCCGTATAAATAGAAGTATGGTGGTGATAGTCACCAACACTTAGCCAAAAATCAAAATATAACCTAGAGAAAGCAAAAGGGTGTTGGACGGCAATTAGGAAGAAAAAGAGGAAGGAAAATTTTACAAGTCCAAGTCAAAATTCAAGGTTCTAAACCAACTTTCCAAGGCAAATCAAGTTAGGACAACAAACCCTAAGCAACCTAAAGGTAAGTTATCATCTTTTTCATCATTTTTTATACTAGCTGGATTGTTAACATGTTGAATGAGATGTGTAATGGTTGGGTTAGTTTGGATGGTAGTTGTGATGGAGTTTTTCATATCAAATGAGTGTAGAACCCTAATCAAGTGAAAATGAAGTTTAGGTTGCAAGGAATTATGCATGAATTCATAGTTAAAATTTATATGGGAGAAACCCTAAGTAGAAATTGAAGTTTGATTTAAACAAAATAAGTTGTTTATAACTTATTTGATGAAATGATTGAAAGAAGTGTAACCTGAAAATTTGAAAAGAATGTTATATGAGTGCATGGTGTGTGTCACGGCCATAGGAGGGGTGTGTGATACTATTGTGTTTTGATCCCTTTGAGCCTTAAGATATGCATATTTAATGTTAGAAAATCATATAGGAGTGTTAGAATTAAAAAAAAAAAAACTAGATTGCATTGTTGATGCTTTTTGACTTGATGAAGGGCAAGAGGTCATACATGTGTTTCGTTGATGTTTATGACATATTTAGATTCCTAAAAACATGCATGAATGAATAGGAATCAAGGTAATTAATATGGATAAATATGGGTGCATAATGACATACAATCTAGTAAAGATTAAAATAATAGTAGAATGAGAAAATAGGTACTTGAAAGGGGTATAGAGACTTGCACTATTTGAGCTTAATTAGGGTTTTTTTAGACCTCAAAACATCCATAAATATCATAGCAAACCATAGAAATTTGAAGGGAAAGGTTTGGATAAAAATTGAGGAAATTATGACTTAAATAGTGTACCTATGTAGTTGTAAAAATGAGTTGAGAGTGAAAATGCATTCTTTGATACATGAAATGAATGTATTTGATTATAATTTAGTAAAAGAACCTTAGATACGAAAGAAATGACATCATTGCATGTGTTATGCAAAAATGTGCATAAAAAAGTGTCGAAAAATAGGTGTTTTTTTTATAGGTTTCACCTCTCGATACTTAGAATTTTTTGAAACCGTTTTAAGGGCAACCTAAATGAGAGACAGGGAGGTGGTTCAAGCGAAAACGGAATGAAGAAAATCGCTAGGTTGGTCCCTAGCATAAGTTCGGGTTTAGGGGGTCAAAAATTGTGATTTTTTGTTCCAAGCTTCCCGCAACCAATTCGAGCATACCAATGGTGTTCCTAGGTGAAAATAAATAGGGTTCGTAAAAAGAAACCTAAATTTTAGAGCTTTGGTCGAGTTAGAACTTAGATGGGAAGGTTATAGGAAAAAGGGTTTTCAATAGAATATCCTATGGAAACCATTGTTTAAAAGTTTTGAATCACTTGATTTAGCAAGTTTTAAGAAATATTATATAATGCAGGTGACGAGCAGACCAGCGGAGCACGGGAGGCTCGTTGACGAGTATAGCTCGCCTGGTGAGGTAAGTGTTCTATCACTTATATTATTTCAAATTTTATTTAAATTGTAAGTTGTTGTGTAATTAACGATTTTCAAAACTATGAGTTAAAGCGTTGTAAAAGGATCCTTAAAGCGTTGTAAAAGGATCCTTACAGCGAATCTAAGACAAATGATTTGAAAATAACAAGGTTTTCAAAAAGAACTGAGTAAAGAATTTTAATTAATAGTTTCAAAAGAAAATCGATTTGTGCGCAATGCACTTAGAGGAAAAGAGTTTTGAAAACCATGTATATACCCTCAACTTATATGAGATTTAGCGTTACGCGGCGATGTAGAAAATTTTCGTCTGTAGTTGCTCAGTTTTTCAGAGTATCTAGCGCTACGTTATGATGCAGAAAAATTCCGCACGTAGCCATTTAGATCTACAGTTTTGGCATTACATTGCGATGTAACAAATTTCGCTCGTAGTCGCCCAGAGTTATAGCATTACAATTGCGATGCAGAAAATCTCGCATTGTAGTTGCTCAGATCTGAGATCGTTTCACACTACGTTTGCGATGCAGTAAATTCTACATCGTAAGTAGTTGAAATATCTCAATAGCTTCACGTTTGGCATCAGTCGAAAACCACCACGTGATGGTTTGAGTATATTAGGGGTATATATGGAATTTTCAGAAAGAAAAGTTTTTTAAAAAGTCGAAAAAGAATTTGATATTCGGACGAAGTTATGAATTCTGATATGGTTACATCTTGATATTATTATCATATATTGAACTAACATATTTATCCTTGTGCAACTTATATATCGTATTAGGTGCTTGTATAAGTGTTCTTGCGTTCAGAAATCTCGTCGGATATTTTAGGTGGGTATCATCTAGACGTATTACATGAATATCAAAAAAACAAAATTATATATATATATATATATTTTTTTTTTTTGTTTTTTTTTTTTGGATGTTGTAAATATTATAACTAGAGGATTGCATGATTTAAATGTGAATATTGAGTATTTGTAAGTATTGTTTTGATATATATATATATATATGTAGTGGTAACACTCGCACACTATACACACCTAATATATGATACATCTTTATATATACAAATTGATACATATGCGTAGTATTTAAATTGTTAATAACAATGCATGTTACAGAGATTATATATTTGCAAAAATGTGTGTTGCAAAATTGAATGAGAAAATGCATGTTTATGGCTAAAAAGAAGTTGGGTGGTGATTTTATAGAGTTCGAAGTATATTTCTTCTACAGGTAAAATCTTGGAAATGTTGAAAATACAGCCGTTACGCTGTCAAAATTTTCTTAAACTTGTTTCAACCAAATTCGGAAAAAATAAAAATAAAAAAATTACACCAATCCAACTATTTTCAGATAAACAAGTTTTAATTTAAGTAAAGGTAAAATAAACGGGTAAAGGTTAATGGGTTTGCTCCGCGGATCTTTTCTACCCAGTTTGTAGGGTTAAGAGAGGTTCGTTGGAGTGCCCGGCAAGACTCTCCATATAAGAGTTTAGAGAAAGTCTGGTTCGAGTCTTGTCAAGTTGGTATCAAAGCCCGGTTTCCAAAGGATTTGAGATTAAGTTTCAAAGAAAGTTTGATGCTATTATGTGCATTAAGATGAATTCGTTATGCATAAGTTTATGCATAAGTCATGCATGAGACTATTATATGCATTGAGTTTATTAAGAAAATATATATAATATGCTTTCCTAGATTGCATAAGCTAAGTATGATATTATGAGATTTAAGTTTAAGTACTGCATGAAATTATTAAGCTAGTTCATGCTGAGTCATTATTTTAACACCTGTATTTTGATTTTTCGTGCCTATTTGGTACAATTAGAGTCATGCAGCGACGTAACCATCTTAGGACGAGGAGGGCAGCCGTAGAGGCACCCACACCAGAGGGAGAGCATGTTGACGAGTCTGTCAATGTGCCAGTGAGTTCCTCCCAACCAGGGCCATCACAGCCAGCAGGATCAGAGCCTACCCCAGGACATATGGAGCAGATGGCGCAGATGCTAGCAGCGGCACTTTAGCAACCGCGGGAGATTGGTATATCTATTGAGCGTGCCCGTAAGCTAAACGCCAAGCCGTATGATGGTACCGGTGATTCCGAGTGAGCACTATCCTGACTAGAGACTAATGAGGAGATATACCGAGTTACGGGTTACAGTGAGGATCAAATGGTGACATTTTCAATATTCCTCCTTAAGGACCGAGCAAAAGATTGGTGGAAAGCCCACCAGAGAGCGCATCCAGATGGGGTGTCATGGGCGGATTTTAAAAAGGAATTCACCGACAAATTTTTTCCCAAGAGTTACAAGGATGCAAAGATAGAAGAGTTCTTTCATTTAGAGCAGGGGAGCTCTACAGTGACCGAGTATGAGAAGAGGTTCTCCGAGCTAGTCCGCATGATTCCCTTCATATCAGAGAATGAAGAACAGAAGATAAATTGATTCATAGTTGGGTTGCATCCGAGGATCAGGGCATACGTGACATCAGCGGTACATACTCAGTATGGACAGTTAGTGAAGGCCGCCATCAGAGTCGAGAGAAGTGTGGAATCCGCTCCTCCGCCTAAGAAGTTCGAGCAGAAGCGTAGTTGGACAGGTAGCCAACAAAGGGGATCCAGTAAAGTGACCAAGAGCAATCAGAAGCCTGCATGGTCCGAGAGTCGATGATAGAGTCAGAGACCCTAAACTAGCAAGAGTTCAGTCCAGTCATCAGAAGGGTCCAAGAGTCGACAGAGTTGGAAGAGCAGACCTATTTGCGGTAGATGTGGTCGATCACACCTCGGTGAGTGCCTTCAGGGCAAGACCGAATGTTTCAGATGTGGCCATGAGGGTCACTTCATGAGAGACTATCCTAGTGTGGTCGCACCGAGCCTAGCAGAGGCCAGATCCATAGTATAGGGACAAACCAGCGGGGGTCGGGGACTAGAGAGGGGAGGCCCCCAGACCAGAGCAGTTATAGCCCCAGAGTCAGCTACAGGTGGACCCAGCAGAGGGATGCCACCTCGAGGACAGCTTGGTCGACCTCGTAGTCAGGCAGCCAGAGTGTATACCGTGACACAGCAGCAGGCCGATGCTGCTCCCGATGTGGTTACAGGTACTCTTACCTTATTTGATTCTGATGCACATGTATTGGTGAACCCAGGAGCCACCAATTCTGTTGTCTCTAGAGATTTTATTAATAGAGTTGGGGTAGAGTTGAGACCGACTGGGTGTAGTATGGTAGTATCCCTTCCCACGGGGGATTCGCTTATTGCAGACTGAGTCTATGTGGGAAGCAAAGTGAGTTTAGCGGTTCGTGAGTTCAAGAATGATTTGATGGTGCTCGATATACATGACTTTGATGTTATATTGGGCATGGACTAGTTGTCAAACCATCGCACAACAGTAGATTACTATAGAAAGGAAGTCAAGTTCAGTAAACCTAGGGAACCAAATGTGGTTTTCTGTGGTGTAAGGAAGCTACTCTCCATGAGTTTGATAAGTGCAGTAAAAGCCAATAAGATGCTTAGGAAGGCCTATCAAGGGTACCTAGTATATGCAGTGGAAGCTAGTAGCAATGAGTTACAGCTAACAGAGGTTCCAATTGTTCATGAGTTCCCAGATGTCTTCTCAAAGGACCTACCAGGGTTGTCACCAAACAGAGAGATTGAGTTTGAAATTGAGTTAGCACCTGGTACGGAGCCCATTTTGATAGCGCCATATCGGATGACACCTGCAGAGTTAAAAGAATTAAAGGTCCAAATGGAAGAATTATTGAGCAAGGGATTCATGAAGTCAAACACATCGTCGTAGGGAGCTCCAGTGTTATTTGTAAAGAAGAAAGATGGGAGCCTCCGATTATGTTTTGACTACAGACAACTTAATAGGGTTACTATCAGGAACCAGTACCCGCTGTCGCGGATAGACGACCTGTTTGATCAGCTCCAAGGGGTCAAGGTATTCTCGAAGATTGATCTATGGTCAGGATATCATCAGCTGAAGGTACGTAGAGAAGATATTCCTAAAACGGCCTTCAGAACTCGCTATGGGCATTACGAGTTTCTAGTGATGCCATTTGGGTTGATAAATGCTCCAGTGGCTTTTATGGACCTGATGAATAGAGTTTTCAGACCCTACCTTGACAAATTTGTAATAGTTTTCATAGATGACATCTTGGTGTATTCGGGTAGCAAGGGGAAGCATGCCGAGCACTTGAGGATTGTGCTATAGATGCTGAGGGAGCATCAGCTTTATGCGAAATTCAATAAGTGGCAATTTTGGCTCGATCGGGTAGCCTTTCTAGGACACGTGCTCTCGACAGAAGGAATATCCGTAGACCCTTAGAAAATAGAAGTCGTGGTGAATTGGAAGCCACCCACGAACGTGACAAAAGTCAGAAGCTTCTTGGGCCTAGCCAGGTATTACAGAAAGTTCGTGAAAGGGTTCTCGAAGATTGATACTTCGTTGACCAGGTTGACAAGGGAAGAAGAGAAGTTTGTCTCGTTAGATGCGTGCCAAAGCAGTTTCGATGAATTGAAGAAGAGGTTGATTTCAGCACCTGTGCTTACATTACCATCAGGGAGTGATAGGTTTACGGTATACTGTGATGCTTCCAGACAAGGATTGAGTTGTGTGTTGATGCAGCATGATCGAGTGATAGCATATGCTTCTAGGCAGTTAAAGAAGCATGAGATCAACTATCCAACACATGACTTAGAGCTAGCTGCGGTAATGTTTGTTTTACGTATATGGAGACACTACTTATATGGAGTACTCTGCCGAATTTTCACTGACCATAAGAGTTTGCAATATATGTTCATTCAGAAAGAGTTGAACATGAGGCAAAGAAGATGGGTTGAACTCATCATAGATTATGACTGCACCATCGAGTACTATCCAAGCAAAGCTAATGTGGTAACAGATGCATTGAGCAGAAAGCCTACCAGTTCTCTAGCCTAGCTAAGAGCAGAGTACCTGCCCATGTTAGTAAAGTTGAGATCGATGGGGGTCAGATTGGAGACGACGGATTCAGATGCCTTATTAGCCGTTTTTCATGTCCGTCCAGTGTTGGTTAATTGAGTAAAAGAGTTGCAAACCTAATATCCCTATTTAATGAAGATAAGAAGTAAAATAGAGGCGGGGCAACCAAGTAGCTTCACGTTGAGAAGTGATGGGACACTGATGTTAGGGCAGCAACTATGCGTGCCAGACGTAAAAGAACTGAAGAGAGAGATCATGGAAGAAGCCCATTCATCAGCCTATGCAATGCATTCAAGGAGTACTAAGATGTAGTAGACTCTGAAAGACCACTACTAGTGGAAAGGAATGAAGAGAGAGGTAACAGAATTCATATCTAAGTGTTTAACCTGCCAGCAGATCAAAGTAGAGCACCAGAAACCACCGGGTTTATTATAGCCTCTGTCTATTCTGGAATGGAAGTGGGAGAGGATTACTATGGATTTCGTGGTTGGACTTCCACGAACTCAGAGCGAACATGATGTCATTTGGGTAATAATTGACAGATTAACAAAGTCCGCTCATTTTCTAACCATCAAGAACACATATTCCCTGGAGAAGTTAGCTCAGTTATATGTGGACGAGATCATGAGATTGTATGGCGCACCGATGTCCATAGTGTCAGATAGGGATCCAAGATTCACCTATCAGTTCTGGCCGAAGTTATAAGAAGCACTAGGCACCAGATTAAATTTTAGTACGACTTTTCACCCACAGGCAGATGGCCAATCGGAAAGAACCATCCAAACTCTTGAAGACATGCTGAGAGTTTGTGTAATGGATTTAGAGGGAGTTGGGATAATCACCTACCCTTGATAAAGTTTGCCTACAACAATAGTTATCAGTCTAGCATCGGCATGGCACCATACGAAGCATTGTATGGCAGAAAATGTAGAACCCCAGTTTGTTGGGATGAAGTAGGTGAAAGAAGGTTGGTTGGCCCAGAGATTGTCCAAGCTACAACCGAGAAGACAAATGTGATTAGAAAACGGTTGAAGATGGCAAACGACAGGCAGAAAAGCTATGCGGACAATTGAAGAAGAGATTTAGAGTTTGAAGTAGGTGATAGAGTATTTTTGCGAATATCGCCATGGAAAGGCATTTTAAGGTTCTGAAAACGTGGAAAGTTGAGTCCACGGTATATTGGGTTGTACGAGATTATGGCAAGAGTGAGTGAAGTAGCTTATCGATTGAAGCTGCCACCAGAATTAGCAAACATTCACGACGTATTCCATGTCTCAATGCTTCACAAATATGTAGCCGACCCTTCTCATATCTTGAAAGAACAACCAGTATAGCTGAAGGAGAACTTGACCTACAAAGAGCAACCAGTAGAGATCTTAGATCGTGGGGATCAAGTGTTGCGCCGCAAGATGATTCCGTTGGTAAAGATGTTGTGGCGAAACCATGGGTCAGAAGAAGCTTCATGGGAATCTGAAGAGCAAATGCGCTTTCAGTACCTGTAGTTATTTGAAACATGTATATGGTTTAAAATTTCGAAGACGAAATTTTTATAAAGATGGGGAGAAATTGTAACCGCCTATGTTCAATTATACGTTTTATAGTGTTAGAAGCTAAGTTATCAAACAAAAAGGGTAAAGTAGTCAACGCCACCCTTCGAATAATGTTAAAATACGAATAGATGCTTTAAAAGTAGGAAAAGTTGAGAAAGGGCAAAACGGTCATTTCGTGAATAAGAGATATGACTAGATGACAAAGTTGTAAAACTTTGATTAAGTGAATTTAACAATTAAGTTATATGAAAATTTGACTAATTACTTAAAAAAAAAAAGACCAATTAACTTTTATTATTAAATTAGATAACAAAGGGCAAGATGGTAATTAATGTCATTAAAAGCCCGTATAAATAGAAGTGTGGTGGTGATAGTCACCAAAATTTAGCCAAAAATCAAAACATAACCTAGAGAAAGCAAAGGGGTGTTGGACGGTAACTAAGAAGAAAAAGGGGAAGGAAAATTCTACAAGTCCAAGTCAAAATTCAAGGTTCCAAACCAACTTTCCAAGGCAAAACAAGTTAGGATAGCAAACCCTAAGCAACCTAAAGGTGAGTTATCATCTTTTTCATCATTTTTTATACTAGTTGGGTTGTTAACATGTTGAATGAGATGTGTAATAGTAGGGTTAGTTTGGATGGTAGTTGTGATGAAGTTTTTTATATCAAATGAGTGTAGAACCCTAATCAAGTGAAAAGGAAGTTTAGGTTGCAAGGAATGATGCATGAATTCATAGTTAGAATTTATATGGGAGAAACCCTAAGTAGAAATTGAAGTATGATTTAAACAAAATAAGTTGTTTATAACTTGTTTGATGAAATGATTGAAAGAAGTGTAACCTGAAAATTTGAAAATAATGATATGTGAGTGCATGATGTGTGTCACGGCCATAGGAGGGGTGTGTGATACTATTGTGTTTTGATCCCTTTGAGCCCTAAGATATGCACATTTAATGTCAGAAAATCATATGAGAGTGTTAGAATTAAAAAAAAAAAAAAAAAAAAAAAAGACTAGATTGCATTGTTGATGTTTTTTGACTTGATGAAGGGCAAGAGGTTATACATGCGTTTCGTTGATGTTATGGCATATTTAGAGTCCTAAAAACATGCATGAATGAGTAGGAATCAAGGTAATTAATATGGATATATATGAATGCATAATGACATACAATCTAGTAAAGATTAAAATAATAGTAGAATGAGAAAATAGGTACTTGAAAGGGGTATAGAGACCTGCACTATTTGAGCTTAATTGGGGTTGTTTTATGCCTCAAAATATGCATAAATGTCATAGTAAACCATAGAAATTTGAAGGGAAAGGTTTGGATAAAAATTAAGAAAGTTATGGCTTAAATAGTGTACATATGTAGTCGTAAAGATGAGTTGAGAGTAAAAATGCATTCTTTGATGCATGATTTGAATGTATTCGATCATAATTTAGCAAAAGAACATTAACTACGAAAGAAATGACATCATTGTATGTGTGATGCAAAAATGTGTAGAAAGAAGTTGGGTGGTGATTTTATAGAGTTCGAAGTGTATTTCTTCTACAGGTAAAATCTTGGAAATGTTGAAAATACAGTCATTACGCTGTCAAAATTTTTTTAAACTTGTTTCAACCAAATTCAAAAAAAAAAAAAATTACACCAATCCAACTATTTTTAGAGAAACGAGTTTTAATTTTAAGTAAAGGTAAAATAAACGGGTAAAGGTTAATGGGTTTGCTCCGTGGATCTCTTCTACCTAGCTAGTAAGGTTAAGAGAGGTTCGTTAGAGTGCCCGACGAGACCCTCCAAATACGAGTTTAGAGAAAGTCTGGTTCGGGTCTCGTCACCTATACCTACACCTGGCCCTGAGGAGGTTTTATTTATTAAACATAAAAATAAAGGATGACCTAAACAAGTTCAGTGAGTGTCATACATTTCTATTCAAACGATGCTTTCGAAATTAAACCTCCCTAAAATTAAAATTATTTTATAATTGTTTCAATACTGCAGAACTAAAATGAGCTTTCTGAAAACCTCATCTAAAATAAACATGTGAATAAGCATTTATTATAAATATAAATTGTGCATCATAAAACTGAAATTCAATAACATATTGAAAAGCGAGGTTTCTGATTCGAAAAACTACTTTGAAGCATCTTTCAAATCTGAAACATGTAAAATAGAATTCTATCTTATTTTTCTTGTGAGGTAAATCATAAACAATGGTGGCAATATAATTTTCGAAAAATCTCTGAGTGAAATAAGCTAACCACTAATAGCTTATACCACATGTTACCTTAGGTGTATCCAGCGAAGCAGAATTTATTCTCACTCAGGCCACCTGTTCGGTAACTACGTAGTGGAATTTTGCCTCGCTCGCGTAAAAGCTAGCTAATAATATATTTTATATGTGCAGAGGGCGACACACGAGACTAGACTAACCTACACAATCCCTCCCACTGTTAGTGACAGACACCCCCGACACTACCATGCATGCTTAGAGTACTTAACTGGTAATATCTGAGATACCTGTAGGGCGTACCATAGGCTTATAATTCATTTCTAAACATGCTGTTTCATAATCATATAATTTATATCTCATATAGACTTTCTAAAGTCTATACATAAGGTTTTCATATTGAACTCATTTATTTTAAAATCAATTCCCAATATTTCAAAACATGAATTTAAACATAACACATAAAATCATTAAGAATAAAAATATAATCATATCAAAATATTGTGAAATGACATCACCTTTTCTTAACTCACGATAAAGCACAATTAAGGATTTCCCTCGCCTTCACTCTACCTACACATTTTCACATTCTATTTTTAAGCAACGTCACAACCAAACTTATTTGCATATACTTCTATTTGAAATTTTTAATATTTAAGCATGTAAAATACTTCAAATGAAATCTAAATTCACATCAATGCATTAAACGTATTTTTGGATTATCTTGATTCATCCTGACCGAACCTTCACCAACTTTTACACCATCAATCTCATTCAATTTTTTTCATCATAATCATGCTTCAACATATGAAAAATGGTGTCAAATGAAGTCAAATTCATAAAACTCACACTTGAGCAATAGGACAAGGTTTGGCTGTGAGGTGAGTCATTTGACATTCGATGGATTTCTTTTCAATTTCATATTAAACTCATCATCAACATGACCTATAAAATCATCTAAAACATCCAAACACAAATGTCTATCTCTTTAAGTTTCCTATGTTCGAAACATAGTAAGTAAAAATACGATACTTTTGCTTCTCATTTCAACATTATAACTTGACATTTTAGCACATTTATATGCATGAATATTACTTAAATAAATTAAACTCAAATTGGATCATTGAAATCCTTCTTGGCCATGAAACACATCCCTACACAACACCAACATTCCTTCAAGTTTTACACTTGAATTTACATTAAAATTACATCATATCTCATGACAAGACAACTAGTGTCCTAAATAACATCGACTTAAATTTAAATCAAAAAGTCATTCTCACTAGTAAGTTTACCACTTACTCTTGGATCACTAGCCTTACTTTTCCACCAATTTGAAGTCTCAAATCCTTAAATCCATATATAAAAATCACAAATAATTCATTAGAGACAATTAATCTAAATATTTAAACATATAAGTCATGGAAACTTAAATTTTACCCATTGAAATCAACTTGATATTGCTATATTTCACTCTTGGGCTTGTATACACCCTTTGCATGACTTGAAAACTACTCAAGAATGATCTCAAAATCACCAATTTCAACCGTTGTCCCCTAGTTTTTCTCTAGGCCGTAGATCCCCCTTCAAACCCACATTAGTTGCTTTTTTATCTCAACTTGATTTCCATCTCATGTCAACTTTATATAGCCTTTATTTGCTCCAAAAATTGCCTCCAAACTAAGTTTAAATTTATAAGATTGTCATTGGTTTGGTTTGGAGACTTTTGATTGGTTGAAATATAAAAACAATTTCAATTGTAACTTATTTCATTCCATTTCAACCAAATGATAGTTCTTTTATCTTTTAACTAAATTTGTCTCCATTTGCTCTCCTTATCCACTCTTTACACACCACACACATGCACTTTCATGTTTTATCTTATTTTTTTAAATTTCCTAAAATGCCCTTTGTACATGTCTTTTGCTAATTAATACAATCATGCCCCTTGTTAGTAATTTCTTGACACTAATTACATTTTAAGCCTTAATTAATCACCATACCAAGTCTCGTATTCGAAATCATTTCCAGTTTACCTGGAAATTCTACTATAACTCAATTAACACATCTAACCACTTTAAATTACTTTATTACCTCATAAATAAGGACATGTTTTATACGATATATGTACAGCACAAGAATCGGAAAGGTATATTACATATATTGTCTGGGTTGAGGGATGTCGATGATTTGTGAAGGTAAGCAAGTGGATGTTAGTGACCTAGTGGTAGCTAGGGCATTGATGATCTGCTTCTTATGTTGCTGGTAGCTAAAGCATTGACAATCTGGTGATTTAAAGTCACCAAATAGTCAAGGATCTGTTGATTAACCAAATCGTGGATAATCTGAAGATGAAATTGTAATGATCTGTATATTTGTTTATATTTTTTAATTTTTGGATTAAAAAAATAATTAGTTTGTTTTATTTACATTTGATCTCCGTCGTCCATCTTTAAGATGAACGGTGGAGATCTATCTTTCATACTTTTTATTTTAATTTTTGTTTATATTTAGTTACCATATATCTCCACTGACCATTTCAAGGATGGAAGATGGAGATCTATTTTTTTTTTAATCTATTTATTATATGTTAATTATTTATCTTGAATGTACACATGGAATTCTCTTGATGCCCAGTTGGAAATGTCCCTTTTGAAAAAATGTCAATGTTTCATTTGACTAATGGTGGACCAATGCTAGAGACTAAATTGATATATTTATAATAATTTAAGGATGTTTGGACAATTTCTCCATACATAATAAAAAATAGATTTTTTTTCCTAAAACGTAGGGTTGAAAATCAAATTTTTTAATAAAATTTAAATTTTTTCAAGAAAATGTAAAATTTTAATCAAATATGGACACCTAAATCATACATAAAATGATAGTAGCAACGGTTTTAACAACTTTAAGAATACTTTACTAAAATTTTGAGATCAAAAATAAAAATAAAAAATAAAAGTAAGAATGAATTACATAAAATCCCCCTTGAGGTATGGCTAAAAAAACATAGATACATATTTACCATTTTATTACATTAAACACCCACACCATTAATCCAATTTTGTCAACTTTAACAATTGACTGGGATTTTTGGTCAAATGATTATTTTGCCCATGAATAAGATAAAAAAAAAAAAAAAAAAAATGTACTGGAGATCTAGGTTAGATCTCTACTGTCAGATGAGATCCATCCAACGGTAGAGATCTAGATGAGATCCATCCAACAGTGGAGATCTAGATCTCCGACAATAGAATTTAAAAATTAAAAAAAATTAAAAATGAAAAAATCGTTAAAAAACAAAAAAAAAAAAAGTTTGGAAAAAGAGCAAACAAAACGTTAAATTGAAAAAAAAAAAAAAAAAAAAAAAAAAAACTATGTTCAATCGAACCCAGAATTTCAACCCTAAATATGTCTCTTCAATCCATCATAATTAATTAACACAACTATTCTCCATACCATGATCAACACAACTAACCATCTTCAATCCATCATAACCAATCGCATCAATCCACCATTACCAATGCAAATAAATAAATAAAGAAATAAATTGAAAAAACAAAAAAAAGTCACCATGCCTTGGTGGTCTACCTTGTAGGTCACTCTTTCTCAACTGCCATGCACTCCTTGATTTCTCATCTAGCATCAAACCCATATGAAGGACCTTCATTGAACCAAGATAAAGATGTTCATCATTGTTCAATGAACCTACATCATGAAGATGATGCTAGGTTTAATTTTGTTCACCCAAATCAAAGAAAAAGAATAAGAGAAAGGAAAAGAGAAATGGAGGATATGTGTCGATGATTAATAGTGTTGATGAGTGAGAGTGTTGATGGTTTGATGAGTTTGTTCTTTAATGTTCTTCAACGAGTTTTAATGAGTGTTGATGAAATGAAGAACTTCAATGTTGTTTGATGAGTGGAGATCTAATCTCCAGATTGGATCTTTACCATCCATCATTGCTATCCATCATGACTGATGGACAATAGATGATGGATTATGAAGATCCAATCTGAAGATTGGATATCTACCTTTTTTATTTTATATTTTATAATTTTTTTCACAATACTTTTTTTTTTTTTTTTGCCTTACGGTTATTTACACCATCCATCAATAGTAAAACCCTCATAATATCTTTCAAATAAATTAATTATTTTTTTAAAAAAATTAATATATTAATTTTTATGGACCATGATGATCTCTTTTTTATTATTTTTAACTCTTATTTATTTTTGATATTTTTATTATTTTTTGATCTTATTTATGGACAAAATAATCTTTTAACCAAAAATCACAGTCAATTGCTAAAGTTGACGAAATAGAACTAACAGCATAGGATTTTGGTGTAGTAAAAGGGTAAATGTGTATCTATGTTTTTTCATCCATATCTCAAGGAGGTTTCGTGTAATTTGTTTTAAAAACAATCATCCTAAAATAACCAAATCAATGGGGGTCATTTTGGTTTTATGCAACACCTTAATCATTTGATGGTATTCTCTTAAATGCAACAAATTACTCAGTACTGAGAAGCCAACCTAAAACCATCTCTGGAACTTCCCTGAGTACCCTTAACCAATAATTGCGAGTAGGCTCAGTGGCCGGCTGGAGTTACGTCCTTCAGTCTATAATCCATATGCAATTGTCACAAGCAGAGAGTAGCTTCTTCAACAACTTGTTTGATGTACATATGGGCTTCTATCAACTTATTCTTCTCCAACCAATAGGATCATGTGTTGTTGTTGATCTATCAAATGATTCAACAAGAAACAATGACATAATTTAATTAATACATTAATTGAGATTTTGTTGAGCACCTGCAATTCAGTTAAAAGAACACTGGAAAAATAAAATTTTATCAGTAGAATTTGCATCACCAGGTGAAAGATAACTTGTGTTTTAAGGGTTCAGAGACTAGATAAGGCAGTCATTGAAGAGTCACCAACCCATATCTCAGAAAGGTCTAATAAATCAAAATTTTGGACCTGCTCAGTTCAACTGGATCATGGAGCAGGTGTACAAGTAGCACAAAATCCAAAAGCATGTCTTTGTGTAAGCATGTCATGACCGAAAAGTAGTACCCCAAAAGTGAACAAAGTTTCCAGGCTTTTCAAGGATGATGCTTACAATCTGGCCTAATTATTGACAATTTCAGATATCCTACTAGAAATGCAAGTGCTATTCCCAGAAAGCACGCATTGAACAATCTCCATCCACATCATCATCTTCGGAACAAAACCTTGTTTCACCATTTGCTTCAAAACCCAATCCAAATCCTCGACTGCCATCTTCCCACAAAATCCATGAATCAACTTCTTGAATGACACAAAACTAGGACTCATACCCTCACTAATCATCCCACCAGCAACCTCTTTTGCCTCCACATACATCCCCTTATCAAGCAATCCATACAACACCTCCTGATAAGACCCTGCATTCGGATAACACCCCTCGCGCTTCATTCTCTTTAAAAGCTCTATTCCCTCCTCAACCCTGCCCCGCTTCCTAAGCCCCGAAATCAAAATATTAAACATGATGGTATCAGCTTCAACCCCATATTCTTCCATTCTACGAACCAACTCAAACGCTTCTTCAATCCTACCATGCTCACATAAACCATGCATCATCGTCGAAAACGTCCTCACATTAGGCCTGCAGTTTTGCTTAGGAAATTCATCAAGCACAGAAAATGCTGCATCCAGATTCCCATTTTCACACAACCCTTTGACAAGGATGTTAAGACAACAAGCATCAATCTCAACACCCAGTTTAGGAGCACTAATATATATATCATGTAAAACATCAAAGAGTTTGGCACATACAAGCAAATTCAAAACAAAATTGAAAGTTTTAACAGTTGGCCAGCAATTATAGTGAGGCATATCGAAAAGGGTATGAATAGCTTTCGTGATTCTACCAGCCATGTTGCCATAAATCTTGATGAGATTGTAGAAAAAAGCGTCTGATAAAGGATACCTGTTGCTTTCTGCTTTGACCCTTTCCATAACATGTTCAATGGCACCAAAGCTTTTGGCTTGAGCTAGCTGGTTGATGATAACAGTGTAGAGAGCTTCATTGGGTTTGTAGTCTTTTCTCTTGGAGTAGTGATCCAACACTGAAATGATGGAGTCAGGGTCTTTGAGCTGGCTGAAAAGGTTCAAGACTTGACTGGGGGATAACCAGTCTTTGTGGTTGAGTTTGTTGGAGACAGCAGTGGTCGAAGAAGAAGTGAACGGAAGAGCCAAAGTGGGTTTGTGAGTGGTTGATGTTCGATAACTTGTCTTGCACCTTGCGATAATTGAACGCAGCATCGTGTTTTGATTCAGGGATGGTGTGAGAATTGTTCAGATTGTTATCAAACTTCGCTGTGACTAGTAAGATTTGGGGGCAACTCCAGCAGCATCAGAAGAGCTCCTTTTGTTTTACGATTAGGGGAAATTACACTCCACTCCCTAAGTTTTTATTTTTTTATTTTTTTAAAATTATATACATATAAGCTCAGAAATCAACTGGAATCAAATAAAATTGACACTAGAGTGGGGTCCGAGTAACAGCTTCCAAAGCTCAGTGTGGCACTGTCCTGCAACTGACCAACGTAGCCATTGGCCTGCTACTTTTTTCAATTAAAAAAAAAAGTTAAAATTATATATAAATGTAATGTAATTTTAGTGATTGTTACAAATCATCTCCTCATACTATTTTGATAAATGTAGCATTATTGTCTTTTTAATAGATTGTAGTTTACTTATATGAGTTATGTGGAAAACAGATGAATCAATGACAAGATCTATTGTCTATTGAGTAAAAATATCACGATTAATTATTTCTTGAAAATGTCGTGTACACATTTTGTTGTTTTCCATCCTTTTATGCTAGTGTGATGACATCTATACTAATCAAATGCTATAGGTAGAACAAATTGATTTAGAAATATAAGTAAAGACAAATATATATATATATATATATGCAAAGTTGGCAATTGTAGACATGATTCGTTGATATGATATGAACACAAGACTAAATTACTGGGTTTGGGTCACTAACGGACTAATAGAATAAATCTGTTAAATTAAATAGGTTATGTTTTGGTTTTACCCCTCCTAACCAGCTAATCCACTTAATATCAAGTATACTATCTCAATTTTATATCGAATAAATTCTGTGTTATATTTCTCAAATGAATTTAGTGGTCAAATTATGCCGGATGTCAAAAGCACTAGGCTAGTCCGATCCGTTCCAAGTTCAGTTTGGACACAGTTCACCCGACCCTGTTTTTGTATGGGACCAAATTTGGCAATGTTGAGAAGTCCGAATTCAAATTAAGCTATGATTAGCGAAATTCACTCCCCTCTAAAACTTTATGTCTATGGTGAAGAACATGGAGGCCATACTCCATCAAAAGAGAAATGAAAAGGCAAAGAATTTTAAACATATACATACAGGTGCAGCTTCTCAATATATGGTTGATTGGTGGAGACAGTAGAACTTTACTTATATTATAATTTTATTTAATTATAATATATTTTTCAAAATTAAAAGAAATGACATATTTGGCAATGTAAATGTACACGGGGTGTGCTTACAATATAGAATCTTCTAAGAATTTTAATGGGGTGCACAGACAAAAGGGGTGTACATATTCTTTATCAGGGGTGCAAACATTAAGCTATAGTCAATTGTTTTATAAAGGGCCAAATTAGATTCGGTCCAGTGCAATCCGGTCCAGTCATTTAAGACTGGATCTCTTGGGCTAGGCTTCACAAACCCAATTCAATCTTTCAGGACTTGATCTTTTGGGCTAAGCTTCACAAACGGGTGGGTTTATCAAGCGCTGCTCGATTTAGTTGTGCCCTGTAATTAATCCAAGTCCACAGCCGATTTAAATTGCAGTGCGCGTTGAAGTTCGGGTCGGCCTTTAACACCTCTAAAAACACTAAAATTATGTAAGATTGATGATATTTCCACCCCTTCTAAAATCGTATGTACACCCCTTTAATTTATATGTTTTTAATATTATAATATTATTCTTAGATTAAATTATTAACACTTTGATTAAAAGATGATATTGTTATTATTATAATTAATTTAAATACTATAACTTCAAATCTTAATAAGAAACTTGATTTGTTTTGATAAATGATAGTCAAATATGAAAAATTTTTGTTGTGTTTTTAGAGGTTTTATAAATGGTAAAAATGTAGGTCTATATTTGAAGGGTTTTGTGTTAAAACTTAGCTTGAGTGGAAATAAATATTTTTAGTTCTATTTGATGGTTTTGAATATAGGGTTTCCGTGAAATATAAGAATTTTGAGTAAAGATGAGAAGAACATAAGATAGATAAGTCATAAAAATGAAACAAAACATCAAAATAAGTTTAAAAAAGAGAGTTCGACTGTTTTTTTTAATGTTTTAATTTAATTAATTTAATTATATTTCTAATTATTTACTTACAATATTTAAAATATAAATAAATGAATGGACATAATTGATAATACATAGGGTGTACTTATAGAATATGAATTTGAGTGGCGATATTTCCATACCTCAAAAATTGTATGTACGGCACAAATTAGTATATATATATATTTTTAAATATACAACATTACCTTTGAGTAAAATTACTAAGAGAGTAAATACTACATAAATACATCCACTAATTACTAATTAAAATATTATTTATATTTTAAACCCTTTTTACTTTTTAATCTATAATTTTTCTCTTTATTATCCTTTCAAACCCTAACTTTTCTCCAAAAAAAATTGTAAAGTCTCCAATCATTTTTATAATATAAATTTAATCATCAAAAAATTGCCAAATATTCAATCACCACATTAGCATTTCCATTCTCTTGTCATCTTTTCTCATAAACTAAACAAAAATGTCATTTTTTTCTTCTAATTTCTTTATCATATCAACAAACAAGTAAAAGGCTATGTTTCAAATCATCAAAAACTACAAATCTAAATTGATATTCACAATTCATCATCAAAAAAGTGTTACTTAATGTTTTATAAAATTAGCTGGTAATTATTCATGCAAGTTTTATGATATAAATGAAAAATTAAGACTTGAGAGGGGAAAAAAATTTATGATTTTAATCATAAAAATTAAATTGGGTTCATCATCAAACCTTAACTTTAATTATCTTCAATTATTCATGAAATCCTAATTTAATTAAAAATTGGCTGATAATCATTCATACAAGTCTTATGATATAAATGAAAAATTAACATTTGAAAAAGTAAAATAACAAAATAGATATTATTTTATATATAAATTTCTAAAAAAAAAAATTTAATGAGTTGCATGAATTTGTATTACATTATTTGTTAAGTATAGGTTTCGCATCATGTACAATGAAGATATTAAAAAAATATATATTAAATGGTAAAATATAAATTTCCTAACAAGTGATAACAAATTAATTTATATTGAATCTATTTTAACATATATTATAGTAGGTTTGTGGATGACTTAAAAGGTGTATTTACAAAAATATATACAATAAATTAAGAGAAAATGATAGTTTTTGTATTAAATGGGGTTTAAAAATAAATTAGAAAAATTTTAAATTTTTTATTGAATTTGAATGTGCAAACAAAATGGGTGTACATACTATTTTTGAGGGGTAGAAATACCACCACTCTATGAATTTTTAAATATTTTAATAGTGTAAATACCAAAAAGGGTGTATATACAGTTTTTAACGAGCGCCACTCATTGTGTAATTGGACAGAGAAAGGATTTCTAACACTTTCAACTAGACAAACAATATTTCTAGTCTTTACATTACCAAACAATATTTCTAGTCTTTAGCCCTTGCTTTTACATAGAAAGTCAGGAGGTAGAAGCCGAGCTCTTCAGAATAGCGGTGAGAATGGTTCAGTTTCTAGTTTCTATGTTAGGGACGCCTTCATAGGCAAACAATATAGGAAAAGGAATGCATAAATCTTTTTAATTATTTCCTTTATTTTTGGAGTCTTATTGGTATTTAGTTTCCTTTAGTTTTAATATTTTATTTCTTTATTGAGAGAGAGTCTTGGTTTGGAGTTATTTAATTTCAAGATTTCTAGAATGACAACATATAATATGTATCCTTATTGAAATTATTCTCTTGTTATAAAAGAGAAAGTCATGAAATAAAAACATTCATTCAGACTTTTGCAACAAAAAGAAAGTAAGAAGAGTTTGAGTGGTCTCTTAAGAACAAACCTCATTGTTATTTTTTAAAATAGGTTCCTCTAGGAAAGGTCGAAACACGAACAAAGGAAATCAAGAAGATTTCCCCGTGAATCGACCTGTGACGAGATCCTATTCGAGAGAACATAACAAATTGGTATAAGAGCCTGACGTCATGGGTGATTCCGACCAGCTAGTGATCAAGGTGCAAGAATTGGACCGACACATGCTAGAATCAAACCAGAAAGTCAGTCAGGAGATGCGTGACCTGCGCGAATCTGTCAAGGCAATCCAGCACATGCTGGAACTATAGTGTGCAAGGAAGGGAAAGGTCGCTGAACTAGTAGATGACTCCGACAGTAATAGCCACAACCTGTCCAGATTGTCGAAAGAGCAGTAGGGCAGACTCCAGAGGGGATGTCCAAGCAGTGTGGTGGTTCCGCGTTATTCCAAGCTTTAGTTCCCGACTTACAATGGCATGGAAGATCCTTTGGGCTAGCTGTATCGCTGCGAGCAATTCTTCCTCAACCAACGGACGTGCGAAGGGGACAAGGTGGGGTTAGTAGCTTTTCACATGGTAGGTGAGGCACAATTATGATTCTACCAACTTGAATAAGAGGAATCGAGCCTCACGTGGGAATCGTTCAAGCACTACTACTTGTTACGATTTGGCCCTCATTTGAGCAACAATCCTTTGGGTGAGTTGATCAATTCAAAGCAAACTGGTACAGTTGAAGAGTATCAATGTCAATTCCAGACCTTCCTTGCTAGGGCGACAACGGTCCACTCCGACCAACAGGTAGATATATTTACTGTAGGATTAACCGAGATGCTTCGTGTAGATGTTGAGATGCAGAACCCTCCAAATTTTGTGACAACAATGAACATTGCGAGGACCTTTGAACGAAAAATGTAGCTTAGTTATAGGGTAGGCGGGCAACGTTTTTCTACGGGAACAGCAACCAAACCTATTGCATCAACCTCCACTCATGTATCCAGTAGCGAGCAGAAAGGGATTGCCAACACTGCTTCTACGACTTCAAGCAGTGGCAACACATTATCTCCATTTATTAAGTGATTATCTAGCATCGAAATGGCTGAACAACGAGCAAAAGGTTTGTATTACAATTGTGATGAGTTCTACTCAGCGGGGCATAAATGTAAAAAACTTTTCTACCTTATGGTGGACGACGCAGACGTTTTGCCTGAGTAGCTGCCTCTAGTGGATCCCAATGGGTCTTTCTTCTGCTAAAGCAACGTGGAAAAATGCACTCTAATTCTAAGAGTCTTATCTTGAGTTCGAGCTTGTTGTCGAGAAAGGGAGTAATGTTACGAACGCCTTCATAGGCAAGCAATATAAGAAAAGGAATACATAAATCTTTTTAATTATTTTCCTTTATTTTTGGAGTCTTATTTGGTATTTAGTTTCCCTTAGTTTTAATATCTTATTTCCTTATTGTGAGAGAGTTTTGGTTTGGTAGTTATTTAATTTCAAGATTTCTAGAATGACAATATATAATATGTATCCTTATTGAAACCATTCTCTTATTATAAAAGAGAAGGTCATCAAATAAAAGTATTCATTCAGACTTTTGCAATAAAAAGAAAATAAGGAGAGTTTGAGTGGTCTCTTAAGAACAAACCTCCATTGCTATTTTTCAAAATAAGTTCCTCTAGGAAAGGTCGAAACACAAACAAAGGAAATCAAGAAGATTTTCCCGTGAATCGACTTGTGACGAGATCCTATTCAAGGTAACATAACATTCTACCCCCAAAAAATAAATAATATTTATACTATAAAACTCGTATATCTATACATGTATCAGACATGAATTCCAGCTATACACTATATTTAACATCTCTCTCCATTTTAGTATGCATAACCCTGTAAGGACACTATGAACATTACCTAATAGCGGAAATTTTGTTAGTAAGAGGAAAAAAAAAAAATCATTTGTGTTTCTTCTTGCCAGGTAGAATTCGTTGGATTTGCAAATGCCTACTGAAGCCCTCATTGAAAAGGAATCTAGTTTGGAAGGCTGAAATAATTGGGAGCCAAGCCAGAATAGCAATTGGTGCAAAAAGAACAACCCCCATTCCATAGTCATATGCTTTAGCAAGGACTTGCATAAAATCCCATAATCCAGTGTCCTCTATCTTTGGCCTCACTGCTTGAGCGACCTAAAGACGTCGAAAATAAATTTCGAAAAATTAGAGGGAAAAGAAAATATACACAGATAAATAAACATAAAAGTACATGCTTATTTATACTTACCAATATTAGACCCCATCCGGTAGGCAAAAATGCGAGACAACACACAATTATGTCCTTAAAAGATAGCTGACAGATGACAGAGAGTGAAACTATGGTTGACAAAATACCCAGGAAGAGGAATGCTTTGAAAAGTCTGAACACAAGGTGGTAATTAGCACTGAACTGTTGTCTTCCCATGTTCACTGCCTGTACATTGTTTCGAAATCATGTCATTATGTCTAGTAAATCATGCATTGTTTACACAAAATGTAATACACATTTACCTTGACTGTTAGGAAAACTGCCAGAATTACAACCCATGAAAGCACATAAACCAAAAAATTTTTGCTCTCTTGGGAGATGTCAAGGTGATAAACCAAACCATACTGGTAGATAAAAAATCGGAGAGACAGAAAGATCTCAAACAACCTGGCACCCAACCCCGAACGACGTAGATGAGCTTGTTCATCATTCCACCAAGACTGCCAACTTTTGTCCTGTTGAATTCCAATACCTCCTTGCTGCTTCATCCACTTATTCCAATCTATCCAATCATCTACTATCTTGTCCCAACTAAATCCAGAAGGATTAAACAGAAACGGTGCAAACAACCAAGTGATCGACATGAACCAAACGGAGTAGGTGACTAAAACATATGCCATACTACTCTGATAGGACCGCTGAAACAGATCATAGACAATCAACAGAAGCAATAATTCAAAGCCTTTAACAAAGTGGCTTCGCGAGTATAATCTGTAGTTCTCGGTGAAGTTGGCATGAAATACCACAACTTTGCGTCCAGTTGGTCTATACTTAGCTCCCCCATGCAAAATTGTTCGACCAAAGTAATGTATTTTTGTTCCAAGGGAAAAGGTGAAGAAAAGAGAAGCAAGCTGCAATTGCATGAGGACAAAATCTTTAAGTGCTGTAAGAAATCCTTTCTCAAGCCCGATCTCCATCACCATTGGTAAGCCTGTTAGGAGCCCAAGCTGGATGAATGATTGGGAGGCAAGAGCTGCTTCTAATGATTTTATGTTTCTCATTTTAGCCTCAAGGAGTAGTGCCTTCTGCAACCCACTAAGAACCAGGTATAACTGCCCGTAGAGGAACACATAAATTCCGATCACTGAAATCTGTAGAATTTTATTATGTTTAAACTGATTAGCATATTAATACAAGAGTAAGAATTAGCAAATAAAGCATGTTAAACATGAGAGAAAAAACAGCATGTAGAACAGCATAATCTATCTTTAAAGATTGAAAAACAGACAATAACTGAACTAAAATGCAGCAACTCTTACCAGGCTACTGAAATAAAATCCAATGGTTGTGAAGTAAAAGGATAGCATCCGAAAAAAATCAAACCGACGGCCCAGACGGTATACGTCACGGCACAAAGTTTGTTCACTGTTCCCATTAGCCACTTTGGCTTCAAATTTCGAGATTTGATTTAAGCCTACATCACGACCTTTGCCTACTTGCAGGTATTCATGGTATGTGATGCATCCCCGTCGTAAGGTGGAATTAAATCCTAAATGAGGTGATAATTCATGTTAACAGTGAATCAATTTTGATATTGTGGTTAGGATATAACATTTGGAGACATGTACTTTACCGGCAAATACATCCTCGCTCAAATTAATTGTTTTTGATGCTTTGCTTATGCCCCCTCTTGTAATGTGAAATACTCTATCAAATACATCAGGATGTCCATAGTGGAATCGCACCCTGCCGATAAAGCATTAACCACGTAGGCATGTAAGAGTAGACTTGTGGAATTTATGAGAAAGGCCTCAACAGAACAAGAAGCAGTGAAAAAAGATTATGCAACAGCAGAGCAAACATACAACCTATGGATGAATATGCAATGGGCAAGAATAATTCAACCAAGTATAATTTTCTCATATACAGAATAATAAAAACAGATATTTAAACAGATGGACAGGTGTTCATGCATACACTCAAGCACACATGTAACATATAGATTCTTGTGGGCATAAGCTTGAAGATTTATGGACATCCATTACCTGAGAGGGTTGGCAAGAAGCCGCTGACCAATGGTAACAAAGCTAGTCTCTTGGTATGACATGAACCATGCTAGAGAAGAAACACTGCAGTTTGGGAAACAATTTATGATTATCAATTCATAAGATCTAAAATCACTAGTACACTTTTAAGTAATGAACTATAAAGCGGAGTGCTAGTAAATATTTTCATAATTAATTATGAGATGCAGGCATCATATACTTCTCTGAGCAATATTTCATAATGACACTTGTGTGGCTTAAAAATGCAGCTTACTAGGGAACCTGTATGTATCTAAAAATTCACAATATTAGTACAAATGAAGAAGAAATTGTGATTAACAAAATTCATTGCGAAAAGAGCATAATATGGAATCAATCATTCCAAATACTAATATACTGAAATCAGACCTGACTATTCTGCAGGTCTGGAAGCAGGTCCAAGTCATTTTTTATCAGATCTCAGATAATTGTTGATGTGATCCTTTATATTTGCAATAAATTGATGTGGTGCCTTAGTTAGTTGTGTGTTGGTTGCAGTAGAAAACCATTATGGGGTAGAAGCCGATAGCCATATAACGTTGCTGCTCAATTTGATTCTTGGGTGCTGCAGTAAATCCTCTAAGTCACTAATAACCTATAAATTTTTAGCCATATTCACTTTTTACCCAATCCCTTTTACCTTAAAGTCTTGAGCTTTTCTAATTTAAGTGTTGTCCCTCTATATAACCCAATGATTTTGTTTTGCACCTAAAAATGTTGTAAACTTCAAGGTTCTTCTGAACCTTATTTAATAAATTACAAATTACTGATAGCTGTTTTCAAAATAAATCTGTCCACCTTTTCTACTTCATAGGAACTCCTTTGATGTGAAACATTTTAGTTTTTGCCTAGCCAAACTTTCAATATATATATGTGTGTGTGTGTGTGTGTGTGTGTGTGTGTGTGCGTATTACTAGAAAAACTCAAGATTGAAAAGGTAAGAAAGTATATGTTCAAATGATGCATTTAGCCAGTAGTAGCAGTTTTATACTTAACCAATTGAACTTCTTACTACCTTAATTGTGTCTTTTTACTTCTGAAAGCATGTTATAACTTAAAAAATAAGGTAAAATTGACGGTTTTTTTTTTTTTTGGGTACTTTTGTTGTGTTTTTGACACAGTTGGTAGATAAACTGAAAGCACCTGTGTTCTGCTAATCTCAATGTTCGGTTTTTCTCCCTGCCCCCACCCAACAACCATGTCTTTCAGAAACTACAATCAAAAGATTGGTATACATCCTTGTGTCCACACCTTTTAAGATATTTTGTGCATAAGTAAATACTCAAAATTTAAGGACCTCTGAAGTCAAATAATTTAAGAGCATGCAAAAAATATATAATAAAATACAGTCAATGAAGATAATGAGGATAACTCAAAAATAAGCATAACTGGACTGAAGATTTTGCAGCAAAAGACTCTGTAACAGAACTTGCCAAATTAACCTATCTGAATCCTCTAAATCCTCAATTTATTTATCTCATGCTTACTCACGCAGGCACAAGATGCAGTATTTATTAATTATGGAATCACGGCATCTAACCTTCCTGTAAATATGTGCTCTCTCAGGCCAAGTATTGTAGGAAGCCGTGGTCCATGGTTCCGAAGAAATTCTTGCAAAAGATTTCTCATTTTCAAAGCCTCTTCCAAATAATTATCCTGGAAAACCAGAAACCATAAACAATATATATATATACATGGTTCGTTAACTTTTAACAACCAAAGTAAAAGCATAAGCATACTTGGTTCATATCAATTGTTTGCAGAGCTTCACCACGTGTGAAAATTATGGCATGGTTTTGATTTTCAGGCTTCCCTTCTCCAATAATTGGTTGACCAGGAAGCTTTATGCGATAAATTTCCTGCAAAAGATAGTGACATATTTAACTAACAGTCAATACTGCATAAGTAGATTGAAAAACTGTGGGGGTATAAGCAAGCAAATTATTAGAGTAAATGACTTCACAGCTCAAAATGTATGTATATTGAAAATGTTGTATGCTTTCTATTTATTTTTTTACCAATGCTGGTCTCTATTCATCCCTAATTACATTGGCAACCACCTTACTTCCATGGTTCTTTACAGATTTGGACAAACACTAATTAATGAGACCAACGAATTGTTCCCATGATTTAGAATTATTTGTACATGCAGGAATAGAGCTACCCTAAGCTCTGGGGCAGCCATGGCACCCCTACCCCACAGAACTCCATCAAAGTTAGAACAATTTGCATCAACTGTCCCTAAGATTTGAGGTTCGATAAATTATACTCAAAGATAAACTGTCCCTTAACCTGTGGTTCATAAGCCCACATCATGATACATATGCAATCTGAATAAAAGCTTTTTACATTTGGTAGTGATCTCATCCTTTAAATATATTACTTTTCAATTAATTTATAGGAAGTAGTACGTTACAGAGATTATGACCGGTAAATATATCATTCCTTATAATTTGTTGTTCGCTTCTATATATAGGACTGTAACCAAGTATCTTTTTCACTATGTATGAAAATATTAGAATATTATTCTTTCTCACCTCTGTGTCCATGTTAACTGCTTTAAGCAGTATAGAAAAATAAACCTTTCGAGGCTCATCTGCCACAATCTCTTCTTTCTCCTGAACGTAAGCCACACGGAGTGATGGATACCTTCAAGTAACAATTTTGGATGTTATTCTAAAGTATGTTCTAAGCTGAATTTTGGAAACTTTTTCTTTTCTATTTTGGTAAAAGATTACCTGACCATCAAGTCCAGTATGTCCTTTGCACGGGGGTCTCCAGAAGATTGTTGCGATCCAAACATTTGACAAGAAACAACATATGTAAATTTCAAGTCTGACAATGCATCTAGTTGAGAAAACGTACGATTGTTTCTTTCGACAGCTTCATAGCCTTTAAGAATATCTGGATAAACAGGATCATCAAAAGTCATAAAATTTTAATAATTATCTAAGGAAAACTTATACAAGCAGTTGAACAGTCTTCATATAAAGTGAAGTGATATTGTGTCAATGACAGGATCATATAAGAGAGGCTGCCAATTACTGTCATGTGTTATCTGCATTAAACATTACGCACCTTCGTCTCCAGCCATGTCAAGGAACGCCTGTAATTTTAAGGCTTCTCTATAATACATCATTCCTCTAACTGTTATAACCATAGAACAAGAGGTTATATTTAGATAATCACATTGTCTGTCCTTAATGAATCATAAACTAATTACATGATAGCACACACATATATATATATGGATGTGTGTGTGTGTGTGTGGGTGTGCACTGTATTAGATTGTCTCCCCACACCTGATCTGCTTAAAGTTTGTCCTCGAAAAGAAGCCCAATTTCTAAGCTCTTCCTCGTGTTCTGACTTTAAATGCTCCAGATTTTCACACCCCATCCGTTCCAAAAAGTTTTTCCATTCATCTAACCAAAACAAAGGAGCCATGTACGTCAAGTTGCATCCCAATGAGGATGAAAAAATTGTTAAAGAAGCCACTTTCTCTCACCTGGATAAATTTTTTGCATATAAAAGATGATGGAAACCTGTTCATTGCTTGACTCTAGTTCATCCATTGAAAAGCTAACATCTTCCAGGTAGTGTGGAGTAAGAACACTGTACTAAGGAATACATTGAATCAAATAAATTTATCAGCTAAGCATTAATTAATATTTATAGACAAAGAACCAGAAAAGAAAAGAACATCACTGCATGCCGTAGGCTGTAGCAATATTGTAATGATAGATAGGGTTCTGGCACCATAATGAGCTTGTGTAAGTATGCATCAGCAATCATCCTAGAGTAGAGTATATTAAAAACAAGTTAAATCTATGTCTCAGTAATTTTCACCCTACACTATGAAATTCCACCATTAGTTCAGGCACATGGAAGTGCTGTTACCATAGAATGAAATGATATAAAATAGACAAAGACAATGTAAACGAGAATCACTAGATGTTATACTTATTGCTAAATATCATATAATGTCCCAATAGCCTCCTTTATGTTCAAAACTGCAAACGCCTGAGTAGCATCTACATAGATGAATGAATCTACTATTTTGTCAATTTTGGCAAATGGGCATATGCATGTAGGAAGGCTAAAGGAGATCAAATGCACTTGAACATCATAAAGAAATTGCATAAAAATGGTAGTTATCAGCAAGAAACAACTGGGGGCAGGATAATTATTCAACCTGAATGACAGCATATTGCGTACTCTAGGAGCACTTGGCATATCCGTAAACAGTGAAGTAGCAAAGAAAGAGATGCGCCTTCGTGCTTCTAGGTTTGCAGGTATGTCCATTGCCTTGTCTTTAACAGTAAGCAACAAAAGAAAGCGCTTAATCTGCCATTCAAAATTAGAAAATTTAGATTATTATTCCAGTTTACATGCAAGTGTGGTTGTAATGATTGAATATGATAGTAGTGATTGTACCAAATCAAAGCTGAGTTCATACTTTTGACCTAAGTATTGGTGAAGATGCACCCTAAAAGAAGGATAATTGGTGAAAAGGAAGATATTATAGATGAAAGAAGGAAAAGGAATACCTGTTCATTCAGTTGGCAAGATTCTGGCAAGGGAAAAAGGATTCCATTGTTAGCAAACAACTGAGGTTCAGTTCTTTGAAAACAAAAAGAAAAGTCCTTCTCAACCAACTGCGATGAGTTTATTGAATCCAATACTCTGCACATTCGGAGTGAAACTTAGCAAACTTAAGCCTCTTACTTATTAAAATGGAAACAGAGAATGACAGAACAAAACCTGGAACCATTTCTCATCAAATCATTTGTTACAAGCTCAAAGATATCCTGAAGAACTTTCACAACTTTGCCATGAGAAGCTTTATGTCCCTCAACCTTAAAAAAAGTCATAAAAAACATTATTAAGGTTGAGTATTTATTAAGAAACAACAAAGTCAGGTCAACATTTGAAATTCAGCTTTGCAATGCAACAATTACCAGAAGTTCAAGTAACTCAATACATTTGGCTTGAAGAAGAAGGAGCTCACTCATCTTGAAATCCTCAAGAAGAATTGATCCTCCAATGCTTTGTTCGATTTCACTTTCAATTTTGGATATAACCCTAACAACCAAAGCAAGAAGCATCAGTATCTAAAAAAGTTGAGTGCAAACAAAACCAAAAGATAATTGAATATATGTTTAACAAAAAACACAACATTTAATAACTCTCAGCCAACTAGAAATGCAATAGAATTAAGTTATAACTCTCAGTTACATTAGAAGACAGAAAAACTAGACATCATACAGAACTAGCTGGAACACTCACTACAGATATGCATGGAGTTAGCTATGGTTAAAACATTTAGTCTTCTGTACCTTTTCTCCAAATCACCCACAACTAGAATTTTAAGGATGTCCATCAGTGACTCGTAGCACTCCTTCACAGCACAGTACATGTACTTATCTTTTCTAAGCTTTCGGAAGAGGACCTCGTCCTTCCCAACAAAGTCTCTTGCAATGCTCAGCGCCGTTGAAAACTAGTGAAAGAGGGATATCCTTTATAGATGAAAAACAGGAAACCAATATCACAAATATCAGAGCACAAAGACTACCTTATTTGCTAGGAGGAATATAGGCCAACGTATCATGCCAGAGAATAACTCTGGTGACATAGGTATTTTCATCAGATCCAACTCCCTGTTCTCAAAAACATATTTTAGAAGGCACTTTGTGAAAATAAAAAATAAATTAGAAAAAAAAAAAAAAAAAGAAAAAAGAAAGAAAGAAAAGACATTTAAGAATGCTTCAATGATATATTAAATCACCGGTTGCTTATCAAGTCCTCAGATCGGAGCGTATTGACAATTTGGTTCCAAACTAGAACAAATTTGGCAACACCATCCTTTTCACACTGATATTCCTGAAAAAGAATCCACTGAGTGATCATGCCAAGAGAACAGGATCTCATACAAGTAATTTCCTATCAACACTGCAAGGTTTGAATCTCATACCTTATGAAATCTCCTGAATAAACGTTTTCTTATGCTCTTTTTATCATTTTTTGGAGGAATAAGGCAATTGTTGAATGCAGAAGGCAATGTATGAAATCTACTTCTCAGCATTCCTAATGTTCGAATCTGTAATAAACAAAAGTAATTACTTCACTAGTATCTTTTTTGAGTTAAAAAAATAAAAAAAATCTTACTTCACCAAGATGATGCAATATGCCATAGAGTCCACCAAAGATTGTACAGAAAACAGAATACCATATCTGTGTGTCCATGAAATACACCTAGAACAAGTACCAAGCAAAATAAGTCATGGTGTTACAAGGGCATCCATTTCATTTTAGAAAGCATCATTAGTTGATATTTTTAGTTTAAACTTCAATTTCCATTGTCAAAAGTAGGCTTGCACTGCAGTCCTATAGTTGCAGTTACCAGCAAAGAAAGAACACCTACCAACTGACAAAAAGTTGAATTCAACTAGAACTACTTTAGCAAAACATTGAATAAAAACGTTCAAGATATTTAAATTGATACTCACAACTATTATGGGAGCCCATACAGCCACAATTGCACCAGCATTACTCTTGACTAGACAATGTGAAAAGATTTTCAGTAAATACCTCAGCAACAATCAAGCTCAGGTTCAAGCCTGGAAAGGTCATTAGGCATATTGGAAAATACCTTTTGGAAAAAGTTCGTGCCAATCATATTTTTGCACACCAATTTTCATTATCAGTCTTGTAGGTGCAATGAGCGGTTTTATCTGCATCATTATATAAGAAGTTACGGTTCACAAAATGCTTAGAATATGCAAGTTTTTAGTGATTATTGAAATTTAGATATATAAAAATATCATTGCAAACTGTACTGAAACCAACTAACAAGCAGTAGTTCTAGCTATTAAAAGATTACAAGATATTAATAATTGTAATCATAGCTTGCTAAATTTTCTTCCAACAATATTTCTTCTTTCTGTCCTCCCATCTTCAATCTTCACTAAAGAATATTTAGAACCTTGATAAAAATATTTAAACTCGAAAAGAAAAAACAGAAAAGGATATGCCACTTTTCATCAAAATATTGAAGGTACTAATTTTTTTTGAAAGATTAAAGGTATTAATTGCTAAAGCAAAGGTGGAGAGATCGACATGAATCTTTTATGACATGTGACAAGTTGAGAAACTCACACTGGACAACTAAATGTTGCTCAGTGGCAATATGGTTTGTTTTTTAAGAATTACTTTAGGCTTTGAACAAGAATAAATAGAAGGTAAGAAAAATGTAAGAAAGTTGGCTCTACCACTAGCTTCATTGGTCCTCACAATTAGGAACGATGTAATCTGCCGTCAAATTAGAGAGGGTTACAGAATGACAGAAGAAAAACTGGATCTATCTACCGCACATATGATTTATGTATCATATATTAAAATTTGTATATGCGTGCATGTCCTTTCAAAAAAATATATTACAATGGGTGTTTATGCGTATTTCCTGCAAGTTCTTATATTAAAAGTGCTTCATCCTTTGGAGTCTCTCAAAACTTTGAGCACGTTTGAATTTTATACTGAGTTAAAATAAATAAAGTTATCATAAGTTCCAATAAAACCTCATTATGATGTTGTATAGAAACATTTACAATACAGTACTCACCTCAAAACTGTAGCTAAATACAAATTTTGTAAGCAGTACTAGTACCCAAAACAATGTGTACCTGCATAGTAAAAAAACAAAGTACGTCAAGGAAGAATGGGTAATAGACAATACACCAAAAAAGCATCAAAATTGGGTGGTCGGGTATATACTTAAATTGTGAAATCTGTGTTTCTTGCATTCCACAGCCAACATATAATCTAGGCTGCATGATGAAATACACAATTATAAGGAATATTAACAAAGTTTAGAACCATGAGCAATAGAATGAAAACGTACTATACTAAGAATAATATGCATATGTGCCTTGTTATCATTGTTCTGGTTCAATACTTACACAATATATAAAAAAAAAAAAAAAAAAAAAAATGAAAGCATTGCCACAAAAAATTATTACAAGACATTGCAATCTGAAAAAGGTCCAGAATCAACATAAGACACTAGTTTTATTAAAAATTTGGTGCAAGAGGATTCCGAGAAAAGGGTATTATACCTGTGTCCACCAAGAAAACATTGTGCATATCCGGGAATTTGAGATCTCAATGTATTTGCTAACAGCAGGAACAAGAAATAATACCAACTCAACCGCATTAGGCATCAAGTATATTGTGACAGCAACCATATAGGGAGAAAAACACAACTCTCCAAGCCAGCTCTTGTATCTTGTGGAATAACAAGTATAATTCCTTCTCGAATTGGCATACAGCACAGGAAGTAGAACAGTCCATAACACAGTAACAACCAGCTTCAGCAAATATTTCTTTTTTTTAGAGTAATCCATTGTACGTCTGGCTTTCCATGTAAAACCGATGTCAAAAATTGCTGAAAGCCCAAATCACTTTTCAAATTAGAATTTCATTTATTTCTATAATCTATATATTTGTGTACTTACACATTCATGCGGGTACATATGCTTGTTTGAGTATGCATGGAGATGAATATTTATTAATCTAAGTTCACATGTAGATCATATCTACTTAAGGGTAAGGGTGAAAAGAGGCAGAGGGAGCAGGAGAGAGAAAATGATGCTACTGAAAAACTAGAGAAATTGAAGACTGTTAAAAACAACAAAAACACATAATAGCTCCACTTCCAATCAGAAACTATTGAAAGACGTTACTTCGGTATTTGGTACAAGAGTAAGAGAAGAGAATTAAGCACTAGAGCATTAGTATGTATAAGAAAACAAACAAAATATATGACAAAACTTCCAGAACAAGGAAAAATAAAGGAACAACTTATTGTTGTGGACAAAAGTGTTTTGTTTATGAGTGAACACAGAAGGACAAAATTAACTTCAGTTAACCCATTATTCAAAAAGATAACATTAACTGGCTATGAAAATATGAATGTTCAAAAACCTTAATCAATCAATTCCAGGATTTACATAGAATATCCAGGAGCATGCAAAGGCATACCGCAGATCAAGGCAGAAATATTCTGAGTTGTTTCTGTAGGGTGCATGAGAAATCATGGTCAATAAGGTGTGAAGAAAAAGAGGAGTTAAGGCAAGCACAATCTATAGGTTAAAAGAACTTACTGGAGACATAACATACAATTTACAATTTGATCAGTTTATACAAGGAGCGTCTGTATATGATAAAGGTTGGTCCAACGGTCCATACTCCTCCATTGAAGCATATAACAAAAGGTAAACTCATTTAAAGGACACTGTGAGTTTCAAAACAGAAAATGTTTTACACAAAATCAATGTGGATCAAGCAGATGGCAGCACAAAAGAGATTCCATTATCTTTTACATCCACATGTCAAACCTCCTTACAACATATTAAAAAATTGGAAATATTCATGAGAACTGCATGTTAAATACATTTCGTGGCTGTACCATCTCTAATACGAAACTAACCAACCTTCCCTATATGGTGAACTGGTCTTTTGATGCATTATTCCAGCCATGAATACGGACGGTCTTTGTCCCATATAATAATGTCAGTTACAAGCAAAATACTAACATACACCATACCCTGTATCAGTTTGAGAATTGCAGATGTGATGAATATGCTCAGAATGTCCTCAAATATTACTGCATCAAACATTTGAAGTGGAGATCCCAAATCATGGCAAGCCATAATTATCATTGCCTGAAAAAAAATTAGCGAAAGACGAAAGAAAATTGGTGAGCAACGAAAACTTTGTATACATCATAATAAATTCAAAACTGACCTGAAGGGATAGAATAAAAAAGCTCCACATTCTATCGAAGCTCCTAAAAATCTGCCAAAAGGAACGAATCTCTACAAAATTTGTCTTCCCTAGCCAGTTTGTTTCATGATTTTCGTCTATACTAGTAGCCTGCAAGGGCAGATGATTATGTGAGAGATAGATAATGACAATTTCCAATATGTGAAAAATGCATTTTGTGGGCGGAATCTATCGATCTTGCTTAAGCCCTTTTGGCACTAAAGCATGAAAATGAAAAATAGTTAGATGCTAACCCTCATGGTTACAATAAGAAAGAAGAACAACAGCCTCATTTAATGCCAAGTAAACTAAACATAACATACACAAAACAGATGCACAAACATACAGAGATAACACATGTATGGGTACATCCATGAACAAACATACAAATACATGTATTGATATACATGCTGCATGTCAGCAGACCATGAACAACCACAGCCAAATTAACACACAAATAGATACATAGACACACACTATGCTCACATTATTGATGCTTGTAGGCATTATAATTCCTTCACATAATGTTAAACAACTTATACAAATTATCTTAAATCCTCAGCACTTCAAGTTGCAAAGATAAAATTTCAGTATACAAGATAACAATTAAACCTTATATAGAGAATAGCCTAAAGTTGCATGTTAACTAAATATTTTAACTAGTTGAAAATTTCCTACTTAAGCACTCACAATATCCATATCTAACCATGCAAAATTAATTGTTTAATAAATGAGATGTCATGTTACCGGCAAAAGAATAGGTATCCTGAGATCTCATTGAAGTTTTCATAGCACAGTTTTAACATCCATTTAGAGCAATAAAAAGAAAAATCTAGTAAGAAAGAGCAAACAGCACTCAAGCACATGATCATTGTGTGCAGTAGATATCGAAAAGATAATCTTTAGACTGTGTATAAGTTCCACATGATCATTACATGCAGTAGATATTGAAAAGATAATTACCCGCAACTTTAAGAGGGAGGAAAAAAAAGTTCCACTATGATGTGCATATTAAAGCCTTGACTAACATTTATATGATTTCCCCTCTCACAACAAAACAGAAACATGAAATGTTCTAATACAAAAATGACTGAGGTTATAGATGAATGGAGTGCATTTCCTTTTAATTTAACGTCTAAACAACATAAATCACTTAATTTGCAAGCAAGTGCTTACGTGAGCAACATGATTTACCCCCTGTTCTTCATCTTCCCCGTCACTTTTTTCTTTTACGATATTACGTGATCCTAGAGCCTTCTTAACCTTACAATTATTTAGGGACACGTAAAAGAAGTCATGATCTAAACGCATCGGCCAACTTATTTGGAAACACTCAGGAGACCTGAAAATGCGTAACTACAATTAAAATGTGATCTTAATAGGAGCTGTGGTAGAGAGACATGGAAATAAAACAAAAACAATAACTTGGGATTTAGTTCTAACCAGAAATACTCATTTAGATCATCATAGTTTCTCCAAGTAGAGTGGTCAGCTGTCCCGCTTTTGTTTTTGTCAGCTTCCTTCAGTTTATGAAAAAAAAATGAGACACATACGGAGACATTTTAAGAGATAGTAAGAACTAGAGATTAATGCCATTGTTTTTTTTAGGCCTGTACTTGCAGGCTCAAAACTTTTGTGTAGATTGGCAACTAAAAGTAGCTATAAAATTAATTTTACCATGATAACTCAGGATCAAACAGCTTAACATGATTGTTAAGAATTTGTAACAACTTTTGAGCTAGACCCACATCGCAACTGAATTGATCTTGCACATAAGTAGGTAAGTTAAAGCTTAATATTATTATTTGGAACCTAACCTATAAACTTATCATTTAGGTTTATTTTAGTTTAACATATCAAAGCTACTACATCTCTAGCTCAAATTCATCATGCAATTATTTTGTTACCTAAATTTATTTATTCTGCATATGTACTTCGGTTCATTCTACAAGCCAAGCATGTTAATTTAGAACCTGAGGGGGTGTGTTATGGTTTAATATGATTACATGGGCATTTGCAAGAAAAGATAGTATACGTACCTTAAATATAACCTTGTATATGGGAGTAACTACATTGTTAAGGAAAGACTCGAACCCGCCACCATATACTGGCATGATCTTTTCCCCTGTTTCCATACTAACAGCACCTGTTAGGATTCCATGCAATTCATATGCCATCTGAAACCAAACAACCAAAAGTCATTACACTTACAAGGATTATAGTAGCATTATTGATAATAACAGCAAAACAAAAATATGTTTCTCTATATGAACTGCACAGTTTGAACCTTAACAATGTAACATTATGCATACTAGAGATCAAGCTTACAGTCTAGTTACAAAGACTGATAATCATGTTGGTGATTCATCTTGTTCTCCTCACATATGCTTCCACTAAACAGACTACCATGTGGACCAAGGAGCCACAAGGCTGAACCCTAGACATCCATTTCCTTGGCCACCACCAGTGCAATATGGCTATGCCAATAATTTAAGGAATGTTTTAATGTGGGTTTCCATTCTCGCTACTATAGAATAATAGTACTTGAAATATGTGATTTTCTAACATTATATACTCTATTTTTTTTCCTGAAGGATGAACTATCAACATTGATCTTGAAGTTGGTTTAATAAATAACTACCACCCTTGAATACCACACTTTTTATACTATATCAGGAGTTTCATCAAAGTATCATGACTAAGATATTTCAGGCTTCGTAGGTTCTACAAAGAATACAAAAACTTGGTTTCCAACATGCAATACACAAATCAATCACAAGAATTCAATTAATTGCAACAGATGTATGTATCTTACATGGTGAAATATATAACAAAGACACTCTGGCAGAAACCGCAGGTTTGCTGCCTCTCCCCAGATAAGAAGGTAAAGCCCCAGATACAAAATTTTATATTGTTGGGCTTCCTGTTTCACATAAGGCAACCTTCAAAGACAAATAATAAATTCAATATAAGGGCAGAACAAGAAACCAAAAATATGCTAGTTGTCAAAATAACATAGAAAAACAACCTTCTTACTTATTTAGTGCAAAATCATACAATTCTCTTACCGAATGTTGTTTTTTCTCCCCAAAAATTTGCACCAATTTGTATAATTTTTAAAGAACTTTTTCATCAATTCATCCACAGCTCCATCCCCCAACTGAATCATAGAAATAAAGCATCTCAAATTGAAACACTAGAAGCTTAAAGAGCTTAAAGGGACAACAATCAAATCATGAAAATCACCTTTGAGATAGATAACTGCTTATGATAAGATTGTCGAATGTGGATGTTAGCAAGGAGTAGAATTAGATGTTCCCTTTGGTTAGCAACATTTCCTTCCTGGTTAATAAAGGATCAAGTGAATGTCAAGAAAAGTTCTGAAGGGCTAAAACTATTAAGAAACTCCTTTGTCTCAAAATAAGCACCTAAAGGTTCTATTTCCCTTCTAATTATTAGTCAATTTCAATTGAATAGATCAAATTGATACAGCACAGAAGAAACAAAACATTCAAAATTACTATAGCTGCTATAGGATAATTAATTACCTGAAACCCAAAGCAATAATGAAGAAATTCGAACAAATCCACGAAAGCACCAGATTTCCCAAAATCTTGTGGTGAAGGTAAACCACGAGTATTGCGAACAGCAGCAATTGCAGCTTTAATCTGTACCAATTAAGTGGCTTTATTTTACACTATTTAACCTTAGGCATGCTACATCGGAATAAACTCATTCCATATGTCAATTTAACCACCCCACACACACACCAAAAATAAATTCAATCTCATAAAAGAAATAATAGCCACTAGCAATATACTAGATATTCAAACTTCAGCTCAACAACTAAAACAGGTCACATTTTCCATAAAATACGAGATTTTATTCTTAACAAAGAAAACATAAAAAAATGTGGCAGCAAACCTCGGAGAGTTGCAAAATGGAATGCTGAAAGCCTCCATGATCAAGTGGAAGAATGTTATATGGCACATAGAATGGAGATTTTGTTTGAATATTGTCTCTATCAGCAAGGGCCTAACAAAAACGATAGTAAATTACAATACAGTAATTAGGGTTCTAAAACCCTTATAAAGATAAAATTGGAAAAGAAATTAAACCTGAGGGCCAGCTGCAGTTATTACAGCCTCTAATACTTCGCGCAACACAGAAGCAATTCTATGAGCATTTATTTTGTGACTGATTCAAATGAAAGAAAATTAATTAATTATAAAAAGAAAATTATACAAGAAAGTGAAGAGGAAATGATGTAATAAAAGCAATACCGATCATCAAAATGAAATTGTCCACCACTTGTGGTAATATAGTCCGTGTATGTACCACAAACACGCTTCAATTCACGTATATCACTTTTTTCCTTTCGTTTACTTATCGTCGTTTTTTCATCCTATGAACTCATCAAGTGAACACACAAATGAAAATTTTCAACATAAATAAGGAAGCAAATAAAAAATCAGTGCATGTTAGAACTCATAATTGCACATCAACACTGTTCTTGCTATGAAAACAAAACTAAAAGCCATAATGATATAACTAATTTTAAAACGAAAATGTGATTGTATGGCACAAAACATTAGTGACTTAACGTTCGAGTCAGTTGATACAATTTTAATATTCGAGTTCTCACTATTTTTCTTTTTCTTCGGACAACAATGCCTTTTTGTGTGTTTAGAACTCATAATCGGAGGATGTAGGAGTAAATGTAAGTTTTTCAACTTAATGCTTATTTAGGTTGTTTAGAGTAGAAATAACAACCAGTTTGTTTTACTGCAGATACGACCAGATATATAAAACAGACGTGAACGTGCAAATGAAGGCTTATATAAACATAAACTTGAAGATAGATTTTGATTTGTTAATGAATAGAATCAATTTGTGAAAGGTCCAAGTTTGTAGTCTTAATAGAATCGAACCAAACTTATTGCCTTTGACCAAAAAGCTAAGATGAGAGGTTTGACAAAAGAAGAGCATCAAACAAAAGAAACATAAAAAGAATACAACAACATGTGAATTTTTTTTTCTGACATGTGTCAGATCAAAATGGAAGAGAACGACCCACAAAGTAGTAGGAAAATTGCCACCATATTAGGTGGCAGGTGAGGTTTGAACCTGGGCATACCGCCAAGACTAGGCTGCCTCAACTCCTCTGAGGCAACCCAGCTCCTCAACATTGTGAATTTCTGCTGTAATAGCATATATGGTTGCATTACATAACAACCACATAAAACTGCAATACTTGGTTATCTATTAACTTGGTTTAGATAAGACAAGTCAATCTCACCGGCTCAAGTCTCCGAAGAAGTGCGGTTTTGAATTGTCGAACACCCCTGCCAGAAGAATTCGGGTCCCTTTTATGAGCTATTACAAAAGCATGAAACCGACCTGACCAAACACCAAACATGAATAAATAACTATGCATCAAACTAAGCATAAACTTGAACATTTTAATCCATGTGTCTTACAAAGACAAGCAACGCGAGGCTCATCAGCTTCAATCAAATTGGCAACACGAAGGAACCTCCGGATATCAGAAGCAAAAGTGGGGGGCAACCTCTCACTGTCAAAGGGTTCAGCGACATGTTCACGGCCGGACGTGAGTGATCTTGTGAAGGGTATGCTAGCGCTCTCAGAGAAGTCATCGGTCTGGTGTCTGCTTGGTGGGCTGTAGAACACATCATCATCATAATCATCATCATGAATGGGATCAACAGGAACGATCTCATGAGACATTGCTGTTGTTGTTGTTGTTGGTGTTGCTGCTGCTGTTGTGCTGGTGTTGTTTAATATGGAAAAGTGAGAAACAAAGGCACAAATGGGATCTTCTTGTTGTTTGCTTAATGCGGTCATCTTTGGTGTCTGATGAGTGCTTTTTGGTGGTAATGGGACGAAAAGAAAGAGAGGTTGACATCTTTTTCGCTTTTGCTTTTGAGCCTCGTTTTTATTTGTTTTTGTGATCGTGGGTTTTTGCTTTTCTTTCTGGTTTTTTGAGAGATGGAAGTAGAGCGGAAGAGAAAGTGACTGGGTGAGTGAGAGCGAGACATCAGAGAAACAAAGAGCGGGATTATTTTATTATTTTCCACTGTTGTAACACGTGTCGACACTGTATTAATAGTCACCACGTAATAGTATTATTTTATTTTAAATCCAAAAATGATTTAAACATTTTTCAAGTTTATTCAAGTGTAGAGGTTAATATTAGTTTCAACTCTATGTCGGTTCCTTCCCACATGCACCCTGGGTTGTCTCCACACGATGTACGTTGCTTCCCCCGACTTATAAGTTATTTTTCGAATTATATCTTAGAGTCTTATCGCTATTAATTCCAACTGTTTTTTGGATTAAATATCAGTTTTGCATATATATATATATGTGTTTCAATTAACTTTTAATAGTTTTATTCTATTAATTGGGATTAACTCATGAAAGAGTTTCAGTTTATAATTTTCAAGAATGACACTCATTGTTTTTTCAAGAAACAACATTTCAATTTGATTTATAAATTGTATATTTGAGTCTCAAATTATGTTATAATTACAGCTAAAAAAATTATTCTCTGATCCAAAAAAAAGTGTTATAAAAAGATACATATAAATTGGTTCTTTAAATGTATAACACATCAAGTCAAATAAATATAAAATAAAATGAAATGTATTACCAAATAAATATAAAATAAAATAAAATGCATTACGAATACTTTTAAAAAAAAAAAAAATAAATAATTCTTGTATATTAAAACGAAATGCTACATAACAGTCAGATTTTTTTTAATTACATAAAACTAATTTTGAAAGATTATAAAAGTATTTAGAATTTATCAAAACTATTGAAGAAAAATTATAAAGACTAAAAGAAACAAAACAGCAAAAGAAAAATCTAATTAATACGGAAGAAAATCAATAGTGCTAAGTAATGCAAAGCCAGGATGTAAAGTAAAGAGTAAACCTGTGATTTTAGATTAGAGGTCAAACACAAAACACAAACAACTTTCTTATAAAAAGTTTGTGCAATCAATCGCTTTTCCTTTATCAATTAAAAATGTAAAGTATGCACGTTCATGGCTGTATGGGACATATCATATTCATGCCTAATAACTTTAAAAGCTTACCAACCTCAGCTTGTTTTTATCATTTCAATAAAATAAGAAGATAACCTCCTAGAAAGTAGCGACTTAATTTCCCTTGTTTTGCCAATTTCTTTTCTTCTTTACTAAGAATACAGATACTATGATTAAGGGGAGGAACAAAACTTGGGTTGAAGTGCCTATTCTCCTTGTCCCATTAAAATCATGTTATATTGCTGCAAAATTGTATGTTGTTAAATTACTTATATTATATAAGATAATGTATGTACGGTGAACACATAAAAATATAATTAACATCCTTTTCCCAAGAAGATGGAGAGGTCAAGTGTCGTTGATCAGTCTTTTGTGCTATTTAAACTCTAACATCTATTTGTTTGAATGATTGTGCTAAACATTTTGTTGAGTTATTTAGGTCATAAGTTGAGTCCACCCAAGATAAGCTAAACTCAAGCGCAATATCCAAATTAAATATGGATGAAATTAAATAACTACTTCAGTTTTTTTTTAAAAAAAGAAGAAAAAAAAAACTACTTGGGGAAGTTACACATTTAGAAGGTTGGTGAATAGTGGCTATATAGTTCAAGTAACACTCAAAGTCCCTTTTACAACATACGATTAGTACACACAAAGATAAAATAGAACAAATATAGAGAAAAGTGAAAAACAGAGAGAATAAGAGATTTGCAAGGCAAAATAGCAATGTAATTTGAGGTTTTTTTTCCTTCTTTATGATTAAAATCTGACCAATTGAATAATTCATATTCAGAAGAATTTCCGTTGTGCGAAATGGGTATGCTGAAAGACATATGGGCTAATATAAGCCATATACAACTATCCAATATGATCGAAGCGGAGATGCGTAGCATGATGGCGTAAAGGCACGTTGGCCAATATAAGCCATATACGTGGCACATTGAAAGTGCAACATGTATACCCACCGAAAGACGTGTGTCGCATCTGAAGCGTGACCCATGGCCGATGACATCAATGCACATTTGGAAGGCAGGTCCAACCATGCTATAGTATGTGGCCGGCTTTATTGACTATTGACTGCCACGCATCGCCGTTGACACTGGTTTACTATAAGCTTTTCGACGAGAATTTTTTTTGCTTATTTTTTCTCCTCTTTTCATTCCAATTATTTATTCACCTTAATTGTGAATTGAATTATATTATTTTATTTATTTTGCTCTATAGGAAGTTAAATTAGAATGTCTTGGTTCTTTTATTAAATTTTATTCAACCTAAAAATAACATGCATAAGTATTTATACTTTAGGTTATGTCATGCATTTTTTATAGGATTAGGTCAACTCATTATGATGATGAGTCATCTAATGACCTGATTGAGATCATTATCATATTAGATGACAAAGAGTTTATTAAGATTTTATATGACGATCAGGACCTTGAGACTATAGAAATCTCATATGATTAGCAAGATCTTAAGATCATAAAAATCTTAGATGATAAAGTGTCGAAAATCATTGAAATCTCTAATGATGAGATGTTTGATGTCATAAAGATTTCAAATGATGCTATTCAAATTGTGGGTGTCTTAAAGTCTTTTAGAGAATGGTATTAGGATTGTTTTGCACAAAACACTTTTATATATGATTTAATGAATATTTGGAAATGAATGATGATTGATAGTTTGACTACTTACTCGATTCTTGTTCAAAAATTCTTTTTATCATATTTATAAGTGTATAATTGTTACAATATTTTAGTAAAATAATAGTAGGTGTGCTAGTACTGAAGAAATATATAGATTATAAGTTTCTTAGTAGAATAAATGTCATTTAAAGAAATGATATATGCTTTGAAAAACATAGTTGTTGAACTGAATAAAGGTGATAAATTGAATGGTAATAACTATGATATTTGACATTGCAAGATTCAATATATCCTAAAGGAGCTTGAAGCCCTTGAATCCCTTACCAACACTATAGTCGAACCCGAAAATGGTACTTCTGCTCAACATAGACAAGATATTGAAGCTTGTTAGTCTTGGAAGATAAAGAATAACATTGCTCATATAACGATGCTAGCTAGTACAACTATTTACCTCATGTGCACATAGAAGGATGTGAGACGACACAAGATATTGTGTCGTCTCACATATGAGACGACACAAGATATTTGGCTAGCCTGAAAAGACAAACATGGTGGGAAATCAATCAAGTTTGACACTTATCGAAAGCATTAGGATCACAACATATGGTAGCATCTGAAAGAGATGTCAAACATGATACGTGATTTGAAATCAGTTGGTCATACCTTAATTAAAAAGCAACAAATGCAGACGTTGATTTGATCACTCTTAAACAACTAAGAAAACATGAAAATTAACATGACTCATAACGATAACATCAAAATGTTTGATGATATCTCATGTCTTGTTGAGCTCAAAGATGAGCACCTAGAAGTGGCGAAAGCTTCAAGTCAGCTTTACATAGTTGAATCTAACATATACAAGGGTTCAAGCTCTAAGCATAAAAGAGAAGGAAAGAACAATAATTAGAAGAAAGGGAAAGAGAATCCCAGATCCAATAAGAGTGAGATCGAAAAACCCAAGAACGGCAAACGTGGTAGTGTAAGGAAAGATAAGAGTAACTTAAGGTGTTTCAACTGTGGCACGATAGGTCACTTCACTCATGAATGCATTAAGCAAAAGAAAGAGACTCAGAAGCCATAAATCATATAGCTAAAGACAAAGGAGCATTTGTAGAGTACCATCAGATTCGTTAAGGAACAAATGGATCTCCATGAAACTCGAAGTAAGAGGAATTGACACTTGCAAAGTGATTCTGCGAGGTGGTCAAATATTATATCTCTATAATATCCTCTATGCTTCAAAGATTCAATAGAATCTTGTCTATATAATTGTCCTTTCGGGATTAAGATATAGTTTAACTTTACATAGAAACCGTTTGAGGATTTATTTGGATTAATTATGTTTGGATGCTGAAGATTTGTTAAATGGTTTCATCATATTAAAAATCAAATTCGATGATACTATTAATAACGATGGTTATTTTTCACTTATTACTTCCATTAATGTTGTCAATATTGATGTTAATATTTGACATGCTGGACTAGAACATATCAGGTAGAATCGAATGAATAGATTAGCCAAAAAGAGATTTTTAGGTTCTTTCAATAAGATAGATTTGTCTATATGTAAAAGTTATCTAGTAAGAAAAACAACTATAAAACCATTTTATGAATGAATTAGGGCTAAGAATCTGTTGTAGTTAATTCATTTTAATATTTGTGGATCAATGAATGTGAGAGCTAGAAACGATGCCTCATATTTTATAGATGATTACACTCATTTTAGTCATGTCTATCTAATATCTTATAAATATGAAACATTTACATTGTTTTATATTATGTCTAAACTTGATGGATAATCGGTTAGATAAAACTGTTAGGGTTTTACAGACTGACCAAAGATGAGAATACCTTTATGACCGATTTGAGTCATTAGGTCATGAGAAAAGTATTGATAAATAGTTGACAATTCCAAAGATTTCACAACAAAATGTAGTAAAAAGGAGGAATGAAACATTACTGAAAATGATTAATCTATGATGGCACAAGTAAACCTTCGGTATCTTACTAGAGAGATGTACTATTAACATCTTTTTATATTCTGAATAGGGTCCCTACTAAGTCAGTGTCTTTTACAACCTATGAATTATAGACAAGTATGAAATCTGACCTTACTTATATGCAACTGTATGGGTATGAATGATATGTATATAATCTTTCTAATCAACATGGAAAGTTGGGTGCTAGAGGAAAAAATATATCTTTATTAGATACTCTGAACATTCAAAAGGATACATACTCATAAGAGAAAACTCATATGAAAGTATTACTGAATTAAAATCACGAGATGTGAACTTCATAGAGAATAAATTTCCTAACAGATGTGAAATTGAAAAGAAATTTCAATTTTACAAGTTGAATGATTTAGATGATATTCCATGTCCAACATTCAACTAGAGAAATATATAGAGTTGTTTGAATACTTTATCCTTAGTGGGAGTAACAAAAGTATTAGAATAGCTCTTTCATTCATTCATAGTGAAGGTAAAGGGACTAACAAGTTATTGCCCTCAAAACAATCAACTCGCAAAAGCTTTTATACTTACTTCGCATAATGGTGATGAGTCAAATGATGTAAATAAGGCTCTTAACTCACTTGCTAGAGCTTTTTGGATTAAAGTCATGTAAGAAAAGATGAAGTCAATGATGAAAAGTAACCATGTATAGGACTTGGTTGACTTACTACCTAGTTGAAAAGCCATTAGAAACACGTGAGTTATCTGTATCAAGTGTAAGGTAGACGACTCAATATCTATAAGGCAAGGTTAGTAACAAAATAATATAGTCAATAAGAAAGTATAAACTATTAAAAAAACCTTCTACTTGTGGTAATGTTCGCTTCTATCCATCTTATATTAACTATCATCGTGCATATGGACTTGGAATTACATTAAATAGATGTAAAGGTAGCATTTCTCAATGGAGAATTAGAGGAAGAAATTTACATAGATCAACTATAAATTTCTTTTCAAAAGACCAAAAGTTGAAAACATGTAAGCTCACAAGATAGTTTTATGACTTGAAACAATCCTCCAGACAATGATACCTCCATTTCCATTAGGCGATTCTATCTTATGGATTTCATATGAACGAAAAAGACTATTGTATACATGTTAAACAAGTTAAAGATAAGTTCATAATACTATCCTTATATATGGATGATATTTTATTAGCCAAAAATGACAAGAAGTTCATGATAACTAGAAAAGAATGATTATCCCCAATTTTCGAGATAAAAGATATTAGAGAAACTATCTATATTTTAAGAGTTAAAATTAATAGAGATCGTTCAAAGAAAATTTTCGTTTTATCACAAAAGTCATACATTAAAAGATTTTTAAACGATTATATATGACTGGCTATAAGTCTATAGATACTCTTATCTCGAAGAGTTAAACTCTTAGTCATGAAATGTGCCCTAAGACTCCATAAGAGAGTGAAAAAAATGTAAAGAGTTCCTTAGTATAATGCTATTTGAAGTTTCATGTATACTATAATATGTAGGGAACCTGATATCTGTTATGCAGTTGGACTAGTAATTAGATATCATTCCCATCCTGGTAAAAAACATTGGATTACTGTGAAAAGAATTTTAGCATATCTGAAAGAGACTGATGATTAGTCCTTGTGTTACCAAGGTGACAATATGTGTTTGTTTAAGTGTACGATGCTGATTAGGGAGGTGATTTGGATGAGTGAAAATCTACAACAGGTTATTTAATTTTCCTCAGCCAAGGTGCTATTTATTGAACTAGCAAAAAGCAGTCATGCATTGAGTTGTCTACCATAGAAGCTAACTTTATAGCTTGTTCAGCAATAGTCGAAGAAGCAATCTGACTTAAGAGATTCTTGGAGAATCTAAATTTAAAAACTGATGCGGAAAAGACAATTACTATATACTGTGATAGTCAGACAGTAATTGTCTATACTAAAGACTCTGAATATCATAATATATCAAAACGTATGGAGACTAAGTATAATTTTGTTAGGGATTTAGTGACGAAAAAAAATGTAACAATTAAATATATATTTACATAGGAAATTATTATAGATCCACTCACAAAAACTATGACAAAGAATGTATTTATGTCACATACTAGATTTTTAAGTTTGCATATATTGTGGTGTTGTGATTGTTACAATAAGCTATATCTATTTTATGGATAAATAATTGTTTTGATTATATAAAACTAGCACACATTCATTTCACATAGATTGTATATAAAAAAATATGTCATTAGATTAGAGATTGGTCTTCTTACATGTATAATCGTTTTGGTTGCTAGGAAAGCAAGCTAAGATGATACATATTTTCTTAAAGGATGAAGATGAGATTATTCTCTTTAGGGCTTAAAATATATAAAATGTTGTCTTGATTGTGGTCAAGATAAGGTTTTACCTAAAAATTGATTATTAAACTGCTCACGATGTATCCCGCCATTATAAAAATCTGATTAAACCAGATGTGAGTTTCTTAATAATAGACACTTGTATGGTGAGTTTTTAGGAACTCAAGTTAAGCACTAGAAGAGCGTTTAAACTAAGATATATACAGTGAATAATCTCAATATAAAAGACATATACACTCTTATTAAAGGAAAAAATTTACTATAACATGCATTTCATATTTTATGTGTTTATTGTGACCGATATGGAAAACGAGTGAATTTATCCTTGATTTCTCATTAGGTAAGTTCCATTGAAGTTTTGTAAAACTTCTACCTATGTCCTCAGTGATTGTTTCCTATGTCTCAAAGTAACAGAATGATGTTTATATTATTAGAGTATCTTTTATGGTCAGATAATACAGTCTATATGACATATCCATAGTGTCGATTATTTTTGTTGTTTAGGGATGAAAGTAAGATAGGAAGATTTAATTAATTTTTTTTTATTCATCTATTTACACTATGATGAATTACATTTGTAATTATATAAAATATTGGACGTTCAAGCATCTTGTATTAAAGGGATCAAATATGCTTGAACAAATAAAATTTTGTTGAATTTAGGACATGATAATAAACAAATTTATAATCTCTTTTATATAAGTACAATTGAGACTTGAAGAGCAAGTCCTAACACATATATTGTTCATAAGTCTTATAGTGTATTTGCTTATATGAATGTCTTAACCCTTTATCATAAAGGAGTTACTAGTATTTTCTATGTGAATTCTGTTTGGCTAATCTTGTATGAGTATGAGATGTTTGGTTATTTGGGTCATGGGTTAGATCTACCCAAGATGACCCAAACTCAAGCCTAGTATCCAAATTAAATATGAATGAATTAAATAACTACTTGAGTCGTTAAATGACAGTTGAAAAACAATTGCTCGGGGATGTTACAAATTTAAAAGACTGGTGAATAGGTCGCTATATAGTTCAAGTAACACTCAAACTCTCTTTTACAACAAATGAATAGTACACACAGAGATAAAAAAAAGCAAATACAGAGAAAAGTAAAAAAACATCGAAAATCAGAGAATTGGCGAGGTAAAATAGCACTGCAATTTGAGGTTTTTTTTCACCTTTGTAATTAGAATCTGATTAGTTAAACAATCCAAATCCATAAGAATTTCCGTTGGGCAAAACGGGTACACTGTTGGATTAATTTTTTTTTTTTTTAACAATTTTGGATGATTTTTTGTTCTGCTTCGAATTCTTTCACATTTAATATCATTGTCGATCGATCTTTTCTTAGATGGGCTTTTTCTCTTTGTTTGTTGGCTTCAAAAGCCATGAGGAGTGTTAACTACCAAAGACTATTTACATGGCCCATACAAACTAAACAATATGTTCTTGGCGGGAATTGAAACCCCAACCTCATAAAAGATAGAGAGGTACATGTAAGGTCATGTGTTAATGAGTAACATGTTGCATGGATGATATTTAATTAAACTAAAAGATAATGGACAAATTATAAGAGCATTGCAATTTTGTTATCTTAAAATTTCATGCTTTCACGGGATCATAGCTTAGCATGAGTAGTTGAAAAAGTTATGTGATTAATAAGTTTTTGAGTATGGATGAGATGAGATTGGTTTAGTATTGTTGTAGTAATGAGCTTGAGTTCTACTTAATATGGGATATTTCATTTTTCCCTCTTGATGAATAGAGAAATGTGAGTTTACACCTCACATTTCAGAATTAGTAATCATTACCCTTACTGTCTCACAATTGTTATAAATGTGGTTTGACCATTTAATTTGGAGGATAAATAGATAATTGAACAAATTCAAAATCCCACTAAGACATAAATAAACATTTAAAATAATAAATGAAAGATGTGGTTCTATGCTTACCACATCAAAAGGTTGAGAAAAAAATTTGCTAATTGTAATGAAAGAAAAAAAATAATTGTGTGTATTCATCTAGACCTAACCAAACATATGCTCTATGATCTTGCTGACGTCTTATTCTTTACCACCCACTTCTGCCCAAAAATTAAAAAAAAAATAATAATAATAATAACTTTTACTAGAATTAAAACAAAAAGGAGTTTATGGGTTGTCTGGCGATTGTCAAGAATGCTTTTAAAGGGTTTTTGGAAGGATGGCTATAATGGCCCTACCTCACGATCTTGGACCTCGCGTCCTCACTGTCTTAGTAGACCTATCCAGTGCGGGCACTGCCCAACTCGATGTAGCTTGCTAGCTCTCTTTTAGCAAGTTGCTGCCCTAGTCCACTGGACAGGTACTGTCCCCTCCCCCATGGGGTTTTACTCACCTCTCACACCCACTAGAACTCATGACCTGAGGGCTTAAGTACATAAGGAATACAAGGTGTGTACCATTTAAGCAACTAAAGTAACAGCCTTGCCTCACGGTCTTGGCAGACCGATCTAGTGCGGGCATCACCTAGCTCATTCTGCGAGCTGCGAGCACCGCCTAACTTGCTAACTCTCTCTTGGCAAGTTGCTACCCTAGCCCAATGGACAGGTACTGTCCCCTCCCCCATGGGGTTTTACTCGCCTCCCATACCCACTCGTACCCATGACTTGAGGGTTTAAGTACACAGGGAATGTAGGATGTGTACCATTTGAGCAACTAAAGTAGTGGCCCTGCCTCACGGTTTTGGACCTCGTGTCCTCACGGTCTTGGCAGGTCGGTCCAATGCGGGCACCGCCCAGCTCGCTCTAGAGCTTTTACCCTAGCCCAGCTCATTAGCTCTCTCTTAGCGAGCTGCTGCCCTAACCCACTGAACAGGTACTGTCCCCTCTCCCATAGGGTTTTACTCGCCTCCCACACCCGCTCGAACCCATGACTTGAAGGCTTAAGTACATAGAGGATGCAGGGTGTGTATCGCAAGTACATACCCTGAATTCCCTATGTACTTAAGCCCTCAGGTCATGAGTTCGAACGGGTGTAGGAGGCGAGTAAAACCCTATGGGAGAGGGGACAGTACCTGTCTAGTGGGCTAAGGCAACAGCTCGTTAAGAGAGAGCTAGCGAGTTGGACGGTGCCAACAGCTCGTGAGATCGAGCTGGGCTAGGGCAGCAGCTGAGCGGTGCCCACACTGGACCGACCTGCCAAAATCGTGAGGATGCGAGGTCCAAGACCGTGAGGCAGGGCCGTTACAATGGCGAAGTAAGTTTTATGGTCATTTGAGCAATAAAGGCTTTAAGGTAAATAACTAATTTTATGGTATATTTTGTTCATTTTTGTAACTCTATATGGCTGCATGGAGATTGGTTTGAGTGATAGTTGTTTGTTTTCATTTTAGGTGTGATTTAGGTTTAAAACTTTTAGGGCTTTTATGATTCAATGTATGAAATGTATAAATGCTACTTTCATTATCCATTTCATGCTAAAGTAATGTCATTTGCATGGTAAAGTCACATATGTTATATGGGTATGTTTGTCTATCTTAGTTTTGATGATTTTGACAGATTTATATGCATTTTTTTAAATATGCTATTTGGAGACAAAAAGAAATGATTTTTGATGGTATGTTTTGATATGCAATAGATATACATATTTGGCTACTAACATTATCGTCTCTAATTTTTGTCAAAGAGATTAGTTATGCTATTTGGAGACAATAAAAGTAGTCTACAAATGGTTTCTTTTGAAATGCAAGTTATGAATACATCCATTTGGCTACCAACATTTTCATCTTCAATACGTAGAGCGAATATTTACAAGCATTATTTCAAGACCATACTCTTGGTAGGCAAATTCTCTATATTTCCTTGACTCATTGTTAGACAAAATGTTTGGTTTCCAAAGCCATTGATTTGAAGTATCATCTAACGATGAAAATATTGGTTGTTAATGATGAAACTCTGAGTGGTCAATGATTAGTTTAGATATTTATTGATATATAAGTTTCTTTTAACTTTAATTAATTTGTTTGATATTTTAGTTTTGATAAAAATAAAGAATTAAATATATTAAAAGAAGATACATATGTATATACATTCAAATTGCTAAAAGAAATATTACTCATTTATAAATTATCAAGAAAGAACACAATAATATTGTAGAAAAATCACTACAAAGTAAAGAAAAGAAAATGATGCAACATGTTATCAAACCTAGTTATATTCCATATGATGTCTATAGAAATTCACAAAGGGTGAAAATTAAGAGATAACTAAGATATTGCAAGAAAATTACATAATAAAATAAAGCATGATAATGAGTTTATAGTTGATAACAAAATCTAAAAAGTTCCATGCTGAAGGAGGGTTATCAAAGGTTAAGCATTTAGCACACTGAGGCATCACAAACCCCCATAAACTAAAGATAAAATGCACTAAGTCTATCAAGTTGAGAACTTGTTTATGAGCTCCATAATCTTTTGATTTTGTGCCAAAAGTTGTTGAATTAATTGACACTAATTTTCCATCTTTTCTTCATAACTATCAATATTTTTTTTGGTTGACTATCAATCTTCTCTTGTTGACTCTCTAAAGTTGCTCGTTGAGTTTCAAGCTCTAACTTCTAGGCTCGATTTTTCGTTCCAACTCAAGGTTCACATAATTTGCTCTTTTTCTAAGAACTTGATCACAAATTTCTTCATCGGTTAATAGTGTTCCATCTTCCACAGACTTTATTTGTAATGCAATCATTTGTTGCTAACAATTTAATTTAACATGGTCAATAGTCTATCAAATCTAGGATTGCATATAATATTTACGTGTCAAATTTCTAGTACTTGCTGACACGTACTGTTAACATACTAAATAAAATTGAATAACCAAGCAAAAATCTGACATGTACTGTCTAATATGATAATTAACACATAAATAGATACATAGATAGGCACTGTGCTCACATTATTAATGCTTGTAGACATTATAATTCCTTCACATAATGTTAAACAACTTTTACAAATTATCTTAAATCCTCACCACTTCGAGTTGCAATGATAAAATTTCAGTGTACAAGATAACAATTAAACATTATACCGAGAATAGAAGTTGCATGTTAACCAAATATTTTAACTAGTTGAAAATTTCCTACTAAAACACTCGATGTCATTAAGAAAGAGCAAACAACACTTCAGCACATGATCACTACGTGCAGTAGATATTAAAAAGATAATCTTTAGACTCTGTATAAGTTCCATGTGATCATTACATGCAGTAGATATTTAAAAGATACTTGCCCGTAACCTAAAAAATAAAAAAATAAAAGTTCCATTATGATGTCCTTATTAAAGCCTCTTTCCACTCTCTTCAACAAATTAGAAACATGAAATGTTCTAATACAAAAGTGACTGTGGTTATAGATGAATGGAGTGCATTGCATTTTAATTTAACATCTAAGCAACATAAATCACTTAATTTGTAAACAAGTGCTTATGTGAGCAACATGTTCTTCATCTTAATTTACCCCCTGGTGCTTATGTGAGCAACATAAATCACTTAATTTGCAAACAAGAGCTTATTTAAATTAAAGTTCCATTTTAATTTACCTTCCTTTTCTTTTCCCTCACTTTTTTCTTTTACGACATCCTTCTTAACCTTGCAATTATCTGGGAACACGGGAAAGAAGTCGAACCTGAAAATGCGTAACTACAATTAAAATGTTATCTGTATTTCTTAGGAGTTGTGGTAGAGAGACATGGAAATAAAAACAAAAACAATAACTTGGGATTTCTGACCAGGAATACTCCTTTAGATCATCATAGCTAATTTCTCCAAGTAGAGTGGTCAGCTGTCCTGCTTTTGTTTTTCTCAGCTTCCTCAGTTTATGACGCCGACGACGACGACGACAGAAAAAAAAGACACACATACGAAGACATTTTAAGAGATATTAAGCATTAGAGATTAATAACATTGTGTTTTCAGACCTGTACTTGCGAGCTTAAACAGTTGTGTAGATTGGCAACTAAAAATAGTTATAAAACTAATTTTACTATGATACCTCAGGATCAAACCCCTTAACATGATTGTTAAAAATTTGTAACTATTTTTTAGCCAGACCCACATGGCACGTGAATTGGTCTTGCACATGAGCAGGTAAATTAGAGCTTAATATTGTTTTTCGGAACCTAACCTATAAACTTCCCAAGTGGAAGAATGTTGTATGGCACACAGAATGGAGATTTTGTTTGAATATTGCCTCTATCAGCAAGGCCCTAACAAGAACAATAGTAAATGATATATAATACAGTAATTAGAGTTAAAACCCTTATAAAGGAGAAATTGGAAAAGAAAATTAAACCTGAGGGCGAGCTCCAATTGTTACAGTCCTTAACACTTCGAACAACACAGAAGCAATTCTACGAGCATTTATGTAACTGATTCAAATGAAAAGACAATGAATTAATTATAAAAAGCAAATAATACAAGAAAGTGTAGAGAAAATGTGGTAATAAAGTCAAGACCGATCGTCAAAATGAGATTGTCCACCACTTGTGGTAATATAGTCAGTGTATGTACAATAAACACGCTTCAATTCACATATATCACTTTTTTTCCTTTCGTTAGCTTAGGACATATCCAATGCTCCTATCAATTATGAAAAATTAAGATGTTATATATGATTTTATTAAAACAGATTTATTTGATGCAACTATCAACATTCATTATCAAGCTGAGATGGTAAAAAAAAATTAGACACTACAAAAATGACTCTCAATTTGTGGAGGATCTGTTGCATAGCCAACTCAGCAATTCATCAATACGCTTCCTATTCCCTCTCTAACTCCAGACCTTCTCTCCTTCTCATATACTCTCTCTCCACAGAAGCATTGTCCTCTCTCTCTCTCTCTATATATATAATTGTTGAGATGTCTCTCTCTCTCTCTCTATATAATGGTTGTTTCTGGATGTGGGACCTCGATCAATTTTTGTTTTGCACATTAGTCAGAGAGTGAATTATTCACCCTAAAATATCGTGCTTGTATTATGATCAATGCTTAATTTGTTAATTTATTTCACTAACCAATAAAAAAATATTAAAGAATTAGTGTCACAAACTTTTGATGTGTCACAGTATGGAGAATCAGTTTTTAAAATAAACAAATTTGGTGGTTTTTGATAGCTGAAAGTGAATGGAATTTGTAACTGTTGCAGGATTTTAGATCCAGATAGGTAGGAGTTTGCCAATGAAGGATTTCTTAGAGGGCAGAAGCATCCTCTAAGGAACATCAAGAGAAGAAAAGCAGCTTCGCAGCCTTTTACACCACCACAAGCTCTTGGTCCTTGTGTTGTGTTGAAGTATGCAGATTTGGGGTGGATGGAGAAATTGATCGGTTGGTGTGTACTAGCTACTCTATCCAAACATGTCAGGGGATGCTTCACACCAGAAATGTAACTAATTTTAATATATAGCCAAAAATAGTAAATTTAATGGAGAGGTTATCAAACAGAAATTGAAGCTGAACGTGCCAAAAAAGGAACATAAAAGGAATACAAGAACATCTGAATTTTTTCATCTGCAATGGCATTTATTAGAATCATAAAATAACCACTTAAAACTTGGTTATCTAATAAAAGGTATATTAGTTTAGATAAGACTCAGTCATCATCTGCTCAAGTTTCCGAAGAAGTGAAGTTTTGAATTGTCGAACACCATTGTCAGAAGAATTCTGGTCCCTGTTGGAAGCTATTATATCAAATTAAAGCTTGAAAGCAACCTGACCAAACACGAAACATAATTAAATAACAGTGCATCAAACTACGCGTAACTCTACATCAACGTCTAATTGTAGAAGCCATCTGTCTTACAAAGATAAGCAACGCGAGGCTCATCAGCTTCAATCAAATCGGCGACACGAATTAACCTCTGGATTTCGGAAGCAAAAGTGGGGGGCAACAACCTCTTCAGCCACATGTTCGCGCCCAGACTTCAGTGATCTTGTAAAGGGTACGCTACTGTTCTCAGACAACTCATAGGTTTGGTGTCCGCTTGGGGGGCTGTTGTAAATGTCACCACCAGCATTATGAACGGTGTCAATGGAAAGATGACAGATAACGAACACATACTACACGCTCTTTATCATATAACATGTGTAACGAGATGATTTTCAGATAATAAAAAAAAAGAGAGTTTAAATCAGAGACCTCCAAATCTTTGATACTATATTAGTTATTATTAGATTTAAAAGTATTAATCGAAAAAAAATGAACTAATTATAATATTTAAAACTTGAGATTGACACGTGACAAATGAGATCAACTGGAACAATCTCACGAGACATTGTTATTTTTGTTGCTGCTGCTGGTGATGTTGGTTTAAAACAAAGATATAAATGGCATCTTCTTCTCGTTTGCTTAATGCGGTCTGCTTTGGCGTCTGAATACTTTTTGGTGGGAGTGGGACGGAATCTTCTTTCTGGTTTGGTTGGTAGATGGATGAGGCAGTGACTGGGTGAGTGAGGGTGGGACATCAGAGAAATAAAGAGCAACCTTCCAACTGTGGAACACGTGTCAACGCTGTATTACCAGTCACAATGTAAGAGTGTTATTTTATTTTAAATTCAAAAAGGATTAAACATTTTAATAGTTTTATTATATTAATTGGGATTAACTCATTAAACAGTTTTAGATAAATGTTTAAAAGAAAAACACACACATTTTAAATTGATTTCTCAATTGCATATTTAAGTGTCAAATTATGCTGTAATTATACCTAAAAAAATTATTCTCCAATTCAAAAAATGTGTTATAAAAAGATACATATGAATTGGTTCTTTAGATTGTATAACACATCAAATCAAAAAATATATATAATTAAATAAAATGTATTACGCATACTGTTTAAATATACATATAACTATATATAGTTTTGGCATATTAAAAGTTAAAACCAAAGTATATGTAACAGTCAGATTTTTTTAAAAAAAATTATATAAAACCAATTTTTAAACATTATAAAAGTAATTAAAATTTATCAAAATTATTGAAGAAAAATTATAAAGACAGCACGTAAAGAAACGGAAAGACTGGATGTAAAGTAAATCAATACTGCTAAGTAATACAAAGTCTGAGTTTAGATTAGAGGTCAAACACAACGCAAACAACTTTCTTATAAAACTTTGTGCAATCAATTACTTTTCCTTTATCAATTAAAAATGTAAAGCATGCACGTACATGGCTATCTGGGACATATCATATTCATGCCCAATAACTTTAAAAGCTTACCAACCTCAACTTGTTTAAGTCATTTCAATTAAATAAGAAGATAACCTCCTAGAAACTAGCAACTTAATTTCCCCTGTTTTGCCAATTTCTTGTCTTCTTTACTAAGAATACATAGAGTATAATTAAGGAGAGGAACAAAACTTGGGTTGAAGAACCTAGTCTCCTTGTCCCATTAAAATCATGTTATATTGCTACAAAATTGTATGTTGTTAAATTACTTTTATTATATAAGATATTGTATGTACGGTGAACACATAAAAATATAATTAACATCCTTTTCCCAAGAAGATGGAGAGGTCAAGTGTCGTTGTTGGTCTTTTGTGCTATTTAAACTCTAACATCTATTTGTTTGAATGATTGTGCTAAACATTTTGTTGAGTTATTTAGGTCATGAGTCGGATCCATCCAAGATGATTCAAACTCAAGCCCAATTTCCAAATTAAATACGGATGAAATAAAATAACCACTTAACCACTTGAGTGGTTAAATGGTAGTTTAAAAAAAAAAAAAAAACTGCTTGGGAAGTTCCACATTTAGAGGGCTAGTGAATAGGTGGCTATATAGTTCAAGTAACACTCGAACTCCCTTTTAGAACATATGATTAGTACACACAAAGATAAAATAGAAAATAGAACAAATACAAAGAAAAGCAAAAAACAGAGAAAATAAGAGAATGGGCAAAGCAAAATAGGACTATGATTTGACGTTCCTTTCCTCTTTTATGATTGGAATTCAACTAGTTAAACAATTCGAATCTAGAAGAATTTTCGTTGCATGAAACGGGTACTTTTTCGGGTTAATTTTTTTACCTTTTTTTGATGATTTTTTTATTCTGTTTTAAATTCTTTCATTGGTATCAAAGATATTAGGGTTGTTTGCTAGTTGATTAAGCCCTAATATAATCAAACACCATATGTTGACATTCGGAAACGGTCAACCCAGAGATTCTAGGGTCCAGACTGTGAACAAGGTAATTAAAGAACGATTACGGCGACGGGTATGCTGATAAAGGAATGATAAATGAAGTTTGAGGTTGGTGAAGCTCAATTAAGGAGAGGGAATGTTGGTTGTGGCAGTTGAGTAAATGCAATCAGATAATCAATAAAGATGAGAGGAGGAAAGATGCAACACACAAGGATTTTTACGTGGTTCGGCGATTGCGCCTACGTCCACGGCCACTCTCAGGTTAATCCGGCAGAGTGACAATTCTCTAATATATTCAACTTGTCCTTTACAGTAAAGATCTCCCCTGTTTTTATATGGAGAGGAGAAGTACAAAGAGAATAATAAAAATATCCAAAATAAAGTACAGGTAATGGCTATTTCAACTAATCCTGACACAACCATGTTGTCTTAAATGTAAAATCATCATTCTTTCTTACACGTGCGTGCCTGCATTTAATTCTCCTGGACAAGTCATTTCTTCATTAAATGCAGAGTAGTCACATTAAATGCATCTTGGAAATGGTGTAGACAGTTTCCGACGGGAAATCGTGAGAGTAGGTGACTTTGTTGACTTGCTACATACGATATCTCCTGAATAGACTCTCTGGCCAGCCTGGTAATGCATGCTGGAGAGATGTCGATGTGGCCAGGAGAGGAGGTTAGGCGATCTGGGGATTCCTACAATCTCGTGACCTGGACGGCCTCGCGAGCTTGACGAGCTGACGACGCGGGCAGGAAGCATGCTTGGGAGGTCTGGAAGCTGCTGCAAGCTCACGGCCTAAACGGCCTCGTGAGCTTGGCTTGCAACTGCTGGTTACGATCTTGGGCCTCCTGGGCCCCCGCTCCTGTCAAGTATATAAGGCTTATACTAGCCCATTTAGGTAGAACGAGAAAATGGGCATAACATCAAGCCCCTCAGCTCTCTGTGCGTTCTGCGGACTGGGAGCTTATTCAAACACATGATTGGCGCCCATTTGCGAGCCTTCTGGTGTCGTTTTGACCTTTATACTGTAACCGCTGACACGTGGCCTTCATACAGGCGTTGGAGCCACAAACGTGCCTCGGGGACCGTACGCATTTAATGCGTACGTCTTGTAACTGACATGCATGACGGCACATGATCGAGATTGGTGCTGGGCCGTTGGATCTTTGACGGTTATGCCTTTATGTGAGATCGGATGGCTAGGGATGGACGTCCTGGCCTATATAACTCAAAGGTCTTTCCCGATTCCCATTTTTTGCTTTTCTGATACGACACCAATACCCCTTTTCTCACCATTTTTCTTCTCTCTGCTTCTTCTGCCCATCTTTCACCACTTGACTACTTCTTCAGACTCCGTTGCTTCAGGGATCAACTGCAATTCCCAGCAAGCCGTTTACAACTCGAGCAAGGTAATTTCTTCCTGACTTTGCTTTTTCATGCTTTTTGAGGATTTGTTTCTGGTTTGTAGCATTAGTTTCTGTTCTCGTATCATATCTGTGAGTCATTGTGTGTCTGCCTTGCCTTTAGAAATTTATTGCGCTTGCTGTTTGAGTACTTGTGTTCACTAGGGGCAACCTGGCTGTCAGCCTGAGTGTCCCATATCTTTGTTATGTGTTAACGTTGCTTAGGATTCTTGATGAGAATGTCCCTGTACTGCCTGGTAGGGTACCTGTAGACATAGGGTTAGCAACATAAACATTTAGGGAGACATAGTACCTGACGGACCCACGTTCCTGGGCCTCCGTTGCCTTTGGTGGCCAAGTGTGCGACCTGACGCATAGGACAATAGCTCCAGGAACTCTTTTCTGTGGCTTGCTAGGCTCAGCATGCTATAAGCGTTCTGATGTCGTTCTTTCTATGCTGTAAATGTCAAGTCACTCACGTACTGGTCGAGGCAGGGCTTCTGCTTCTAGAAGACAGGCAAGGCGTCAGATTAGTGAAGCTGAGGCTACGACCTCGTGAGCTAGCGGGTCTACCGGGGAGGTCGCAGGAAGGGATGAGGCCGCTAAGAGGGAGGACCGATATCCTTTCACTCATACGCCTTCGACATTACCCTCTCGATGTTGGAGGCTTGGGCTCGAGACTTCAACTTCCCCTTGGGGTGCCGAGCTAACGTCCCCAAGGCCAGTGATCGAGCTGTTTATCCTCATGCGGGCTTTGTGGCAATCAGTCACGAGCATATGGAGCTCGGATTTAGGTTCCCAGTCCCTGACTATCTTAAGAACCTTCTGAACGACCTGAAGCTCGCCCCATTCCAACTGACCCCGAATTCGTATGCCTATCTAACCACTTTAGCTGCGGCGTTCATCAAGCACGGGCTTGGGCCCCCTACGCCTCGCATCCTCCGCAGCGTTTTCAACTTCAAGGGGATCTCCGGAAAGGACGGGCTTTATTACGTTACGCCTCGTCAGTCCTCGCCATACAGGACATATTTACCCCAGAACTGCATTAAGTCCAATGTGGGGGAATATAAGTCTCGTTGGACCCTGGTCACGTGTACTTCGTTTGAGAGTCTACACAATAGACGCTTCATGCTGGAGCCTGGTAGTTAGAGACCTATAGTTTACAAAAATAGTGATACAGCCACTAGAATAATATATATATATATTTTTTGATGAATTTGCTTTTGTTTTGCAGGCGTTGCTGCCCCTAGGTACAAGCTTAGAGAGGACGAGTTCGCTATCCTGGATGCTTACGCTGGGGCCAAGAGACCGAACGAAGATTTCTTCCCTTCTAATAGCGAGCTGGTAGAACGGGGCCTTGCGCCATCTGCCACAGGTCATCTTTTGGACATAATCCAGCACTTGGGGATACGAGGAGAAAGGTTCGAGGTTCGCTCTGTCTTTGCTGCCCCTGAACAGTCTGAGTCAGATCCGCAGCCTCTGCCACAAAGGTCCTCGAGCACGAGCACGTCTACCACCACACCTTCTGACAACATGCGAAGGCTCGCGATGTCTGTTCCCCCCCTCAGGTCGGTTCCACCTACCAAGGTGCTCGTGGTCGTCGAAGTGGATGACACTTCCTTAAACCGCTCACAAAGAGCGCCTTCTCAACCTGCTGCAGCCGCTTCTTCTTAGACTAGGTCAGCTGCGACTCCTCAAAAGCGGGCTGCCCCATCTGGAGGGCAAAGTCCTTCCTCAGCAAAGAGGGCTGAGGTCTTTGTTGAGGGGGGTTCACCTGTAGAGCAGGAGCCTGAGGCCCTTGTTAGGAAAAGAAAGGGGAAGGCCATAGCTGAGCCCTCAGTCCCAAAACAGAAGGGTGTCATTAAGGTCCACAAGCCTGGGGCAGTCGTCATTGGCAGGGAGCCGAGCACCGGGGCACTTGGACCATCCGCGGGGTCTGCTGGGGAGTCGTAGGGGGACTCCGAGCTACACCCTGACACGGCGAAGGAGATGGAATATCTCAACAGCTTCGTAGAGCTCGTGCCCGGAATAATGGGGAAGCGCGATCCGGAGCTGCAGAAACTTGAGCTCTCAGGCCAGGACCTCGTGGCTTTTGCAGCTCGTCATGCGGCACTGGTAAGGCTTAAACCCTTCTATATTTTGATCTTTCTCTATTCAAATTTTAACAACTCTTTACTCTTTCAGTTGGGTATGGCGACGGTGAAGCTGATGAGGGAGATAGACGATCAACTTGGTGAGAAGGAGGCCTTTAGGGTGTCCAAGGTGCAGTTCGAGGAGGAGAGGAAAATAACGCAGGAAGAAATCAACCTCCTCCAGAAGGAGCGCGAAAAGCTTGAGGCCAAGCTCCGAGATGCTGACGCAGCCTTGTCACAAGAGACTGCCCGTAGGGAGGCTGCTACCTCTGAAGTCAGCAAGGCCCACAGCGAGCTGAAGCAGGTGAAGGGTGAGCTAAGTGCTGCACAGAAAAAAGCAAAGGTTGCTGAGAGTAAAATAAAACAGCAACAGCAGGACTTAGCTTCAACTAAAGAGAAGCTCGCCGGGGTCGAGGAGAAGCTGGCTGGGGTAGAGGGGAAGCTGGCTCAGACCGAGGCGGGCATTGAGACCCAGCTAGCTCAGGAGCGGGACAGGCTCGACGAAGAGATCGAGAGGGCTTTCTTGTTCAGCATGTGGGAGCGCTACCCGGACTTGGATTACTCTTTCTTTGGGCCAGTCGATGTCGAAACAATCCAGGAGTTCGTGGAGCATGCTGCCAGTGCTCAGGGCACGCAACAAGCTGATACTTCCCCTGTTCCTCCAGTTGATCCATCTGCTGTCCCAGTCCCTTCACCAGAGCAAATCCTTGAGGGACCTTCAGCTTCCGAGGACCTTCCAGTGCCCGAGCTCCCAGTAGAAGCCTCTCTTGATCTCCCAGCTCCTGAGAATGTCCCCGCGTCAGAACTCCTAGCAGAAGCTCCTTCTGATCCTCCTGCTCCTGAGGATGCGCCTGCCAGCACTTAGGGAAATATTTTTGGCTTTTTTTTTGCTTCATTTTAGTTATTTTGATTGAAGTACTTGAACCTTTTTTCTCATTTTGTGAGGACTTTAGATATATATTTTTAACTGTGAGGGTCTGAACGTTAAGCTTGTAGCTCGGATGTATGGCATTCAATTTTCTGTAAATTTCAGTATTTTGTCCAAGTATAGAATAAGTAGATATGCATGACTTACTTTCAAGATGAGCAATTAGTAAGTTTAAGTCATAGACATATTATAATGAGTACGCTACAATTTGCTAAGTAAATCACAATCGTGATGGTCATGTTAACTTATGAGCTCGCTTACTGTAGTCAGTTATAATAATAATAGTATGTTAGCTCATAAGAGTTTGAATTCGCAGATAGCTCAATCGAGCAAAGTACCTGATCATGCAAGTAACATAGTTGGGCAACCCCTAAAGAATAGGCAGGAACTTACAGTCAGCGGGGTGCTCAGAATTCTCTTAACCTATATATTGCACTGGCGTTGAGTGTGCTCGAGGGCGGCATTTTCCCAAACTTTGAGATTTTAGCCTGTGGCAGTACTTGTAGTTCAAGGGCGAGCCCCCATCGTAGGTGACTCTTTCTGCGAGGTCGCGAGGCAGCTTTATGTATTAGAGGCGTGGCCTTACCCCCTCCCGCGAGATCGCGGGGCAATGTTTCGCGAGTCCATGGGCATCTTTATATTTGAGAGGCGTGGCCTTACCCCCTCCCGCGAGGTCGCGGGGCAATGTTTCGCGAGTCTGCGGGCATCTTTATATTTGAGAGGCGTGGCCTTACCCCCTCCCGCGAGGTCGCGGGGCAATGTTTCGCGAGTCCGCGGCAATAAGCTGATAAGCGGTCCCTTGGATTTATAAGAAGAGAGCTCGTGGGCCGCAAGATCGGCCTAGGATAGCCCAAATGAAATATGGCGACGAGCTGCTTGCGAGCAAGAAGGGTGTTGTGAGGAGTATTTGCTACGATTGCACCCTTATAAGACTCGCGAGTAATTCGTAGGTCGCAGGAAATAACGGCCGCGAGCTGAAAATGAACTTAACACTTGCTGACATATGCTTCCCCTCTGAAGATGACATAAGTAGGCTGAGTGTCAATTAAGAAAGGGCCCTCGGTTGAGGTTTATGGTAATCTCTTTGCTAGATAATCTGTATGTAATTTCGGCAAGCACTTTATGCAAGTGTTTTGGTCACAAGTGATTCCTTGGATGTTTTCATAGATATACACAAAGAAATATATGTATGATAATAAATTGCAGCTCATTTTCTTGAGAAAGAGATTTCATTAGCTTTGCTCTTTAATCATGTACATTTGCTGGTTCGGCCAGTATGCTTTCTGCATCAAATATGACATATACAACAGAAAACAAGTGAAAGCACTTTTACAGACAATCGTCAAAAGAAATTATATACAAAGTTAAAGCAAGCTGATAGTTATGTGTAATAGGGCCGCAGATGCTCAGCGTTCCAGGCTCGGGGTAACTCTGATCCATCCATGTCGGCCAAGTGATAGGCTCCGTTCTGCAGATTCTGCTTGACAAGGTACGATCCCTCCCATCTAGGTTCGAGCGCTCCATCACCTACCTTGCGGACTCCAGGGAGGACTAATCTGAGAACGAGGTCTCTGCCTTGTAGCTTCGAGCTCGCACTTTCTTATTATAATACCTGGCAACTCTCTATTGGTACACTGCTACCCTCATGCGAGCTACTTCCCTCGCCTCCTCGACTAAGTCTAGACTGGCAGCGAGCAGCTGGTCATTGTCCTCAGGTCGGAATGAGGCCCTTCGCTGGCTGGTGACTTCAAATTCTGCTGGGATCATGGCCTCCGCTCCGTAGACCATGGAAAATGGAGTTTCACCTGTTGAGCTCCGAGCTGTGGTTCTATATGCCCAAAGGACTTTCTGCAATTCGTCCACCCAAGCCCATTTTCTTGCCTCTAACTTGGTCTTCAAAGTCTGCTTGATGATCTTGTTCACAACCTCGACTTGACCGTTGGCCTGAGGGTGGTCTACAGTTGAGAAGCGTTTCACGATTTCGAGCTCGCTGTAGAAGTCTGTGAATTGCTCGCTGGTGAATTGAGTCCCATTGTCTGTCACGAGTTGTTGAGGGATTCCGAACCTGTAGATGATGTTGTCCCACACAAATTTCTCTATCTTCGTAGTAGAGATCTCTGCTAGCTCCTTAACTTCAGCCTATTTAGTGAAGTAATCCACTACAACCACAACATACTTACAATTTCCTCGAGCTGTGGGCAAGGGTTCGATGAGATCCATTCCCCAGATTGCGAAGGGTCATGGGCTCACCATCTGCTGGAGGTAGGCTGGTGGAGCTCGAGGGACTTTGGCAAACCTCTGGCACTTATCACACTTCCTCACCAGATTTATGGCGTCTTGTTTCATAGTCGGCCAGTAGAACCCCTACCTGAGGGCTTTCTGAGCTAAGGATAAGGCTCCCACATGGTTCCCACAATGACCTGCATGAATGTCATTCAGCACTATCTCACAGTCCTTATCATCTATACATCGCAGCAACGGGGTTGAGAATCCCTTCTTGTATAGCTTGTCATCATAAATACAGTATCGGGCTGCTCTAGCTCGTAAACGGCGAGCTTCCAACTTGTCCTCAGGCAGCTTCCCTTCCTGCAGGTAGCCTAATAACGAGTTCATCCAGGAGCTAGGTCGGACCTGCATGAGCATCATTACCTCTTTGTCCTCAATGATTGGGGTCGGCAGGAATTCCATGGGGATAGACTCCAGGAGATCAGCATCCTGGGAGGTCGCTAAGCGAGCCAGGGCATCTGCATTAAAGTTCTGAGCCCTGGGGATCTGATTCACTTTAAACCCCTTGAAAGCCCCCAGTAACTCCTTAGCTTTTTGGAGGTATTCTGACATCTTCTGTCCCTTGGTCTGGTACTCTCCCCTGACATGGCAAACGACAAGTTGAGAGTCACTGAAGACCTTTACCTGCTCGGCTCGTACTTCCTTTGCCAGGCGGAGTTCAGCAAGCAACGCCTCATACTCGGCCTCATTGTTGGTCGCCCGGAATCTGAATCTTAAGGCACTCAGGATCCTGTGGCCTTCGGGCTGATTAGCATTACTCCAGCCCTTGAGCCGTGCTCGTTAGAGGATCCATCCACATAAAGTTCCCAAGTCTGACCGCTTGCTCTGGTACTGGCTTTGTAAACTCAACAATAAAATCTGCAAGTGTTTGGGCCTTGACTGCCGTCCTAGGCCTGTACTCTATGTCGAACTGAGCGAGCTCGACGGCCCACTTGAGGAGTCTGCCTGAAGTATCTGCTTTCTGAAGGACTTGCCTGAGAGGGTATTGCGTGAGGACCTCTATCTGATGAGCTTGGAAGTAAGGACGTAGCTTCCTCGAGGTGGTCACCAGGCAGTATGCGAGCTTCTCCATTTGTGAATATCTGGTCTCCGCATCAACCAGCCTTTTACTGATGTAGTATACAGGCAGCTGCACCTTCTCTTCTTCTCTCACCAAGGCTGTGCTGAGAGCATGTTCTGATACACCCAAATATAAGAATAGTTTCTCCCCATCCTTTGGCTTGGACAGAAGGAGAGCCTGACCCATATATTCCTTCAGCTTCTGGAATGCCTGTTCACAATGCTCAGTCCATTTGAAGTTCTTGGCCTTCTTTATTGCTTTGAAGAAAGGCATGCACTTGTCTGTAGCCTTCGAGATGAATCGGCTGAGAGCCGCGACCTGGCCGTTAAGGCTCTGCACATCCTTGATTCTGGAGGGGGACCTCATCTCCACAAGCGCCCTGATTTTCTCCGGATTGGCCTCTATTCCCTTGCTATTCACCATAAACCCCAAAAACTTACCAGATGCTACCCCAAAGGCACATTTCAGAGGGTTTAATTTCATTTGATAATTCCTGAGGATTCTGAACGTCTCATCCAGGTCACAGACATGATCTGCTGCTCTCTGGGACTTTACTAGCATGTCATCTACATACACCTCCATGGTCTTCCCAATCTGCTCCTGGAACATGGTGTTGACCAGTCGCTGGTAGGTTGCCCCCGAATTCTTCAGTCTGAAAGGCATCACCCTGTAACAGTACAGCCCCCTGTCAGTGACAAAAGAGGTGTGCTCCTCGTCCTCCGGGTTCATGGGGATTTGGTTGTATCCTGAGTAGGCATCCATGAAACTCAAGAGTTGGTGTCCTGCTGTCGCATCTACCAGCTGATCAATCCTGGGTAATGAGAAGCTATCTTTTGGGCAAGTCTTGTTTAGGTCGGTGAAATCAATGCACGTCCTCCACTTCCCGTTCTTCTTCTTCACGAGGACTGGATTTGCGACCCAAATAGGGTAACGTGCCTCCCTGATGAACCCGTTAGCCAGCAACTTCTCGACCTCCTCCTTAGAGCTGCATAGCGTTCCAGGGTCATCGACCTTCTCTTCTGGCGGACTGGCCTGTTCTGGGCATCTATATTCAGTTTGTGACACATAACGCCAGGATCTATTCCCACCATGTCTTCGTGATTCCAGGCGAAGACATCGAGGTTCATCTTCAGAAATTCTGCGAGCTCAGTCTTCACTTCTGGTAGCAGGTCTCTTCCCACTTTCACACATCTCTCCAGGTCTATCTCGCTGATCTGCATGTCCTCTAGCTCTTCAATAGGTCCCGCGGCCCTATCTGCATCCACCTCGCGAGGATCGAGGTCGGTGCTCACCCCTGCTTCAGAGACCGTTTGAGGTTGGCCACCTGAGACCACATTTACCTTCTTTCCTCAGACCCCCATCTTCACTGCGTCTTCATAGCATCGCCTGGCCAGCTGCTGTTCCCCTCTGACACAGCCTACTCCATTGGGAGTTGGGAATTTGACTGTCAGTGCCCTGGTGGAGGTGACCATTCCAGCTCGTTCATCGAAGGTCGCCCCAAGACCACGTTGTATGCCGACGGGCTGCTGATAATCAGGAAATCAGTGAGGGCTGTAGCTTGTCGACCCGACTCTCTAAGGGTGAGAGGTAGTCTGATTGGCCCACCGGTATCACTGCATCTCCTGTGAAGCCATAGAGGGGTTCCGGTGAAGGCATCAACTGCTCAGCTTTCAATCCCATTTGATCATAGTAGTCCTTGTACATGACATTGACCGAGCTGCCAGTGTCGATCATTATTCTTCGTACTTCGACATTATTGATCTGGGCCCGGATTACAATTGCGTCATTGTGGGGCCAGCGTACTCCTTTCGCGTCCTCTTCTGTGAACACAATGCTATCCAATGACATCTTGGCCTTTTTGGTGGGTCCCTTAACTCCTCCGTATTCTGCCAGCAGGGTATGGTTGGCCTCCCTGATGTACTTCCGATGCGACCTGTTTGAAGTACCTGCCACATGAAGCCCACCATGAATAGAAAAAATCGTCCTTACAGCAGGCTCGCGCTCGGGTTCCGGAGCTCGCTGAGGCTGCTGTTGCTCGGGCTGCTGGTCTTGGTCCCGAGGTTGTCGATATTGAGGTCTCCTGCCCGCGGGCTGCACAACATACTCTCCTAGGCGACCTCGCCTTATCAACTCTTCGATGGCATCTTTCAATTGCCAGCAGTCTGATGTATTGTGCCCATTCTCGTTGTGGTAGGCACAGTATTTCCTCGGGTCCCGACGCCGGTTGAGAGTTCCCGTAGGGGGTGGTTTCATGAAATTCTCTTTGTTCCTTTCCGTGGCAAAGATTCTGTCCCGCCTGTCTGATAGCACACTATAGCTCCCGTACCGACCTTAACGCTGAGGTCGCTCCCTCCTTGGCTCAGGTCTAGCTCGTTTCGCCACGACATGGGTAGATTGATGTCTCTGCTCCCCTGGCTTATCCCGCCGTGGCTCTTCCTTTTCTCACGGTGGGAGTTGCTTGCTTCACCCCGGTGGCTACTGGGCTTCTTGGCTCCAAAGGCTTCCTCCCATATGATCTCTTTGGTAGCCCTTTCATAAAACTCTCCCAGACCTTTCACCGGGGACTTGTAGATGCTTTCATATAATTTTCCATCATTCCTGAGTCCTGCAGAGATAACTGTCAAAATACTTTCATCAGAAGGTGTCTCTACATTACTCACCTCCTCTCTGAATCGAGTAATGTAATCTTTCAGGGACTCGTTGTACCTTTGGAAGATGGTGGCGAGGTGACAAGGCGGCGCGAGTTGCTTCCTCAAGGCCTTGTATTGATCGAGGAACTTCTTCTGGCATTCACTCCAGCTCCTGACGCTACGGGCTGGAAGGCCTTTGAACCAAGCTCGCGGAGCATCCCCTAGAGTAGCTGGGAACACCTGGCACTTCACCAATGGGTCATCCGTCTGGAGATCTATCTGCACATTGAAGGCGTCCAGATGGTCGTAAGGATCCGTCCTGCCGCTGTATGGAGGGATATTGGGGAGTTTAAACTTCGCTGGCAGGGGTACTGTCTCGATCTCCCGAGTGAATGGTACCCTGCGATCCTCTCGCTTTTCCCTGTTCTGGCCTCCAGGTCGAGCCTCCAGCTGCTAGACCCTCTGTAACAACTTCTCTACTACCGGGTCCTAGGTCAAGGACCGCCGACTGGGGTTCCATCTACTGGTACTCTCCTGCTCCCTCAAGTGACGGTTCTGCGACCTGCCTTCCTCGCCGAAAGCTTCTACACGTCTAGCGGCCCTCCTCGGCTCGGGCTCACGACCTGCGCAGGACTCGCGAACTCGCTCTAGCCCACGACTACCCTCTTCGAGCCTGGCGCCCTCGTTGCTCACCCTTGCCCTTATCTCGTCCGGGCGAGGTGAGATTTCCCGCTCCTGGTTCCGTCTCCTAGCTCTCCTTGGGCATAGGTTTGAAGAGCGAGTTGATCCTTCCGTCAGCGACCTGTCCCTAGCAGCTACTCCCTCTGGAGTCGGGATCTCTTCTGAAGGCTGATGGCGAGCTCTCCTTGGCGGTGCGACCTCCACCTGTCTTTGCACCGCACGGGCTTGGACTTCTACCAACACCCTAACTGTTGTCGTTAACTCCCTTACTGTATCTTCCAGAGCTCGTTGGCGCTGCTGCCATTCCTGAGCGACCTCGTCTCTGGAAAGTGAGGCGCTCTGCTGGTCTTTTCGAACTTCAGGTTGTTCATCTGCCACTCCGACATTCCTCGTGGCCTTGATTCTGGCCATAGTAAACAAACGTGAGCAAATATAGAATAATGGACTGGCGAAAGATTACCAAGTCGCTGTTGGGCCTTCCTTCTTGCGCCAAAAGATGTTGATGTTCGGAAACGGTCAACCTAGAGATTCTGGGGTCCAAACTGTGAACAAGGTAATTAAAGAACGATTACGGCGACGGGTATGCTGATAAAGGAATGATAAATGAAGTTTGAGGTTGGTGAAGCTCAATTAAGGCGAGGGAATGTTGGTTGTGGCAGTTGAGTAAATGCAATCAAATAATTAATGAAGATGAGAGGAGGAAGGATGCAACATACAAGGATTTTTACGTGGTTCGGCGACTGCGCCTACATCCACGGCCACTCTCAGGTTAATTCGGCAGAGTGACAGTTCTCTAGTATATTCAACTTGTCCTCTACAGTAAAGATCTCCCCTGTTTTTATATGAAGAGAAGAAGTACAAAGAGAATAATAAAAATATCCAGAATAAAGTACAGGTAATGGCTATTTCAACTAATCCTGACACAATCATGTTGTCTTAAATGTAAAATCATCATTCTTTCTTACACGCGCGTGCTTGCATTTAATTCTCTTGGACAAGTCATTTCTTCATTAAATGCAGAGTAGTCACATTAAATGCATCTTGGAAATGGTGTAGACAGTTTCCAACGGGAAATCACGAGAGTAGGTGACTTTGTTGACTTGCTACATACGATATCTCCTGAATAGGCTCTCTGGCCAGCCAGGTAATGCATGCTGGAGAGATGTCGACGTGGCCAGGGAGAGGAGGTTAGACGGTCTGGGGATTCCCACGATCTCGCGACCTGGACGACCTCGCGAGCTTGACGAGCTGACGACGTGGGCAGGAAGCATGCTCGGGAGGTCTGGAAGCTGCTGTGAGCTCGCGGCCTGGACGACCTCACGAGCTTGGCCTGCAACTGCTGGTTAGGATCTTGGGGCTCCTAGGCCCCCGCTCCTGTCCAGGTATATAAGGCTTATACTGGCCCATTTAGGTAGAACGAGAAAATGGGCATAACACCATAAAACTTAAATTTTTGGGTTGAAAATTTAGGAAATAAATACAAGAACCTCCAAAATAGAATGAATTATTTCTCACTCCATAGACCTCTGTTTTGTATGATTCTAATTTTTGTGAAACTAGACATCAAGACAAATCTGCGGAATTTTGAATCATATTTTTTCAATACAAAACAAGTGAGAATAGATCGAAAAAAGTTAGGGTTAGAAATCTATCAACACTGTTTTTAATTTAGGTTTTAAAACTTATTACACTCTGATGGTAGAAAAGTGTATATGACTTTGACCTTAAAACTAAAACCTAAGGGCATAAGTAGAATCGGGATGAGATTCTTTTCTAAAGGTGGTTCGATCGTAGGCAGAAATTGGCAAGCCGGTGTATGCCATACACATACCGCCCTGGCGTGTGACATGCAAGCTGCAAAGCCCTGTATGCGTAGGCGTTACACAATACCACATGGTTGATACAGAGCGCCACATATGGGACACATAAGCAAAACATAGGCAATGCGTAGGCGAACATGACGCCGCGTGGATGAATGAGAAGGTGACGCGTGGCTCATAAATGTTGTGAAACGTGGCTAACCAGAATCCGACACGTGGATAGCTCACTTGTATCACATATGGATGGCTCTGCGAGCGAGCTGTGGACATTTGCATGAGTGCCACGTGACGTAACATAGATGGCTGGCGTGAGATGCATGGCACGATGGTGCAAAGACATGTGGGCCAATGAGAGCCGTATATATGGTAGGTTGAAAGTGCGACATGTGTACCTACAAGAAAACTCATGTAGTGCTTGAAACACGACACGTGGTTGATGAAGTTGGCACGCGCTTGGAAGACAGGTCTAGCCTCACTACTGTGCGTGACTAGATCCATCAACGCTTGGCCGGCTTCACTGGCTTGTGACTGCCACACATTGCAGCTAATTATGGTTTACTGCGAGCTTTTCGGTGAGATTTTTTTTTTGGTTTAATTTTTCTCCTCTTTCTATTTAATTATTTATTCACTCTAATTATGAATTGAATTTATTGGATTTTATGCTATAAGAGCTTGTAATTATGTAAACGATTTTAATAAATAATAATAAAACATTCATTTTATATATTTTACAAAAATTATATATATAATGAGAAACATCTTTGATTACTGATGTATTTTCAAACTAAGTATATAAGTATTATATACAAGCGGATTTAATTTGAGAGAAGTAATCTAAAGAGTCCGTAGAAAGCAAACGAAACTGGGTACTTTGTTTGTGGTAAATCTACAGTTGCGGTCCATTTTATATTCGGTACAATAGTTTTATCCGAAATTATTCATGTAGTAACATGGAAATAGATGCATCTTATATAATAAAATTATATAAGACTGGACCACGATAAATATGGGTCTCTAATTAATATCCATTAAACTTAGAGATTTATATTTATCGACTAGATGATCATATATGAATTGATCTTAATCTTGAGTGTATTATGGACTTTTGTTTATTGAGTTATGTCATTTGATTTACATGAGTGAAATCGATTTATATGCTCGATTAATAACTTCGTACTCTGAGGATATGATTTAGTAAGTAGTTGGAAATATTCTATACAATGATGAAATTCACTCATTCTTGTGAGAAGTAGAGAAATAGTTCTCTTAAGGGTTGATTTATGTCTTGAATAATAAGAACTTTCAACTTTCTGTTTATATGTAAACGGAAAGATAAATTCATAAGTTATTATGAATATATTGTTCATTAGAGAATCAATGACACTTAAGGATCAAGATATAATTAGAGAGGTATGACGGACATTCTGACTTAGCTCTAATTATGAACTATTTGTGCAGGGTCAAATCATAAGTTATGAATATATTGTTCATTAGAGAATCAATAGTACGTAAGGATCAAGATATAATTAGAGGGGTATAACAGACATTCTGACCCAGCTCTAATTATGAACTATTTGTGGAGAGTCAAATCATATATAGTGATTATATCAATGAACGCTGAAATTTTTAGATTGTATAAAAACATCTGTAGTTTTGAAAATGCAATATTAGGTTTTTAGTGGAGTAACTCTAAGATTAATAATAGTGAATTATTTAATTAAAGAGTTTAATTAATAATTTCGATATTATTAAAGCTCAAAACTGTAGGTCCATTGAGTTCCCTTGATAGCTCATTTCACTATAAGAAATGTGTATATAAAATATTATAATTGGATCGTCCAATTATAGTTGTTATATAAGTAGCAAAATATGTGTTCACTTGGTGTTTGAATAATATTAATTATTCAAATTATTAATTGTGAATTAATAATTATTTAATTAATTTTATAAGAGGTCTTGAATTTGATTCTCAGCAGTGATCAGGTATAAATTAATTTTGAATTAATTATAGATCACAATTTCGATTTCAAAATATAACATGAATTAATTATATTATATGAGACAAAAGTTTAATTTTAATAAACTTAGAGTTTAATATTAATTTTGATTAATTAAAACCCTAATTGGTTACCTATAAATAGAAAAGAAATAGTTTTCTTTTCTAATAGAAGTTATATTTTGGTTTAGCTGTACGTTCTTTGAAACAAAAAGAAATTTTTTCTTTCTACAGCATAATACAGAGAAACCAAAATCAATACTCACCTCTTTCATATATTGTTTTTTCTTTTTAGAAAAGAAATCAATAGAAAGTGAGCACAATTCTATATAATTGTGCTCACTCACTTGTTTCTTGATGTAGAGACATATCAAATAAGACAAGGTGGTGAGCAATCCATAGAGATCAATACAAAAGGTACAAGATTCGATCTCTATTTAGTTTTATTATTTTATTTCATTGTTTCATGGATCCAGGATTCTTAAGTTTTCCAAAAAATTTAAACTTAGTGTTTCGCAAATTTCTTATTTTTATAAAAACAATTGTTGTTTTTTTTCCCTTCAGAATTATATTATGTTATTTCTTTTACTTTATAGGGAGCTGAATTAAAATGTTTTAGTTTTTATTTATAAAAAATGTCTTAGTTTTTATCTAAAAAAAAATGTCTTAGTTTTTATATTAAATTTTATTCAACCTAAAAATAATATGCATGCATATGTATTTATATTTTAGGTTATGCCATGCACTTTTTATGGGATTGAGTCGACTCATTCTGACGACAAGCTATCTGATGACGTGTTTGAGATCATTATCCTATTAGATGACAAAGAAGTTATTAAGATCTTATATGTTGATTAGGACCTTCAAATTATAGAAATCTCATATGACTAACAGGATCTTAAGATTCTAAAAATCTGATGAAGTGTCGAAGCTCATTGAGATCTCTAATGATGAGATGTCCAATTTCATAAAGATCGCAAATGATGTTATTCAAATTGTAGGTCTCCTAAAATCTTTTAGAAAATGATATTAACATTGTTTTGCATGAAACACTTACATATATGGTTTAGTAAATATGTGGAAATGGATGATGGTGAGTAGTTTGACTACTTTTTTTATTCCTGTCCAAAAATTCTTTATCATATTTATGAGTATATAGTTGCTGCAATATTTTAATAAAATGATAGTAGTTGTGCTGATACAGACATAGAAAGATATAGATTACAAGTCTCTAAGTAGGATAAATGTCATTCAGGGAAATGATATGTGCTTCAAAAAATATAGTTGTTGAACTGAATAAGGATAACAAATTGACTGGTGATAACTATGATATTCGACATCACAAGATTCAGTATATCCTTGAGAAGGTAGAAGCCCTAGAAACCCTTACTAATACCATGGTCAAACTCAAACATAGTACTTCTGCTTAACATAAACAAAATGTTGAGTCTTTTCAAGCTTGGAAGAGAAGGAATAACATTGCTCACATAATATGTTATCCAATATGGCTATTGACCTCATGTGCACATACGAATGATATAAGATGATACAAGATATTTGGCTAGCCTGAAAAGACAAACATGGTAGGAAATCAATCGCCAAACTGAAGAGACTCATAATCAAGATTAATAATTATCGAAAGCATCGGGATCACAACATATGGTAGTATCTGAGAGAGATGTTTGTTGGGTTTTTGTATGCATCTTATACATCATAGCACAACGAAAAAACAAAAATTTATAGCAAACAAAAATCAAAAACCCAAGTTGGATCACTCTAGATTAGTTTAAAATCAATACAATTAAACATACATAGGGTGTTTTATTGAAAACATACTTTCGTTGGCGACTCCTTCCCTTCTCGTATGATCTAATCCACTAGTGATCCAAGCGTAGAATCGCCTCTAAGGTATCCACACAGCAACACGATGTTCAAAAACTCAATTGGAGATGGCGATAGCCGAACAAACACCCTATGTGCTAGTCAAGGTGGTTAGCTATGTGGTGATATTGAGAGTTTCTTGTTTTGCCCCAATTTTTTTTTTTTTTTAAAAAGAGATATTAACTATTGCTACCCTATCATATGGGTATTTATAGACAATATAATCTTTCTATTGGGCAAAGAAAAAGAAATCCCAATCTAAGCCCATTAGGAATTCTCCTAACTCATTAGTTTTAGGTCCAATTTTAATTTAATTCAATTAAATTAAATTGATCCTAATAAAATAAATGGGCCTTTATTTTATTTTATCACCATTAATATTAACATCTCATGTTAATATATTAAATCCTATTGAATAGTCATTTTGCACTGTAAATCGAGTTGCTTAAGTGTATGACTCATTAGGTATCCGAACACGTTGGCAACCCGAAATGAATTATAATCTTAATCGAATTAGGATTAGATTAAATTAAACCTTTTGATTTAATCATTGATTCACCAATCAACTAATTGATTTTGAGTAGATCAAGATTGGCACCTAGCAATGCATCATGACCACCCAAGTGCCCAAAATTGTCCATGGTTAGAACAATACCTTTCCATAAACAGTTACTGTAAACTCCTAGCTCCGATTTCTGAAGTCCCAACGTTAGAAATTTAGTTAGAGAGATAATATATAACTCTCTACGTTTAATTGATTTAATTTCATAGCCTCCGAAATTTATTCATTTAGAATACGACGAAATTCGTCGTATTAAAAAGTTTAGTAACGTGTCAATGAAAATGCAAGTTAGGAAATCAAAGATTTTAGTAAATGATAATCGAATTTAAAATTTGATTAAAAAGAGAGAGTCAAGATCAAGGAAACAAGCTCAGCGTTTGTAAAATAAATTCTAACGAAACGAGAATTTAATCAAGTAGTGGAAGATAAATGGGCTAATAGGAGAATCAAGAGAAAGAGATGAGAGTTAGATAAAATTTAAGAGAAATGGGGCAAGATGAAATTATGAGAAGTTGAGTAGTATATAAGCCAACACTTCGCTGAATTTTCAGCAGAAATTACAGCCCATTCAGTCATCAACAGTCACCAACCGAGAAGAGTCGAGAAGAACCGTGAGAGAGAGAGAGACCAGCAAGTGTTTCAGCCCTGAACCGTGAGAGAAGAACCAAGAGAAGAGAAGTAAGGGGCTGCTGGTCGAGCAAGAAGGCAGCAGCTGAACCAAAACAGGCCAGACGTGGAAGCAGAAGCAGAACCAGACGCGCAGGACAGCTCGCGCAAGAGTAGATCACGAGGGAAGAAACTCCTGGCCGTGAGCTGCAGCAAACTGGGCAGCAAAGGAAGAGTAAAGGGAGGAGACACGAAGGAGAAGAAGCACCAGCTGCTGGTCGAGCAGAAACAGAGCAGAAACGGACGCAAACAGCAAGCGAAATAGACCCAGACGCGAGTCAGGCAGAACCGCGACAGGGTGCAGCGAAATGGGCGACCAGCGGAAAGAAATGGGGGAAAAATAGTTCATCCAGCCCTCCTAAGCCTCAACCCTCCCTTCTAAGACCCTTCTCAAACCCCTAAGCTAAGAACCAAGTAAGATTTCAACTTGGTTTCTTTAATTCTTTGCTGAAACAGAACCGAAATTGATGACAGCCTCTTGTTGTTGTTGTTGTTGATTTGGTTGGTTAGATTGCTTTTAAATCTTGTTAGAACTTTATGTGAGTGTTATGGAATCTTAAAGGATGATTGTTGTGTGTAATTGATGCCATAAAAGATGTAAATATGGGCTGTCATATGTACAAACGAGATAGAAACCGAAAATGGTGTTTTATGCACACCAAGTGGTTGATAGAAGTTGTGACTAAAGTTTGAGCATTTAAATGATCAAATTAGATTTATGTTTGTATTAGAGACTTGAAGGGCAGTAGTTAGACCTTGGAAATTAGATGGTTTTGAAACCAATTTCAAGCCTTAAAGAGGTTGGAAAAGTTAGAGAGAAGTTAGAGTTGCAAAAGGGAGAAATTTGACAATGTTGGTGAACCCGAGCTCAAATTTGAGCTAGAGGAGACCTGACCATATTTGGCTTATTTGGGGGTGTTCTACACCTCAAATGATGCCTAGGAACCATAGAAAACCATAGGTTTTGGAACGGATCGAATCCGATAAAAATTGTGCAAGTTATACACAATATAGTGCCGTTAGAGCTCTGAGAAGTGAAACGGTTAGCTTAATGCAATTTTTATGACACGAAATGAGTTTAGTTAGTCATTATAAGTTAAATGAAGCTTAGTTATGAAAAAAAATCTAGTGTCGCTAATCCGAAACCAAGAGTTTACAAAACGTGCATTAAATTGCGCCTGAAAGTGTCCAAAACGGACGTTTTCCTTAGATTTGACATAGCAAACGATAATATTTCTCAATGAAATTTGTTGTGTGACTAGAATGTGATATAAGTGAGCCATAGGAAAAAGAACGAAGGAAAACGGAGCCCCGAGCAGCAGGTTATCGTCTGTTCTGTCAAGGGCTGTCCATTTTAAATAAAATTATGATTTTTCGTTTTAAGCCTCCGACAAGTAAACGGACCGTGTGGGGATATCCTAAGGGGTCCAAAACTAAAACTTTTCCACAAAAATCAGGATTTGAGAGTCTCAGTTGATTTAGAAACGAGTTAGGAGCTATATAGAGAGAATTGGACATAGTTGGGAATTCCTAGCATATAGTTGAGAAATGGAGGTTTTTGTTAATAGTAATGATGAGATCATGTTGTGTAGGTGACGAGCGCGTGAGCGGCGTCCAGGAGCCTCGTCGAGACGCTTGACGCGGCCTTGAGGTAAGTGGTTCGCCACTTGACTTCTTTTACAAGTTTATGAAATCGCTTGATGTTTGAATATAAATATAGTAGTAAGTAATAAAAGAAAATGAGAATGCTTTCTTATATAAATGTCAAAATGTGAGTGTATAGGTTCCTATGGATCCTATACGAGAATAGAAATTGATATTCAGTTGTTGTTAAAAGAGAATGGAAGTAGTAAAGTATTTAGAGGTTTTATAACTATAGAGTTTTGTGCTTTGACATTAGAAGAATTAATAATAAAACCCATGTGTACACCTTAAGAGCTATGAGATTTAGCGTTACGTGACGACGCAAAGAATTCCATCCGTAATCGCTCAATTTATAGAAAAGCATAGCGCTACGTTGCGATGCAGACAATTCCGCACGTAGTTGATTAGTTGATAGTTAGCGCTACGAAGCGATGCAATAAATTCCGCTCGTAGTCGTCTAGAGATTTAGCACTACATTTGCGATGCAGAGAATTCCGCATTGTAGTTGTTCAGTGAATAGTTTAGCGCCCTACGTACGATGCAGTAAATTCCGTAACGTAGTGGTTGAGATGCATTAGTAAGCTTTACGTTGGCGTTAGTTAAAATCGTCCGTGATGGTTAGAACGAGTCAAGGGTATACATGGAGAGTTTTAAAGAAAATTTTAAGACTTGTAAATTATATGTTAGTATGTGTGATATGATATCTTATGATGTTATCGCACTAACTTGCTGTTCGTTTTGTAGCTTGTTTGTTTTCATTTCGTGCCACCGCCGGACGAGACCGACTTTTGCTTTATATATATAGCTATAGGTGGGCAATCGCGAAAGACGCTTAGAAACATTTTGTATATGTATTTAATCATGTATATTTTGATTTTGAATGATGTTGAATTTGCAAAATGTAAGTATATTCATGCATACTACATATATATGATTCATATATGTATACTTGACATTTATTTATTGTTGATGCTTATGTAAATGTGATGAGTATTGCATGATTGTGGATAAAAAAGTTGGGAGGTTTTCAGAAATAGTCGAAGTGTCATTTTATTCACAGGTGAAATTTTGGTTTATAAAAAACGCAGCCGTTATGCTGTCGAAATTTTTAAAATGAAATTGAAATAGAATTAAATAAAAAGTTTATCCCTCCCAACCAGTAACAGATAAAATCAAATCACTAAGTTTTAACGAGTAAACCGGATACAGAAAGATAGGGTTCGCTTCTCGGATGTCTTCGATCCGACGAGTCGGTTTTGAGGAATCCGTTGAAGTGCCCGGAAGGATCATCCAGACGAGAGCTTAGATAAGGTCTGGGAAGGGTTCTGTCAGTTATCGTGCGGTTCATCATTTTGTTATAACATATCTCATTCGGTTATGAGTATGGACTATGTGTCAACTCTCACTAGAATGATTAAGTCATGTCTAGCTCAAATTTATTAGTTCTTGTTCCCGAAATCCATTATTCCCAATTATGTATCTTGGGAGACTCTTCCACTAATACGATCACTCTGGCAAGAGATTCTTGGAAAAACGATTTCTCAAGAGGCTGTAAGATATCTTCTTCTACTATGAGAAGTGACGAATCCTTTATTGATCACTCAATTATGCTCGAGTAGCTCATGTCAAACTCAAGTACCACCTTACGAGTCAACTCTCCGAGTCAACAAGGAATGACATTAAAGGACGACAGTTGATACTCAATGTACTTTGGAGATTTCATGTCAAAGGATACTTGCACTTACTGATATGTTAAGATGAGATCACTGACATAAAACTATTCATGTGATCATCTTACAATCAGGTCATCCAATGTACTCATTCTAAACAAGCATCCACATGTTTACTCTAGGCATCTCATATGCCATCAGCTTATGAGAACTACTGCTCGATCCAATCGAGAAGTATAACACGTGCTAGTCTATTTGTACTAATGATGTCCCGTCTCATTAATACTATGACTAGGGATATTTAAGTATAAACACATTTGCATGTAACAGGAATCTCATATCATGAACTCTTTCATGATTTCCTTTACACTGTGTTATACGTACTAAGGATTTTATTACGCAGTTGAATATAAACTGAATAATAATGTTGCCATTTTATTAAAAAGAAATATGCATAAATACAACCTAAGGTTGATTGATTCTAGGGTACATCACTAACAATGTTAACATGATACGCCATTTGAAATTAGTTGGCCATGCCTTAAAAGATGAGCAGCAAGTGCAGACGGTGATTTGGTCCTTCCCAAACAATTGGTGGGAATGGGATGAAAAGAAAAAGAGATGGTAATCTTTTTAGCTTTTGCTTGTTTTATTTGTTTGTTATGATCGATTCATGGGTCTTGCTTTTCTTTCTGGTTTGTTCAAGAGATGGAAGTCGAGTGGAAGACATAATGACTGGGTGAGTGAGAAAGAGAGATCATGGAAAAAAAGGGCAACATTCCAACTGTTCAATACATATCAACGCAAGGTAAGAGTATTATTTTATTTTATTACCAGTCACAATGCAAGAGTATTATTTTATTTTAAATCCAAAAAAAAAAAAAAAACATTTTAATAGTTCTATTATGTTAAGAGTTAAATACACAAAACAAAGGTTAAACTTAATACAAACGAAAACAAAATTTGGTTTTTGTAACATGTTACCCCCAACTTAACGATCAAAGGGTGTTAAGTTTGACGGTCAACTATGATTTAAGGATAAAAACAAAAATGCTCTTAGTTTTTAAATTAATTTTTCTTTTAAAATTTAAAATAATAAAAATTAATTTAATAAACAAATAAATTAAAAATAATAAATCTCTACCATCTATCTCAAAAAGTTGGATGGTGAAGATAATTTTTTTTAATTAAAATTTTTTATTGATATGAAAATTAAAATTTAAAAAATTAAAATTTATAATTTTTAAAAAAATTAATTTTTAAAAGTTTTCTTAAAAATAAAATATGAATCTCCTCTGTCCATCTCTAAAATGGACAGTAGAGATCAAAGAATCTAAAAAAGATTAAAAAAAAAAAGAGTTAAATACACGAAACCCCTCTAAGGTTTACTTTAAGACAAACGTCTAAATATTTAAGTTTTTATAACATCATGGGTCTTAAATAACAGTCAACAGATGTTAAAATGAATAGTTGACCCAAAATTTTCATGCAATGACAAAAATACCCTCATGTTTTTAAAATTTAATTAATTTGAATTTGAATTATAATAAATTATTTAAAATAAAAATAAAAAGGGAAATAATTAAGAATTAAAAAAAGAAAATATATTTTCAAAAAAAATTTTAATCTCTGTCATCCATCTCTATGATGGAAGGTAGAGATTAATTTCAAATAATTTTTTTCTAAAAAAATCATTATAATTGAAAAACAAAATTAATCATCATCAAGCTCTTGTCCGTCTTCATCTTTCACGTTGTCCATCACCCAGTTCATCAACAATATGTAATAATCATCCATACAACATCATCAACATCATTAACCTATATTATTCAAATGATAGCATCATCAACATCATCAATCTACCTTATTCAAATGAACCCATAATCAACAACACAAAATTGTTTAGATAAACCTAGAATCATCAACATCATCCCTTCCTATTTATGGGTTTCCGATCGCTGGAAACCTAGTTACCATCAACCCAAAAAAATATTTCTCAGATTCAATGTTCCAAAACTCGCGACTCGCGACTCGCCACTTGACTAGTGATCCAACGATCAACGAGTAATCAATTGCTTGGTGAGTACTCAAAAAGCACTGTATGGGGGTTGAGAGAGATTATAATTTTTGAAACTTAAAAGCGTAAACTGGAATTTCTTTAAATGTCAAGAGCCATGACCAAATTATCCTTACTACATATAAAACACACCACCACATGGTCAAAACTCAAAACTATTATATTCTATCTCTCTCCCTTATTCTCTTTCATCTCTTTTCTCTATCTAACATCGTCGTTGTCATTGTCGTTCCAGTGAATAGTCGTCATTGCTATCACTATCGCCATCACTAATCCCAATTCATTGTCGTTGGCCATTTCAAGTCTCTTGATAGTCAGTCAATCAGAGATGGAAGGGAAGCTACCTCTAATTGATCAATCTAAAGAGAGAGAGCGAGGGAGAGAGAGAGAGAGAGAAAGAGAGAGAGTGAGAGAGAAAGTGAGAGGAATATGGCGACACTGTATGCTCTGGTGACATATGGATTAGTGGTGCTAGCCAAGTGCAGCACGACGGACGCCAATGCCATCTCCAGGAAAATATTAGAGAAGATGATGGCCTCACCATTCTTTGTATAACTGATGACACTATTGGAAGTGAGTTGATTCCGTTTTGTTAAGTTTGAATCATTAGCTATTGGATTTGTTTGATCAATTGATAGCTCAATTTTGAATTTTTTGGGTGGTCTTTGGGATGGTTTAATGGAAACCAAGGAAGCAAGCCTAATGATCCTTTGAGCATCAACGGAGGACCTATGACAAGGGCTAGAGCTAAAAGAATGAAGGCGGCATTAACTGGGCTGATTCAAGAGATTTGGGCCAAGAGTCTTACGCAACAAGGGTTGGACGACATGGAAGGGACTCCAAGGCTTCAAAACATGATTCAAGTCCAAGATCATAAAGTTTAAAGGCTTGGGTGGTTATTTGAAGGCCAATTAGGCTGGTTCTATTTGTTTGTATTAATTTGGGCTTAATTTGTCTTTGGGCTGGTTTAATTAAGTTAGTTTATTTAATTAGTTTGTTAAGTATCAAACTTTGATTACATTGGGCTTTTATTTACTTAATTTCGTGATGGGTCATGGGTTTATGTTTTAGGCTGTCAAATTTAGTTATTTTAAGCCCAACTTAGCTTTTTCAAGCCCAAGTGGGGTGTATTAAGGTATTAGGACGTCCAAGTGATGTTTAGAAGCTAGGGTTTCATTTATTTTGCCTATAAAAGGCCATGTAAACCTCATAAACGGGATGAGCCAATTTTATGAATGAAATATCAGTTTTCTCTCTTTGTTCTTGAAGAACTTTGAGAATTTATTAAGGATTGATTCTTGAATTATCAACTTGACTTATCTCCCTCATTCTTCTCTTGTTCTTGGGAGTGGCGTCTTTGTTATCTTGGTTCGTGGTTCGCTAATCATTGGGTCAAGGTACTTTCTTTTTATTTTCTTTTATTCATTCCTGAATAAACTTTCTTGGGGTTGTTGATTCAAATTGCTTGTGGGTGTCGTATCATATATATACGGGGTTCTCATCATTTGGTATCAGAGCTTTAGGTTAATTAATTTGGGATTTATTTCACAAAAAAAAAAAATCAAACCTGTTCATCTTCTTTCTTGTCATATTGGTTACTGTTCACGTCATCTTATTTGCAAGTTACTGTTCACGCATCTTGATTTGCAAGTTACTGTTTACGCATCTTTATTTTACGTTACTGTTCACGTCATCACAAAAGGCAAAAAAAAAAAGAAAAAAGAAAAGAGGAAAAAAAAACAGAGAAAAAAAAATCCAGAAAAAAAAAGGAAAAAAAAAAGGAAAAGAAAGAAAAGAAAATCTTAATTATAGGAAGTTGACACTTTATTTCCTTTCTTGTTGGGCATCTTACATAAGGAAAGCATTTAAAGTCAATCTTATTTATTTCCTTTTATATTTTTGCCTAAACAAAAGGAATCAATTTAAATTCCTTCCTATTTTGTTCTTGCCTAAACAAAGAAATTAAATTTATTTCTTTCCATTCTGGTCTTGCTTAAATCAAGGGGGCAAATTTTTATCATTCCTAATTTAATTCCCATTGAAATCATCTAGTTTCCATTTGTTTCTTACTTTGATCATAATTAATTTATTTGTGCTTTTATTGTTTCTTAAGTATCTTTCTTGTTTCCTTATTTCTTTTGTGCCTTATTGTTTCCTAAGTGTCTTTCTTATTTCCTTATTTCTTTTGTGCCTTTATTGTTTCTTAAGTGTCTTTCTTGTTTCCTTATTTCTTTTCATAAACGTGTGTTATTCTTTTGTCAAAGATTAGTCAAGGTGATTACTTTAAGGTTGACCTTGGTAGGTTGATTAGTTCCATAAAGAACTTAGAGACAAAACTTGAGTGTGGACAGGGAGTGTTGAGTTACATCACGAGTGTTGAGTAAAAACAAGAGTGACGAGTGTTAAACACGTGAGGATTAGAGTGAAACACGTGAGGGAGTGTTGTGAGAATTATTTCTTTCTAACATTCTTTGCAGGTTTCAATAATGTCTTCGAGCAATGAAAGAGATATTGAAGGAGGAGAAAAGATTGGTGAGGCAAATGTGCTCAAAGCAATGCAGCAACAGTTTGAGAGAATGAATGTGGTGTTTGGGGATATTAGAGATCGATTGGAGAGACAAGATGAGGCCATAGCTAATTTGCAAAGAGGGCAACAAAGGAGGACTCCAGAATTACGTGGTGGTGATGATGAGTATGAGGATGACTTTGGGGTATTCAATGGAGATGAATTAGAATTCGAAGATAATGCCTTCAATGCCCATAGGGACCGCTTTAGAGGTGGTAGAGGTGGACGTGGAGGTAGAGGTAATGGCAATAGGGATAATAGGAATTATGGGATTGGGAATGAGAGAGGAAGATGGAATGATAGACAGGATAGGATCTTAGTAGCATAAAGATGAAAATACCCTCTTTCCAAGGGAAGATGGATCCCGATGTGTACCTTGAGTGGGAGAAACGAGTGGAGTTGGTTTTTGAGTGCCATAACTTTGTCGAGGAGAAGAAAGTGAAGCTAGCCGCAGCCGAGTTTGTGGATTATGTTGTAGTTTGGTGGGATCAGTTAGTGTTGAATAGAAGGAGAAATCGAGAGCGTCCTATAAACACTTGGGATGACATGAAAGCTGTTATGAGGAGGCGGTTTGTTCCTAGTTCATACTATAGGGAACTATACCAACGATTGGCAGGTCTTACACAGGGTTCTAGGAGTGTAGAGGATTATTACAAGGAGATGGAGATAGCCATGGTTAGAGCCAATGTGTATGAAGATAGAGAGGCTACTATGGCTCGATTCTTGCAAGGGTTGAATAGGGACATTGCCAACATTGTGGAGTTGCAACATTATGTCGAAGTGGAGGAAATGGTTCATATGGCCATGAAGGTGGAGAGGCAACTCAAGCGAAGGGGTACCATGTCACGGTATGGTAGTAATTCAGGTTCTACATCGTCGTGGAAGTCGACTTGGGGTAAAAAGGATGAAAAGACACCTTTCAAGCCTAAGACCGAAGGTACTAAACCTAAGGAGGGTGGTGGTAGTCACGATAAGGGTAAGTCTGAGGAAAGTCAAAAGAGAAATAGGGACATTAAATGCTTTAAATGCTTAGGTAGGGGACATATCTCTTCTCAATGTCCTAATAAGCGAGTTATGATCTTGAAGGAAGATGGAGATGTAGAAACCGAAGGTGAGAGTGATGATGATGAGATGCCACCGTTGGAAGACGCTAGTGATGTCGAGGTTGCGTATCCTGTAGATGGGAGATTGTTAGTGGCTAGGCGTGCTTTGAGTGTGCAGGTGAAGGAAGGTGATGAGGTGCAATGTGAGAATATTTTCCATACTAGATGTCATATCAAGAATAGAGTTTGCAGTATGATCATTGATGGGGGCAGTTGCACTAATGTTGCTAGCACCGAGTTAGTAGAGAAATTGAGCTTGACTACTTTTAAGCATCCTAAACCATACAGATTACAATGGTTGAATGATTGTGGAGAAGTTAAGGTGACGAAACAAGTGCTAGTATCATTTGCTATTGGTAGGTACAAAGATAAGGTGTTATGTGATGTTGTACCTATGCACGCAGGTCACTTGCTTTTGGGACGTCCATGGCAATATGATAGGAAAGTGACACATGATGGGTTTAAGAATAGATATTCTTTTACCAAGGATGGACGAACGATCACTCTTGTGCCTTTAACACCTCAACAGGTGTATGAAGATCAAGTGAGAATAAAAGCGAGTGAGCAAAAGAAAGAGAGTGAGAGAAAAGGAGAGTTTGAGAGTTCAAACATTGGTGAGATTGAGAGAAAGAGTGACCAAACACTAGAGTGTGAGCAAAAGAAAAGTGAGAAGTTGAGTGCAAAGGAGAGAATGAGAGAAGAAAATGTGAGAAAAAGAAAATGAGTGTTTATGCAAAAGGGAGCGATGTGAGAGCTGCTTTTCTAGCCAAGCAGCAAATGTTTGTATTTTTATACAAAGACACTTATTTTTCTAACTCTGACATTGGTGTTTCTTTGCCTAGTGTTGTTACAACTCTTTTGCAGGAATTCAAGGATGTATTCCCTGAGGAGATGCCGGATGGATTGCCACCGAAGAGGGGAATAGAGCATCAGATTGACTTCATACCCGGAGCTTCAATTCCAAACCGTCTAGCTTATAGGAGCAATCCCGAGGAGACAAAGGAGCTTCAAAAGCAGGTTGAGGAGTTGTTAAAGAAGGGGTATGTGAGGGAGAGCATGAGTCCATGTGCCGTACCAGTTCTACTTGTACCTAAGAAAGATGGGACTTGGCGTATGTGCGTCGATTGCAGAGCTGTCAACAAAATTACAGTTAAGTATCGACATCCCATATCTAGATTAGATGACATGTTGGATGAGTTGCATGGATCTTGTGTGTTTTCTAAAATTGATTTGAAAAGTGGATACCATCAAATTAGAATGAAAGAAGGAGATGAGTGGAAAACTGCCTTTAAAACTAAACATGGTTTATATGAGTGGTTAGTAATGCCTTTTGGTTTAACTAATGCACCTAGTACTTTTATGAGGCTAATGAATCATGTTTTGCGCTCTTTCATTGGAAAATTTGTTGTGGTCTACTTTGATGACATATTAGTGTACAACAAGAGCATAGATGAACATGTTAGGCATTTGCATTGTGTGCTTGATGTGTTAAGGAAAGAAAAGTTGTATGCTAATTTGAAAAAGTGTTCATTTTGCACTGAAAAGATTGTGTTTTTGGGCTATGTTGTTTCATCAAAAGGGATAGAAGTAGATGAAGAAAAGGTTAAGGCTATTAGGGAGTGGCCTATACCTAGGAATGTTAGTGAGGTGCGTAGTTTTCATGGGCTAGCTAGTTTTTATAGAAGATTTGTTAAAGATTTTAGCACCATCGCTGCACCGCTAACTGAAGTTGTGAAAAAAGTGTGGGTTTCAAATGGGGTAGTGAGCAACAACATGCATTTGATTTGATTAAGGATACATTGTGTTCTGCACCATTGCTTGCATTGCCTGATTTCTCTAAGACATTTGAGATAGAGTGTGATGCATCGGGGATAGGTATAGGGGCTGTTCTTATGCAAGATAGGCGTCCTATAGCTTATTTTAGTGAGAAACTAAGTGAAGCATCATTGAATTATCCTACTTATGATAAGGAGTTGTATGCTTTAGTTAGGGCCTTAGAAACTTGGCAACATTATTTGTGGCCTAAGGAATTTGTAATCCATACTGATCATGAGTCGTTGAAGTTCTTGAAAGGACAAAGTAAGTTGAGTAGGAGGCATGCTAAATGGGTAGAGTTCATAGAAACCTTTCCTTATGTGATCAAGTATAAGTAAGGAAAGGAAAACGTTGTAGCTGATGCCTTATCTCGTAGGTATACTTTGATTTCTACTTTGAATGCAAGATTATTGGGTTTTGAGCATATTAAGGAATTGTATGTGAATGATCCTGATTTTGCTTCTGCGTATGTCGCATGTGAGAAAATTGCTTTTGGGAAATTTTATAGGCATGAGGGATTTTTGTTTAGGGAGAATAGACTATGTATTCCTCAAGGGTCTATCAAAGAGTTGTTAGTTAGGAAGCACATGGGGGTGGATTAATGGGACATTTTGGTGTTAGGAAAACTTTAGATGTGCTAGATGAGCATTTCTTTTGGCCGCACATGAAGAGAGATGTTGAGAGAGTTTGTGACAAGTGCATAACATGCAGATGGTCGAAGTCTAGGGCTTTACCGCATGGTTTGTATACACCTTTACCCATACCTAATGAACCTTGGATTGATATTTCTATGGATTTTGTATTGGGTTTACCTAGGTCCAAAAAGGGCCGAGATTCGGTATTTGTTGTGGTTGACAGGTTTTCGAAGATGGCTCACTTCATACCATGTCACAAGACTGACGATGCCACACATGTTGCTGATTTATTCTTCAAGGAGATTGTTCGACTTCATGGAGTGCCGAAGAGTATTATTTTAGACCGAGATGCAAAGTTCTTGAGTCATTTTTGGAGGACTTTATGGGGAAAGTTAGGAACAAAACTATTGTTTTCTACTACTTGCCATCCACAAACCAATGGACAAACAAAGGTGGTTAACAGGACTTTGGGTACTTTGCTGCATTCCATCATTCAAAAGAACTTGAAGAATTGGGAAGATTGCTTGCCACATGTAGAGTTTGCTTACAACAGGAGCATGCATTCGACTACTGGTTGTTCGCCGTTTGAAGTTGTGTATGGCTTCAATCCACTTACTCCAATGGATTTGATACCTTTGCCTATGGAGGAAAGAGCGAACTTGAATGGGATGAAGAAAGCTGAGTTTGTTAGGCAATTACATGCAAAAGTAAGGCAACATATTGAGAAGAGGACCGAGCAATATGCTACTCAAGCTAATAAAGGACGAAAGAAAGTTGTGTTCGAACCAGGAGATTGGGTTTGGGTGCATATGCACAAGGAGAGGTTTCCTGAGCAACGGAAATCCAAGTTGCAGCCGCGTGGAGATGGTCCATTCCAAGTGCTTGAACGCATCAATGATAACGCATACAAGATAGACTTGCCAGGTGAGTATAATGTTAGTGCTACCTTTAATGTTTCTGATCTTTCTCCTTTTGATTTCGATGCAGGTGCAGATTTGAGGACAAATCCTTTTGAGGAGAGAGGGAATGATGGAAACCAAGGAAGCAAGCCTAATGATCCTTTGAGCATCAACGGAGGACCTATGACAAGGGCTAGAGCTAAAAGAATGAAGGAGGCATTAAATGAGCTGATTCAAGAGATTTGGGCCAAGAGTCTTACGCAACTAGGGTTGGACGACATGGAAGGGACTCCAAGGCTTCAAAACATAATTCAAGTCCAAGATCATAAAGTTTAAAGGCTTGGGTGGTTATTTGAAGGCAAATTGGGCTGGTTCCATTTGTTTGTATTAATTTGGGCTTAATTTGTCTCATGGGTTGGTTTAATTAAGTTAGTTTATTTAATTAGTTTGTTAAGTATCAAACTTTGATTACATTGAGCTTTTATTTACTTAATTTCGTGATGGGTCATGGGTTTATGTTTTAGGCTGTCAAATTTAGTTATTTTAAGCCCAAACTTAGCTTTTTCAAGCCCAAGTGGGGTGTATTAAGGTATTAGGACGTCCAAGTGATGTTTAGAAGCTAGGGTTTCATTTATTTTGCCTATAAAAGGCCATGTAAACCTCATAAACGGGATGAGCCAATTTTATGAATGAAATATCAGTTTTCTCTCTTTGTTCTTGAAGAACTGTGAGAATTTATCAAGGATTGATTCTTGAATTATCAACTTGACTTATCTCCCTCATTCTTCTCTTGTTCTTGGGAGTGGCGTCTTTGTTATCTTGGTTCGTGGTTCGCTAATCATTGGGTCAAGGTACTTTCTTTTTATTTTCTTTTATTCATTCATGAATTAAACTTTCTTGGGGTTGTTGATTCAAATTGCTTGTGGGTGTCGTATCATATATATACGGGGTTCTCATCATGGTTTCTTACCAAATTTGTGATAGATGAACTCACCAAGTCAAATGAGTTGGGCTGAGTACCCCAATCCAGCAAGCACCACCTCCGATCTGGGGGTTTCTAGAACCCAATGAGAACTTAATGAAACTCATTGAGTTTTTAAACAATGCCCACATTAACTAAATCATCAATCAACACCAATCTCCCTTATTAAAAAAAAAACAAAACAAAACAAAAAAGAATCAATCATCAACCGCAAAATAACAACAGAAATCGAAGAAAAAAAAAGCAACATCGAAATTTAAAAAAAAAAAAAAAAAAAAAAACCCCCCCCCCCCCCCCCCCCCCCAAAAAAAAAAAAAAACACCTCATCAAAGCCATAGATTGAAAAAAAAAAAAAAATCAAATGTTAAAAAACCATTTGGGTTCATTGATTCCAACCCAGATGAACCTTCATCTTGGTTCAAATAAATAAACCTAGAGGAACCGAAACAGAAGCAAAGCGATGGCTGGTTGGAATTCAGATAAGAGAAAGAATGTGTGTTTGGGTTCGAATCCATAAGCCTTAAGAAACCGAGAGAGAAGCAAAGCGATGGCTGGTTGGAACTCATATAAGAGAAAGAATGTGATCGAAGAGAAAGAGAGGGAGAGAGGACTAAAAATTGACCCCGATTAAGAGAATCAGTCCTTTCAATCTCCCAGATGATGCATCATCTAGTTGGAACCCAGATGAAAGCAGAAGAGAGATCAGAGAGAAAGAGAGAGAGGGTTAAAAATCAAACTCAGATGAGAGAAGATGGAAAGAGAGAGAAGGTGACATGGAAAAAATATTTATATTTTCTTTTTTTAATTTTTTATTTATGTATTTTTATTTTTAATTAAATTTTTATATTTTTTTCAAATTTAATCTATTTATATAGTTTTCCTTGCAACTGGATCAAAATACCCTTCAATTTATTAATGTTGACCATTAATTTGGGGGAATTGTATTATAAAAACCTAATTATTAATGCATCTGTATTAAATTTAACCTCGAGTGGTTTTGTGTATTTAACTAAAAAAAAAAAAATTGTTTATGTCTTTACATGAAGATATGGGTTTCAAATCTTGAACCTTTAATTTTTTTTTTTTTTAAAGAATAGTTATGTCTCTTTAATTCTTAGTTTACGTCTCTTTAATTCTCTCTCCACCATCCTCCGCAAATAAAAGATGAAGATGAAGAAATTCATCTTCATCTTCAAAGAAGAGAAAATTGAAATAAAACCAAAATTAAACAACAACTCAAATCTTTAGTGAGCATCAAACAAAAATCTTCAATGAACATTATCTTGAACCAAAATAATCAATCAAAAAATCATCTTCAACCAAAACACCAATAGAATCCAACCAACTGTAGATCAAAACCAACAACAAAACCAAAACAATCCATTGAAAAAACCTAAAAAAAATCAAAGTCCAATCAACCCAAAAAAAAAAAAAAAACCCGCAATCAATCAAACCCAAAGACGCAAGATTGTTGGCATCTATGTGACGGCAAGGCATAGAGATAGGCGAGGGCATCAGAGATACCACTAGGGTTGTGCTTCATATTGACGACTGTGAAGTCGAAGCCAACCAGGCTTGAGATCTCTATGAAAGTGAGGAAGAAGGAAATGAGGAAGATGTCGTAGAGAGGGCGATAAGGAAAAGGGTCGGTGGCGACTTCGATGGCGAAGAGATTTGGTGGGGTTTAGGTGGATTTGAGTGGAGTGAAGAAGAGAAGAAAATGAAGAAGAGAGAAAGTGTGTGTGACAGGTTCAAAAAAGAAGAATTAGAAGAAGGAAAAATAGAGGGAAGGCGAGAAAAACTATGGTTGCTAGCTAATGACATTTTTTTTTTAATTTAGGGTTTTAATTTTTATATTTTTTATTTTATATTAATTTTTTAGTTTTTTGACATGTGGCACATTCTAAGTAAAAAGCTAAGGGCATTTCGGTCATTTTACTAAAAAGCGGGTCAAACGTCTCATTTAACAGCTATTAACTATTAGCTAGGGGCTATGGTGTTACAAAAAACAAACTGTTCACGCATTTATATTAGAGTTAACATTGGAGGGGTTTTGTATATTTAACTCTTATATTAATCAGGATTAACCCATGAAAGAGTTTTAGTTAATAATTTTCAAGAATGTCGCTTATCAGTTATCACAATTGATTTCTCATTTGCATATTTAAGTGTCAAATTATCTTGTAATTACAGCTAAAAAAATCATTCTCCATTCAAAAAATATGTTATAAAAGGATACATTTAATTGATTCTTAAAATTGTATGGAAATTCAAGGTAAAATATATATATATATAAAATAAAATAAAATGTATTACACATACTTTTTTAAAATTATGTATATAATTTTTGCATGTTAAAACCAAATGCTGCATAACAATCAGATTTTTTTTAATTATATAAAACTAATTTTAAAACATTATAAAAGTATTTAAAATTTATCAAAATTATTGAAGAAAAATTATAAAGACAGGATGTAATGGAAAGACGGGATGTAAAGTCTATCAATACTACTAAGTAATGCAAAGACAGGATGTAAAGTAAAGAGTAAACCTGTTATTTTAGATTAGATGTTGGGTTATTGGGTCAAGTCCACCTAAGATGACCCAAACCCATGACCCAATCCAAATAAAATGAATTTGGATAAGAACAAATAACCGTCGGTGGTTATTAAAAAATAATCGTCATCCCTAAAAATATGTGATTGATTTCATTTTGTAAAGAGAATGATGAGAAATTGTTTTTTACAACGTATATGCAAACACAGTGAAAAGAGCGAAAAGAGAAAAAATATAGGGTAAGGCTCTTACACTGTGATTTGAGGGTTTGGTCTCGTAATTGGTGACCGAACTCCAACCAATTGAACAATTTAGGATCTAGGGCGATTTCCGCTACATAAAAACGGGTACGCTTTTGGATTCCATTTTTACAGTATTTTATCCATAATTATATTGTTTTGAATTCTTTCATTGATATCAGAGCCTGGTTAGAATTGTTTGCTAGTTTATGATCATAATTACATGATTAAATTGTCATGAAACTTAATTTTTCCAAATTGAAAACCTAAGAAATAGATGTATGAAACCCGAATCTATTATTGGGCATTTCTGGCATTTAAAATTTTTCTTCTTCGTGTGATTATTATACTATTAGATAGGACTTGAAAAGAGCTTTCCAATGATATATTATAAGCCTGATTTGGATAAGAATCGAAGGAGAAAAACAGATTTGAATCAAAATTTAGAGGATTAAAATTTGGAAAACTAGTTTAATAACTAAAAGTGTTGAAGAACAACAATAACAAATTAGGACACTCTCATTTACGGAGAGTGTGATTCACCCAAACCCCAAATTACAACTTAAGGCCATAAATTAAAAGACGATGAAATAATAAACAATCTGGTATTGGTCTCGTCACCAAACTGCATCGGAAACGAGGTGCATGCCATACATGCACATCCTTAGCACGTGGCAACAAGGTCGGCAAAGCACTATCAACCTATGAGCCACGCAATCGACACGTGGTGCCATGCTAGTGGCACATTGGATGACACGCAATTGATACGTGGTATAGCATGAGTGGCTGAGCGTGCTGTGTGGCTAGTCGATGTTGTGACACGTGCCAAACTTTGAAGCCGCCACGTGGTCGCTTGCATGGACGACGCATGTCGTTTGGTAAACTGACGAGGGCGCGTGGTTGAAGATGGATGTGACACATGGCTTTATGTATATGGATTCGTGTAGCTGACGTCAGCGCCTACATGGGGGGTGCGTCCAATGGCTTTGCAGTGCGTGGCGACTACGACCAGCGAGTGGGCTACTTGTCTGGCGTGTGATCGCCATGTGCCGTCGCCGACGACGATTTCTAGCGATTTTTATTTTTGTTTATTTTTTCCTCCTCTTTTCATCCTAAGCATTTATTCGCTCTAAGTGTGAGCTGAATTTATTTATTTATTTTTATTTATTTGGCTCTATAGAGAGTTAAATTAAAAATGCTTTAGTTTATTATATTAAAATCTATTCAATCTAAGATTAATCATAGATGTGTTTATTTATATTTTAGATTATAAAATTTATTTTTGTGGAAATGGGTCGACGAATTTTAGTGATGAGCTATCTATTGACATGATTATGATCATTATCCTATCAGATGATGAAGAGATTATTGAAATCTCAAAATTATCGACCAGGACCTTGAGATTAAATAAATCTTATATGAGTAGCAGGATCTTAAGATCATAGAAATCTCAGAAGATAAAATGTTGGAAGTCATAGAGATTCCGATAATGAGATGTCCGGGGTTATAAAGATCTCAAATGATGCTATTTAAATTGTGGGTGTCCTAAAATCTTGTAAAGAAGGATATTAGGACTGTTTTGCGCAATACACTTGCATATATGATTTAATGAATATTTGAAAATTGGATGATGATGAGTAGCTTGACTACTTTTTCGATTCCTGTCCAAAGATTCTTTTATCATATTTATGAGTATATAGTTGCTGCAATATTTTAGTGAAATAATAGTGAAGGTGCTAATATAGACGTAGAAAGATATAAATTATAAGTCTCTAAATAGAATAAATGTCATTTAGGGAAATGACATGTGTTTCGAAAACATAGTTGCTAAACTTAATATGGGTGACAAATTGAATGGTAATATCTATTATATTTAAATTGTGGGTGTCATAAAATCTTGTAGAGAAGGATATTAGGACTGTCTTGCGCAATACACTTACATATATGATTTAGTGAATATTTAAAAATTGGATGATGATGGGTAGCTTGACTACTCTTTCGATTCCTGTCCAAAGATTTTTTTATTATATTTATGAGTATATAGTTGTTGCAATATTTTAGTGAAATAATAGTGTATGTGCTGGTATAGACGTAGAAAGATATAAATTATAAATCTCTAAGTAGAATAAATGTCATTTAGGGAAATGACATGTGCTTCGAAAACATAGTTGCTAAACTTAATACGGGTGACAAATTGAATGGTAATATCTATTATATTTGGCACCGTAAGTTTCGGTATATGCTAGAGGTGCAAAAAGCTCTCGAAATCCTAACCAATACACCATGATTAAATCCGAGCATAGTACTTTTGCTCAATAATAAAAAGATGTTGAGACTTATTAGGCCTATAAAATAAAGAACAGTATTGCTTGTATAACGATGCTGTTTAGCATGACTGATGACCACATGTGTGCGTATGAAGAATATAAGATGACACAAGACATTTGGCTAACTTTGATAGACAAATACTTTTAACTCCACAGAAGGTTGCAATTCAACTATATTAGCAATATCTCAATTCAGTTAATTTAAAAATCTAGCCATAATAGCCTCTCTATCCTCTTCAATGTTTGCTCGAATCATAGCCATCTCCATCTCTTTATGGTAATCCTCCACATTTTTAGAGCCCTGTGTAAGACCTTGCAAATGCTGATAAAGCTCTTAATAATAATGACTATGAACAAATTGTCTCCTCATAACAGCCTTCATCTCATCCCAAGTATCAATAAGCCTTTCATGGTTTCTCTTCTTAGTCAACAACATTTGATCCCACCACACAAGTGCATAATCAGTGAATGCAACCGCAGCAAGCTTTACCTTATTTTCTTTGGAATAATTGTGGCATTTAAATACCAGTTCCACCTTATGCTCCCATTCGAGATACACATCAGGGTCATTTTTGCCTTGAAATGACGGTATCTTCATCTTGATACTACAATTGTCATCCTATCGATTCTGACCTCTATAATTTCTATTGCCATCTTGTCGATTCTGACTTCTATGATCTCTTCATGCTCTTCTTTCTTGCCTTCCACCTCGAGGCATATATCTACCATCATATGCAACCTACTATTTTTCATCTTCAACATCCTCGGATATCTCATCATTAAATTCATGTATAGGTGGGAAAACAGCTCGCCTCACATACCTTTTACCATTTTAAGCTTGCACAGGTGGCGCCCTACGCAAGTTAGCTATGGCAGCATCTTGCCTATCCATTCAGTCTCTTATTTTACCAAAAACAAGATTCATTCATTCAAATTGTTGTTGCATTGCCCGAATTGTAAAATTCAGATCCAGATTGGCGTTTTCACTTTCATGATTAGACATGTTTATAAACCTGTAAGAAAATATTAGTAATAAAAAAAAGATGACCTCACCAAGCACTCCTTCACGTGTTTACGCTCAATTGAATGTCACTCCAATCTATTGTGTTTCACTCTTTTTCTATGACCTGTTCTGTCACTCTTTTTTTTTTTTTTTCACTCGCTATTTTTTTTAGTTCTTTAAAGAACTAATCTCCAATACAAACCAAGAGTCACCAACTTGTAGCAATTCAATTAACTCAAGACAATCGCCAAACGGAGAAAAAAAAACCAAGGAAAACGAACAACAACGAAATTTGAAGGATTTAGAATGAACTTAAACAAGATAGGAAGAAGTACGTAAACAAATTAACCAAAAGAAGAACCAAGGAAATATATGCACAGAATTCATATAATAGATGGTTCAATTGATGTTTTAATGTTCTCAAAACAATGGAAATCAAGAACAATAGTAAATCCCTAAATTTAAAGTTAATTAGACAACAAACAAACTTAACAGCCCCAATTCCAAACGCAATTTGTAAAGTGCAATTCAATGAATACTTAGACTGAAATTAATATCAAACGAATATGTGAAGCAAAAAGAACACAAATTCAGCTACTTGATTATATGAGCCGCAAATGATTTTCAAGGTTCTGCATTTTGTTTTTTTTTTTTTTTGTTTTTTTTTTGGCTCTCTGTTTTTTTTTTCTATTTTTTTTCTCTCTTTTTTTATTCTTTTGTTTTGTTTTTTAATATCACCAATTCAACAAAAAAAATGACAGTCATAGGTTTCACAGATTGCAGAACTTAGATTAATAAAACAAATGGAAAGAAAAAAAACAAAACTATAATAAACAAGATGACTTATCATAAATAGGATAGAATAGAACTTATTTGAGCCAAAGCTTTGATACCAAATGATACGGAAACCCCAAGATCAAGTCTTGAAACCTCCAAAATCAAATTTGGACCAAGAACCCCAATTCTTAAAATAAGATTCAAACGTGTGAAATCTTGACCTGTTGTTGTATTGCAAACAAAAACCAAGACATTCAAGAGTAGAATTGAACACTACAAAAGTTAGATTAACCCTTGATAAGTTGGATAAAAGTTCAATGAAGAACTTAGGAGAAAATAGTCTATTATTTTGCAAATCTCGTAACTGTTCATAAAGGAGACATAAACACCTATTTATAGTGTTTGTAGTTTACAAAGAGACCCTAAAAATGCCTTAATGGGCTTAGTTATAAGACTTATTCATCAAATTTAAATAACAAGCTCAAAACAATATAAACATAGCACCTCATTAATGAAATCACATGCATGACACATGACATGTTTTTTACATAATGGGCTAAAATGAAATAAATTCTAAACTTTAAAATCAGACCCATATATGCCAGTTAAGTTGACATATTGGGTCGGCCCCTTGACTCCACTTGATGGTCCACCATAGCCCACCATTGAAGGTCCACCATAAGCCTTATCACGCGCCCTCAGCTCCAAGTCAATAAAATGTTGCACAAAGCCTTGAAACGCCGTTTTTAACCTTTTTGACCTTGCTATTGTGATTGGTCCATCGGGGTATGCTTAATTCATCCTTGGGATGGGCATCCTTGTCACATGCACCATCAACTCCAATGCCATGTGTGCTGCTCACATCATAAGTTTAGATTTTTTATAGGATCATGGTCTATTTCTTATATATATATGGGTGAAGTCGTTGACCTTATAGCAACTGCAACAATTGATGGCTCAGAGTCACCAAGATAAGCCACAGATTAAGCAATTGGACAAAGTGTCGATTATCTTTCCCTAGTTTCTAGGTTTGGATGACTAGAGATATTATTCTCTTGTGTATTCGGTCAAAAGAGACAAAATAGAAAAGTTTCATTTTTTATTTTTGATTTTCATTAATGTGAATTTTATTCTTTATCAATTAGCTTCTAGAATTGAATTTTAGGTTATTTCCTTGATAGAAAAGGTGTGGCAGATTATTGAATATAAGAAGATAGAGAATGAAGGCTACTACATGGAAGAATAGTGGATTTAGAGATAATTCTTGTGAGGCAAGCCACGTGATACATATGAGCAGCGGATATAGTGCTTGCAGTCTTTTTATGTAATTTTGAGTGTAGAACGAGAGAGAACTTATCTTATTAAACTACATGTATTTGTGACTTAGAGTTTCTCGACTCTAGGTAGTTTTATATATGCGAAAGTTGTGGAAAACACAATATAGATACATTTAGAGATTGATTGATATTATTTGTAACACTTAGAGTAACTTGTTCTATAAAGTTATGCTCTAGACTTAGGTTGGTGAGATTGTTGAGTTTAGAGTAATTGCTTGTTGGGATAACAAGATGTTTGGCTAAAAAGAGAGGAGACATGTTTACAATTTAAAGAGAGTTCAAGCTGTTGTTACCTATGAAGACAAGGTGAGCTTGTTGAAACAATGTCAATAGACATGTATTTCATCTTGCGTGAATTCTAAGAGGGAGTCTTATATTGAATAAGTCAAGTGGGTTGTACTTGTTTAAATTCATTAATAGTTGATCTCTCTGGATGAGGTCTTGTGGAAGTAAGGTAACGCCGAGCCATGTTAAAAATGTTATTGTGTTGATTTTACTTCATTGTTGTATCTATTCCCGCATTAAATGTGTTACAACAAATAGTTTGTATGTTAAGATGTTTAATCAAAGTTACAACATAACATATTAAGTTGTAATAGTGATTACACCCAACATCAATAAAAATTAGGTAGTCTGCAATAAACAAATATTTTCAAATTCTGATGTTGTTAATTATTTATTTAATTATGCTCATGTATGATTTGTTGATGATGTATTAGATCTTTAATCTAGGGTTAGAATGTAACTTTTAACTCATGAACTCACCATATTAATATTATTGTAATTAATTTCTCATTATTGTGTTTTATCCTATTTTATTTTTAATGCTTTAAATTACTTGATCACCTATTTATGGGAATTGATAATCATGAATGCATTTGCAAAAGGTATTTATGATTTGGATATAAATAGGATGACATAAATTGCATAGGATAAGAATATACCTATGTAGTTTGTATGGTCTTTATGAGTTATTAAATGCTTCACATGCTTAGGTTAATTAATTGTCATAGAAATATAGTCGGTTAATTAACTTAGGTAATTCCACTTAACCCTTCGGAAGAGACTTATGGATAATTTATTACTCGACCAAACATAAGATGAGGATAAATATAGGTTGAGTAAATTGGTAGGGTAAAGTTATAACCCTAAGCTTAACTCTCTATTGGCTACGCATTTAGTTTAATTAATTATTTCCTTATTTTATTTTAATTTCATTTTAATTTCACAATTTATTATTTCGATGGTTGGAAACAAGTGTTCGAATCAAGGCTTTGAAGGAGGAAATGTGAGAGCATTTTAGGTAATTCAAGGAAATGATAGTGGGATTAAGCAATTTAAAGGAATTGGTCGGTGGTGGAGGAGGGGGGGTGGTTAAATAAGGCCGTGTCGGTGTTGTTGGGTGAGAGTGAGGTGCCATTGTTGAGAATGATGGATGAGGTTTATAAGAAGTTAAAGGAGAGAGAGAGTGTGTGTGAGTGTTGGGGCTGTGAATAATGCAATATTGTTTGTGGATCAGAGTCATGTGTTGTGTACCGAACTTGGATGTTGATGTTTTGAAAGATGAAAGTCAAGCTTGTTTTTAGGGCAAAAGAAATTTGGTGTTTTTTTTAGTTTCTTTAATGAATGTCTAGGTTCCCAAATCTTTTAGTTAAACTATCCAATCTTTTAAGTTATCTGGGTTGAATCTAAATATTCAAAATTTGGACAGTATAAAATTATAATTTCACACCGCCTAACTATTCTTAGGGGTAAAATTGACTTTAGGCTTTTTTTTTTGTTAAGTTTGATTGTCAAAATCACAGTCAAAGAGACTAAATTGATGTGTTTTTGAAAATTTGGGAATATTTGGACCGCTTCAGCAAACTTGTTGATAAAAATAGATTTATAAATGATAATTACCCTTAAAACAAACAATAGTTATCCTCTGCCATGATCCCATCCATCCACATTTCACTCACACAAATTATTGGGAACAACATTCAGATGGGGCCCACTTGCCCACCTGACTCCCAATAATATAACGCCAAGTATGGCAAGTTCTTGCAAAGCGTTCCGATAAAATTACCACATCTTAAAATGTAAAAGAGGGTACGGACTCTCTCAAGCGAAGCAAAGACTAGAACAGTGTAGGTGTGTGTGCTTGCGGTTACCATCTTAGGAGTCAGGGGTTAAAGAAAGACAGGAGGAGGAAGTGTTGTTGGGTTTAGAGCTCACATTTCTTTACCTTCTTGTTGAGGTATAAGTTCAAACTAAACCCAACTTATTGGTAGTTGAATCTTGGACTGATCTCAGTTGGTTTTTGTTTCCAGAAATCTCATAATGAAGAATGTTTGTTATTTTAGGGAATGTGAGCATTGTGCATTTCTGTGTTTATGTACTAATAGAGCATTGGGTATGTTTCAAATTTGATGTGTGTGTGTTATTAGTTTGTTTTATTGTTTTGATGCCATTATTCTTTCTGTTGAATTAGATTCGAATTTCAACTGTTAAATTTTCATGTGTTGGATTAATGTCAAAATTACTTTTATGCTTTTTCTTTTTGGAGAGTTGTTAATTGAAGTAAAGCATTTATAAAATATGTTTTCAAGAAAAACCCTTGTGCCTTTTTTATTTAAATTTATCTTTTTATCATTTTCTAGCCAAAACGACAAACTCCTTGCAAGTAATTTTGAAATTTCTTTGTTATTGTCTACTTTGTGGTTTTTGGGTTGTAGTTCAGTATGTTAATGTTGTTTCTGTGTTGTCATTTTGATATATTTTTGGTAATGATTTTTTTTTCTTAGAATTTCTTTGATGACTAGGAAATATGCTTTTAGACTTACCCCTTTGAAACTTTGCCATTACTTCTGGGTGCAAGTAACTTTGGTGTGGTTTCAAGAGTTTCAGATTGTTTTTACTAAAGGCATTCATGTAATCAACATAAGAGTAGAATTTGCTGTCGGAAAGTTTCCAACTGTCTTCTATTGGTTATAAAACTTGTTTTCAATGGCTACGCCTTTCTCTGATAAATGATATAGCTATGTGATATGTGAAGAGCATGCACTACATGCATGGTGAACGTGAGCTAGGATACCTTTGCATGGGAGTGCCTGGGTGTCTTGATTATTTTGTCTTTGTTTATTCTAGTGGACCAAGTCTTTTGCTGTTATTTGATTTTAGTATTAGTAAGAAATAAATTAGGAATGGTTTAGTGGGTGGTTAGCATCACGTCTTTTGTTGTTATCTAAATTGTAGGAGTGGTAACTATTTTATTGTTTCACGTTTCAGCTGATCTATATATAATCAGCAGAGTGACGTTGTTATTTTTTATGGAAATGAAAACAAACTCATTCTTCTCTCCAATCCTTCTTCTTTGCCTGTGTTATCTCACTCTGCTCTTCTCGAAATTCTGCTATCAGTGGTATCAGAGCGCGGTGCCTTTCCATGGACACACGAGCTAAATCCAACGCGGAGTTTCACAATGATGTCAACGAAACTCTAGCTCGTCATGAGTCGAACTTCGGACAAGTGAATGCCACTTTAGAAAGAATACTCACTGAACTCCAGTCCATTCGAATAAACCAAAATGCAAACTCAAACCAAACCCAAATAGACACCAACCCATTTGCACCAGCCGAATCATCTCACCAAGCTAACTCAACTGCCACTACTCATACTCATACTAATTTTGACAAGAACCATTACCTGAAGCTCATCTTTCCAAACTTCAATGGGGAAGACCCGACAGGGTGGATATATAAGGCTGAACAATTCTTCGAATTTAAGAACATTGCACCTGAGCAGCAAGTCCAGTTGGCATCCTTCCATTTAGAAGGGATTGCTTTACAATGGCACAGATGGCTCATGAAGTTTAGAGGACCTCTTACTTGGGCAGAATTCACCAAGGCCATCCATTTAAGGTTCGGACCCACTGATTATGAGGATCCTTCTAAAGCTCTCACCCGTCTCAAGCAAACTTCCACCGTGGAGTCTTATCAAGAGGCCTTTGAGAAGCTCTCTCACAGGGTGGACAACCTTCCTGAATCTTTCCTTGTTGGGTGTTTTATTGTAGGCTTGCGCGACGACATTTGACTAGACGTCAAAGTTAAACAGCCAAAAATCTTGTCCGAAGCTATTGGGGTGGCGAGATTGATTGAAGAGCGGAATTCACTGCTTAAGAAGACCAGTAGCAGTGCCCAGTTCAGAACAAATATCACTTCTAACCAACGGCCTCAACCGAGCTCATCAGCAGGCCTTCTTGGGCCACCACCACAACCAAAGAACCCAGCAGCGACTACTCCCCCTTTCAGGCGTCTATCTGGACAGGAGGCAAAAGAAAGGCGTGACAAAGGTCTCTGCTTCTATTGCGATGAGAAGTATGTTTCAGGTCATAGGTGTCAGCGGCCCCAATTGTTCATGATCGAGGACTGTTCCATTGAGTCAAAAAGTGAAGAATTGTCAGTCAAGGATGAAATTTCAAACACAGAACCGGTTCCAGAAATATCGTTCCATGCCATGGCAGGTACGGTTCATCCTCAAACTTTACGGATGATAGGCAAAATTAAACAAAGAGAGGTAACTGTGCTTATTGATGGGGGGAGCACCCATAATTTTATTGATCAAGCTACTGTCCAGAGGCTCTCATTGCCAATGGTGCGTGATAAGTCATTCCAGGTTATGGTAGGAAATTGTGAAAAAATCGAGTGCTCAGGCCGATGTCTGAACCTTACTTTGGAAATCCAAACTCATATGATCAAGGCCGACTTTTATGTATTACCAATGGCAGCATGTCAAGTGGTCCTAGGTGTACAATGGTTAGAGACTTTAGGGCCAGTGGAGACGGATTATCGCAAGCTCACCATGACTTTCATGCAAGAGGGACAGCGATATCACTTACAGGGAGTGCGTCGAGCCAACATTGAGCCTCTGGACACCAGTGAGCTACAACAACTGTCAGGCATGGGCTTTTACCTCTAATTTTCAGCTCCTACTAAAATGGACGATCACACTCAACAGGCTAACACTACAACGCAAGCTATAGACTTGGAGTGCCTTCTTGGAAGATTTCCAGAAGTATTTGAAGAAAACATGAAGCTACCCCCAACCCGAATTCAAGACCATCGAATTCCCTTGAAGCATGATCAAGAACCCATTAGTGTGCGGCCTTATAGGTACCCGCAGTACCAAAAAGCCGAAATCGAAAGAATGGTACGTGAATTTCTGGAATGTGGAATTATCAGGCCTAGCAGTAGCCCGTTCTCATCCCTGGTACTATTAGTAAAAAAGGCAGATGACACCTGGAGGTTATGTGTGGACTATTGTGCACTCAACATCGCCACCATTAAGGACAAATATCCAATCCCAATCATAGATGAACTTCTAGATGAATTATTTGGAGCACAATTCTTTTCGAAAATTGACCTCCTTTCTGGATATCATCAGATAAGGGTCAAAGAAGAGGACATCCATAAGACGGCCTTCCGCATACATAATGGGCACTATGAGTTCGTTGTTATGCCCTTTGGCTTAACCAATGCTCCTGCGACCTTCCAAGGCCTTATGGATGACCTTTTTCGACCATTCTTACGTAAGTTCATTCTTGTGTTTTTTGATGATATATTGGTATACAGCAGGACCTGGACGGAACACCTATAACATTTGGAGAAAGTTTTGTCAATATTGTCCAACAACCAGTTAACAGCTAAGCCATCCAAGTGTCGTTTTGGCACCAGTCAGGTGGATTATTTAGGCCACCTCATCAATGCTAATGGAATCTCTGTGGATCCCAACAAAATTAAAGTCGTGCAAGAATGGCCTATACCAAATTCAGTTCGGAGTGTACGAGCATTTCTTGGTCTTGCAGGGTATTACAGGAAATTTATCCGCGGATTTGGAGCTATAGTGACACCACTCACTCTTTTGACTTCTAAGGCAGGTTTTCAATGGAACAACAAGGCAGAATTAGCTTTTAACCAGCTTAAAACAGCCCTCACATCAGCTTCTGTACTTAATCTCCCAGATTTTTCCAAACCATTTGTAGTTGAATGCGATGCTTGTGGAATTGGGATTGGTGCAATTCTGATCCAGGAAGACAGACCCATTGCTTATTTCAGTGAAGCTTTGAAAGGAGCAGCTCTCTCATTATCCACATACGACAAAGAAATGATGGCAATTGTGAAGGCTATCTGCAAATGGAGGCCTTATTTGCTTGGTAAGCCTTTTGTGGTGCGTACTGATCAGAGGAGTTTGAAATATCTTTTGGAACAACGGATTTCAACTCCTACCCAGTTAGTTTTTTACTGCTGTATTTGTTACGATAATTACTATCCTTAAGATTGTATTATTTGAATAAGTAGATTGGAAACTCTTAAGAGTTATCCAAATCATTTAAATTAGTTTTAGAGATAAGTTTATCATTAAAGGTTTTTTTTAGCTCAAACCATATAATTATGTACTGCTGTTTTACTTGAATAAATGAGAGAAACTGATAAGTCTTCAATGAACATGCTTATAATTAACAATCTGTGATGTAAGGTCCAATGTATTCATCGAGAAAGCGAATAGTGCACCGATGTTGTATTTTGGACCTTTTGATGATTTTCCCTTAATACAACCATATTTGTCATAAGCTAAGTTTTTCATGTCTAAATTTGGAGATGATAGAAAGTTGATCACAGGGTTAGGTGTTTAGTATGACAATGGAAATAACATGAAAACATCTGTTGATTGAAAAAGAATACAAGATGCTAATTGAAGAAAGTGGATTTTATTTCCCATCCCTCCAATTATATTAACTCAATGAGGCTTATAAATGTATACAAATATGATGGTTATTTAATGAATAGTAGTGATAGGTTTCCTATATATAGAAGGATAGGCTCAAAGAACAAGTTCAAAAAGTTAAGGAAAAGAGGAAAAGAACTTCAAGTAAAGAAAGCAATGAGGAATGACCATATGCTAAGGCTTTGTATTCTCCAATCAATGAAAATATACCACCAACAAGAATTACAATAAGACTTATGGTGTGTTTACTTCATGAATTGAGGAATAAGAATGAACAATGAGATTGATTGATAGTATTTACTTGCTTAAAATTCATTCCGTAATGGGAATGAAAATGTGGGTCTCACATCAATTTGGAGTTGTGGAATGGGAATCCCATTCCCCCCACCTCATTTGGAAATCTCATTCTCATTCTTTTTATCAACATAAAAAGTCTCTTATATACTCTTCTTTAAAAAAAATTTTTTAAAAAAACTGTATATTATAATAAAAAATTACATATCGTTGGTTTTTCATCATCAATTTTTTAATTATCATAGTGGACTATTAAAATAATATAGGGTTTTTTTTTTCTTCTATTATAATATGTAGTTTTTTATTTGATATTAAAAAAAAAAAAGTGGATATTATAATAAAAAATTGCACTTTAAGCTAGTAGACTATTAAAATGACATACAATTTTTTTTATTATAATATATAACTTTTTTTATCTACATATTATAATAAAAAACTACATACTATTATAATTAATCCATAATTTTAATTAAGGGTATTTTTGTAAGTTATAATTAATCTATTCTGATTCCAAAATAAAGTAAACAGTTTAATGGGAATACTGCTGATTCTGATTCCAATTCCTACAGTTGAACTAAACAACTTATTTTGATTCTGATTCATCATTCCGATTCCAAATCATTCCGATTCCTATTCCGATTTATCCAAGTAAAGTAAACGCACCATTATTTATAGAGGCTAGATAAATCAAAAAGTAAACTAAGTTAAGAAAATAATATCCCTTACTATGGAAATAAAATACAATCCCTTAAATAGAATAGCATACTGATAATGTCCCCAAATTGACAAACAAATATCCTTATATTATGGTCATTCTTATAAACAAAAGTCCCTAAAATTAACAAATAAGAGATAAACCAATATGTTCGGATAGATGAGCCTTAGGATTCAATCCTACATGTAAAATAGGTGCATAAATTCCTTGATGATCTGCATTTCTACGCAACTAAGAACTAAAGTCGAGAATAGGGCTCTCAATAGGATTTCCTAACTTTCTTTTTTTCTTTTAATTTTCTTTATTTCTATTTCCTGTTTTTTATAAGAAACATAGATATTCCTTTGATAGTAAGACAGCTATAATCACAAGTGAATTGGCAGCCCTCCAAGAACACAGCTTTGAATAGAATACAATGTATTTATGTGATTACAGCCTGTTGATTAAGCTTAATAACGATGATGGATTGTCCTGAAATTAGCTTAAAGAAGTTGAGTAATGAGTCTTATCCGGTATAAAATTATTGTTCTCTTTAATGTCTTCAAAAGTTTTACGATCCTTCTCCACCCAAATAGCCTACAATATAGCAGAAACACCATGATACCACAGCACCTTTGTTTTCTTTTCATCCCCCAAAACTTCAACCCTTCCAAATATAGAGAAATCCAATTCTGTTAAAAAACCAGCTAGGTCAGTTGTCTAAGTTTAATCTGCATCGGGTTGGTTTTCCATTGAAGGGTAAAAATCCATCCTATGAGGGCATAGGCATTTTATTTTTAAAAGGTTTGTTATCTCACTCATTGCATCAGAAAAGTAACAGAAAATTGGTTAAGAACAAAGTAATAAAAATAGAGAAAAAGAGGTTGCAACATGTCTTTGTATGTAACAAATAGTTAATTCTGATGAATGAGTTTGCACGAAGATGCTTTGGGCAAATGAAATAGCATAATCTCCCTTTGTAAACCATCAATTTATATAATGAATATCAACAGCTAGTTTATTTTTATCACTGTTCTTGGTAGTTTTTCATCTAAGTTTAGCTCTTAGGTAAAAAAATTGTCTAGGTTGAAGGTCCCAACTGTTACAAGATGAAAATCGGGAGGTATGGGTCAAGATACTTATGTTTTGGTGGTTTGGCCAGGAACAATTTACAAACTTATCAATAGATTTGTTGACTGAATTATTGAATTCAGCTTTTAAGAACAATAGGTTTCAACTGCCTTGTTGTTTTTGTACTAGGCACCTCAACATATCTCCAAATCTATGGTTAACAACCTTAGTTTGTATCAGTTTGGTAATACACGTAGAAAACTTCAAGATGGTTTGAAAACATTTTCAAAATGTCTTTAGACAATTGCTGACAAACTTAATGTGCGGAAATGCTAAAACTTGACAGGTACCTCATCAAACTTATATCTCTAAACTCAGCCAACAATTTAGTGACCATTTGAAACTCTAGACTAGACTCATGAAATCTTGACTGCTAATGTGTATACAATACTGGTTGGCTGACTTTCTTGTTCAGTGCTTCAGAGTCAAGATATGAAGTGTTTATCTGGTACTAGAGGAGGTTTGGCATGTTGTTAGTGTTGGGTTTTGTGCCCTAAAAGCTTGTAATTATGTAAACGGTTTTAATAAATAATAATAAAATATTTATTCTATTCAATTTATATATTTTGCAAAAATTGTGTATATCATGATAACATCCTTGATTACTAATGTATTTTCAAACTAAGTATATAAGTGTTATATACAAGCGGATTTAGTTTGAGAGAAGTAATCTAAAAAGTCCGTAGAAAGCAAACGAAGCTGGGTACTTTGTTTGTGGTAAATCTACAGTTGCGGTCCATTTTGTATTCGGTACAATAGTTTTATCCGAGACTATTCATGTAGTGACATGGAAATTGAGGCACCTTATATAATAAAGATTATATAGGACTGGACCACGATAAACATGAGTCTCTAATAAATATCCGTTAAACTTAGAGATTTATATTTATCGACTAGATGATCATATATGAATTGATCTTAATCCTGAGTGTATTATGGACTCCTGCTTGTTAAGTTATGTCCTTTGATTTACATGGGTGAGATCGATATAGATGTTCGGTCAATAACTTCGTACTTTGGGGATATGATTTAGTAAGTAGCTGGGAACATTCTATACAATAGTGGAATCCACTCCTTCTTGCGAGAAGTAGAGAAATAGTTCTTTTAAGGGTTGATTCAGGTCTTGAACAATAAGAGCGCTCAACTTTCTGTTTATATGTAAACGGAAAAATAAATTCATAAGATGTTATGAATATATTGTTCATTAGAGAATCAATGGTACTTAAGGATCAAGATATAATTAGAGGGGTATAACGGACATTATGACCTAGCTCTAATTATGAACTATTTGTGGAGGGTCAAATCATATGTAGTGATTATATCAATGGACACTGAAAATTTCAGATTGTATAAAAACATCTATAGTGTTGAGAGTGCAATCTTAGGTTTTTAGTGGAGTAACTCTAAGATTAATAATAGTGAATTATTTAATTAAAGAGATTAATTAATAATTCCGATATTATTGGAGCTCAAAACTGTAGGTCCATCGGGTCCCCTTGATAGCTCATTTCACTATAAGAAACGTGTATATAGAATATCGTAATTGGATCGTCCAATTATATTTGTTACATAAGTAGCAAAATATGTGTTCACTTGGTATTTGAATAATATTGATTATTCAAATTATTAGTTAGTTAATTATTAATTATGAATTAATAATTATTTAATTAATTTTATAAGAGGTGTTGAATTTAATTCTTAGTTGTGATCGGGTATAAATTAATTATGAATTAATTATAGGTCACAAGTATGATTATAAAATATAACATGAATTAATTTTGAATTAATTATGTTATATGGGCAAAAGTTTAATTTTAATAAACTTGGGGTTAAATATTAATTTTGATTAATTAAACCCTAATTGGTTGCCTATAAATAGAAAAGAAATAGTATTCTTTTCCTAACAGAAGATATACTTAGGTTTTGTTTTACGTTCTTTAAAACAAAAACCTATTCTCACCTCTTATTCTTTTGAGAAAAGAAATCAATAGAAAGTGAGCACAATTCTATATAATTGTGTCCACTCACTTGTTTCTTGGTGTAGAGACATATCAAGGAAGGCAAGGTGGTGAGCAATCCACAGAGATCAATACAAAAGGTATAAGATTCGATCTTTAATTTAGTTTTATTATTTTATTTCATTGTTTTATGGATCTAGGGTTCTTGAGTTTTCTAAAAATTTTTAAAACTCAATGTTCCGCAAATCTTTATTTTATAAAAACAATTGTTGTTTTTTCCCTTCAATTGGTATCAGAGCCTAGGTTCCAATAAAACAGTGATTTTAAAATAATATGTTTTGTATTGATATGTATGTCATTGAGTAGACACTATAATTTTATTTGATTATGATATGATATATTTTGTATTCATGTTTGATGAATGGGGATTGCATGGTATGATCGTTAATTGTATGGTTCTTTGGTTATTTTAATTTGATTAAAATTGTAAGCCGTTTGTGGCAATTATTGTTGTAATTCATAGTTTTAGGGTTTTATTTTTTTTTAACCGCAGAACAGATCTGAAAAATTGTTGCTGTTGTGGGCTGGTAGTTGCGTTTGCGCATACGCTGCAGTTTGATTGCAATGACCAGGTCTGGTTTGTCTGGACGGCAGCACGAAAAGTGTTGTTAAAGGCAACAGCAAGTGGTTGCTGCACGTCTGATTCGTGATCAGTTTGACTGTGCAAAAAGAGACTGAAGACGGTGCTTTAAGCACTGACAAGGTCTATAAATTATATATATATATATATATATTTTGCACAGACCTGGTGCACTTCTTGTTACATTGACCCACAAATTACAATTGTTGTAATTGTTTGTGTCATACACAAAAGTCAAAAGAGTGAATTTGATGCAATTGTTTATTGTATAAAAAATATATATATATACAAGTGTAATGCAAATAGGAGTGCACAGATGACTTAATTTTGTTTTGTTTTTTGTGCACCTATTGCAATGCATGGTTGCTGTTTGCACAGCATATGCATGTATTCGTTACACTGTATGTGCAATTGTTGCACACAGTGCATGTTTAGACGTTGCACACAGTGCATCTTTAGAAATTGCACTGGTATATGTGCGACACTCGGCAGAATATATATATATATATATATATTTAGCAGCCCTTAAGTTTGTGTTTTATATATTTATTGGGTTTGAAAATAAAGAAATGGGTTTTTAGCCCAATCCATTTGATGGATGTTCTTAATTATTAAATTGGATTTAATTTTGAGCCCAAGAGAGCCCATGAAGACTTTTAAAGCCCATGAATACCTCGAAGACTATGAAAACTACAAGTGAAGGCCAAGGAATGCCTTGGTTAATTTATGTAATCTTGAAATTAGATTTAGGTTGTTAAAACCAAAGAACCCGGTCATACACATGTTGTTTATTTAAATTATTTATCATGCGATGATTGAATAATTTGTTGATAACATAACCATGCATAAAATATGTCATATAGAATAGAGAGTGCCTACTCACTGCATTATAACATAACATGCATCATATGTATTATTTTATTTTACTATTAAATTGTTTATTAGTACAAATAGTAGAATAATACAGAGAATGCCTCTTAAATAATTTGAATTGATTTTAGTAGAAAATCATAGGTTTCAAATTAGAAATATGATTTCAATAATTGGCATTCATAATGTGGATTAGATTTTAATTAGTTAAAATCTAGTAACTTCATACTAAATCTAGTCTTTATAATTTAGATTATTTAGATTATATTTATAAATTGAATTAGATTTTTAAGTGTTAAAAATCTGGTAATTTATTAAGTGTTAATAAGTTGTGAACTTTAGTAACTCACAAATTCTTAGTAATTTTGATTATCTTCTTAGCCATTAATAATCTAAGACGATTACTAGGAATTTTTAATAGAAAACCCTAATTCTAAAATAGTGAGTGGGAGAGGGATATATGACAATATATCCCACGGTCTCCATCATTAGTTCAACACCGTGAAACTTAAAGGCGCCTCGAGACGGCTTTGTTATCGTCCCCCTACGGGTGGTGTCCATTTAAGTTGATCAAGGTTGACTTCCTAATGGATAGGATTCCTAGATGTATCTTGGGATTGACCTACCCTACGGCGGCAATTCTCGAGTTAAGTCAATGGAATCCGAAGTAATGGGTTACACTCATAAAGGAAATAATTAATTGTTAATTATTTTCCTGACCGAAAAACGGTAGTTAAATAATATAGGAATAAGAGTTATTTTGTTATATTATTTAATTGAGAATGTCTCAGTCTAACATACAAATATTTGACCTACCCTACGGCGGCACTTATTTGTGGAATGTTAGATTATCGTGGCATAGTAATTATTTTTAGGGTATTTTCTAATTCATTATTCGTGTATCATGCATCACGTTTAATTTTATGCCAAAGTCACATGATATTGATTTTTGCAAAATGATATTAAATATCTTGTATTTTATTTATTTTCAGCAATGGTATCTCCATTGATTTCTATTTTAGCTAATGATAAGCTTAATGGGAAAAATTATGTCAAATGGAAAAGTAACATAAATGCAGTCCTGGTCTGTGAAGACCTTAAATTTGTCACGACTCAGCATTGTCTTCCCCAGCCAGCAGAAAATGCTGCACGCGCTGTGCGCGAGGCCTATGAGAAATGGGTCAAAGCTGATGAAAAGGGCTCCAAGGCCACCAAGCCCAAAGGAAAATGTTTCCATTGTGGTGTTGATGGGCATTGGAAGAGGAACTGTCCTAAGTACCTCAAGGAGCTCGAAGAGAAGAAGATGAAAAGTAAATGTGATTTACTAGTCATTGAATCTTGTTTAGTGGAGGATGATTCATCTCCTTGGATAATTGATTCAGGAGCCACTAATCATGTTTGTTCTTCTTTGCAATTGATTGATTCATATAGGCAGCTTGATGAGGGTGAGTTCAACATGCGAGTCGGGACTGGGGAAGTCGTTTCAGCAAAGGCAGTGGGAGAAGTTAGACTTAGTTTTAATAATAATTGTTTTATTACATTGAACAATGTTTATTTTATTCCAGGTTTTAAGAGAAATTTGATTTCTGTATCTAAACTTTTGGAATTTAATTATTCTGTTTCTTTTTATAATAAATCTGTTATTATTTCTAGAAATGGATTGAATATTTGTTCAGGGATGCAAGAAAACGATTTATATGTGTTAAGACCGTTAATGCATAAACCACTGCTTAATACTGAAATGTTTAAGGTTGAAAAACCAAAAACAAAACGACAAAAGATTTCTCAAAATGATGACACATATCTTTGGCATCTAAGACTTGGTCATATTAACCTTGACAGATTAAACAAACTTGTAAAGAACGGACATTTAAGCGAGTTAAAGGTCGGTACTTTACATGTTTGTGAATCTTGTCTAGAAGGTAAAATGACCAAAAGACCTTTTACTGGAAAAGGGTTTAGAGCTAAGGAACTGTTAGAGCTTATACATTCGGACGTCTGCGGTCCTATGAATGTTAAAGCTAGAGGCGGTTATGAATATTTCATCACTTTTATTGATGATTATTCAAGATATGGGTATGTTTACCTAATGCAACGAAAGTCAGAAACTTTTGAAAAGTTCAAAGAATTTCGAGCTGAAGTTGAAAATCAATTAGGTAAAACATTGAAATCTCTACGATCAGATCGTGGAGGCGAGTATCTCGATACAGAGTTTGAGGATTACTTGCTTGAGCATGGGATTCTATCCCAATTGACTGCTCCTGGAACACCCCAGCAGAATGGTGTTGCAGAAAGGAGAAATCGGACCCTTTTGGACATGGTGAGATCTATGTTTAGTTTCTCATCATTACCTAGTTCATTTTGGGGATATGCATTGCAAACTGCAATGTATATTTTGAATGTCGTACCATCTAAGTCAGTTCCAAAGACACCTTTAGAGTTGTGGAAAGGCCGTAAAACTAGTTTACGACATTTTCGCATATGGGGGTGTCCAGCACATGTGCTGAAGAACAAGACTGGAAAACTGGAACCACGTTCAAAAGTATGCCTATTTGTAGGTTATCCAAAAGAAACTAGGGGCGGACTCTTTTATAGTCCTAAAGAAAACAAAGTGTTTGTATCGACAAACGCTACTTTTCTTGAAGAGAACTATATGAGAGATTACAAACCTCAAAGTAAAGTTGTACTTGAGGAGTTACTTCCTGGGTCAAACAGTACCCCGTCAACAACAATTGTTGACAAAGACATAATTCAGACCACTTCTGAACGTCAGACAGATTCTCATCAGAATCATCTACCATCTCGTCGTAGTGGGAGGGTTATTAGACCACCAGTCCGCTACAGAGAGATTGGAGAGGCACAAATCGCTATCTCCGATGAGAGTGTAGATGATCCATTGACATATCAAGATGCAATGGAGGATTCTGATAAGGAGGAATGGCTTAAAGCCATGAATCTCGAGATGGAGTCCATGTACTCTAACTCAGTCTGGGAACTTGTGGATCAACCAGATGGGATAAAACCTATAGGTTGTAAGTGGATCTACAAGAGGAAGAGAGGAGTGGATGGAAAGGTAGAGACCTTTAAAGCTAGACTAGTGGCAAAGGGTTATACCCAGAAAGAGGGAGTTGACTATGAGGAAACTTTCTCGCCAGTAGCTATGCTTAAGTCCATTCGGATTCTTCTATCCATTGCCGCATGTCTCGACTATGAGATTTGGCAAATGGACGTCAAGACTGCATTTTTGAATGGTAGTCTTGATGAAAGTATCTATATGGTACAACCAGAGGGATTCGTGTCCCAAGGTCAAGAGCAAAAGGTTTGCAAGTTGCAAAGGTCCATTTATGGACTTAAGCAAGCATCTCGATCTTGGAATATAAGGTTTGATACTTCGATCAAGTCTTATGGTTTTGAGCAAAATATCGATGAACCTTGTGTATACAAAAGGATTATCGATAAAAAAGTGGTTTTCCTTGTACTTTATGTTGATGATATTCTACTCATTGGGAATGATATAGAAGTATTGTCAGATGTAAAGAGCTGGCTCGCTAGCCAATTCCAAATGAAAGATTTGGGAGAGGCCAGTTATGTCCTTGGGATCCAAATAATACGAGATCGTAAGAACAAACTGTTAGCGCTGTCTCAAGCATCATATATCGATAAGATTCTTATGCGATTTTCGATGCAGAACTCTAAGAAAGGGCTTTTACCTTTTCGTCATGGAGTTCATTTGTCTAAGGAACAGTGTCCTAAGACACCTCAAGAAATTGAGGATATGAGACGGATTCCCTATGCCTCTGCAGTAGGCAGTCTCATGTATGCTATGTTATGCACGAGACCGGATATATGTTATTCGGTGGGAATAGTTAGTCGTTATCAATCTAATCCAGGATTTGATCACTGGGTGGCTGTAAAACATATTCTTAAGTATCTTCGGAGAACGAGAAACTATATGCTAGTGTATTCTGGAGAGGATTTGATTCCATTAGGATATACAGATTCTGATTTTCAATCGGATAAGGATTCTAGAAAATCCACATCCGGATCAGTATTTACTCTCGGTAGTGGAGCCATTGTATGGAGGAGTGTTAAGCAATCTTGCATTGCTGACTCCACTATAGAAGCTGAATATGTAGCAGCTTGTGAAGCAGCTAAAGAAGCAGTATGGCTACGTAAATTCTTGACTGATCTGGAAGTAGTTCCAGATATGGATAAACCACTCACCCTTTATTGTGATAATAGTGGTGCAGTGGCCAATTCCAAAGAACCAAGAAGCCACAAACGAGGGAAGCATATAGAAAGGAAATATCATCTTATTAGGGAGATTGTACAAAGAGGAGATGCGAACGTGATGAAGATTGCATCACAAGACAACCTTGCTGATCCGTTTACCAAGACCTTAACAGCTAAAGTGTTTGAAGGTCATCTAGAGGGTCTAGGATTACGAGATATGTCCCATCTGCTCTAGGGCAAGTGGGAGATTGTTGGGTTTTGTGCCCTAAGAGCTTGTAATTATGTAAACGGTTTTAATAAATAATAATAAAATATTTATTCTATTCAATTTATATATTTTGTAAAAATTATGTATATCATGATAACATCCTTGATTACTAATGTATTTTCAAACTAAGTATATAAGTGTTATATATAAGCGGATTTAGTTTGAGAGAAGTAATCTAAAAAGTCCGTAGAAAGCAAACGAAGCTGGGTACTTTGTTTGTGGTAAATCTACAGTTGCGGTCCATTTTGTATTCGGTACAATAGTTTTATCCGAGACTATTCATGTAGTGACATGGAAATGGAGGCACCTTATATAATAAAGATTATATAGGACTGGACCACGATAAACATGAGTCTCTAATTAATATCCGTTAAACTTAGAGATTTATATTTATCGACTAGATGATCATATATGAATTGATCTTAATCCTGAGTGTATTATGGACTCCTGCTTGTTGAGTTATGTCCTTTGATTTACATGGGTGAGATCGATATAGATGTTCGATCAATAACTTCGTACTTTGGGGATATGATTTAGTAAGTAGCTGGGAACATTCTATACAATAGTGGAATCCACTCCTTCTTGCGAGAAGTAGAGAAATAGTTCTCTTAAGGGTTGATTCAGGTCTTGAACAATAAGAGCGCTCAACTTTCTGTTTATATGTAAACGGAAAGATAAATTCATAAGATGTTATGAATATATTGTTCATTAGAGAATCAATGGTACTTAAGGATCAAGATATAATTAGAGGGGTATAACGGACATTATGACCTAGCTCTAATTATGAACTATTTGTGGAGGGTCAAATCATATGTAGTGATTATATCAATGGACACTGAAAATTTCAGATTGTATAAAAACATCTATAGTTTTGAGAGTGCAATCTTAGGTTTTTAGTGGAGTAACTCTAAGATTAATAATAGTGAATTATTTAATTAAAGAGTTTAATTAATAATTCTGATATTATTGGAGCTCAAAACTGTAGGTCCATCGGGTCCCCTTGATAGCTCATTTCACTATAAGAAACGTGTATATAGAATATCGTAATTGGATCGTCCAATTATATTTGTTACATAAGTAGCAAAATATGTGTTCACTTGGTATTTGAATAATATTAATTATTCAAATTATTAGTTAGTTAATTATTAATTATGAATTAATAATTATTTAATTAATTTTATAAGAGGTGTTGAATTTAATTCTTAGTTGTGATCGGGTATAAATTAATTATGAATTAATTATAGGTTACAAGTATAATTATAAAATATAACATGAATTAATTTTGAATTAATTATGTTATATGGGCAAAAGTTTAATTTTAATAAACTTGGGGTTAAATATTAATTTTGATTAATTAAACCCTAATTGGTTGCCTATAAATAGAAAAGAAATAGTATTCTTTTCCTAACAGAAGATATACTTAGGTTTTGTTTTACGTTCTTTAAAACAAAAACCTATTCTCACCTCTTATTCTTTTGAGAAAAGAAATCAATAGAAAGTGAGCACAATTCTATATAATTGTGTCCACTCACTTGTTTCTTGGTGTAGAGATATATCAAGGAAGGTAAGGTGGTGAGCAATCCACAGAGATCAATACAAAAGGTATAAGATTTGATCTTTAATTTAGTTTTATTATTTTATTTCATTGTTTTATGGATCTAGGGTTCTTGAGTTTTCTAAAAATTTTTAAAACTCAATGTTCCGCAAATCTTTATTTTATAAAAACAATTGTTGTTTTTTCCCTTCAGTTAGTGACTCTAGTTTTTTGTAAATAATATGATCATTTTGCTACCTTTGTGTACAATCATATGTTGAAAATTTTTCCTTCATGATCGTACTTTTTTTAAAATTATTATTATTTTTTTAAAATTTTTTGTCTCTTACAAGAGTGTAAATCATATCTATCAAAAAGACAACATAGATTCCTCAGGCTAGTAACCTAACAAAATCATACAATGAATGAGATAACCAATGTTGACATTGATAAATTTCTATTTTAATACTCTCTCTCAAACTGGAGCATAAATATTTTCAAACCCCAGCTTGGAATAAAGATGTTGAAATGTTCGCTTGTGCACAACTTTAGTGAAGGTATTGCCAGCATTGTCCTTATAAATTGTCCCTTGGTTAGTTTGGCATGTTTTTTCTTGGTTGTTCTAGGACACGGAAGGATCTATAAACTTAGTTTTATAGCAAAAGAAAAAGAAAAATTCGGTGTTAAGCAACACAAACAAGCCACAATTCACCCAAACCCTAAGTTGTCACAACCTAATTGACCTCTGATACCATAAAATAGGGAGAAACCGTTGTAGAGTGTCGTAGACTAACCTAAGCAAGACTTCATTGTTAAGAGAAGGAAATAAGGAGAGCAATGAGAAACACAAGAAAAGGTTTTCAGGGAGAAGAGTTTGTTTTTATTTTCTCAAAAACTGCCTTGTTACAAATGAAATGTTAGCTTTTATAGGCTAACAAATTATTCTAACTAACTAATTGTCTTTCCCTCCAAAACAATATATTTTCCTTACCTATTCTTTATTGTTACTTCCTATTATAAGTTGTAACAATACCCTCCCCTTCATTTTCCTTGCCCATAAGGAAAAAATCTAGAAATCTCATTTGAATTTCTTCAGCAAATTCCCAAGTAGCCTCAGCTGGAGAATAACCATGCCAATGAACTAAAATTTGAGTAGCTGCCACATTCCCTCGCTTCACCATCCTATGATCCAATGTGGCTTGTGGATATACAAGAACATTACAAACAGTTGGTAAGGTTGGAGAGGCTTGAACATTAGCATGCACTGGCTTCAATAAGGACACATGAAAGACATTGTGTATTTGAGCTTCTTGAGGCAACTTAAGCTTGTAAGTTATTACTCCAATAACATCTTGTATTTGGAAGGGACCAAAGTACTTTGACTGAAATTTGTGATTTCCCTGATATGCAATAACTTGTTTATAGGGCTGAAATTTAACATAAACCCAATCTCCAATTTGAAATTGTCTTTCCTTTCTTCCTTTGTCAGCCAAATTCTTCATCCTGACTTGAGCCTTCATCAGATAATGCTACAATAGCTTAACAATGGCTTCCTTGTCTCTCAAATAAGAATCAACTAAAGCTACCTTAGAATCATGTGGGAAATAGGGAACGTGGAGTAGTGATGGATAACCATGTAAGGCTTCAAATGGTGTCATATGTATACTAGTGTGATAGGAAGTGTTATACCAAAATTCAGCTAAAGATAACCATTTTGACCAAGTGTGTGGTAAGTCTTCAGCCATGTACCTTAAGTAAGCTTCCAAACAACGATTCACCACCTCAGCCTGCCCATCTATTTGAGGGTGGTATGCAGTTGAACGCTGAAATTCAACCCCTTGCAACCTATACAGTTCTTGCCAAAACACACTAACAAATGTAGCTCCTCTATCACTTATGATAGTTTGTGGCAACTTATGCAACTTAAAAACAGAGTCCAGGAAAACTTGAGCCACTGTATAAGCTGAAAAAGAATGAGATAAGCTCATAAAATGAGCATACTTAGTAAGTCTATCCACCACCACAAAGATGACTGTTTTTCCTTGCAATTTAGGCAAACCCTCTATAAAATCCATAGTAATATTGGTGAAGATACCATCTGGTACTGGCAGTGGCTGTAAAAATCCTAGAGAAGCTATATTTTCTAGCTTATACTGTTGACAGGTCACACAATTACGAACATAGTTCCTAACATCTCTCTATAACATTGTATTAAAAGGCGTGTCTAGGCGCGTGCTTAGGCGCCGGGCGCGACGGGGAACAACTCCGGCACCCGAACGCTGGCCAGACGCGGCGACCTGGAACAAGCGTGTGCCTAGGCGCAGAAGACCCATGTGCTCTTGGGCAAAATGAACCTGATATTTATATCAGGTTCTTTTTTTTTTTTCCCACCCATTTTCTGCCCTACCTGACAGCCTCTCCCTCTCTACCCTGGCTCCCAATCTGCCGATCTGTCATCCAGCCGCCTTCCAACTGCCGTTCGGTCGCTGATCTAACTCATTCCGTCGCCGGTGAGTGTCCTCTATTCTATTTCTCTTCAATTTCAGCCTGTTCGACACACTCTCTCTCTTTACCCGACCCCCCCAGCAACCAAGTTTGTCTTCCAACCGTCTTCCCGTCGCCGTCCGATCGCCGATCTCCCTCTTCCCGCCGCTGGTGACTGTCCTCTCTTCTCCCTTCATCAGTTTTCAGCTACTTCAACACACACACACTCTCTCTCAACCCGACCACTCTCTCTTTACTCGACCCGCCAAGTTTCCGATTCTGTTTCCAGTCGCCTTCCCGCCGCCATCCGACCGCAGAGCATCCTCATCCCGTCGTCGGTGACTGTCCTTTCTTCTCATCTCATCAGTTTCAATGTCTTCAACTCAAAATGAACTCATGTAAGTCTTTTTTCTCTCCTCTCATCTTCAATCTTTTGATTAATTTCTTCATTTATTTGTACAACTAGTTTCATGAATGTTTGTAATTTATAGGCTGTTAATTTATTGGTTGATGTATGTATAATGTATGTTCATAATTTATAGGCGGTTAGTGTTTATGTATAATGTTAATGTATGAATGTATTTTGTTTGCAGCCGATTACTCTAGCTTGGCTAGTACTAAATCCTCAAACCCTGCATGGAATTATGTTGAGTTGTCGGATCATAGAGATAAAAATACTGTAAAATGTAAATTTTGTGACAAAGTGACGAAAGGATGGATCCATCGGGCAAAACAACATTTGGCGGGGAGGTTTAGGAATACTAAACGTTGTGAACATTGTCCTGAACCTATAAGACAAGAGATGAAAGAGTATTTGCACAAAAAGAAGAATGATAAGGATGTGCGTAATATGGAACTGTTTGTTGAGTATGAAATAGGTGAAGGTTATGATGAAGAACCACTAGTAGAACCACCTACAAGTAAAAGAAAAGGTCATAGTGGATTTGGTAGTGGAGTTAGTTTTAAGGGGCCAAAACAAAAGGGTCAATTGGATGTTTTCTTTGCCCCTAATCCAGAAGTTACTGTAAGGAAAGCGAAAGGGAAGCAATTGATGTTGAATGAGATGGATAGTGCAGCTAAGAAAGAGTTGAGAGGTCGAGCTTGTACAATGTTTGCTAGATGGATGTATGATGCGGGCATTCTATTTAATGTTGCATCATATGATAGTTTTAAGGCTTTTGTTGAAGCAGTGGGCCAATATGGTCCCGGTATGAAGCCACCTACTCCTCATGAAGTTAGGGTTCCCCTTCTAAAGCAAGAGGTGGAAAACACTCGTAATATGATGAAAGATCATCAACAGGTGTGGGCTCAATATGGATGCTCGGTGTTATCAGACGATTGGAAGGATAGGAGAGAAAGGACATTGATTAACTTCTTAATCAATTCTCCTAAAGGAAGTATGTTTTACAAGTCTGTTGATGCCTCTGTCTATGCAAAGACTGGTGACAAGCTATTTGAATTATTAAGTGGTATTATGGAAGAGATATGAGTAGGTAATGTCATTCAAGTGGTGACACATAGTGCTTCAAATAATGTTTTAGCAGGTATGAAATTTATTTTTGTATTATTAATTATGATTATAAATAAAACAATTTGACTTTACATTAGATGTGTACTAGTATTATTACTAATTAATGTTCTTTTCTTTTGTAAATGATAATAGGAAAACTATTGGAGGCAAAATATTCCACAATCTTCTGGACACCATGTGCAGCTCATTGTATCGATTTAATATTGGAAGATATTTTCAAGGTAATTTGAAGAAAACATTTGAGAGAGCGGTAATGGTGACTAGCTATATCTACATTCGTCCTGGTTTGGTAAACATGCTAAGAAAGTTTACCAACAACAAAGAGTTGTTTAGGCCAACAAAAATGAGGTTTGCAATTGTCTTTATCACTTTGTGCAGGATGCACAAGTTGCAAAGTAATCTCAGAAAAATGTTTACCTCTGATGAATGACATGTGAGCAAGTGGGCAAAAGAAGCGGGGGGTAAAAGGGCACTAGAAGTGATTTTGATGCCTACTTTTTGGAGTAATATGATGTTTGCTCTCAAGGTGGCTAGTCCACTAGTGCGTGTACTCCGCTTAGTGGATGGTGAAAGGAAGCCTACTATGGGATATATTTATAAGGTCATGGATAGAGCCAAAAAAGCCATTGCTGCCTCTTTTGATGGGGATGAGGCTAGGTATGCACCTATCTTTCGAATCATTGATAGTAGATAGGATGTTCAGCTTCATTGCCCCGTGCATGCTGCTGGATAGTACTTAAACCTGAAATACTTCTATAAGGCTAAAGTTGAAATTCATGAAAAAGTGAAGAGGGGCTTTTATGAATGCCTAAGAAGATTGGTTCCGGATCCTAAGATGCAAGACTAGATTGATAATGAGTTTCCGAAGTATTGGAACTCGAAGGGATTATTCGAAAATTACATGACCATCAGAAAGAGAGCTGAAAAATCACCAGGTATATATATCATGTCTTATTAAATTAAATCAAATAAACATAAGATTAAAGATTAATCATTAATCCATGAATTTTAATTAACAACTGAATGATGGAATGCTTATGGAGATTCAACACCTGCATTGAAGAAATTTGCAATAAAAGTTTTTAGCCTCACTTGCAGTTCTTCTGGTTGTGAACGTAATTGGAGTGTGTTTGAAAATGTAAGTATATGTTCTTATGATTTCTTTAAACAATTTGTTCATTTAATGTATCTTATATCCTTATATTTTTTTAAAACAAATTCTTGCATCTTCATAATAAACGAAGAAACAGGCTTGCTCAAAGTCATTTAAACGACTTCATATTTGTGAAATACAATAGAGCTTTGAGACGTCGGTATAAAATATGTGATACGATCGATCTTATCACATTGACTGACATTGATGAAAGCAATGAATGGTTAATGGGGAAGCTCGATCTCGAGGATGGTAAAGATGACGAGAATGTTTTTTCAGATGATGATAGGTTGACATGGGGCAATGTTGCTATGGCTGCAGGAGTTGGAGAGCCTAACTATAGATTTAGATCAAAATCAGGTTCTTCATCAAAGCAACCGACAAAAACAAGGCAACCGAGTGTTGAGGAAGAAGAAGAGGAATATCAAGGGTTAGATGCAGAAGAAGAAGAAGAAAAGAGAGAGGGAGAAGGATTTCCAAAGGAAGAAGGAGAAGATGAAGAGGTGGGAGAGGAGGATGATGATTTTGATGATGACTTGGAGGATTCGATTGATTGAACACTATGAGTGAACATTTTTTGTGACTAGTGCTAGTCACTAGTTCTTGTTTGCATAATTGCATTTTGATGATGACTTATGACTTTTGTTGTTTGCCTAGGGTAGGACACTTAGTTATTGACTTAGTTTTTAGTTAAACTTCGATGATTTTTATTGTTTGTCTAGGATACTTAGTTGTTGAACTTTGATAATGATGATGATTTTGATTATAATTAATTATTAGATGTTTATTTTGTTGAATTTTAACTTATTGTTGTTAGTTGTTTATGAATTTATAATATTTTAAGGTTTTTTTTTTAAGTGCGCCTTGCGCCTCGGGCTCCACAACCCCTTTGCACCTTGATGCACCTTGCACCTTTTAAAACTATGCTTCATAACCCTTTCCAAGCAACTATAACTTATAACTTTTTTGTAGTAACAATAGTTCCTGAGTGGCCTCCAATTGATGAATCATGGAAAAGAGACAACAATTGTTGCCTCAAGTCTGAATCATTACCCACCACTAACTTCCCTTTTCTAGTTAATTTTTGTTGTTGCCAACAGTAGTTAGGATGAGCAGTTGAATCATGCTCTTTAGTTGCAATAATTTTCTGAAGGAAGACATCTGTTGTCCAAGATCTTTTTACTGTTGCCATTAATTTAGAAGGTAAAATGGTTATTGACAAGTTGAACACCTCTGAGTCTAATAACCTGAAGAGAGCATCAACTACCAAATTATCTTTTCTTTTCCTTTAGAGTATCTTATAGTCATACTACATTAATTTTGCCACCCAAGCTTGTTGAGATGATGTGGTAATACGCTGCTCCAATAGGTAGTTCAAGCTTTGATGGTCTGTTTTAATAATGAAGTGTTGATTAGTTAGATAAGGCTCCCACTTCTTTATGGCAAACAAAATAGCCAACATTTATTTTTCGTATATTGAAAGAGATTGATTTTTTGGAGACAAGGACTTGCTAAAAATTGTAATGAGATGTCCTTTTTGCATAAGAACTACCCCAATACTAGTCAAAGGCTTTTTGTGCCTCTTCTCCCCATTGAAAAACATCTTTCTTGAGAAACTCAGTTAATGGTTTTGCTAGCTGTCTATATCCTTTTTACAAACCTCCTGTAATAACCAGTTAGTCCTAAGAATCCCCTCAGTTGCTTGATATTCTTAGGAATAGACTACTCTTTGATAGCCTTGATCTTATGAGGATCAGTAACCACTTTTGTTGGTGTTATTATATGACAAAGATACTCAATTTGTGTACACCCAAATATACACTTATTCCTCTTAGCATAAAACTGATTAGCATTCAAAACCTCAAGGACAAGTTGAAGATGACCAACATGATCCGTTTTACTTCTGCTGTATACTAGAATATCATCAAAGAAAACTAAAACAAACTTCCTTAGATAAGGCCTAAAAAGTGCATTCATTAAACTTTGGAATGTAAATGGGACATTGTTTAAACCAAAGGGCATCACAAGAAAGTCACAGTGGCTTTAATGTGTCCGAAATGTTGTCTTCTCAATGGAATCAAGATGCATTCTAATTTGCCAATACCCTAATCTTAAATCAATTTTTGAAAACAATACAACTCCTCCAAGCTCATCCAGCAACTTTTCAATAACAAGTAATAGGAAACTTGTCCTTGACAATGTTATTATTCAAGGCCCTATCAGCGATACACATCCGACAACTATCATCTTTTTTCTTAACTAACACCATAGGACTGGCATAAGGACTAGTGCTAGGTCTGATTACCCCTGCCTCTATCATCTCTTTGATCATTTTCTCCACTACATTCTTTTGCAACCGCCCATGTCGATAAGGTTTGATGTTAACTGGTTGTGCTCCTTCTTTCAAGTTGATATAATGATCATGGGCCCGTGATGGGGGTAAACCTTCTGGTTCTTTAAAAAGTTCTTCATATTAACTTAGTAATTCGTCCAACTCTTTTTATTTCCCGTTTTCTTCTTGTGTTTGCAGCTCATACAACTCTTTGGTTGATCCAAAACCAACCTGTATAATCAATTGGGCAGAAGCTAATTGATGTTTCTTAGTTAGTAGTTTGTCTAGCTAGGTATCTTCTATAATTGTCCACTCATTTGGTTTCTCCCCCTCCAACTCATATTGTTGTGCACCTACACAAAAAGTCATCATAAACTCCTTAAAATTCCACATAATATTTCCTAAAGTAGCTAGCCATTAAGCCCTTAAAAACAAATCATAACTGGTTAATGGTAAAGTATACACTTCTGTAATAAATGTTTGACCCTGTACCCTCCACTCAAAATCCTTACAAACTGCAGCACAATGCAATTCTTGTCCATTAGCTACTGTGACACTCACCCCTTCTACTTGTTGGATCTTGCAACCTAATTTCTTAGCAGTCACTTCACTCAAAAAATTGTGTGTACTTCCAGAATCAATCAAAATATACAACCTCTTATTGCCATGCATTCCTACTAATCTCATAGTGGTAGCTCCTATATTGCCATTAAGAGCATGCATGGACAACTGCATCAAATCAAGTTCTGTTGCTTCCAAGTCTGGTTCCTTAGTTGCTTCTTCCACACCTTCCTCAGTGTCTACATACAATTGCAACATAAAAGCTTGTTTTGTTTTGCATTTATGTCCCAGGGCACACCAAAAACAAAGACCTTTAGCCCTTTTCTTATTAAAATCCCTATTGGTCATAGTTTTTGCATTCTTGGTAAGGTTCCAAGGTAGCCTTAGAATGTTTAGTGTTGGCAGTAGACCTGTTTGAGTTTTTGGTTTGTTATGAATTTCAATATTTGCATTGTAATGGTTGGTGAGAGGTTTGGGTAAAAAATTGGTTTGGCTCGATGTCTTAGTAACTGGTTTAGGTTGACCCTTAATGGTTGCTATTGTTAACTCTTGCAGCTTGGCTAAAGAGTAAGCTTTTGCCAATGTTTTTGGTCTAAACATTTTCACAGCATTACCCAATTCATCCACTAACCCAGATAAAAAAAATAAAAATAAAAATTGATGGCTTAATCCTCTCTAACTTCAGCTCTAGGATATTTCTCATCAAATGCATCAAGATAATCTTGTAGGGAACTAACCTGTCTCAAGTTTCTTAAATCGGCTAAGGGATCATCATAGGCTTGTGCCCCAAATCTTTCTCCCAATGCCTTAACATATTCTTCCCAAGTCACTGGAGCTCCATTTTTGACCTTGTTGAACCCTTGATTCCATTGGATTGCTTTGCCTTCCAAATGCAGGGCTGCGATCTGGACCCAGTTGTCTTTTTGAGTGCCATCAACCTCAAAAAAATATTATGCTCTTAGAAGCCAGTTATCAAATTCCTCACCACTGAATTTTGGAAACTCCAACTTGGTATTACGACTCCATGGAAGCCAATTTTCTTCAACTCTTCTTTCTGACTCCCCACATCTCTGTTCTACTGATTGATTCCAAGACAAAACTTCTGTATGTTGAAGACTCAAGCCACCAATCAAGTTCTTGATTTCATCAATGCCTCATTTTCTTTTTTTCTTTCTTTCTCTCTCGGGTTTCCTCTCCCTCTCACGTTTTCTGCTATAATTTTTCAGATTTCCTTTGCTTTGGCTGAATGATTTCAACCCCTCATCCTCCATTTTATATAGTTTACCTATCAAATGACCATTTTACCCTTAAAACTTACTCAAAATCACAAAAATGCCATCCATAGAATTTTGACAAGTGTCCTCATCCTTATCCACAATGCCACGTGTTGCATTTTCAATGGTTGCTTTTCCCATGCTTATATTTTCTTTATTCCTTTTGATTTTGACTTTTTCGAAATGCCCGGATTCAGCTTTTCTGGGACTTTTTCAAAATCCTTTCAAAATTCACCAAGGCCTATATTCAAACTGCCCACATACTCCTGGTAACCTCGGTGACTCTTAAAAGTCATTCCATGTCCCTTTTCGGCTCTCCACTTAATTCACTAAATCGCCTCCAACGATTCCTAGATTGATTTATTTCCATCTGAATCTCCTTCGGAAGTGTTGTTTGAGTTTCTAAAATACTTCTTGAGCATTTTAACACTCATTTTGACACTTCTCGAAATTTTCAAATTTTTTCGAAAATCCGTCGAATTTTTGATCGGATTCGGAAACTGCTCCGTTTAACTCAAACAAACTCATTTTTTATCCATTTCAGTTTCCTTAGACTCCATTACTTATTCCAGAGCTTTTCAACTTTGGAGTCCACTTTTTGAAAAATTCACTATTCATACAGATACTATTCATCTGAAAATACTATTCATTCTAAAAATATTATTCATCTCAATATTTTCATTTCTCTTAAATAGAGAAAATTCGGAGCATTACATGCCAATTACAAATTTTTTTGAACCAACATCTTCAACTTTGTATTTTTTTCTCAAGAGATTCCCAAAATTCTTTTGTTGTTTTACAAGTTAGAAAAAATATCATAAAGTGTATCATCCAAACCATTAAGGATATAATTTCTACAGCAAAATTCAAAGTGAGTTCATGCATCCAGAGCACTCAAAGCCTCATTTGATGGATTATCTCTTGTCTTTGGGGCATCTTCCTTGACAACATGTGCCAAATTTATGATTGTTAAGAAGAATAACATCTTCTATTGCCATCTTTGAAAATCCATTCATTTGAATTTCTCAGGCTTCTCGGTATTAGGATTCTTGCTCGAAACTGATTGCTGATCCATAGATTGCTATCTTAAGATTGATAGTGAATCAACATTAAGAACAATGACAAATATAGAAGGAAAGTAAACGTTATAGCAGAATAATTTTATTATAGAAATTGTTTATATTACAAAGAAATAGTTGCAAATAAAACAAAACAAAATAATAATAATTAAAACAAAAAAAAATGTACCAAAATGATGAAATTGAAATATAAAATAACATAATCTTACATAATTGCAATGGTCTTAAGACAGTAATTGCCCTCTACTTTGGTGTTTATAGAACTTTGAGCAATTATCTCTCAGGATCCTCTGTTAAATTCAGAAACCAAGCACTAGATATTCTGAATTCTACAGAATTTCAATGTGTTTCTCGGTTTTGTAATGAATGCATAAAAAGTAAAAAAAAAAAAAAAATTATCTACAAATGACATAAATGATTTACTATTTATAAATATTAAATAGGTGCCTATGAACAGACATAGCTTTACAAAACAAACACCTATGAATAGACACAACTTTACACTAAAAGACACCTTTTTAGTTTAAATTCAAATTTTAAAAATTGAATTTTAAATTAAATTAACTTTTTACTCAAACAATATAAATTTTTACAACAATCTTATGATATGATGTAAAAGGAACACTGAAGCACTTCGTCAAATTGTTATGATTTTACTTAATTAAAGAGAGAGAGAGAGAGAGAGAGAGAGAGAATTCTGGCCGTTAGCAAGAAGAAAAACAACATTTAAATCAGCAAATAAAAAAAAAATGATAGTGGTTAAAAAAAGACTCAATTTGACTTTTCATTTTTTTTTTCTAAAACAAAAAACAATCCACTAATGAAAATACCATAAAATGGTATTTGATATCCCCTATCTCATAAACAATTGTGGTAAAACGAAAGACCTATGTTTTGTTGAAAGTACTGTCACCTATTTACAAAGAAAACTGAAAGTGTTGTTAGTGGAAAAAATTATTTCTTTAAAAGGATTGAGTCAAGTAAATAATTCCCTATCATTGACGGTCAATATAGATTGATAATTAAAACCGTTCATTCATCCTACCAACACTCCAATCCATATTGATAATTAAAAGCTCTCATTCATCTTAGCAACATTCCAAATCTAAGTTGTTATACATAATTAGTATTTCAAATAATAATAATAATAATAATAAAATTAAATTAAAATAACCACAAATCAAACAATTGATTCTCCGAAGGCAAACTAGCTGTTCATTTATTTATTTAATTTGATTGAAGAGTCTGAAGTGAAAGTAAGGATAGCTAGATAAAAATAATTAGGGGATGGGAAGTTGGTGTTGGTGTTCCACACCCTCACTCACATGAAACAACATCCAAATCTCATTGACTCTATTATCAAATTCAAAGGGAGAGTTATACTGAGCTACAGTATACACTCCATTTTTCTGGATTGCATCACCCCAGACAGTGCCTTGAAGACTTGCTTTCAAGGCTGCTGCTTCTTCACCAACGCTGGAGTCCTTCACAAATCCACTGAATTGTCTGATTGCTACATATGTTGGTTTCCACCGCTGCACTTCTAGCCCCTTGGCTGGTGGTGGGTCTGCTTGGTTCTTTTTAGGCACGTAAAAGCTTATTGTGAAAGTTGATTCACAGAAAGGTCCATCACTTGGTAAAACCTGGGTAATCACTGGTCCTGTCATCTCTATTGTTTCTTTGTAGTTGTTTTGCCCTTGAATGTAGTCAAATAATCTGCATTTCAATACACACCAATATTTCATAAACAAAATAACATAACTATTTCTAATCGGAAAAATTTCATTTTTGTCCCTGAGATTTTGAAAAATATTAGATTTTTAAAGCTCTTTTAAAAACAGTTTTTTTCATCCCTAACCTTTTCGAAACTTTTCAAAAGAAGTTTAAACCGTTAGTTAACAAACGGTCAATATTAACAGAATGCATAAAAAAATATTTTTACCCTCAATGATTGTTAGTAACATATAAATTACTAAATTATCTTTATAAAATAATAAATTTATAAATTAAATTTCCTAAACTTTTTTCAATTTAAGTTATTAAATTACATTTAGATTGCATAAAATCATCATTGACCATCAGTTGATTGACGATTTAGATTTTTTTAAAGAGTTTTAGAAAAGTTAGAGATGAAAAAAATTGTTTCTAAAACAACTTTAAAAATTTAATATTTTTCAAAACCTTAGGGACTAAGATGACTTTTTCCATAACTAATTCGAAGAAACTCAAACAAATACTGAGCTTATCCATTCATAAAATTTAAATCATAACTCGCCCTTTGAGCTATTTATAATAAATATCAATTACATGAATATTTTTTAATTTTTAATATCTTCGATAATATCTCATGCATCAACTATTGTAACAGATAAGTAAATATGAATCATAATAGACGATAATAATAAAGAGAAGAGAATCATACCGGAGAAAGCCGGTTCTGGTGGCTTCAACAAGAGAGATATCTTGAATAGGAGATGTTGAGATCCAGACAGTTGAGTTGTATCTTCTAATTTCAAAGCCACTACCCACTTGAATTGTTTCAAAAGATGGGCACTCGATTCTGGTGCATGTGGGTGGGTAAATCTCTAAGCTCTTTCCTGTTTTTTCAGGGAATACAACTGAACTCACTTTGTCATCTTGGCTTGAAAATACAATCATCAAAGCATACACCACCTTTAACATGCTCAACCTACCCAAACCCATTTTCATCCTTCACTCTTCAAACTGTTCACAGAATATTGTTCAGCAGATAGTTATATATGGGCAGTGGAGACAGTCAATCCATATTATATTTCTTGGCATGATAATGTCCACATATTTTAGATTACTAGTTTACTTTATTACCCCTCTCACGTTACAATTTTACAAATAAAATAATAATTTATTAAACCATTGTGTTTTTAAATTTTTAAGGAGATATTTTCCTCTTAAAATATTACAAATTTGAGAATTGGAAACGAGAAATGTTACTCAACTCTATTGATGAGAGAGTGAAAAATTTCTTATTGGAACACCTCAACTTAAACGTGATATATAATTAGCTTATAACAATATTTGCTAGGGACGCCATGATATTACGAACCATAACACATGTAAAAAGGTTAAAATTAATGTTTAATATCATCATTACTTATATGATATTTCACTCTTTCACTTTATTTTGAACTATTTCACATTTTAAAATGGGAATTTAGCAAAAATATCCCCATATACACAATACAATTACATAAGTGCCTTTTGTAGCAAACCAATTGCATAATTTTCTAAAATGCCCTTCTAACATTTCCAACCCTTTCCCTTTCATCTCATTCCACCAACAACCAACCTACCCAATACTCACCACACCAACCCGAAGACTACCAACCATGCCTAAATTTTATTGTCGTCAATGTTGAGATACTAGCAAGCATTACACTATTGCCGGTTATGGTGTTTGATTATTGGATATATTTACATTTTAGACAATAGCGCGTGAAGTTTTAATTCACACATTCAATTCACTAGAAGGCCTTAGATAGAACATGGGTGTTAGGGCATCAAATAATACTCTTGTTTGACATACAATAAACACATGCAATTCAGGTTCACTTAGCCACTAATTAGAGAATGTTACTAATTAGCTATTACGCTGAATTTGTCATGACTTCACACCCTATCCGTACTATACTTGTAATATATCCTCTCGATTCTAGTATTGTGTACGTAACATGTAAAGCATACTTGTATTTATAGAATAATAAAAAATTTTAAGTACTCAGATGTATAATTGAATTTTAGTAGGACTTCCGGATAGATTGAAGATAAATTCGAAATTGAAAAGTGGTATGATGATTGATTAGAGTTTAACATGAATTTGGTGTCAAATAAATTACTAAAAAGGGACATGGTTAAATAAATTATTAAAATACATGTCTAAGGGCATTTTGGAAAATCCAAAAATATGAGAGTGTAGAGATAAGGATAGGATAATGGTGATTTTGAAGGCAATTGAACTAGTTAGTTAGCATTTGGTTGCATTGGAATAGAGTTAGTTAGAATTGAATTGGTTTTTAAGTTTCAACCAATCAAATGTTTTCATTTTTAACTAATGGCAAACTTGTAAATATAAAGTTAGTTTAGGGGCAATTATTAAGGCAAACTTGTGAATTTAACTTAGTTTAAGGGCATTTGTTAACATCATCAAAAACTATATAAAGTTAAGTGAAGAGAATAAAATGAAAGAGAAAAAATTGAGGGAGTGGACAGGGCTGTTCGGCCAAGAAACAGAACAGGGAGCAGCAGCCATGTTTGATCTCTTTGGGAGCAATTTTAAGTGGTTTTCAAGCATCTAGAGGTTGTGCACAAGTCTAAGAAGGATATCTAGCGAGATCAAGTGATTTCAAGTGGTAAGATTCAAGTTCCATGGACTTTGATGTGTGAATTGTGTGTAAATTGTTTTATCAAAGTTCTACATGAGCTGTATGTTATTCTAATGAGATTTTTATACATGGATTTAGAGGATTTGAGCCTTCAAATTTGTAGGAAGTAAAGCTAGGGATTTAAGAGAAGTTGGTAAGTTACTAGTGTGGATGGTTTGTTGATCTAAATTCAAGTTGATGTGGTTTAGGATGTTAGCTTTTTTGCCATGGGAATTGATGTGATTTTAGTGTGATTTCACAAGGAAAACTTAAAAGAATCTTAGTGTTATGTTGCAAGTATCATTCGGCCAAGATAGGGTTTTGATGATCTAAATTGTATTTAATTCACCTAGGTATGTTTTATGCATGTAAATGTGTTAAAATATCAAGTTAGGATGTTGAAATAAAAAACAAAAGTTAGTGTATCAAGTTGCTATGTATTCGACCATAAGGAATCAAGAGTGGTGAGCAATTATTTTAAGATGTGTTGAATGATTTTAAGGGCTATGTTGATGATGGAATTAACATGAAATTGGAAAGAAATCAATTGGATACTAAATGATGCATGTCATGGCCAAACCAAGCTATGTTCCTAGATTATGAGTTTTATGAGTTTGACTTGAATTGACATCATTTTTACATGTGTTTAAGTATGATTATGATGAGAAAATTAAATAAGATGGATGGTGTAAAAGTATAGTTAAGGTTAGACCAACATAAAATTAGAATAATTCAAAATTTCGCAAAATACGTAGATGTGAGTTTAAGCATTGTTTGAAGTGTGTTGTGTGCTTAAATGTTAGTAATTCTGAATAAGAGACATATATGAATACGTTTGGTTGTGAAGTTGCCTAAATGGAGAATGTAATCATGTGTAGGTGTATTACAAACGAGGGAACCCTAACGCATGTCTTATCGTGAGTTAACATTAAGTGAGTGTCTTATCAAAATTCTTTGAAATAATTATATTCTTATTCATCGAAATTTTATATGTTGAAATTAAATGTACACTTTAAATGATTGAAAGTTAGTTTTCAAGCTAATAAATTTAGCATGAAAACCTCCTACATAAACTTTAGAAAGCCTATGTGAAATATGGATTTTATGATGCATGTATGGAAATGTTTTATAAACTTATGATATCAATTGTTATCCACTGGGGATGGTGGTTCATCTCGCCCAGAATAGGTATTTCAGATATTACCGATTGAAGGTGAGTACCCTAAATGTGCATTGGTAGTGTCGGAGATATCTGTCACTAATAATAGAAAGGAATGTGTCAATCAGTCTAGTTAGTATATTGTCAATGCACGTATGAGATATATTATTAGCTAGCTTCCCCATGAGCGAGGGTAAATTCTACTCCATACCTAAGGTATCATGTGGTATGAATTGTCAGTGATTGGCTTATTTCTTTTAGAAAATTTTCAAAAGCTTTATTGTCACCATTCTTTATATTTTACTACTGAAAAGTAAAATCATGCAAAATATGATTTTATATATTCCAAATTTGGAAAGCATTTCAAACTAGTTTTCGAGAAATTCAGAAAAATTACTTTTCAAAATGTTACTGTATTTTAGGTTTTATGATGCATGATTCACGTTTATATTAAATGCCCATTCATGCACTTATTTCATATAAGAGTTTTAGAAAAATCATTTTAGTTTTATGGAATCAGATATAAAATGATTTTAAAGTTTTAGGGAGGTTCATTTTCAGAAAAGATAGTTGAATAGAAAAGCACAACACTCACTGAGCTCGTTTAGCTCACTTTAGTTTTATGTTTTATAAATAAAACCTCTCCAGGGACAGATACAGACGTAGGGACGTCAGTAGCAGGGACTTCAACCCAAAAGTAGACGAAATTACTTGTGTGCATTTGTGATTTTGTGTATTTATCATAAATGTTATTTGAAAATCTGTAAAAGAGCTTTCGTATGTAAATGAATGCATATTTTGTAAAAGTATAATTATATTGGTGCATAACATAGAAATGTTTTGGAATGACATATTGCGTTTTAGTTATTTTCATACTAGTGGGTTGCCAAATTTAAAATGTTGAATTGTATTTCAATTTGAAAGCATGTTTGTGATTGATTGTGGAAAGAAAAAAAGGGTCTGAGGCCCAGTAGTTGAGAAATTGTTTGCTATAGAAGGGTACGGGTTTTTCTAAAAAAATTTGCAGGGTGGAAACCTTAGAGAAATAGTTGTCATGTTGCTAAAATTTTTATAAACCCTATTATGCATTTAGACGTTTAAAAAGAAAAAGTTTCCACACATCTTCTTTCCAAATAAGATTTCTAGAAAAGTTATAAGGGATTTTCAATAAAAGTTAACAGTTTGGCTTCGTGAAAACCTTTTCAATCGAATCAGATATCGACTAGAAGCCCATCGTGGGGTTGTCGATGAGCTACTGAGTATATGAAAGTAGTTGTATAAGGATGGAGCCCGTCAATACTTATATTGGTCATTCCTTTTAGCATAGAAAGCTATTAAGATCATAAGTTACTATGATTAATAGTGAGTTTCTTGCGTATCATGCTCAAACCTATTTGCCATGTATCATGCACAAACACTCATTTAGACACGATTCCTAGTAATTGGTCTAGGCATCTAATTGATCAATATATCAACCATATCAATTAGATTAGTACTCTCCTGACAATACCCAATTGATCCGTTTATTCAAGATCTAATCAATTGTGAAAGTGGTATACTTAACACCTATCAATCAACCTATATTTGACATTGAATGATAGAGACAACTCAACAAATCATAACATCAAATTAAATACTGATCATGGACTCATGGACTCAAATGACTCGGGTTAGAAAATATTATTTATCACGGGCTTTTAAAAAGCCCATGATGGATACGCTCCTTGAAAGTCTCCATCATTGGCTTTTATTGGCTCGTGATGGATAACTGGTATAAACATAACCAGTGGTGGATATTTGATTAAAGAGTACGAAAGCACCCTGTGATAAAGGGTTGATAGATATATTTTGAGTTCTGTGAAGAAGCCTTTGATGGTGGAACGATACTTAGCTGTTTATTTTTATAAGGGAGCAACAAAAATTATTTTATTAGTTATATTATGGAAATGGTAGGCTCTGATCCTCAAAATTGCTGTGTCGTTTCTTAAATTCTCTCTTTATCTAGTATTTTCTGTACTTGTGTTTGAGGATTGTCAAGTCCCCTGACTCTGCCTTTCTTTGTGGTGTTTCTTGAGCTATTTTATTATGAACTGCAAATATCTGTGTTTGAAATCCAGATCTTCAAATTTACGAACCAAGCTCGAAATTAAGATTAAAAAAAAAAATTACATTGCCCGCTCAAGAAAAACAAAAAGAAGATTTAGTATTCCAACCATAACATACACAGAGAATTGCGAAAGAACAAAAAATATATATATAGTTAGATCGAGCCCAGCCTGTCAAAAATCCCAACTTTCACCTTCGCTTCTTTCACTTGCATTTTCTTCCGTATTTTCAAACTTATACTCAAAACAAAAAAACCTATCAAGCAAAGCCAGAAATCACCACCCCAACCCCACAATAAAAAAAAAAGGGACATCAAGTTCATCTTCAAGATGGAAACCATTTCTGGGTAGCCATCGTTGCAGACCCACCTATTTGGGTCTCTAGCTTGAAGTTGGGTCCATCAATGGTGGTTTTGACGCTATCCAAGTGATTGTTGCGCTCGATGATAGCGTCGATGCGGAGGAGCATGTCGTTGACGCGTGACTGAGGCGAGTTTATGTTCCTCGATCTGGCCACAGATCGATGTAGAACCTAAGAACAATGTAGTTCGATATGTTGCGCTCGAGGACGGTTACATGGTTAGAGATTAGTTTGGTTTGTTCGTTGAGACGTTGAGATTGAGAGAGATGAATCTAGTGGTGGCAACGGCAAGTCGAGGACACTGGTTAAGTTAGGTTTCTACTAGCGCTCAGAGAGGAGGACGGTGGAATGGAGGAAGATCTGGCCGTCCTCCTCGCAGGTGATAGCGTCGCCAACAAAAGGGATGGAATAGTCAACGTAGAGGCGAAAGGCGGTGGATCTAGATGGACAGCTGGTACTCCGCCTTTTGATTTTCTCTTTAATTTGCCTTTATTTTTTTTATTCTATTTTTTTTCTTTTTAATTTTTTAAAGTTAATTCTAAAAAGAACGCACCGTCCATCTCATGAGATGGGCGGTGATTATAAAGATTTTTTTTTTAATTTTTAAAATTCATTTTTAATTTAATGTTTTTATTATGTTTTTTAATTTATAATTTAATTTAATTTAATTTAATTTTCTATTCGATTTTTATTTTTTAATTAATTCAAAAGTTAATGGAGTAAAAAAATTAAAAAAAAAACCCTTCTAATTATTAGGTTTGATTAAGTTTCAATTGACAAAAAAATTAAATTGATAAATTTTTAAAATATTATAGATAATAAGAACTAAAAACATATCAATTAATAATAAAGTAATAGTTTATCAAAAGTTGGAAATTAAAGTGAATTATTTTAAAAATAAAATAATAATAGTAATAATAATTTTGCCTTAATTGTGAGATCAAATTAGCCAATAAAAAGATCAAAATAAAAAAAAATAAAAATAAAAAGGTAGCATTTTTAATGTCCGGGTCTGTTAAAAGTTAAAATAGTTTCTTATAATTTGACCTCTCAAGTTTCCTGCTTTTATCTGTCTTTGCTTGTCATAGGATCAATCATGACACCTATACTGATGTAAAAGCAAATTTTTTTTGTGAAATAAAATATGAATTCAGGGCAATACAACTATTTGACTTCAAAAAAATACAAGTCAAAGTAAAATGATTTCCCGTTGGTGTGCAAAAGTGAACTATATTCAGGAATCATTTAATTTGTTCAACATTCTTAAAATTAAGAAAATTACATGCGAAGCATATTTAAGTTTAAATTATAAGGGATTGTTTATTTTTTACATTTAATATTTAATGATACTTAATTAGGTTAATTAAAAGATTTTTGTTTGTTTTTTTTAGTGGTCAAACCACTTAAAAAAAATTACATTACTTTTCACTTAATATAAAATCACTTAATAATTTTATAAATATATTATTTTAAATAATCATTCCTAAAATAATATATTTCTAAGTTTATCATAATTTTACATTATACAAATTTCTTTTAATGCTTTAACAAACAATATTAAAAAATAAAAACCCTAAACATCTCAACATCAAATTTTCCTATAGCTGGATTACTATATTTCTCCAATCAAAATTCGATAAGAATATTTATTGATTTTTTTTTATTAATTTATTTGTGGAGTAGCTCATATTGTATTTATTTGTTAAAGCTTCACTGTGTTATTAGTGTTTTTGGTTTATGTATATTGATAAAAATTTGTTTGTGTATAACAGAACCTCAAAGTTTCTCCTCTTGTTTCTCATTTTGGTTTTTTTATCTCAAAGTTTTTATCGAATCTATTATCGATGTATAATAGAACCTCAAAGTTTTTTTTTTTTTTTTTTTTTTTTTTTTTTTTTATTATCGAATCTGTTATCGTGTATATTACTTTACAATTTCAATTTTTATTGTAGTAGTAATTCAATTTAAGACCATTTTGTTTATTTTTATTTGAATATATAAATTTAATTAACTTTACTATAATAATTCATCTTATTTTAATAATAAATCAAAATATTATATATATAAATGTTTTAATACTTGTTAAATAATTTATTGTAATTATTTGTATCATATTAAATAAAGTTACTGAATAACTAATAATAAAATGATATAAATATTAAATTGCTAGTATTTAAACAATTTTAACTTTAAAAAACAAACAAGATTATTATATATTCAAAGGTAAGGAAAAAAAAACAAACATATTTATCAGATTTCAGATTTCAGTCACTATTCAGTCTTCAGCCTTCAGTAGCACTGTTTAATCTTCAGACGAAAAAACAAACGATCCCTAAGTTTATAAGGGAACAGTAGCCAACATGGCAAAAGTTTGGCCTACCCATACCTTCTCTAAGGCTATGAGTTCATTGTATACTATCCTATTATGGATAAGTTTTTAATATATTATGAGTAACTCTTTTCTATTTATAGGGGGTGATATTTGAGTTACGTTTTAAAGTTATATTTTGGGTTGCGGGTCTATATTTCCGAAAAAAAAAAAATCTTAAGTTTATAAATTATAAGTGAAGATTCATGACTAAGATTGTAGAAAGAGTTACGATTATGTGATTTTACGTTGGATTTTTATAGATAAATTTCTTAGAGAGGCTGATATGAAAACACGTGTAATCTGTCAAAAAAAGCACGTGTAATGAATATGATAGAACCTTGAGCCAGATGGGTTTGATGATAGGGAAATTTCAGAAAATGACTCCTTTAGAAAGTCATCCCTCAAAACTAACCTTTTCTAATTGATGGTACAAAAATGTACCCAAAAAAATGCATGAATGGACAAAAATACCCTTAATGAATCATTTTTTAAAATCAATCCCAACCTATAGGTTGGGATTCTCAACTTTTAGGTTGGGATCCCAACCTGCAAGTTGGGATCTCGACCTAAAGGTTGAGAATACTAACCTTAGATGTTTATTAAGTTTGAGATTCCCAACCTCAAGATTGGGATTCCCAACCTTGAGGTTGAGAATGTCAACATGAATATTCAATTAAATATATTTCGTAATTAAACAAATTTTTGGGGTTATTTTGTAATTACAATATTTATCATAGAGGGCGTTTCTTGGGTAAGAAGCGCCCTTAAAGATATTTTTTAAAATTACAGAATTGCACTTTAGTTTTCTGAATTATCAAAACTGACCTTATTATAATTTTTTGAACAAAATTACCCCTCCCATTTTTTCAATATCAAAATCCATAATCCCAACCTCAAGGTTAGGATTGCCTACCAATCCTAACTTTCAAGTTGGGAATCCTAACCTCGAGGTTGAGATTCCCAACCTTAATTGAAAATTTAGGGTGAAATTTATAATTAAATAAAATTTTGGGGTCATTTCATAATTATAATATTTATAATAGAGGGCGCTTCTTGAGTAAGAAGCGCCCTTAAAAGTATTTTTGAAAATTACAGAATTGCACGTTTAGTTTTCTGAATTATCAAAACTGACCTTATTATTATTTTTTGAAAAAAATTACCCCTCCCATTTCTTCAATATCAAAATCCATAATCTCCCACAATTCATCAACATCATCAACCACAATTCATCAACATCATCAATCCAATTCATCAACATCATTATCTCTCACAACAACAACAACAACATTATCAAATCAATAATTAACAAAAAAAAAAAAAAAAAAAAAAGAAATCTGGTTCTGGGTTCGCGACCCAGAACTAGATCTGGTTCTAGGTTCGCGAACCTAGAACCAGTGTGGTTCTGGGTTCACGAACCCAGAACCACTAATTAACAAAAAAAAAAAAATGAAATCTGGTTCTAGGTTCGCGAACCCAAAACCGATAATGGTTCTGGGTTCGCGACCCAGAACCAGACGGTTCTGGGTTCGCGACCCAGAACCAGACGGTTCTGGTCGGCGACGAACCCGACCAGAACCAAGGCAGGAAAAAAAAAAAGAAAAGAAGAAGAAAGAAGAAGAAGAAGAAGAAGAAGAAGAAGAAAGAAGAAGAAGAGAGGGGAGGAGAGGCCTGTCGCCCAAGTTTTGGTAGAGAATGAGAGAAAAATTTTGAAAATTTAGCTTGAGAGAATGAGAGGGAAAATTTGGCAGAGAGAGTGATGAATCTGAAAAGGGGTGGGTAAGTGGTAATTAACATTGTAATCAAGGATATTTTTATCCAAAAAATGTCCATCAGGAAAGATCTGAAAAAGAAAGGGTAATTTCCTAAAGGGTTATCAGAAAAAGGTCATTTTTGATGAAAACCCTTGATGATAAGCTTATGCTTTACCCATTTGTCTTTTCGGGCATGAAAGAAAGCCGTTGTCCCATTGTTTAGACAACGGTTATAGATATTTATTATTTATATTATGTTCACTTATTGAAAATAAAAATTGAATTTTACTAAAAAAATCATTGAGAAAGCAAACTTTGTTAGGTGGTAGTGGGAATTGCCTTTTAAACAAGAATTCAATTATTTGTTTGTGTGCGATGTTCACGTGACTTTATCTTTTAAGATTTTAATTAACACTGAATTCCTAAAATAATATAAATAATAAAAGTTTTAATTTATGCATTACATGTTTTAATTAGTAGGGATTTCCTTAAGTATACTTGGATATGCATATATTTTTAAAAATCTATCCTACTAATAACCCAGTAACCTGCTGAAGTGGTCACATTTTACCTTATGGCAATCGGCTAACTTGCTATACCATAACAATTTTAATTTTTCAAATCCTTCAATTAATGTTAACCATGATTAATGTCAGCTATAGCCACATTTCCCAATTTGCTTGTCCAACATGCAACCACCAATTTTCTTACATTTTTTTTTTTTTTAATTTTTAAAAAACGACCTGTTTGGTAAATTTTTTAAAATGATTTGTTTAGTAATTAGTGGTTTTTTACATCAAGTCATTAATGCAAATCATAATTAATGTCATTTACATTCACGATTTCCAAATTCCAAGTTCAATACATAAAACGGTGAAAAATTGATTGTCTTGAAAAATATATCTAGCCATTCAACTCCCCAAATAAACGTTCATAAACCCAATCTCCGTCTGAAGCATCTATCCTCTAACCCAAATCTCTCATTGCAAACTCTCAGTCCTCTAACTCGAATCTCTTGTCTAAACACTAAATCATCACTCTAACAATCATAAACCGAAATCTGTTTTCTAATATCTCTTCTCTAACCTTCTACCCTATTCTTTTGTCTTACCATAAATCATAATCTCTTTTCTTCGTGAAGCAATGTCTGATGTTAAAATAGTTGATGAAATGGAATGGTACACAATTTGCCACCTTAAGAAGTTTTATAGTGTTGTTTCAGCTTTGACCGATGCTCAAAAACAAAACATTGAGGAGCTAGGTTTGTTTGTTATTGATGGAACCCATCTCGACTCTACTTTGGAGTTCGAGAGAATCCCGTGAAAACTGACGAAATCCATCTTGACTCTTGTCTTAAGCTTAGAAGGATGTCGTAAAAACTGTAATCCTTCTAATTGAAATATAGATTTACTAAAATCATTTTAGAAAATTCCTTATAAACCTCTTGATCACTCTATAGAATTTAATTTGAACAAATCGAAAATTTGTATATTTCTCGTGTTTGACCCTTGAATTGAAAAATCAAAATATTCATAAAATACATGAAAAAAATATTTCATCTCTAAAACTATTTTTAAAACACATTTACGAAATCTAATTAATTAAAAATAATATACATTGATGCTGTAAAGGAGTGAAATAGAGCTAATCAAAATTAACCACGTCGATACTAGAAAGTTGGACACATAACATTGTCTACAATCTTCGAGCGAAGGAGTCACTGTAAGTTACGAGAAACCACTGAGCGAAGTAAATGTCAGAATTTGGACCATTCTCATAAAGATATGTGCTCAACATGCAAGTTACAATTGTCAATGTAAGGACAAACCAAATTGAAAAATGGAAGAATCCTAATGCATGAAGACACCTAGATGGAGATTTTGTCGACTAAATAAAGGTAACTTTACTCTCATTTGAGGTAATGTTTACTTTTTACTACAATTCTAGAGAAAGAGAACCAATTTGCAAATTCTGACTTAATTATCGGAGGATGTTTTCAGAGCACACCTCTAAATCACCCTAACATAGGTTTCGATTGTTTTGTAGGAACAAGGTTGCAAGAAAGCCGCGAGTGAAGTCAAGAAGTAGGCAAAAGAGAAGAATCTTTTCTGGAACAAATTTTGCTCAAGCAGTTGGTGTTAGAAGGATGGCTTGAGCTACCCATCTCCACATAAACAAATCCAAACCTCATTAAACAAGCATTTGATTCTTCCAATCCACTAACCTTAGACATTCTAATGCATTCGGAGCCCTCGGCAACTCAAGCTTCCATTGAAGGGCAACCTTCTATATACTAGCATTCAGTTTTAGCGCACTGATTCCAAATCCAATAGCATCGTTGTACACCTAAATCCCTATGGGATTTAGACCAATGCAAACGAGAGATCCTTCCAACCAAAGACTTAACTTTAATCCTTAGCCAAAGACCAATGCTAACCTTCGTACCATTCCCCAACGCCTTATCCTTTGACATTCCCTCCAGTCCAACTAGTACTAGCAGCATATGTGCATTATCTGATTTTACGAAGTTTGGAGGAGCAAGTTCACATATTGATGTAGAATATGACAAGAATAATTAAGACTGTAGGTGATGTAAGAAGAGAGCATCAAGGAGAATCAGAAGCCCATTTTATGTCAAGTCAAAGATGAAGGATTAGGAGTAAAGATAGATTGCAATAACGTCATGGAAGGGGAATTCACTACCATGCTGAATGGGTTGTCAAGGTCAAGAGAAAAAGGGAACCCAAACATAGGTAAAGCATGGGGAACTATGCAAAGAGCCGTTGAGATTTCACTTCACAATTTAGATCAATGAGACAAGGAAGATTCATATAATTCAGACAAAGATGAAATATATCAACCGAAAGAACCATACAGAAATGACCTATTGGAAATGAGGCAACAGGTTCAAGAACTTCAAAATTTTCATTAGGCATGGCCAGAGATGTATCAAAGGCCAGAACTCTGGGAGAGTCCATTTGAATGGGAAGATACAAGGGTAGAAGTCTTAGACCATATTCATTAGCCAAGTAAGGATTTATGCGGATATGATGAAACCTGATATCCCGAGGACCATATTGAGATGTATCAGGAACGGATGAATTTGCAAAGGGCCTCATGTTTCGTACTCAGCAAACTCCTCCCAATGACCCTCACTGGGGATGCATGATCACGATAAAATATATCATGATTTTATGCTCTAAAATCTCACTTTGTAATAAATACTTGAGTAATTTCAGTTTTTTAATGTGTCTTCGTTATTATTTTGTATAGGTGAATCATGGAAGGTCATGATAAGCAATTTGAATTGTTTTCAAGGTAAATTTAAGATAAAAGGGCTAAGAGTCTCAGAGGTTTAAGTTCCAAGATAAATCGGAGTTGAATTGGTAGAATTTTGCTTTTGGACTGGATGATATGTTGTCTTGTTTGAGCTTGTACAAAGTGCACAGTTGGAGTTATGTGAGCTATAATCTATCAAATTAAAATCCGGATGTTTAGTTTTTATAGCTTCTGACAATTTGTGAATCAGAGTTTGGTAGAGAATGTAACGCCTAAATCCAAATTAGATCCATTAGAATAATTTTTCCTTTAAACTAGAGTATAAATAAGGTTTATATGAATAAGTCAATGGGTTTAAATAGAAACTTCCAATTAAAAAAGGTCAATTGGGGTGACCAAAAAATAGCTCAATTAAATTAGTATGAAGCCAAAATTAGAGTGAGCCCAAATATGGGCTTAGTGTAGTCTATCTCCTTTTTACTACATGCATTCATTTCTAAGAAAAATATATATAACTATACAAAATGGTGGAATTTGGGTGACATGTGAATGGAGAGAAAGAAAAAAGTTGGAAGGTCAACATTTGAGACAAAATGAGAAAAAAAAAATAAATAAATGAAAGAGATGAGTGTGGAATCGGCAACCAAGACAAACGAAGTGAATGGTTATCAAAAACGTGAGAGAAAAGACAAACACATGAAACAAACGGAATGATGGGACCAAAACATGAAAAAAAAAAAAAATCAAACAAATGAAACAAAGATAAGAACAAATAAAGATAAGAGTAGAAAAGTCAAAGTGAAAAAACAAAAAAAATTGAATGAGTGAAGGAGTGGGGTGGTATTCGGCCATATGTGTTGATGTATATATATTGGTTTTCAATTTAAAAGCACATTTCACACACACTCAACCAACATCACATAGCAAAAGCAAGAGAAAAGAAAAGAAAAGAAGGGAACTGTGAGAAGGCAAGGAAGAGAAGCGAAGAAAAGAAAAAAAAATTTCTGAAGCATATATTTGGGTGTGCAAGTATTTTAGTTTTGAATTCAGCTTTTGGATTTGATTTTTATGAATTCTAGATGGGATCTTGTGTTTTTTTTAAGGCAGAGAATAACCCAAGGAGAACAAGGATGCTAGTAGTTTCAAGTAAAGCTTGAAAATCTACTAGTGAGTGGATAATTTTATTTTAATTTGATCGATTGAGCATGTTTGATTAAATTTTAGACTTTTAAATTAATTTCTAGTAAATGATTTGTTTAGTTGATTGATTCCTTGAGTTATAAATCTTGATATATGTTTGAAATTAGAATTTAATTGAATACATATGTATTTTTTTAGCTTGAGTCACTATGTAAAAAGTTTCAAGAATTTTCTCATTGTGGTTTACATGTTTTGTAAGGATAATTATTATGTTTATATTTATATCCAAAAATAGAATTTGTAATTTATATATGAAAGTTACCTTGAGATTTGAAAACGATTGAATTGAAATTTTTAGAACACCAGAATTTTACCCTTCCATCTAATGATCAGTAGGCTTCACGTGTATAAGACTTAGAGAGTTGTCTAGCATGTGTACGACAAATGTCTGGAGTCACTGAGTTGCCTTGCATGTGTCTGGTAGATGTTATCCCTCGCTCTACGTGTGTGTCGAGTATCTCTACAATGTATGACAGGTTTTGCTGGGTGCTAAACTGGTGTAGATTGCAAAATTTATAAGTATATAGAAATGATTCATATAAATGTTTTCAATTTATTATAATATGAAATGATGCATATGCAAATTTAGTTTCGATTTTAGAATGACTAAATATGGATCGTTGAGATTTAGATTTTTACAGATTTTATGTACATTAAGTAGGATGCTAAATGACTTATTTAGTTTTCGAAAATTTTATCCGCTCACTAGTAGCTAGCTCTCACCTTTTTATTTTTTAAAAACCATTTCCAGGAAATCGTCGAGTCTCAAAGAAGTCTCCGAACAGGAGAAGGTGGGCTAATCGACCAATTGATGCAAAGAAACATTTTGATATTGTATAAATATTTCGTATATTATAAAGCATATAGGCATGCATGTGCTTGCTTGCATTTTAACCTTGTAAAAATTTAAATTTTTTGCTTGTTTCACTTCTGTTTTTATGTTTAGTTTACAAAGGATATAAATATGCATATAACTATATATATTACATGAAGGCAAGTTTGTTTTTACCAGATATTGCTTATATTTGAAATGTGATTTGTGAAAGGGACCGAAGGTCGGTCCTCAATAGTTGAGATTAGAATTTTCTAAGAGGTGTATATTTATTTTATTTTAGCGTGGATTTGTTGAATATGTAGCTGTTATATTGCCAAAAATGTTATTAAACCACCTTATGTATTTTAGATATTAAAGATGATTTTAAATGAGAAAATTTTAGAACCATATGTAGTTTTATAGAATATCATAGGATTATTCTGGATTCGAAATAGGAATCTAGGACGGTCTTGTCAACTTTGTATCAGAGTGAAGTTTATGCTTTTAAACTATTGCATAGTTACTTACGTCTAGTTTCATGCATTGATCAGTGATTGTATTTTGTTACAGTATCATGCGTCGAGTTGGTCGCTCACCTAGGCAGAGATCGGTAGCACGCCTGGATAAAGATACAACATTAGAATAGGGTAATGAATAAGTAAATGAAATTGAAGCAGAGTCGTATCCTAACCCCTTATGCCTTAACCTAAAGTTTTGGAGCTTAGGGAGGAACTATGGATAGACTCGCTCAACTTCCGACCGCCTTAGTCCAACAATCATGTGTTCCAAAAATTACTATAAAGCGAGCACGTAATCTTGGGGCTACATCTTTTGATGGTTTTGGTGATCCAAATAGTGTCGTATCATGGCTTAAGAATGTGGAACGTGTGTTTGGAGTTATGGGATGCTCGGATGAGCAGAAACTTACTTTCGCCACATTCTTATTGAAGGATTGAGCCTATAATTAGTGGGAATCGGTTCAATGATAGAGTGTCGGGAAGATAACATGGGACAAATTTAAAAGATAGTTCAATGCTTACTTTTATCCAAAAATCTATCAAGATGTGAAGAGAAATGAATTTTTAAAGCTAGTGCAGGGTTTCATGTCAGTTGAAGCTTATGAGAAGAAATTTATAGAACTAGAACTTTTTAGAGCTGCTCTAAGGGTAGTGGAGGATGAAGAAGATAAATGTAGAAAGTTTGAAAGAGGCCTCTGACATAAAATTAAGATCCATGCATTTTCTACTGAACATCCAATTACGAAAAGTTGGTGGTGTTTACACTGAAGGTGGAGGAAACTATCGAAGAGGGCCATAAGTTTTAGATGAGTGTGGTGTGCTAGCAACCCTTAGAAATGGTGTATTGGATTAGAGGAAAAAATTAGGAGTCTTTTATAGCTACCAACAAACATAAATGGAATAAGAGTGCAAAATGGGCAAAAGTGTCATACAACACCGTACGACAACTCTAACTAATATTAGATGAGTGTGTTGCACTTTAAATCCTTAGAAATGGTGTATTGGATTAGAGGAACAAATTAGGAACCTTCCGCAACTACCAATAACAGTTAACGGAATAAGAGTGCAAAATAAGCGAAAGTATCGCACGACGCCATATGGCAACTGTAACCAGAATTAGACGAGTGCACTATGCTACAAGCCCTTAGAAATGGTGTATTAGATCAGAGGGACAAATTAGTAGTCTTTCGTAGCTACCAACCACAGTAAACAGAATAAGAGTGCAAAATCAGCAAAAGTGTCGCACAGCACCGTACGAGAACTCTAATTGGAATTAGACAAGTACATTGTTCTTTGAGCCCTTAGAATTGGTGTATTGTATCAGAGGGACAAATTAGGAGCTTTCTGTAGCTACCAACAATCATAAATAGAATAAGAGTACAAAATCGGTAAAAGTGTCGTATGATGTCGTACGACAACTCTAACTGGTATTAGACGAGTGCATTATGCTTCAAATCCTTAGAAGTAGTGTATTAGATAAGAGGAATAAATTAGGAGCCCTCTACAACTACCTATAGTTAATGGAATAAGAGTGCAAAATCGACAAAAGTGTCGTACGACACCATATAGTAGTTGTAATTGGAATTAGATGAGTGGGTTGAGTTTCAAGCCCTTATAAATGGTGTATTGGATCGGATGGACAAATTAGGAGCCTTACGTAGCTACCAACCATAGTAAACAGAATAAAAGTGTAAAATCGTCAAAAGTATCGCACAACGCTATGCAACAACTCAAACATGAATTAGATGAGTGCGTTGTGCTACAAACCCTTAGAAATGGTATATTGGATCGGAGGATGAAATTAGGAGTGTTCAGTTGCTACCAACCACGGCAAATGAAATAAGAGTGCAAAATCAGCAAAAATGTCGCTTGACGCCGTACGACAACTCTAACCAGCATTAGATGACTGTGTTGTGCTTTAAATCCTTAGACATGGTGTATTGGATTAAAGGAACAAATTAGGACCCTTCCGTAGCTACCAACAACTGTTAACGGAATTAGAGTGTAAAATTGGTAAAATTGTTGCACGGCACCGTACGACAACTCTAACCGAAATTAGATGAGTGCATTGTGTTTCAAGCTCTTAGAAATGGTGTATTGGATTAGAGGGACAAATTAGGAGCCTTTATAGCTACTAACCATAGTAAACAGAATAAGAGTGTAAAATCGGTAAAAGTTTTGCACCACACCGTACAAGAACTCTAACTAGAATTAGATGAGTACGTTGTGCTTCGAGCCCCTAGAATTGATATATTGGATCAAAGTAACATTGTAATGCCCTGATTTTTCTCTATTTAAGAGAAACAAAAATATATCTTGATGAATAGTATTTTCATAATGAATAATAGTTTTTGATGAATAGTATTTTTAGATGAATGGTATTCGTATGACTAGTAAATTTTTCAAAAAGTGAACCCTGAAGTCAGAAAACTCTGGAATAAGTAAGAGAACCTAAGGAAACTGAAACAGATAAAAAATGAGTTCGTTTGAGGTAAAATGGAGCAGTTTCATATCCGATTGGAAATTTGAAAAGATTTTCGGAAAGATTCAAAAATTTAGAGAAGTGTCAAAATAAGTGTTGAAATGCTTAAGAAGTATTTTAGAAACTCAAACGACACTTCTGAAGAAGATTCGGATTGAAATGGAATCAATCTAGTAATCGTTAGAGGCGATTTAGTGAATTTGCGCAGAGCCGAAAAGCGGTATGAAATAACTTTAAGAGTCACCGAGGTTACTAGGAGTATACAGGCAATCTGAATATAGGTCCTGGTGAATTTTGAAAATATTTCGAAAAAGTCCCAAAAAGGTCAAATCCGAACGTCCCAAAAAAGTCAAATCAAAAGAAATAGGAAAAGATAGACTTGTGGGCAAGCCACCACAAGAATGCGACACGTGGCGTTGTGGATAAGGATGAGGACACTTGTCAAGATTCTAAGGATGACATTTTTATGATTTTGGAGATATTTTGAGAGGTAAAATGGTTAATTGAAGGGTTAGTATATAAAGAGAAGCATAAAATGAGTTGAAATGAAGAGAGGGAGTCGTTAGATGAAGAAGAAATGTGAAATGAAGAGTGCAGCCCGTGGAAGAGAAGAAAACCAAGAGGAAGAGGGAGCCGTAAGGAAGGAAGAAGGAAGAAGAAGAAGAAGAGGTGATCTTTCCATCTTATCCTCTCAAACCTATCAAAAATTATTCAAGAAGAGTTGAAGAAAAAGTGAAAGTAAGTGAGTTTATTTTATGTTTAGTTTGATGGGTTTTTGAAGATGTTGATTAAATGAGTTTTTTATGAATTTTATGGGTTAATTAGAGGGTCATTATCATCAAATTGAACTTAGAAGAGGAAGGAAGCATCAAGAAGCTTTGGGTCAAGGAAATTAGTAAGGTAAGGTTAGGGTTTGATAGTAAAATTTTATGGAAATTTGATTGATTATTAGTTTAAGGTTTTAGTTTATCAAGTTATGAGTAGTTGATGCTTTTGAGTATGATTATTATGCTTGAAAGGAAGTGAATGACTTAGTTGTGTTTTTACTAGTAAGTGGTCAAATTGGAAAAATGGATTAAATTGAATTATTTTGATACATGAATGAATTATTATGAGAGTTTATGTTGATTGAAATAAATTGTGGAAGGAAATTAAAGTAAATGCATGAGTAGCATTATGTTAGTACATGGACAACTTGTATTTTTGCATGTGTTTAAGTTGATTTTAATGTTTGAATGGTTGATATGATATTTTGAAATGAATTTGAGGTTGTTGGAGTCAAGAATGAAAGAAAAATTTAAAATGGAAAGTTGGATGTAAAATTTTTTAAGTCCAAGAATAAGTGTAAATTTGGTATCCTATCATTTTGATGTGTTTTTAGTGATGTTTAGGATGTGTTGGAATACATTGATGGAAAGAAATTGAGAAGATTGGTGGTTATGCATGAGATTGAAATTTGGTTAGAATGGGTGCAATTGTGTATCAAATGGATTTTTTATGGTTGGTTTTGTGTTTAATGAATTTGACATGAGTTGTGGGTAGATTTTGAGTTAATTGATGTAAAGAAAATGAAAAATTCGCGTGTGGTTCAGGAAATGGGTTTTTGCTAGAATAGGGTATAATTGTGTGTTGAGTTGAATTGTTGATGGTTGATATGGGTATGAAATGTTTTTGGATGAGTTTGAGTGAATATAAGTCAAGAAAATGAAGAAAATAAAGTTGAATAAATTGAGATGGTGGACGACTAAAGAAGAAGATAAGGGAATGTAGTGCTTTTTTTTTTTAGTATGATATAATTGTATGAGAATTAATTGAAATTAAGTTAGTTGATGGAAAAAAAATTAAAGAAATGGGTGAAATTTACATTCTTGAAACCTAGGTGTGAAATTAACTCAAGGAAACCAAGACGAAGATAAAGGGGAGTTGCGAGCTCCATTTGAAGGTGTGGAAGAGCTAGAAACATTGTCCAAAAGATTGGTGTACACTTATTTTAAAAACTCATTTCTATTAGTAGAGGTTTTATTTAATTTAGTATATAATTTTATTACGTTTTAATCAATTAGATTCCATGAAAATGTGTTAATTATGTTACGAATGATTTTTGTAGTATTTGATAATTTAAAACTTTGAAAAGTTTGCAAAAAAGTATGTATTGGTCGGATAGATAATATGGGGCTTTTATGATATTATTTTGATAAATTGAAATAAAAGTTTGTTTAAATATGATTTTAATTATTTTTGAATAAGAACGGAAAAGAAACAAAAAAGTAACGGAAAGAGATGAACGAGATAGTATCTTGACCGAAGGTATATTTGAAGAAGGGTACAACCGTTTGATGAGATTTGATGAGTAGTTTTAAATGAAAAATGATGTGTTGTGATGCTTATAATGATACTTCGAATAAATAAGCAAAATATTTATATATTTTGATTGAAAAAGTGTTCAGAGTTTTTTCGAATGAAAATTTTTATTAAGAAAGGAAAGTTGTTAAAATATGAAATTTTTGATAATAAATGAAATTATAAAAGCCCGAGTAAATCTTAACATTGATAGGTGGGGATTGATAGTTGGTATGCCAATAGGGTGATATTAACAGTACTGCACCGATTTGATTACACACAGTGATACTTGATTCATGGACCTTGAGAGGCACCGAGTGTCCGGTCCTGAGATTTATGTATTATGTGATATATGATCTGGCGGGTAGTCACCGAGTGTTTGATACCGGAGAAACCTGTTTTCCAGTCCATGGTATCGTGTCAGAGTTTACAAAGGACACTAAGAAAAATATTAAACGAAAATCGTGTAACTATGTTTGAAAATGATTTTTATGGGTTTTATATACCTAATTGTTAGTAATGTGCTTTTTTTGTGATTTATTATAGAAATTTGAAGAAATCGTGTTGATATGTTTGAAAATGTCTTTTATGTATATGTGGTTTTATTAATAAAGCGACTTTCTTACAAATTATTATAGTATTTTGGGAAAACATAGAAAAATTGCGTTACCCTATGACATTTTTGGGAAATGAGGATGTTAAAGTATTGATTTTATATATGTAATTATTGGTGAATTGTTTTATTTGTGAATTTTGATAAAAGTTTGAGCATTTGGAAGCTTAGTTTTTAATATGCTCATAAACGAATTTTAAATGTTTTTACGTGCAATAACTAATAGATTGATTTATTTGTGAATTTTAGTAAAAGCTTGAGAAATTTTGGAAATTTTGTTTTATACTACGGAATTTTTGATTAAATGATAAATATAAATATTGTGTATACCTACTAAGTAAAAATACTTAGTTCGTTAAATTTTCCACGTGTAGGTTTAAATTTGGGCATTGTAGATAGAGATAAGCTAAAAGACAGCTGTCGCGCCTTCTAGGAGTCACATCTTTCCATATTTAGTAGTTTTACTTTTAGTATTGTATAGTGGTGTTAAAGTATATGGAAATGCATGTACATGTATATGGATTTACGAGATTTTATAAATGAAGATGTATATCAATTGTAGAAAAAAAATTTTGGTTTGTAAAGTAATTTTTTAAAGAAATTCTTATTTATCATTTAATTAGTGTTTAATTTCGATTAATATGATTTTTATTAAATATTGTGTTTATAAATGTTTGTGTGGCAAAGTGATTATGGAGTTGAACGGAGAGTCCAAAATGGAAATTGAGAAAATGAATGTATTTTAGAAGTGTTTCTTTTGAAATCTGCAAGCTTTTATAATTTTGGGTTTTTCAGAAAAACAGAGAAAACTCTGCCGGATTTTCTGAAAAAAAAAAATTATAGTGCATATACATAAAATAATAATGAATAAACAGACTAAGGTAGCATCATTCGACTCGGGTTTCTATCTGAATGGGAATCAGGTGGAGGGTGTTACTAACATATTAAGAGCCTTCCGTAGCTACCAACCACAGTAAACGGAATAAGTATGCTAAATCGGCAAAAGTGTTGCACGACGTCTTACGATAACTTTAACTAGAATTAGATGAATGCATTATGCTTCAAACCCTTAGAAATGCTATATTAGTTCAGAGGAACAAATTAGGAGCCTTCTGTAGCTACCAACCACAGTAAACAAAATAAAAGTGCAAAACCGTCAAAAGTGTCACACGACGCTGTATAACAACTCTAATAGGAATTAGTTGAGTGCGTTGTGCTAGAAACCCTTAGAAATGGTGTATTGGATCAGAGAAAGAAATTAAGAGCCTTCTATAGCTACCAACCAACGTAAATGAAATAAGAGTACAAAATCGACAAAAGTGTAGCATAACATTGTACGACAACTCTAACTGATATTAGACGAGTGCGTTGTCTTTCAAATCCTTAGAAATGGTGTATTGGATCAGAGGAACAAATTAAAAACCTTCTGCAACCACCAACAACAGTTAAAAGAATAAGAGTGCAAAATCGATAAAAATGTTGCACGACACCATACGGTAGCTCTAACCGGAATTAGACGAGTGCGCTGTGCTTTAAGCCCTTAGAATGGTGTATTGGATCAGAGGGACAAATTATGAGCCTTCCTTAGCTATAAACCACAGTAAACGGAATAAGAGTACAAAATTGACAAAAGTGTCACACAACACCATATGAGAACTTTAGTCGGAGTTAGACGAGTACGTTGTGCTTCAAGCCCTTAGTATCGGTGTATTGGATCAGAGGGACAAATTAGGAGCCTTCTGTAGTTACTAACCACTATAAACGGAATAAGTGTGCCAAATCCGCAAAAGTGTTGTGCGACACCATACGACAACTCTAACTAGAATTAGATCTGCGCATTGTGCTTCAAACCCTTCGAAATTGTGTATTGAATCAGAGGAACAAATTAGGAGCCTTCCGTAGCTACTAACCACAGTAAACGGAATAAAAAAGCAAAATCATCAAAAGTGTCGCACGTCGTTGCACAACAACTCTAATAACAATTAAACAGTTGTGTTGTGCTACAAACTCTTAGAAATGGCGTATTGGATTAGAAGAAGAAATTATGAGCCTTCTGTAGCTACCGGTCATAGTAAACGAAATAAAAGTGCAAAATCAGCAAAAGTGTCGCACGGGTCCATACAACAACTTTAATTGGTGTTAGACGAGTGCATTGCATTTCAAACCTTTGGAAATAGTCTATTAGATCAGAGGAAGAAATTAGGACCATTCTGTGGCTACCAACCAACGTAAACGAAATAAAAGTGTAAAATTGCCAAAAGTGTCGCACGACGCTATATGACAACTCTAACCGGTATTAGACGTGTGCATTGTGCTTCAAATGCTTCGAAATGGTGCATTGGATCAGAGGAATAAATTAGGAGCCTTCCGTAGCTACCAACAATAGTTAACGAAATGAGAGTGCACAATCAGCAAAAGTGTTGCACGACACCATATCACAGCTATAACCAGAATTGGACGAGTGTGTTGTGCTTCAAGCCCTTAGAAATCGTGTATTGGATTAGAGGGACAAATTAGGAGCCTTCTGTAGCTACCAACAATAGTTAATAGAATAAGAGTGCAAAATCAGTAAAAGTGTCACACGACACCGTACAACAACTTTAACCGGAATTAGACGAATGTGTTATGCTTCAAGCCTTTAGAAATGGTGTATTGGATTAGAGGGACAAATTAGGGGTCTTCCTAGCTACCAACCATAGTAAACAGAATAAGAGTGCAAAATCGGCAAAAAGTGTCGCACAACACCGTACGAGAACTCTAACCGGAATTAGATGAGCGCGTTGTACTTCAAGCCCTTAGAATCGATGTATTGGATCAGAGGGACATGTTAGATGCTTACCATAGCTACCAATCACAGCAAATGCAATAAGTGTGCTAAATCGAAAAAAGTGTCACATGATGTTGTACGATAACTGGAATTAGATGAATATATTGTGCTTCAAACCCTTAAAAATGTTGTATTGGATCAAAGGAACAAATTAGGAGCCTTATGTAGCTACTAATCACAGTTTACAGAATAAAGGTGCAAAATCGTCAAAAGTGTCGCATGACGCTATACAACAACTTTAACAGGAATTAGACGAGTGGGTTGCGCTATAAAACCTTAGAAATGGCGTATTGGATCAGAGTAAGAAATTAGGAGTCTTCTGCAGCTACCAACCAATGTAAACGCAATAAGAGAGCATAATCGGTAAAAGTGTTGCATAATACCGGACGACAACTCTAACTGGCATTTAACGAGTGCGTTGTGCTTGAAATCCTTAGAATCAGTACATTGGATCAGAGGAACAAATTAGGAGCCTTCCACAGTTATCAACAACAGTTAATGGAATAAAAGTACAAAATCGGCAAAAGGGTCGCACGACATCGTGCGACAACTCTAACTAGAATTAGATGAGTACATTGCGCTTCAAGCCCTTAGAAATAGTGTCTTGGATCAGAGGGACAAATTAGGAGCTTTCCGTAGCAACCAACCACAGTGACGGAATAACAGTGCAAAATCGGTAAAAGTATTGCACAATACCGTACGAGAACTGTAGACGGAATTAGACGAGCACGTTGTGCTTCTGTCCCTTAGAATTGGTATATTGTATTAAAGGGACGAATTAGGAGACTTCTGTAGCTACCAACCACGGCAAACGGGGTAACTATGCCAAATCGGTAAAAGTGTCACACGGTGCCGTACGATAACTCTAATTAGAGTTAGACAAGTGCATTGTGCCTCAAACCCTTAGAAATGGTACATTAGATCAGTGGAATGAATTAGGAGCCTTTCGTAGTTGCCAACCACAGTAAGCAGAATAAAAGTGCAAAATCATCAAAAGTGTCGCATGACGCTGCATAACAACTCTAATAGGAATTAGACGAGTGTGTTGTGCTATAAACCTTTAAAAATGATGTATTGTATCAAAGGAACAAATTATCAGCCTTTCGTTGCTACCAATCACAGCAAACGAAATAAGAGTGCAAAATCAGCAAAAGTGTCACACGATGTCGTACGACAACTCTAACTAGCATTAGACGAGTGCGTTATGCTTCAAACCCTTGGAAATGGTGTATTCAATCAGAGGGACAAATTAGGAGCTTTCCTAGCTACCAACCACAGTAAATAGAATAGAAGTGTAAAATCGGCAAAAGTGTCATACAACACCGTACTAGAACTATAACCAGAATTAGACGATTACGTTGTGAAAGTGTTGCACGATGCCGTACAACAATTGTAACTAGTATTAGATGAGTGTGTTGTGCTTGAAATCCTTAGAATTGGTGTATTGGATCAGAGGAACAAATTAGGAGCCTTCCACAACTACCAACCACAGCAAACGAAATAATAGTGTAAAATTGGCAAAAGTGTGGCACGACGTCATACGATAGCTCTAACTGGCATTAGACGAGTGTGTTGTGCTTCAAACCCTTAGAAATGGTGTATTGGATCAGAGGAACAAATTAGAAGTCTTTCGCAACGACCAACAACAATTAACGAGATAAGAGTGCAAAATTGGCAAAAGTATCGCACGACACCATATGACAACTCTAACTAGAATTAGATGAGTGTGTTGTGCTTCAAGCCTTTAAAAATGGCGTATTAGATTAGAGGGGCAAATTAGGAGCCTTCCATAGATACCAACCATACTAAACAGAATAAAAGTGCCAAATTGGCAAAAGTGTCACACGACATCGTATAAGAACTCTAATTGAAATTAGATAAGTATGTTGTGCTTCAAGCCCTTAGAATCGATGTATTGGATCAGAGGGACAAATTAGGAACCTTCTGCAGCTACAAGCCACAGTAAACGGACTAAGTGTGGCAAATTGGTAAAAGTGTCGCATGACATCGTACGACAACTCTAACTGGAATTAGACGAGTGCATTGTACTTCAAACCTTTAGAAATGGTGTATTGGATTAGAGGAACAAATTAGGAGCCTTCCGTAGCTACCAATCATAGTAAACGGAATAAAAGTGCAAAATCATCAAAAAAGTCGCACGACGTTGGACCATAACTCTAACAGGAATTAGATGAGTGCGTTGTACCATAAACCCATAGAAATTGCATATTAGATAAGAGGAAGAAATTAGGAGCCTTCTGTCGCTACCAACCAATGCAAACGGAATAAAAGAACAAAATCGTTAAAAATGTTGCACGATGTCGTACGAAAACTCTAGCTGGTATTAGACGAGTGTGTTGGGCATCAAATCCTTACAAATGGTGGATTGGATCAAGGGAACAAATTAGGAGCCTTTTGTAGCTACCAACCATAGAAAACGAAATAATAGAGCAACATCGGCAAAAGTGTCGCACGACACTGTACGACAACTCTAACTGGCATTAGACGAGTGCGTTGTGCTTCCAACCTTTAGAAATGGTGCATTGGATTAGAGGAACAAATTAGAAGCCTTCCGCAACTACCAACAACAGTTAACAAAATAAGAGTGCAAAATCGACAAAAGTTTTATATGACACCGTACGACAACTCTAACTGGAATTAGATGAGTGCATTATACTTCAAGCCTTTAGAAATGGTGTATTGGATCAGATGGATAAATTAGGAGCCTTCCATAGCTGCCAACCATAGTAAACAAAATAGGAGTGCAAAATCGGTAAAAGTGTCGCACAACACCGTACGAGAACTCTAATCGGAATTAAACGAGCATGTTGTTTTTCAAGCCCTTAGAATCGATGTATTGGATCAGAGGGATAAATTAGAAGTCTTCCGTAGCTATCAACCATAGTAAATGGAATAAGTGTGCCAAGTCGGTAATAGTGTCGCACAATGCCCTAGAACAACTCTATTTGGAATTCGACGAATGCATTGTACTTTAAACCCTTAGCAATGTTGTGTCAGCAAAGGAACAAATTAAGAGTCTTCCGTAGCTACCAACCACAGTAAACAGACTGAAAGTGCAAAATCGTTAAAAGTGTCGCACGACGCTGTACAACAACTCTAACATGAATTAGACGATTACGTTGTGCTACAAACCCTTAGAAATGGTGTACTGGATAACAGGAAGAAATTAGGCCCTTTCTGTAGCCACCAACCAACGTAAACGAAATAAGAGAGCAAAATCGGTAAAAGTGTCACACAACATCGTACGAGAACTTTAATCGGAATTAGATGAGTACATGGTGCTTCAAGCCCTTAGAATCAACGTACTGGATCATAGGACAAATTAGGAGCCTTTAGTAGCTACCAACCACAGTAAACAGAATAAGTGTGCCAAATCGGTAAAAACGTCGTACGACACCGTACGCTAACTCTAATTAAAATTAGATGAATGGATTATGCTTGAAACTCTTAGAAATGCTGTATTGGATTAGCAGAACAAATTAGGAGCCTTCCGTAGGTACCAACCACAGTAAACGGAATAAAAGTGAAAAGCCACGCCGTACAACAACTCTAACAGGAATTAAACGAGTGCGTTGTACTTGAAACCCTTAGAAATGGTGTATTGGATCAGAGGAAGAAATTAGGAGCCTTGTGTAGCTACAAACCACAGTAAATAGAATAGGCATGCAAAATTGGTAAAAGTGTCGCACAACACCGTACGAGAACTCTAACGAAATTAGATGAGTATGATGTGCTTCAAGCCTTTAGAATCGGTGTATTGGATCAGAGGGACGTATTAAGAGTCTTCCATGGCTACCAACCACGGGAAACGGAATAAGTGTGCCAAATCGACGAAAGTGTCGCACGACGTCGTACGATAACTCTAACTGGAGTTAGATGAGTGCATTGTACTTCAAACCCTTAGAAATGGTGTATTGAATCAAAGAAACAAATTAGGAGTCTTCCGTAGCTACCAACCACAATAAACGGAATAAAAGTACAAAATTGTCAAAAGAGTCAAACGACACTGTACACAACTCTAATAGGAATTAGATGAGTGCGTTGTGCTACAAACCCTTAGAAATGGTGTATTAGATAAGAGGAAGAAATTAGGAGCCTTCTATAATCACCAACCAATGTAAATAGAATAAGAGAACAAAATCGGCAAAAGTATTGCACGACGTCGTACGACAACTCTAGCTGGTATTAGACTAGTGGGTTGTACATCAAATGCTTAGAAATGGTGCATTGGATCAAAGGAACAAATTAGAAGCCTTACGCAGCTACCAACCACAGCAAACGGAATAAGAGAGCAAAATTGGCAAAAGTGTCGCATAACACCATACAACAACTTTAACTAGCATTAGATGATTGCGTTGTGCTTCCAACCTTTAGAAATGGTGTATTGGATCAAAGAAGCAAATTAGGAGCCTTTCACAACTATCAACAACAGTTAACGAAATAAGAGTGCAAAATCGACAAAAGTTGCACACGACACCGTAGACAACTCCAACCGAAATTAAACGAGTGTGTTTGACAGACCTCGTTTCTGCAGTTTCCCTTCCTTATAGGCGATAGCCCATCGGCAACTCCACGGTAACCCTTCAGTAAAAGCCTTTTACTTTTGCAAATATTTTTAAACTTTATTTTCTAATGGAAACGTGGGGATTTTTTTTTTTTTAATAAATTAAATTTATAAAAATTTGGACAGCATAATGGCTGTTTTTCTAACAATGTCACCCCGCAAAATTTGTATAGAAATTTAACAATTCTAAAATCAAACGTTTTCCTCAAACTTCTGAGCCTCCGACCCTCATTTTATCAAGCACAAGCAATCGCAAAAATGCCATCGATTTTCAAAAATAATTTGAAAAACTATCACAGGTCATGCATATATTTATTTATACATTTTCAAAATCAAAGAAAAATTATACCATCGATTATTTACAAATTTTTATAATATCCAAAATATGTTAATGCAATCACAGCAACACTCCCGACTCGATCTACCTAATTCTGGGCTGGAGTCCCTACTACTGACGTATCAATCCTTACATCTAGCCTTGAGGTGGTTTTGTTTATAAAACATAAAACAATATGAGCTACACGAGCCCAGTGAGTGTCATGAGGTTTCATTTCAAATTTACTTTATAAAATATTCCTCTCTTGAATTCTAAAATAGTTTATAAACAATTTATCATTGAAATTTTAAAATCGGTTTTCTCTTAAAACCATATTTCAAATAATAGCATAAATAAACAATTTTTCATAAACGTTATTCAATTTCATTATAAACTGGATGATAAAGCAAGATAATGTATGCTTTCAGTTTTTCGCTGAAAATGTAGATAGTGGTAATGCTACTGTTTTTTTGTTTTTTTTTTCAAAAGCTCTGAATAAAACGAGTCAACCACTACCGGTCCATACCACATGGTATCCTAGGTATGGAGCGGAATTTTGCCTTGCTCCGACCTTCCCAAAATTTTCCCTCATTCAGGTCGTCTATCCGGTTTTACGTAGCAGAATTTTTCCCTCGCTACGGAGGGGCATTTTTCCTCACTTAGGTGTAAGCTAGTTAATAATATACCTTGTACGTGCATTGGGTGACACACAAGACTAGACTGACTCATATAACCTCCCGCGGGTACCTCTTGCTGATAGAATTGTTAGTGACAGACGGATACCCCTGATTCTGCCAATGCACGTTTAGGGTACTCAACCTCTACCGGATATATTTGTAATACCCTTCAGGCATACCATAAGTTTTTCAAACACATTTCAATCGCTATTTTCATTATAAAATACATCTTCCCATATAATCCTTTCAATTTCATACAATCCATGCAAAACGTTTTCGTCTATAATACATTTAATTACAAATCAAATTTTTTTCACACCTCATGGCATAATAATTACCATATTAAATAGAAATATTTCAAAAGATACTCATTACTTTCTCGAACCATAACAACACTCCTTCAAGCCATTCTTTCGTTTTTCTTTAATCTGAACTACTCCTACACTTAGTATAACATAATTCCCATTTAGAACTTACTCAATTACATGTATCAACACATTAAATTCATCCAATATCCATTTGAATTTCTTACAACAACACATGAAATTTACTTCAATTTAACCATAATTTTCCTACTAACACGACAAACGAATATTCGAAATCCTTCTAATCACTTTGACCGAATTTAAACTAATCTTTACACCAATCATTCAATTCAATTTTTCTTATCGAAATTACATTCGAACATCGACAATATGGTGTAAATTCTAATGAACGTAATAAAACAACTCACCTTTGAAATTTCCAAAAGTTTTGCCGCGAGATAACTTTCTAACAATCCACGAGTTTCCTAGCAATTTTCATGCCAATTTTGAACATACAAAACAACTCATACATATACAATTCAACCACAAACAAATTTTCTATCACAAAATCTCATAAACCCTTTTATGGCCAAATTCAACAGAAGCATATAAATCAATAGTTTCTTTTCATTATAATGGTACATATCAACTCAAAATCAGGACAACATCAATACAATTTCATCAAATATCAAAAATCCATTTAATCCCATAACAAAGCTAGCTTGGTTGAATTTCATTCCTAATGCAATCAATATATTTTCTTCAATTTCATGCTCATCAAACACCTTAAAATCACACCAATACTCATCTAATATCTTAAAATCATCTTAATTTAAATTTACTTGAAAAATTTTACAAACCCTAAAATACTCACCTACTAGTTTGCTTGTCAACTTGCTTCCTTTGTGTTTTCTTTCAATTCCAAGCTTAATCCCAAGACTTTCTACTTCAAAGTACACCAAAAACATCATCAATTCATCACATCATCACACATCCATGAAAACCCATAAAAATCTCATATAAATCTACTCTAAAATCACTTAGTTACCACTTAATCTTTATTTTCTTTGCTCCAAACTTGTTCTAACACATTTCTTGATTGATTTTAGCTTTAAATAATGGATCAAAACCTTCATTTCCTTCTCCTCTTGCTGCCAAACAGTTTCTGCATTCTCTCCCCAAATTTCCTCCCTTTTTGTCGACCAAAAACTCTCAAAAATTTCATCACTCATCAACTTTATATAGTCCACTTTTTACTTGACAAAAATGCCCCTCATCAATTCATCAAATGGCCATCAAATCCTCTAATTAATTTTACCTTAATGCCCTTAATTAAATCCCACATTCAATTGACTAGTTGATGGGCAATTTGGTAACTTGAGCATTAAAACTAATTAGTCAATCTGGTGCATGCCAACTAATTTCTATTAATTCCAAATTAAATTTTTTGTGTAATTCTTCCTGATAGGTCCCTCTCCTTACTAGACTTGCTGACTGCGTCATAGTAGCCCTTTAGCGGATATCTGATCCAACTGGAAAGTTTCCATGAAGCTACGCCGTTTGCTTTTAAAAACTTTTCTAAATTTTCGTTTAATGCGGAAAACGAGCGGAAATTTTTCTTTTTTTTTTTTTTTTATTTCAAACATTTACAAAACGGATTTATAAAAATTTGGACAATATAACAACTATTTTTCGAACATGCCACCCTACAAATTTAAAAATTTAACACTTTTATTTTAATCAATTCTCCACTACTAGGCCTCAGACTCTCAAATCATTTTCCACAATCCAACCACAAACATTTTTCGATTTGAAATCCATAAATGCATTTCATTTTCATTTAACATGAAAATATAATTTCATTCTCCAAAAATTTAATTTTATAAATACAAAATACTATATACAATCCAAAATATAATTTACAATGTATTCACCAAAAAGTTGCATGTAATGCATGACATACACTTTCAATTATAAACATATGCAGTGATATCTTTGTGTCATGTCACCTACGCGTCTGATGAAGCCTCCTCTGATTGACGGCTCGTACTTGTACATGACGAGAATTTTTCAAAAACATATGAAAAGAATAGTGAGTATAAAACTCAATGAGTGGATAACTTTTAACTAAAATTTTCTTTTTCTAAAATATATCTATCCTCCCAAAATAATTTAGGGAACTAATATTTTATTATAATTTTCATTAAAACTATAAAACTAATTAATGCTCGAAAACATTTCTTTATTCTCGAAACTGGTAATAAAATTCTCATTGAATAAACTACACGTCTATTGACGTGTTTTTCTCTTTTATCTAGCCAAAGGCAACTCAGGAAAATCTTAGCTTTATTGTGACGGAATTTCTCATCACCACTTGAGCTCGGAAATGCTACCATGTGTAGTTATAGATGTGGGAAACCTTGGGGTCGCGATCCCCCTTAACATCAGGTAGATCTATACTACCATATACGTGCAGAGGGCGACTCAAAAACTCAGACTCAACCCCCCAAGCTAGTAACTATCCCAACTATCTTGTTATACACGCAATGGTACTACGGCCGGGTATACTGGGGATTAAGATAAACCAAAGACATCTAAATTTTCTTTCAAAATACTAAAATTTCAGGTTTTTCTGTTAATTTATTGCTTGAAAATAAAACTTTACTTTTCTAAGGCCAAAGCCTAACATCTGTAAACAATTTAGCATGTCTAATTCTCGAGTATAATTACTCAAATATACTAAATTGCTTTATATTAAAATGATTACAATTGCAATATAATCTTAAAAATTTCATGCAATTCATATAAAAATAGATGACATACTAAAGTAAATTTAAAATCACATAATAAATTCTTTCATTAAAGCAACAATTAAATAAATCAATTCTCATTTAATAAACTCATAAATACTTTACAAAAATAAAACCACTCACAACTAATTTCTAATACAATTTCACCACTCTTCAAGTCCTCCCTTTGATCTTGCAATTTTCCCACACTTTGATCCAACCAAAATCTTGATTTAGGATTCATAAATACGTTATATTAGTAACTTCATTAAAATTCCATACACCAATGCATAACAACAACATATTCTTGACTAATCTTCCAACCAACTTTCTAACCAAAATTTTGCATTTAAACTCATTCAAATATCCAACAAATCACTCAATTAAATCTAACACATAAGATACCAATTAATCACTTAATTCCAATTCAATATATATATACTCAATAAATTCATAACTCTACCATAATTCCAACCAATAATCTCACATCCATTTTTTTTAATTTTCTTTACACCAAGGCATTCAAACACATCATAAACATCACCAAAATACATTAAAATGATTGAATAACAACTTATACACTCATGCTTTACCTTCGTCAAAATCAACATCCAAACTTTCCAATTCCCTTTTTCTTACTTTCTATTGATTCTGATCAATTCAAATCGATCCCAAAACCTCATACAACTCATTCAAACATTAAAATCAACTTAAACACATGCAAAAACACAAATGGTCTATACACTAGTATACATGTCCAGCTATTTATCACTTGATTTTTCTCTCCAAAATTCACCTCAAATAAATACAATACCACATATAAACTCATCCAACATTAAAATCAATTCAATCACATAAACTTTTTCAATTTAGGCACATATTAGTATATAACACGACTAAGTTATTCACTTCATTCCAAGCTCAAAAACCATGCCCAAATACTTCAAATAATCATCAATTACATCACTAAAGCCTTAAACTAAAAATTAATCAAATTTCATCAACTTTTGATCATCAAACCCTAACCCTTATCTTACTAATTTCTTGACCCACGAATTTTTGATGCTTACTTTCCTTTCCAAACTCAATTTAATGATAGTCAACCTCTAATCATGCCATAAGTCCATCAAAAACTCATTTAATCACCAAACTTTAAAAACCCATAAAACTAGTTCATGAAATTCATCAAACTTACCTTCACTCTTTTCACTTTTTTTTTCCTTAAAAAGTCTTGATGGATTAGAGAGGGAAGGAAGGTTGGAACTCACTTGGGATCTCCTCTTCTTGTTTTTGTTGTTCTTCTTCCCTCTTCCTTTTTCATGGCCTGCTCTTCTCTTCTTCTTCTTCTTTTTTTTTTTTTTTTTTTTTTTTTTTTCAATTCTACTCTCTTCTCACAGGTGCAGCTCTCTCTTCACATCTCTCCTCTCTTTGGCCGATTGATCTCACTTGGTTCAAGTCCTTTCACACTTCATTTTATATACTAAACCTTGCTAAAGTCTAATTTGCCCTTTCACTAACTTAAAATCACAAAAATGTCATCCATTAAATCTTGCCAAGTGTCCTCATCCTTATCCCTTATGCCACATGTCACATTTCCATGGTTACTTGTCTAACATGTCTATCATTTCTTATCTATTTTGATTTGACTTTTCCGGAACGTTCGAATTCAGCTTTTTCGGGACTTTTTTTGAAATCCTTTCAAAATTTATCGGGGCCTATATTCGAACTTTCTATATACTTCTAGTAACCTTGGTGATTCTTGAAAGTCATTTCTTATCCCTTTTTGACTCTTCGTAAACTCACTAAATCGCCTTTAGTGATTTTCGGATTAATTCTATTTCAATTCGAATATCTTTCGAATGTGTCATTTGAGTTTCTAAAATATTTCTTGAGCATTTTAATACTCATTTTGACATTTGTCTAAATTTTTGAAATTTTTCGAAAATGCATCCAAATTTCTGGTTAGATTCGGGAACGGTTCCATTTTACCTCTAACGAACTCATTTTTAATCCGTTTCAGTTTCTTAGACTCTATTATTTATTCTGGAGTTTTTTGACCTTGAGGTTTGCTTTTCAAAGATTTTTCTATTCATGCAGACACTATTCATCCAGAAATACTATTGTAGAAGTTTTGAGTTTTACACTTCCATTAGTTAATATCACATGACATGGATTGTGTTTCTTGCTCAAATTCATTGTATATGGTCACTCACACTAAATCCATGTATACTTAAATGAAATGCCCATTTTGCCCTTTAATATAATTAATTCTCATTCACACTCAAATAAATTGTAACAATATTCTATGGTCATCCTACCATTAAATTGACCATGTAATATTCTAATTAAGTATAAAACCTCTCAATCCCGTGTTTTAAAAAAAAAAAATTCTAACGAGCATAAATTCATCAATATCTATTATTCTTCGAAAATGGCATTTTTGTACATTACTTTCAGATCAGTTAAAACTTATTCAAATAAACTCATTTTTGATCCATTTCAGTTTTTAATAACTCTAATACTTATTCTGAAGTTGTTGGTTTCTTGGGTCTGTTTTTCAAAAAAATCACTATTCACACGAATATTTATTCATCCGAAAATATTATTCATCATAAAAATTTATTTTTCAAGAAAATGAGACCTAGGGTGCTACAATTATGCCCTTTCTTGGAATTTACTTCACACTACTTTTGTCATTCACTTTAATAAATCACCATACCATTTTTCCCATTCGAAATTGTTTCAGGTTTACTTCGAAAAATTTATCGTGATCAAAATTCACATCCGACAATTCTATCATGATTTAATTTCACATTTGGACACTTGAATTATTTCTTTATTCCATAAATGAGGCCAATAGTGTACAATACATTTACAATACTAAAATGGGGAGGGTATATTGCAACGTTGTACTTCAAGCCCTTAAAAATGGTGTATTGGATCAGAGCAACAAAATAGAAGCCTTCTGTAGCTACCAACCATAGTAAACAGAATAGGAGTGCAAAATTGGTAAACGTGTCGTACAACACTGAATGAGAACTCTAACTAGAAGTAGACGAGTACATTGTGCTTTAAGCCCTCAAAGTCGATGATTGGATCAAAGGGACAAATCAGGAGCCTTCCGTAACTACCAACCATAGTAAACGAAATAAGTGTGCCAAGTCGACAAAAGTGTCGCACGACGCTATACAACAACTCTAACTAGAATTCGATGAATGCATTATACTTCAAACCCTTAGCAATGATGTATTGGATCAGAAGAGTAAATTAGAAGTCTTTCGTAGCTACCAACCATAGTAAACAGAATAAAAGTACAAAATCGTCAAAAGTGTCGCATGACGCTGTACAACAACTCTAACATGAATTAGACGAGTGCTTGTGCTACAAACCTTTAGAAATAGCGTATTGGATAAGAGAAAGCAATTAGGAGCCTTTTGTAGCTACTAACCAACGTAAACAGAATAAGAGAGCAAAATCGGTAAAAGTATTGCATGACGCCGTATGACGACTCTAACTGATATAAGATGAGTGCGTTGTACATCAAATCCTCATAAATGGTGCATTGGATTAGAGAAAAAAATTGGGAGCCTTCCGTAGCTACCAACCATAGCAAACGGAATAAGAGAGCAAAATCGATAAAAGTGTCGCATGACGTTTTACGACAACTCTAGCTAGCATTAGACTAGTGCGTTGTGCTTCCGATGTTTATAAATGGTGTATTGGATCAAAGGCACAAATTAGAAGCCTTCCGCAACTACCAACCAATATAAGCGGAAAGAGAGTACAAAATCGATAAAAGTTTCACACGACAATGTACGACAACTCTAACCAGAATTAGACGAGTGTGTTGTGCTTCAAGCCTTTAGAATGAGATCAGAGAAAGAAATTAGGAGCCTTCTGTAGCTACCAACCAACGTAAACGGAATAAGAGTGTAAAATCGGCAAAAGTATTGCACGACACAGTACGACAATTCTAACTGGTATTAGACGAGTGCGTTGTGTTTCAACTCCTTAGAAATGGTGTATTGGATTAGAGAAACAAATTAGGAGCCTTTCATAGCTACCGATAATAGCTAACGGAATAAGAGTACAAAATCGGTAAAAGTGTCGCACGAAAACGTACAATAGCTCTAACTGGAATTAGACGAGCACGTTGTGCTTCTAGCCCTTAGAAATGGTGTATTGGATCAGAGGGACAAATTAGGAGCCTTTCGTAGCTACCAACCATAGTAAACGGAATAAGAGTGCAAAATTGGCAAAAGTGTCGCACAACACCGTATGAGAACTCTAGCTAGAATTAGATAGGTACGCTATGCTTTAAGCACTTAGAATTGGTGTATTGGAACAAAGGGACAAATTTGGAGACTTCTGTAGCTACCAACCATAGCAAACGGGATAAGTGTGCCAAATTGACGAAAGTATCGCACGACGTCGTACGACAACTCTAATTGGGGTTAGATGAGTGCATTGTACTTTAAACCCTTAGAAATGGTGTATTGGATCAGAGGAACAAATTAAGAGCCTTCCGTAGCTACCAATCATAGTAAATGGAAGAAAAGTGCAAAATCATCAAAAGCGTCGCACGACGCTGTACAACAACTCTAACAGGAATTAGATGAGTGCGTTATGATATAAACCCTTAGAAATGGTATATTAGATCAGAGGAACAAATGAAGAGCCTTCCGTAGCTACCAACAATAGTAAACGGAATAAAAGTGCTAAATTGTCAAAAGTGTTGCACGACATTGTACAACAACTCTAATAAAGATTAGAAGAGTGCGTTTTGCTTCAAACCCTAGAAATGGTGTATTGGATCAAAGGAAAAAATTAGGAGCCTTCCGTAGCTACCAACAATAGTTAACGGAATAAGAGCGCAAAATCGGTAAAAGTGTCACATGACACTATACAACAACTCTAACTGGAATTGGATGAGTGCGTTGTAAGCCATTAGAAATCATGTGTTAGATCAGAGGGACAAATTAGGAGTCTTCCTAGCTACCAACGATAGTAAACAGAATAGGAGTGCAAAATAGGCAAAAGTGTCACACAACACCGTATGAGAACTCTAGTCGAAATTAGACGAGTACGCTATTCTTCAAGCCCTTAGAATTGGCGTATTTGATTAGAGAGAAACATTAGGAGAGTTCCGTAGCTACCAACCACAGGAAACGGGACAAGTGTGCCAAATCGTTAAAAGTGTCGCATGATGTCGTACGAGAACTCTAAATGGAATTAGACGAATGCATTATGCTTAAAACCTTTAGAAATGTTGTATTGGATCAAGGGAACAAATTTGGAGCCTTCCATGGTTGCCAACTACAATAAACGAAATGAAAGTGCAAAATCGTCAAAAGTGTCGCATGACACTGCACAACAACTTTAACAGGAATTAGACGAGTGTGTTATGCTAGAAACCCTTAGAAATGATGTATTGGATCAGAGCAAGAAATTTGGAGCCTTTTGTAGCTACGAACCACAGTAAACAAAATAAAAGTGCAAAATCGACGAAAGTGTCGCACGACCTCATACGACAAGTCTAACTAGTATTAGACGAGTGCGTTATGCTTCAAACCCTTAGAAATTGTGTATTGGATCAAGGAAACAAATTAAGAGCCTTCCATAGCTACCAATAATAGTTAACGGAATAAGAGTGCAAAATCGACAAAAGCATCGCACGACACCGTATGACAACTCTAATTAGAATTAGATGAGTGTGCTGTGTTTCAAGCCCTTAGAAATGGTGTCTCGAATCTGAGGGACAAATTAGGAGCCTTCATAGCCACTAACCACGACAAACAAAATAAGAGCGCAAAATCGACAAAAATGTCGCACTACACTGTACGAGAACTCTAACTACAATTAGATGAGTACGTTATGCTTCAAGGCCTTCGAATCGGTGTATTGGATCAGAGGGATGTATTAGGAGCCTTCCTAGCAACCAACCATGGTAAACGGAATAAGTGTGCCAAATCGACCAAAGTGTCGCATGACACCGTATGACAACTCTAACTAGAATTAGATGAGTGCGCTCTGCTTCAAGCCCTTAGAAATGGTGAAATGATTAGAGGGATAAATTAGGAGCCTTTCGTGGCTACCAATCACAGTAAACAGAATAAGAATGCAAAATCGGCCAAATTGTCGCACGGTGCCGTACGACAACTCCAACTTACATTAAATGCGTGCGTTGTGCTTTAAACCCTTAGAAATGGTGTATTGGATCAAAGGAACAAACTAGGAGCCCTCCGCAGCTACCAACAATAGTTAATAGAATAAGAGTACAACATCGGCAAAAGTGTTGCATAATGTCGTACAACAACTCTAATAGGAATTAAATGAATGCATTGTACTTCAAACCCTTAAAAATACTGTATTGAATCATACGAACAAATTAGAAGCCTTCCGTAGATATCAACCATAGTAAACAGAATAAAAGAGCAAAATCGTCAAAACTATCGCACAACGTTGTATAACAACTCTATCAGGAGTTAGACGAGTGCATTGTGCTACAAACCCTTAGAAATGGTGTATTGGATTAGAAGAAGAAATGAGGAGCCTTTAGTAGTTACCAACCATAGTAAACGGAATTAGAGTGCAAAATCGACAAAAGTGTCACACGACGCCGTATAATAGCTCTAACTGGCATTAGATGAGTGCATTTTGCTTCAAGCCCTTAGAAATGGTGTATTGGATCAGAGGAACAAATTAGAAGCCTTCCGCAGCTACCAACAATAGTTAACAGAATAAGAGTGCAAAATCGGTAAAACTATCACATGACACCATACGACAACTCTAATTAGAATTAGATGAGTTCGTTGAGCTTCAAACCATTAAAGATGGTGTATTAAAATCCGAGGGACAAATTAGGAGCCCCGCAGCCACCAACCACAACAAACGGAATAAGAGTGCAATATTGGCAAAAGTGTCACACAACGCAATACGAGAACTCTAATTGAAATTAGATGAGTACGTTGTGCTTTAAGCCCTTAGAATTGGTGTATTGGATCAGAGGGATAGATTAGGAGACTTTTATAGCTACCAACCACAACAAATAGGGTAAGTGTGCCAAATTGGAAAAAGTGTCGCACGATGCTGTATGACAACTCTAACTAGAATTAAATGAGTGCACTGTGCTTTCGAACCCTTAGAAATGGTGTATTGGATCAGAGTAGCAAATAAGGAGCCTTCCGTAGCTACCGACTATAGTAAACTGAATAAAAGTACAAAATCAATGAAAGTGTCGTATGACACCATACGATAACTCTAACTAGAATTAGTTCAAACCCTTAAAAATGTTGTATCGGATCAAAGGAACAAATTAGGAGCCTTTCGTAGCTACCAACATAGTAAATGGAATAAAAGTGCAAAATCGTGAAAGTGTCGCACGATGCTGTACAACAACTCTGACACGAATTAGATTAGCACGTTGTGCTAAAAACCCTAAAAAATGGTGTATTGGATCATAGGATGAAATTAGGAGCCTTCTATAGCTACCAACCAATGTAAAAGGAATAAGAGTGTAAAATCGGCTAAAGTGATGCACGACGCTGTACGACGATGCTAACTGGTATTAAATGAGTGTGTTGTACTCCAAATCCCTAAAAACAGTGTATTAGATCAGAGGAACAAATAAAGAACCTTCCGCAGCCACCAATAACAACTAGCCAAATAAGAGTGCAAAATCGGCAAAACTATCACACAATGTTGTACGACAGCTCTAACCGGAATTAGACGAGTGCATTATACTTCTAGCCCTTAGAAATGGTGTATTGGATCAGAGAGACAAGTTAGGAGCCTTTTATAGCAACCAACCATGGTAAACGGAAAAAGTGTTCAAAATCGATAAAAGTGTCGCACAACACCATACGAGAATTGTAGCCAATATTAGATGATTACATTGTGCTTCAAGCCTTTAGAAATGGTGTATTGGATTAGAGGGACAAATTAGGAGCCATTTGTAGCTACCAACCACCGTAAACGAAATAAGTGTGTCAAATCGATAAAAGTGTCGCACGACGCCACACGATAACTCCAACTGGATTGAGACATGCACAATGTGCTTCAAACCCTTAGAAATGGCGTATTGGATCAAACGAAGAAATTAGGAGAATTCCGTAGCTACGAACGATTGTAAACGAATAAGAGTGCAAAACCGGCAAAAGTATTGTGCGACACCGTATGACAACTCTAACTAGCATTAGATGAGTGTGTTGTGCTTCAAAACCTTAGAAATGGTGTATTGGATCAGAGGAATAAAATAAGAGCCCTCCACAACTACCAAAAATAGTTTACAGAATATGAGTGCGAAATCAGCGAAAGTGTCGCACAACACGTACTACAACTTTAATAGGAATTAAAGGAGTGCGTTGCACTACAGACCTTTAGAAATGGTGTATTGGATTAGAGGAAGAAATGAGGAGCCTTCCGTAGCAACCAACCAACATAAACGAAAAGAGAGTGCAAACTCGACAAAAGTGACACACGACACCGTACGACAACTCTAACTGGCATTAGACGAGTGCGTTGTACTTTTAGCTTTTAGAAATGGTGTATCGGATCAGAGGAAAAAATTAGAAGCCTTATGTAGCTACCAACAAATGGAATAGGAGTGCAAAATTAGTAAAAGTATTGCACAACATCGTACGACAACTCTAACCAGAATTAGACAAGTGTGTTGTGCTTCAAGCCTTTAGAAATGGTGTATTGGATTAGAGGGACAAATTAGGAGCCTTCTGTAGCTACCAACAACACACTAAACGGAATAAAAGTGCGAAATCGGTAAAAGTGTCACATGACACCACACGACAATTGTAATCGAAATTAAAAGAGTGTGTTGTGCTTCAAGCCCTCAGAAATTGCATATCAAATCAAGGGAACAAATTAGTAGCCTTCCGCAGCTATCAACAACAGTTAACGGAATAAGGGTGCTAAATCGGCAAAAGTGTCAGAGGACACTATACGACAACTCTAGCCGAAATTAGACGAGTGCGTTGTGCTTTAAGCCCCTAGAAATGGTATATTGGACTAGAGGGACAAATTAGGAGCCTTCCGTAGCTAGCAACCACAAAGTAAATAGAATAACAATGTAAAAATGGCAAAAGTATCGTGTGACAACTCTTACCGGAATTAGATGAGTGCATTGTGCTTCAAGCCTTTATAAATGGTGTATTGGATCAGAAGAACAGATTAGGAGCCTTCTGCAGTTACCAACAATAGTTAACGGAATAAGAGTGCAAAATTGGCAAAACTGGCGCATAACACCGTACGACAACTCTAATCAGAATTAGCCGAGTGCGTTGAGTTTCAAGCCCTTATAGATGGTGCATGGATCAGAGGGACAAGTTAGGAGCCTTCCGTAGCTATCAACCATAGGAAATGGAATAAGAGTACAATATTTGCAAAAGTATCGCACAACACCATATAAGAACTCTAATAGGAATTAGACGAGTACGTTATGCTTCAAGACCTTAGAATTGCTATATTGGATCAAAGAGACAAATTAGGAGACTTCTGTAGTTAGCAACCACAACAAATGAGATAAGTGTGCCAAATCGGCAAAAGTGTCGCACGACAACGTACAACAACTTTAACTAGAATTAAGCGGGTGCATTGTGCTTCAAACCCTTAAAAATGGTGTATTGGATCAGAAGAACAAATAAGGAGCCTTCCGTAGCTACCAACCACAGCAAACAAAAAAAGAGTGCAATATCGATAAAAAAGTCGCACATCGCCGTACAGTAACTCTAACTGGCATTAGACAAGTGTGTTGTGCTTCAAACCTATAGAAATGGTGTATTGGATTTGAGGAACAAATGAGGAGCCTCCTACAGGTACTAACAACAATTAACGGAATAAAAGTACAAAATCGGAAAAAGTGTCGCATGACAACGTACGACAACTCTAACCGGAATTAGACAAGTGTGTTATGCTTCAAGCCCTCGGAAATGGAGTATTGGATCAAAGGAACAAATTAAGGGCATTCCGTAGCTACTAACAATAGTTAACGGAATAAAAGCGCAAAATCGATAAAAGTATCACAGATACCGTACGACAACTCTAACTGGAATTAGAAGAGTGCGTTGTGCTTCAAGCCCTTATAAATGGCATATTAGATCAAAGGAATAGATTAGTAACCTTCCATAGCTACCAACAACTGTTAATTAAATAAGAGTGCAAAATCAGTAAAACTATCACATGACACCGTACGATAACTCTAATCGGAATTAGCTGAGTACGTTGAGTTTCAGGTGCTTATAGATGGTACATTGGATCAAACGGATAAATTAGGAGCCTTATGTAGTTACTAACCATTGTAAATGGAATCAGTGTGTAAAATCTGCAAAATTGTCACATGATGTCGTACGACAACTCTAACTAGAATTAGATGAATGCATTGTGCTTCAACCCCTTAGAAATGGTGTATTGGATCAGAAGGACAAATTAGGAGCCTTTCGTAGCTACCAACTACAATAAACAGAATAGGAATGCAAAATCGAAAAAAGTGTCACACGACAACGTACGACAACTCTAACTAAAATTAGATGAGTGCATTATGCTTCAAACCATTGGAAAATGGTGTATTTGATTGGAGGAACAAATAAGGAGACTTTCGTAGCTACCAACCAGAATAAAAAGAATAAAAGTACAAAATCGTCAAAAATGTCGCATGACGCTGTACAACAACTCTAATTAGAAGAGTGGTTGTGTTAGAAATAGATGTAAATGGTGTATTGGATCAGAGGAAGAAATTAGGAGCCTTCTGTAGCTACCAACCAACATAAACGGAATAAAAGTGCAAAATTGGCAAAAGTGTCGCACGATGCTGTACGACAACTTTGATTGGCATTAGACGAGTGCATTGTGCTACAAATTCTTAGAAGTGGTGTATTCGATCAGAGGAACAAATTAGGAGCCTTCCGTAGCTACCAACCACAGTATATAGAATAAAAGTGCCAAATCATAAAAAGTGTAGCTCAACGTTATACAATAACTCTAACAGGAATTACACTAGTGCGCTATGCTAGAAACCCTCAGAAATGGTGTATTGGATCAGAGGAAGAAATTAGGAGCCTTCTGTAGCTACCAACAAACGTAAACGGAATAAGAGTGCAAAATCGAAAAAAAAAATCACATGACAACGCTAACTAGTATTAGACGAGTGTGATCTGCTCCAAATCCTTAAAAATGGTGTATTGGATCAGAGGAACAAATTAGGAGGCTACCATAAGTACCAACAACAATTAACAGAATAAGAGTGCAAAATCGGCAAAAGTATCACACGACACCGTACAACAACTCTAACTGGCATTAGACGAGTGCGTTGTGCTTCAAGTCCCTAGAAATGGTGTATTGGATTAGAGAAACAAATTAAGAGCCTTCCACAGCTACCAACAACAGTTAACGGGATAAGACTGCAAAATCGGCAAAAGTGTCACACGATATTATACGATAACTCTAACTGGCATTAGACGAGTGCATTGTGCTTTATTCCCCTAGAAATGGTATATTGAATCAGAGGAACAACTTAGGAGCCTTCCGCAGCTACCAATAATAGTTAACGAAATAAGAGTGCAAAATCGGGAAAAGTGTCACACGATACCATACAGCAACTCTAACCGAAATTAGACGAGTGTTACGTTTCAAGCCCTTAGAAATGGTGTATTGGATCAGAGGGACAAATTAGGAGCCTTCCATAGCTACCAACAATAGTTAATGGAATAAGAGTACAAAATCAGTAAAAGTGTCACACAATGCCGTACGACAACTCTAACTGGAATTAGACTAATGCATTGTATCTCAAAACCTTAGAAATGATGTACTAAATCAGACGAACAAATTAAGAGCCTTCCATAGCTACCAACCACATCAAACGAAATTAGAGTGCCAACTCGGCAAAAATGTCACACAACACCGTACAAGAACTCTAGCCAGAATTAGATGAATAGGTTGAGCTTCAAGCCCTCAGAATTGGTGCATTGGATCAGAGGGACAAATTAGTAGCCTTCTATTGCTACTAACCACAATAAACGGAATAAGTGTGCCGAATCAGCAAAAGTGTCATATGACGTCGTACGATAACTCTTACTAGAATTAGACATGTGCATTGTGTTTCAAATGCTTAGAAATGGTGTATTGGATCAGAGGAACGAATTAAAAGCTTCTTGTAGCTACCAACAACAGTTAACGGAATAAGAGTGCAAAATTGGTAAAAATGTGTCACGACATCGTACCACAACTCTAATCGAAATTAGACGAGTGTGTTATGCTTCAAGCCTTTAGAAATGGTGTATTGGATCAGATTGACAAATTAGGAGCCTTCCGTAGCTACCAACCATAGTAAATGAAATAAAAGTACAAAATCGTCAAAAGTGTCGCACGACGCTATACATAAGCTCTAACAGGAATTAGACGAGTGCGTTGTGCTAGAAACCCTCAATAATGATGTATTGGATTAGAGGAAGAAATTAGGGGTCTTTTGTTGCTACCAACCAATGTAAACGGAATACGAGCCCAAAATTGGCAAAAGTGTCATGTGATGTCGTACGACAGCTCTAACTAGCATTAGATAAGTGCGTTGTGCTTGAAGCCCCTAGAAATGGTGTATTGGATCAGAGGAACAAATTTGGAGCCTTCTACAACTACCACAATAGTTAACGAAATAAGAGTGCAAAATCGGCAAAAGTGTCGCATGACATCGTATGGCAACTTTAACTGGAATTAGACACATGTGCTGTGCTTTAAGCCCTTAGAAATGGTGTATTGATCAGAGGGACAAATTAGGAGGTTTCCGTGGCTACCAACCACAGTAAACGGAATAAAAGTGCAAAATCATCAAAAGTGTCGCATGATGTTGTATAACAACTCTAATAGGAATTAGACGAGTGTGTTGTGCAAGAAACCCTCAAAAATGGTGTATTGGATCAGAGGAAGAAATTAGCGGCATTCTATAGCTAACAACCAACGTAAATGGAATAAAAGTGTAAAATCGGCAAAAGTGTTGCATGACACCGTATGACAACGCTAACTAGTATTATACATGTGTGTTGGGCTTCAAATCCTTAGAAATGGTTAATTGGATCAGAGGAGCAAATTAGGAGCCCTCCATAGCTACCAACAACAGTTAATGGAATGTGAGTACAAAATTGGTAAAAATGTCGCACAACGTCGTACGACAACTCTAACTGGAATTAGACAAGTGCATTGTGTAACGCCCCAAAATTTATCTTGATATGCTTAGTGTTCTTTGATTGAAAATTAGTATGCAAAAAGTTGAATTAAATTACAATTTTTGTATATATTAGGAGATGTATTTTTTTAAATTTGAGGAAATTAGTAATCTTGGAGGTATTTTATAAGTGGTAATTAAATTAGAAATTTAATAAGGGAATTAGAATGGTAGAGAAATGTGATTGAACAAGAAAAAATGGCAATTAGAATGCATTGCATGGGATATAATTTTGGACTAATAGGAATTTGCCAACCAAAAAGTAAAAGTGATGTAATTTTGGTTGAAAATAAAGTAAGAATGATGTCAATTAAGTTAGTGGAAATATGAGTTGGAATTTCAACCAATAGAAAGCTAGCATTTGCAACTAAGGACATGGAGGTAATTATGGGTTTAGTTAGGGGTAAATTTGTCATGTAAAAAGGGATAGTATATAAAGTGAGAGTTGCTTTGCATGAAACCCATTCTTCCTTTTCTTCCTCCCTTTGCCGTGAGCTACCTACTCCTTTTCTCTCAATTTTTCTTCAATTTTAAGCCTCCAAATCATCGATAAACCTAGTTTCTCACATCACCTACTGATTCAAAGCATCCAATCCATCAAACTACACCAAGATTCGAAGGTGGGTTTTCAAAGAAAAGTGCCAAATCAAGGTTAGTTGGTGTGGATGTTTGATTGAGTGATAGATCTAAGCTAGTAAGGGTACAAATGCATCCATGATCATGGAGAATCAGGGAACTTTGCATTTAATTGAATAGATTTAATTTTATTGATGAATTTTGCATTCTTGAAAACTCAAGGTGTTGAATTAGCTTAAGGAAATCAAGAGAAAAATAAAGAGAAGTTGTGAACTCAATTTGAAGGTGTGGAGAAGTCATAAACATTATCCAAAAAGTTGGTGTACACTTAGTTTGAAACTTTGCTTTTCCTAGTAGGGTTTTAGAATACTTGAATTTTTAATATTCTATGTTTTTGGTGAAATGGATTTGATACTTATGTTTGGATGATACTTATATGTTATTTGGATGCATTAAATGATGAAAAACTTGAAAAATTTTACAAAGAAAAATGACTTGGCTGAATGGGGTACATAGGGTAAAGATGATATCCTTTGATGATTTTAATGATCTGACTCCATTTTAGGGGTTAATTGAAAGTGTTTTTATTGAAATATGAGATGAAAAATAAATTTGATCACCAATTTGGAAAATTTAGTAGGTTTGGCCAAACATGTGCATGTGATGCGTGATGATGTTTTTGGTAAATTTAGATAATTCAATTAGGGGTATGGTCCTTTATGTTACTTAAAATTTATGCTTCAAGTTATTGTGAAAAGTGGGTTTCAAACGGAACTTGGGCACTCATTTGATGAAATTGAAATTTAGAAATGGAAATTGTTAATATGTGAATTTTTGATAATGAATAAAATGTATAAGGGCCATAGTAAACCTGAACATGGGCAGGGGAGGATTGGTAATTGACATGCCAATAGGATGATTATAACAGTATTGCACCGATTTGGTTGTGTATTGATACTAAATTCATAGACCTTGAGAGGCACCGAGTATCCGGTCTCAAAATCGCTTGTATATGAAAAATATGATCCGGTGGGTAGGCATCGAGTGTCCGATATCGAAGAAACCCATTTTCCAATCCAAGGTACCGTGTCAGTGTTTACAAAGGGTGCTGAAAATTATTAGGTGCAATCATGTAATTATACATGAAAAATGACCTTTACACATTTTTTACGAGTATTTATTAGTAAATTGATTACTTGGTGAATTGTTATAGAAATTTGTGAAATTTGAAATTTTGTTTTGCAATATAGTAATTTTTGAGAGATAGTGAATTTACATTTTGTGTACACTCACTAAGTAGAAATACTTAGCGCATTGGATTTACTATGTCCAGGTTGTTGATTGGGCATTGTAGATAAAGGCAAAAGAGGAGGTATTTGCAGCATTTCCAGTGAGTCACATCCATCCATACTTTTAGGGTAGTTATCTCATTTGATATCATATATATGTTATAGTGCATGCACACAAAAGTATGTATATATATATGTGAAGTTTTGTAAAAGCTAGTAAAAGCTTGGTAAAAGTACAACAAGTCGACTCAATAAAGTGGCCCAACAGACAAAGGCTCGATTCACTAACACCTTGCCCAAGCGAGCTTTTCAACTCACATGGACAAGCTCGCATTGCCACTCTCAGGTCGCTGGCCAGTATTACTCAACTCGCTATATGCACAACTCGTTGTTTAAAGTAAGGTCTAGCTCGAGGTCATCCGAGGTAGTTTATAGTTCACAAATTGAACAGCTTGCCAAAAAAATCTTCTAGAAAGGCAGCAATCTAAATCAACCATGATTCTACCACTAGAATTAGAAATAAATTCAAATTCGAATGTTGATAGATTTAATCTCTGATTTAGCAAAACCGACTCCTGATTTGGTGCTAACTGATTTTGGAATATAATTAATGTATAATTCTTTCCTGTTTTATTTCTATTTAAATTGTAATGCCCCTCCTTATAAATAGGGGCTGGAAATTTATTGTAACATATACTGAAATAATAATATACTATGACTCCGCTAAAATGACAAAAAAACATAGTCGTGGACGCAGACATCATTCTAGCCGAACCATGTAAAAATATTTGTATAGTTTATATTCTTCCTCTCTTTCTCTCTTGTCTTTTGTCTTGTTTTTCATTAATTATAGGTATTGGGCTTTGAACTTTTGGTCGACTAGATTTCACCGTCAACATTTTGGCACTAGAAGGATGACCCAGCTTGCAATTTCTTGACTACAATTTTCCTGAGTTTATCGATAGCTATGGCAAGAGGAAGAATAACTAAGAGTTCTAACGCGGTAGCTAATGTACTAGAAAGCCAGATGAACCAACAATAACGTCATTTTCAGCCAGTGGAGGATGCATCCCATGCCCATAGCAAGCACATCCCATGTCCCTATAATTAGCGCTGCTATGGGCATGCCCCCGTTAGCCCCTCGCCAACCAACACAAATGGTACCTGCGGCAAACAGATTACAAGCATGGCATCAAAGACAGGAGATGTTAGAAGATACGATTCAGCGGCTTGCGGACACAGTAAATGCATTGGTATAGGCCCATGCACAAAATGTGCCCAGATTTGAGGCTGTTGCTCCGAGACAAGCATATCCGTAACCTGAAAAGGGAGTGTCAGCACCAGAGAGACCATTAAGAAAGGTGTCGCGACCTATCGGTTCAGCTAGCTCCTCTAACTCACGCTCTGGAGTTAGAGGTCGCCAAGCCCGTGAAGAGAGAGAAGTTACGCATCCTACAAGCTTAATAATAAGAGTTAGTCAGGATGGAAGCCGTCGTGTGGAAGCTGGTTATGATCGAGTCTGAGCCGCATCTCGGTATGAAGAAAATGAGGTAGATAATCAGCGACGTACAAGGTTGTACCGAGCTAGCGGCTCGCTCAGGAAAATCAGAGATATGTGCTAGATCGTTGCTCCTCAAGTCGCGATCATAAGAGGGGACAGAGGCTTCAGGATCCACAGATAGAAAAGCTCCTACAGAGGGTCCAGTAGCTCGAAGCGTGACCTAGCGCCCCAGACCAGCGTGACCATTATAGAGAGAGGACTCTTTTTATCATAGAGATTGAGACACAGCCTCTCCCTTCCAGATTTAAGGTCCCCAACATTCCACAATACAATGGAGACAGCGACCCCTACAACCACCTGGATGCATTTAATGTCCAGATGGATTTTCAGATAGACAACCTGCTGGTTAAGTGCCACATCTTCTTAGCCACCCTAGGGGCTATACAACAGACTTGGTTCAAAAATCTTTCAGCTCGTAGCATAGAAAGTTAGGAGGATTGCCAACAGAAATTTGTCAGCCAGTACAGGGCTTTGAGGAGACAGCTTGCACCATCCTGTCATCTGGCCACTATTTTCCAATGTCAGAATGAATCATTAAAGGATTATATTACCAGTGACACAACCCAAACTAGATTCCCTCTATGCTAGTATCTAGTAGGCCTCGCCTAACACCCCAACAGACCTTTTTTAAACCCTCTTAATCGACTAAAAGAAATCTGCGGAGCGAACCCTGAACTTGCCCATTTAAACTTTGCTTCGAATCTCATTTAATTTCGTTGATTGGAACTGGTTGGGTTGATTTTATTTTAGATTCAATTTGTTGATTTGAAAATCGAACTAAAACCATAAAAGTGACCATTTTTATTTACGAAATCTGAAAGCATTTTTAACAAAAAACCGATAATATAACAGTTGCAATTATAAGGTTACCAAATTTTCCTATAAAGAAATTACACTTCCAAATCTTTTCAACCATAACCCAACTTCTTACACAAACATATATCTCAATAATTAATCCATCATTTTCACAAAATCATAAGTGATAACCAAAACTTACGTATCATAGAAAAATTCACAAGAGATTTACATTACAAAACATTTTAATACAAGTTTTCCATATGAGTATTTCAAAATACAAAATAAGATATGCATTCTTCATGTATAAGCCCACCTATATTGACAAAGAAACTTATTTGCTGCAGTAGTCCATGTGAGTACCTGAAAATGGTTTATACAATACAACACGAAAAAATGAAATCTCAAAGAAATTAAAGCAATTGAGCGAATGTTACTTAAACAATTATAAACTTATTTAGTTATGCATGAAGATCACATAACCTATTTCTTTCTAAAAGCACCACATGTACCCATAACTACTATGTCACGTGGTGATTTTCAATTGACACCAACCGTGATGCTATTGAGACTCCTCGAAACCTACGTGCAGAATTTTCTGTATCGCAAATCATAGCGCGAGATTATCTATAAGTTTTAGCGATTACGTGCGGAATTCTCTACATCACAAATCATAGCACGAGATACTATATACAATCTTGGCAACTACATTACGGAATTTTCTGTATTGTATATTGTAGTCCAAGAATATCTCTAATTTTGAGGTTATACGCATGGCCTTTGAAAACTCTTTTCTACTAAGTGCTATAAGCACAAAATAGCCTTTTCTTGTGAAAATTTTAGGCTAGAGCTTTTAAACTCTACTCTCATAAAATTTCTTTATTTTCGAAATTATTTTGAACACATATTAAGATCATTCATAAACTTGTTAATAATAATTAAAATTACATTTACAACACAAATATTCATAGTGTGAGTTAGTGGCACTCGCCTTGAGTCCAAGCTTGTCAAGGAGCTTTAATGGGTCTCTCTTGCTCCATTTGCTTGTGTTTCACTTACACATCATATTCTCATTTAATTTCCACTAAAATGAACTACTCAAAGCTACAATTAAAGGTTTCAATACAACTAACTCTATTGAAAACCCTTTAGACTACAACTCTCCCATCTAGGTTCTAACTTAATCAAAACTTTAAAATTTCGATTTCTTTCTATGAACCTCACTTATTATCACCTAGGAACACCCCTACACACTTGGAATAATTTTTTGAATCTCGAAATGAAAAATCACTATTTTTAACCCCCTTTGGCCGAACATTATGTAGGGAGCAATCCCTAACTTTTCTTTCTTCCATTTTCACTCCAATAATCTCCTTATCTTTCATTTAAGTCAGCCCCGAAACGAATTCGAAAAGAAACGGCCATCGGATGGAGATTCCTAACCAAAAACCCTATTTTTCACTACTTTTTCATGTCAAAATTTACCATTTTTACACTTTCAACTCAATTCTCTTTCCATTGGGGTTCTTAGACTCACATATACTCAATTAGGATCATACATGACATAAAAATGCAAAGAGGAAGTGGCATTGCATGGTGACCATCAATGCCCTTCATCTAGCTAAATCAGCACATTGTCTCATTTCATTTCCTTTTTCAATTATAACACTTCTATGTGATATTCTAGCTTCTCACATGCATAAATTCAAGCTTAATTTCATCAAAACTTAATGGAATCACATATCCCTCTTGGTGGTCATGAACTACACACTCACACACAACACATGGCTTCTTTCAACTTTCAAGATTTTTACAATGTCATTCTCTTAGACATTTCATCAAACACCTTACCTACACTCAATTCACTCAACCCAAGCTTAAATCAAGTTATAGGATTTCTCCTACATAAACCCTAATTTTCATTTCTTGCATGGATCTTCTTATACCAAGTCTCCCTTTTTCTTTATTATGATTCTAAACTTAATTCCTATCAAAACCCTCATCAAATACACAACAAACAACAACCCAATCATCATTCAACACATGAACTTAACTAACATCAACTTAGTAAAAATGAAAATAACTTACTTTGATCTTACTCAAACTTGGGTTTTCTAGCTTGAATGAGACTAAATCCTTGTGTGAATCTTCAATTGGACTTAAAAGAAACTTGGTTCTTCTTCCTCCTTAATAGCCGACCCTCACTCTCTCTTTCTCTTTATTTTTGCTTCTGATTTTTACTAAGTAATGGAAGCTAACACTCATATATATAGGCTCTTATATGGGTAAATGACCGTTTTGCCCTTTATTAACCTTCAACTTGCTATTTGGTTTAATCGATTCCTAAAATCTCTACTAACATTTTAATATCACTTATAAGAGCACTATTTATGAAATTTAATATTCTCATCCTATAAGTGAAATTATTATTACTAAGAGATACAAAATTGCAAAAAAAGAGCTTACATTTTCACTAAGGGAATCGTCTTGTGGCGCAACACTTGATATCTATGATCTAAGATTTCCACTGGCTGCTCTTCGTATGTCAAGTTTTCTTTTAGTTGCATCGACTATTCTCTTAAGATGTGTGAAGGATCGACTACATACTTGTGAAGCATGGAAACACGGAAGACGTCATAGATGTTTGCCAACTCTGGTAGCAACTACAGTTGATAGGCCACTTCACCCACTATTTCCACTACCTCATACGACCCAATATAACGTGGACTTAACTTTCCATACTTCCTGAATCTCAGAACGCCTTTCCAAGGTGAGATCCACAAGAATACTCTATCACCCACTTGAAACTCTAAATCTCTTCTTCGGTTGTCTGTGTAGTTTTTCTGCCTGTCTCTTACTATCTTCAATTTTTCTTTAACCACATTTATTCTTTCAGTGGTGACTTAGACAATTTCTAGGCCGATCAGTCTTCTCTCACCTATCCCGTCCCAACAAATTAGGGTTCTACACTTTCTACCATACAACGTTTCATATGGCGCCATGCCAATGTTAGATTGATAACTGTTGTTGTAGGCAAACTCTATCAAAGATAGGAGAGTATCTCAGTTCTCCTTGAACTCTATTACATAAGCTCTTAACATGTCTTCAAGAGTCTGGATGGTTCTTTCAGATTGGCCATCTATTTATGGGTGAAAGGTCGTACTGAAATTCAATCTAGTGTCCATTGCTTCTTGTAGCTTCGACCAGAATCTTATAGTAAATCGTGGATCTCTATCTGACACAATAGATACTGGTGCGCCATGCAATCTTACTATATCATTCATATACAACCAAGCTAACCTATCCAAAGAGTATGTAGTCTTGATGGCTAAGAAATGAGTAGACTTTGTCAATCTGTCAACTATCACCCAAATGGCATCATGCCTGCTCTGAGTCTGTGGTAGTCCTACCATAAAATCCATCGTAATCTTCTCCCATTTTCACTCTAGAATAGATAGGGGCTGCAATAAACCTACTAGTTTCTAATGCTTAGCTTTGATCTGCTGGCAGGTTAGACACTTAGACACGAACTCTACTATATCTCTTTTCATTCCTGTCCACCAGTAATGATCTTTCAGAGTCTGATACATCTTGCTACTCCCTAGATGCATGGCATAAGCTGATGAATGTGTGCCTCTTCCATGATCTCTTGCTTTAAATCTTTCACATCTGGCACACATAATCTCTGTCCCAACACCAATGTTCCATCATCTCTCAATGTAAAACTACTCTGCTGTCCAGCTTCTATCTCACTTCTTAGTTTCATCAAGTATGGATCTTGGGCCTATAGATCTCTAACTGGATCCACTAACACTGGACAGATGTGGAAAGCTACTAACAGAGCACCTGAATCAATCGTCTCTATTCTAACACCCATAAATCTCAACTCTACCAACATAGGCAAATACTCTGCTTTTAGTTGGGCTAATGAACTAGAGGGCTTTCTACTCAAGGCATCTACTACTACATTCGCCTTGCCAGGGTGATACTTGATTATACAATCATAATCTTTGATGAGTTCCACCCATCTTCTTTGTATCATATTCAGATCTTTTAGAGAGAACAGGTACTGTAAGCTCTTGTGGTCTGTGAAGATTCTACAAGGTACCCCATAAAGATAGTATCTCCAAATTCTCAAGGCAAATACCACAGTTGCTAACTCTAAGTCGTGTGTTGGACAATTTAACTCACTCATGCTTCTTCAACTGTCTCGAAACATAAGCTATTACTCTTTATCATTTTACATTAACACATAACCTAGCCCTTGCCTGGAGGCATCACAATAGACTACAAATCCATCCTTTCCTGATGGAAGAGTAAGAACAAGTGCTAAGGTTAATCTTCTTTTTAACTCATCAAAATTGTGCTGGCATGCCTCTAACCACTCGAACTTTTCCTCTTTTCTAGTCAACTTGTCAAGGGAGTATCTATCTTTGGAAATCCTTCCACGAACATCTTGTAGTATCGGACTAATCCCAAAAAGCTTCTAACTTCTGTCACGTTCGTGGGTGGCTTCCAATCTACTATAGCTTCTATCTTCTAGGGATCTACTAATATTCCTTCTGCGAACACCACGTGTCCCAGAAATGCTACTCTATTAAGCCAAAACTGACACTTGCTGAACTTTGCATACAGCTGATGCTCTCTTAAGGTTTGTAACACAACCCTCAGGTGCTCAGTATGCTCCTCTCGACTTCTCGAATACACCAAAATATCATCTATGAAAATGATTACGAACTTGTCTAAATAAGGCCTGAAAATTTTGTTCATTAAATCCATAAAGGCTGCTGGGGCATTTGTTAACTCAAATGGCATCACCAGAAACTCGTAATGCCCATAACAAGTCATAAAGGCTATCTTAAGAACGTTCTCCTTGTGAACCTTCAACTGATAGTACCCCGATCTTAAGTCAATCTTAGAAAACACTCTGGCTCCTTGAAATTGATCAAACAAGTCGTCTATTCTTGGTAGCAGGTACTGATTCCTAATAGTAACTTTGTTGAGCTGTCTGTAATCTATACATAACTGGAGGCTTCCATCTTTCTTTTTCACAAACAACACTGGAGCTCCCCAAGGTGTTGTACTCAACCTGATGAACCCCTTACTCATTAATTCTTCCATCTAAACCTTCAGTTCTTTTAACTCGGCTGGTGCCATCTTGTATGGTGCTATAGAGATGGACTCTGTATCAAGTGCTAGCTCAATTTCAAATTCTATCTCTCTGTCTGGTGGTAGCCTTGAAAGGTCCTCTAGAAAGACATCTAGGAACTCATTGACTACTGGAACTTCCGTTAATTGCAACTCATTACTACTAGCTTTTATTGCATAGACTAAGTACCTTTGCCATGCCTTTTTAAGCATCTTATTAGCTTTTATTGCACTAATCAAGCTTGTAGAGATCATCTTTCTAACACCACAGAAGACCACATCTAGTTCCCCTAGTCGGCTGAATTTAACTTCTTTTCTAAAAAAATCCACGGTGACATGATTCTTAGATAACCAATCCATGCCTAAAATGACATCATAATCATGAATATCTAATACGATCAAGTCTGCTTCAAATTCCCGACCTATTATGAGTACCCTACTTTCCACATAGATTTTATCTGCTAGAAATGAATCACCCGTGGGAAGTGACACTATCATACTGCAATCGGTCGGGCTCACCCCGACTCTAACTCTACCCATAAAGTCCCAAGAAATAAAAGAATGAATAGCCCTTGCATCAATCAACATATGAGCATTTGAATCAAATAGGGAAATAGTACCTATGACAACCTCTGGAGCTGTCTCAGCCTCAATCTTAGCCTCCTGCTGAGTCACTGTATAGATTCTAGCCTGGCTACGGGGTCTACAAGGTTGTCTTCTAGGTGGCACGCTCCTACTAGATCTACCATTAGGTTGCCTTGCACTTGTAGCTCTTTTAATCTATGAGCCTCCCCTTTCTGGTCCATGACCCCCACTAGGCTGCACCTGAACTGTTGATCTACCTTTTGATGGGCTGGAGGTGACTAACCTAGGGCAATCCTTCATATAGTGGCCCTCCTGACCACACATATAGCATTTTGTCCTGCCCTTTAAACACTCATTTGTATACGCTCCCCCACACCTACTGCAAGTGGGCTGTCTTCCAATTCTATTTACTTCTGGATCCACTAGGTGACTGGATTGAACTCTGACTGGTCTGGCCCCCTGACTCTGCCATCGGCTCTCAGACCATGCAAGCTTCTAATCACTTTTAGCCACTTTACTTGATCCCCTTTGATAACTACCTGTCCAGCTTCGTTTCTTATCAAACTTCTTAGGCTTAGGGGTGGATTTTACACTCCTCTCAACTCTGGTGGTTGCCTCCACCAACTACCCATACCAGGTGTGCACAAATGAGGTCATATAAGTCTTGACTTGTGGATGCAAACCTACTATAAATCTGTTGATCTTCTGTTCTTCATTCTCTGCGATGAAGGGAACCAAGCGAATTAACTCTAAAAACTTCTTTTCGCACTCTGTCACTAAGGAGTTCCCCTACTCTAATCTGAAAAATTCTTCTATCTTTGCATCTTTGTAACTCTTAGGGAAGAACTTGTCAGTGAACTCTTTTTTGAAATCTACCCAAGAGACTCTATCTGGGTGTGCCCTCTGATATGCCTTCCACCAATCTTTCACACGGTCTTTAAGTAGGAAGGCGGAATAAGAAACCATCTGCTCTTCTGTGCAACCCATTACTTGAAATATTTCTTCATTTGTCTCAAGCCATGACAGTGCACATTCTGGTTCATCTGTTCCGTCATAAGGCTTTGCGCCTAACTTATGAGCGCGCTCTATGGATACCCCTGTCTCACGCAGCTGATGAAGTGCCGTTGCCAATGTCTATGCCATCTGCTCTACATTTACTTGTGCCTGCTCGAGCCTTGCAGGTTGCAAAGGTTCTGAGTGAGAAGAACTAACTGGTACATTGACTGACTCGTCAACATGCTCTTTCTCATCGTCCTTAGGCTAGTACGACGCTGCATGTTTCTGTTCTATTTTAAATATTCATGAAAAGTTATAAAATGCATGAGTTAGAACACTAACAATGCATAAAAACAACTCTGAGAGTCATATAATGCTCAAACTTGAATCTATGTAACTCATCTGTATAACTCATATCTCAAGCAATCTGAACATAAAATTTCATGCTTAAAACAACTTCGAAGTATTTTCTAATTCTATCTCAAAACTTTACAAAATCGGGCTCTAATACCACTCTGATGCGACCCAACCCAGATTCCCTCTAGGCCAGTATCTGGTAGGCCTCGCCTAGCACTCCAACGGACCTCTTTTAAACCCTCCTAAGTGGCTAAAAGAAATCCATGGAGCAAACCCTGAACTTGCCCGTTTAAACTTTGCTTCGAATCTCATTTAATCTCATTGTTTGGAAACTAGTTGGGTTGATTTTAATTTAGATTCAATTTGTTGATTTAAAAATCGAACTAAAATCATAAAAGTGACTATTTTTATTTTCAAAATCTAAAAGCATTTTAACGAAAAACCGGCAGCATAACAGCTGCAATTATAAAGTTACCAAATTTTCCTACAAAGAAATTACACTCCCAAATCTTTTCAACCATAACCCAACTTCTTTTCTCAAACATTTATCTCAATAATCATACCATCATTTTCACAAAACCATAGATGATAACCAAAACTTTCATAGCATAAAAATATATACAAGCGATTTACATTACAAAACATATTAATACAAGTTTCCACATGAGTATTTCAAGATGCAAAATGATGTGTGCACTAACAAAATACAAGGCAACTATATGATGCATTCTTCGAGTGTAGGTCCACCTATATTACCAAAGAACTTTGTTTGTTTCAATCGTCTGTGCAAGTACCTGAAGATGGTTATACAATATAACACGGAAAGAATAAAATCTTAAGCAATTAAAGAAATTTAACGATTTCTAAATAACAATTATAAACTTATGTAGTTATGCATGAATTACCACATAACTCATTTCTTTCTAAAAGCACCATGCATACCCCTAACTGCTATGTCACATGGCGATTTTCAACTACCACCAACAATGACGCTACTGAGACTTCTCGACAACTACGTGCGGAATTTCTGCATCACAAATCGTAGTACCTGGTCATCTATAAATCTTAACAACTACGTGCGGAATTCTTTGCATCGCAATTCGTAGCGCAAGATACTACTTATAATCTTTGCAACTACATTGTGGAATTTTCCGCATTGCATATTGTAGCCCAAGAAAATCTCTTATTCTGAGGGCATACGCATGGCCTTTGAAAACCTCTTTTCTACTAAGTGCTATAAGCATAAATTAGTTTTTCTTTTGAAACTTTTAAGCTAGAGCTTTTAAGCTCAACTTTCATAAAAATTAATTTACTTTTGAAATTACTTTAAAACCCTATTAAAATCATTCATAAACATTTTAGTAACCAATAAAATTATAATTGTAACACAACTATTCACAGTGTGAGTTAATGGCACTTACCTTGAATTCAAGCTTGCCAAAGAGCTCTAATGGGCCTCTCTCACTCCACTTGCTTGTACTTCACCTACATATCATACTCTCATTTAAAATATACTAAAATGAATTACTCAAAGCTACAATTAAAACTTTCAACATAACTAACTCTATTGAAAATCCTTTAGATTACAAATTTCCCATCTAGGTTCTATCTAACTTAACCGAAGTTTTAAAATTTTGATTTCTTTCCATGAACCTCACTTATTATCACCTAGGAACACCTTCACACACTCAAAATAATTTTTTGAAGCTCGAAACGAAAAGTCACATTTTTAGACCCCCTTTGGCCGAACCTTGTGTAGGGAGCAATCCCTCACTTTTCTTTCTTCCGTTTTTGTTCCAATCATCTCTCTATCTCTCATTTAGGTCAACCCCAAAGCGAATTCGAAAAGAAATGGCCTCCGGGTGGGGGTTCCTAGCCAAAAATCCTTATTTTTCACTATTTTTTCATGTCAAAACCTACCTTTTTTACGTTCTCCACTTAATTCTCTTCCCATTAGGGTTCTTAGACTCACATATACTCAATTAGGATCATACATGACATAAAAATACAAAGAGGAAGTGGCATTGCATGGTAACCATCAATGCCCTTCATCTAGTTAAAACAACACATTGTCTCATTTTATTTCCTTTTTCAATTCTAACGCTTCTATGTGTTATTCTAGTTTCTCACATGCATGAATTCAAACTTAATTTCATCAAAACTCAATGGAATCACATATCTCTCTTGGTGGCCGTGAACCACACACTCACACACAACACATGGCTTCTTTCAACTTTCAAGATTTTTACATTGTTATTCTCTTAGACATTTCATCAAACACCTTATCTACACTCATTTCACTTAACTCAAGCTTAAATCAAGTTCTAGGGTTTCTCCTACATAAACCCTAACTTTCATTTCTTGCATGAGTTTTCTTATATCAAGTCTCCCTTTTCATTTATTATGATTTTAAACTTGATTTCTATCAAAACCCCCATCAAATTCACAACAAATAACAAACCCAACCATCAATACATCATATGAGCTTAACTAACATCAACTTAGTAAAAGTGAAGATAACTTACTTTGATCTTGCTCAAACTTGGGTTTTCTAGCTTGAATAGGGCTAAATTCTTGTTTGGATATTCAAATGGGGCTTGAAAAAGTTTGATTCTCCTTCCTCTTTGTGACCGTCCCTCACTCTCCCTTTCTCTATCTATTTTGCTTCAAATTTTACTAAGTGTTGAGAGCTCAACACATATATATAGGACTTTTATATGAACAAATGCTCATTTTGCCCTTTATTAGTATTTAACTTACTATTTGGTTTAACTAATTTCTAAAATCTCTACTAATATTTTAATATCACTTATAAGGATAATATTTATGAAATTTAGTATTCTCACCCTATAAGTTAATTACTACTAGTAAAAATACAAAATTATGAAAAATGTGCTCACAGTGAGTGTCACTAACTCACACTATGAGTATTTATGTTGCAAATTTAATTTTATTAGTTATTAAAAAGTTTATAAATAATGTTAATATGGGTTCAAAGTAATTTCGAAAGTAAAGTAACTTTTATGATAATTGAGCTTAAAAGCTCTAGCCTAAAATTTTCACAAAAAAAAAAAAAAAAACTAATTTGTGCTTATAGCACTTAGTAGAAAAAAGTTTTCAAAGGCCATGTGTATACCCTCAGAATCAGAGATTTTCTTGAGCTACAATATGCGATGTAGAAAATTCCGCAATGTAGTTGTTAAGATTATAAATAGTATTTGCGCTACGATTTGCAATGCAGAGAATTCCGCACGTAGTCGCTAAGATTTATAGATAACCTCGCACTACGATTTGCGATACAAAGAATTCCACACGTAGTTGTTGAGGAGTCTCAATAACGTCACGATTGGTGTCAGTTAAAAATTACCACGTGACATAACAGTTAGATATACGCATGGTGTTTTTAGAAAGAAATGGGTAATGTGGTATTTCATGCATAACTAAATAAGTTATAATTGTTTAATTAACAATCGCTAAATTTCTTTAATTGCTTTGAGATTTCATTCTTTCCATGTTGTATTGTATAAACCATCTTCAGGTACTCGCGCGGGCGACTGAAGCAAACAAAGTCTTTTGTCAATATAGGTGGGTATATACTTGAAGAATGCATACATCATTTTGCATTTTGATGTACTCATGTGGAAACTTGTATTAATATATTTTGTAATGTAATTCGCTTGTAAATATTTCTATGATATGAAAGTTTTGGTTATCACTTATAGTTTTGCAAAAAATGATGGAATGATTGTTGAGATACATGTTTGTGAAAGAAGTTGAGTTGTGGTTGGAAAGATTTGATAATGTAATTTCTTTGCAGGAAAATTTGAGAACTTTATAATTGTAGCTGTTATGCTAACGGTTTTCTGTTAAAATGTTTTTAGATTTCGAAAATAAAAATGGTTACTTTTATGGTTTTAGTTCAATTTCCAAATCAACAAATTGACTCTAAAATATAATCAACCCAACCAGTTCCCAAACAATGAGAATAAATTATATTTGAAGCAAAATTTAAATGGGCAAGTTCAAGGTTCACTCTATGGATTTCTTTTAGCCACTTAAGAGAGTTTAAAAGAGATCCAATGGGGTACCAGGTGAGGCCTACTAGATACTAGTCTAAAGGGAATTTGGTTTGGGTCACATCATGAACGATCCAAAAGTTTATCAAAAATGAAGCCTTAAGAGATGGATAGAGAGGATTTACCAACTTTTAAGTGACAAGAAGCTACCGTTATATTATTGGAGTCATTAATGTGGGTGTGAACTCATAAATCCTTTTTCAGTTCTTCTATTTTTAACCTCTCTCTTTCTCTCTTTCTCTCTCTTCCTCTTTAACTTGGTCACTTTCTCTCTCTAATTTGAGCAAAAAGGTTAAATGGCTTAAATCGTCCATATTTAAATGGTGTGGATAAGCAGGCGTTTTGAATTTCAAACAACGCCAAAAATGGAGCACTAATTAACACGTGTCACTCATGTGCCGCATGGATCGATTGAATAGATGTTGACTTGATTCACGCGTTGAAACATTGTCATTGCATTTAATGAGATATCATCGTCATCTATTCAACATTCACATCATTCGACAAATACCTTCGAGAATTTGGTTAACACTCAGATATTACAAGCTAATTTTCAATGCTTTACTAATAAAGTGTCATCAATCAAATCATTATGATTGAACAACATGGCTACTACACTTTCATTCCTCCAATCGACTTCATCAAACAAAGCAATAGAGGATAAAGTGTTATAGCATAGATCCAATCCCAATAATCATAGGCCCGCAAGCCAATTAGGTGATGGTCTAATATGTTAATCAATATAAGCTTATAGTCCAACTTATTGGTCGACATAGCTTAACTTTCCCCTAATGGATTTGTTATCAAGTCAAATGACTTCATCTATTCAATTTTGGATTGATATACCTTTGGTACATCGACTACATGATTCAAGATTCACAATCCGATTCAAACTCTTCCATCTTGAGTGCAATTACATCAAGGACTCAACCATCTACGAGATAAGGCATAATCCGATTAGGATTAACATTCATCGTGTCCTATAATTTAGGATGACCACGATCATCTCACATTCTACTCAAACTCGAACTTCTAAGTCTACTAAAGCTAGACCTCTTCCGACTTAATCGGACAACACACCTATAAAAGAGTCCTCACACACTCAAATCAACTATCGGAACACACATGCACACTATCATGCTACCGGATCGTCATCAGACCCCTCTAAGATCTAACTTTGGCTATCCTTAACAATGGAATCATAACACCTACATTCTCTTACAGCATGTTCTTTCTTCTGATAAGCTTAATCAAATCCACCAACATACTCCCTGTAGCTTGGTGTGATCAAACTAATGTTAGACCACCATCATCTTAGGTCATCAACATTGTTATAGCCAATAACCTTGATCCATTTTATCGCCATTACCTTCCACCTACACTACCATGCAGTCTAGCCATTCGGTCTACATTGTTCGACAATATAGATCGCCCATATTTTATGTCCTAGAGCAACTAGGATGATGTTTTATTGCTTTCCATTACCTTTTACATTCAGTTTACCAACTTGAGTATCGAAAAGTCTTTGGCCAGCACCATAACGGTGTTAAGGTCATTCACATTTTTTCTTGTTTGATTTGTGCCAAAACAGATTACTATATTTTATAAAGTCGACCGACAAGATTTGCTTTCAATCGTCATACTGTAGTTTGACTCCACTAGAATTGGTGACTGATGATGATGGCCATTGGTCCTAAGGTGGTCAGATTTTAGGATTAGGTTAGGGCTAGGGTTTGGATTTGATTAGAATTAGCGATTTTTTTTTTTCTTCTTAAAGACATTTTGGTGATAATTCAACTCATACATGTTCTAAACTATAAATTTCTCAATCACAGCCTAAGTAACAACACTCGTTACATATATATCATAAGGTTACAAAAGGAGTCTTCATGGTTTACATGAAAGAAAATCACTCTTTCCTTGGCTACTATTTCTCTTTTACATTATTTGTGTTATTTATCGATTATTTTTAAACAAATGAAATTTGAATTTTATGATCAGTTGTATTTGCAAGTAAAATGCTCCCATGAGGCTGTAGGAACTTTCATTTGTCAGAAAGATAATCACTAGTTTTAGGACTAACCTATAAACTTCTCAAATGCATTTGCTGGTTCACAATTTAACTCAATTCAAAAATGCAGTTTGCCTACCCGTCTTTTAGTGTACCTTCAAATAAATCTGCCAAAGCATTTACATTAACCCTTCCAAAGTGTTATGTGTATTTTTCGGATTCAATAAATGGGTTAGTAAAAACCAGGTAGAAGTCCAACAAATCGACCCAATAAAGTGGCCCAGCAGACAAGGCCCGGTTTATTAACATCCAGCCCACGTGAGCTCTTCAGCTTGCACGAGCGAGCTCGTATCACAGTTGTTATTCACAGGTCCCTACTAGTATTACTCAGCTCGCTTTATGCATAACTTGTTACTCAGAGCGAGGTCTAGCTCGAGATCGTCCAATACACTCCATAACTCGCACAATGAACAACTTAATAAGGAAATCTTCTAGAAAGGAAGAAACCCAAATTAATCGTGATTCTTCCACCAAAATTGGAAATAAATTCAAATTCAAACGTTGATAAATGTAATCTCTAATTTAGCGGAACAGATTCTTGATTCGGTGCTAACTGATTTAAAGGTGTAGTTAATGAATGATTCTTTCCTATTTTATTTCAACACAAATTGTAAATGTCTCTCCCTGTAAATAGAGGTTGAAATTCATTGTAACAAATATAGATACATAGAAGCAATAATAGATTGTTTCTCTACAGAAATTATCAAAGGAACAATCGTGGACGTAGGCACACTTGCTGAACCACGTAAAACTTTCTTTGTGCGTTGTTCTTCCTCTCTGCCTTCTACTTTTCTTTTGTTTCTTACTTCGTTTTCTGTTGATTGCAAGTATTGGGCTTTAAACTGTAGTCAATCAGAAATCAAACATTTTGACTCTAAAAGGAGGGCTCAAACTACCATCTATTTTACTGCAATTTTCTGGAATTTTTGAAAGCTATGGCAAGAGTAAGAACAACCAAACGTGTGGAGTCAGAGGTTGACCAACTAGAAAGTCAAACGAGTCAGCAGCAATATAACATGCAACCAATGGAAGATGCATCTATACTCATAGCAGGCACGTCTCATGTTCAGGCAGTTGGTGCTACTACAGGCATGCCTCTCATGCCCCCTCGCCAACCAGTACCAATCGCCCCAACAGCCGAGGGACTGCAAGCGTGGCATCAAAGGCAGAAGACATTAGAGGATACAGTCCGACAGCTTGCGGATGTAGTAAAGGCATTCGCACAGGCCCAAGCACAAAACGTGTCTATGATTGAGACTGTTGCTCCGAGGCAAGTATATCCGCAACATGAAGGAGTGCCGGTGCCAGAAAGGCCATTGAGAGAGGTGCCACGACCTACCAATTCAGTTCACTCTTCTAATTCATGCTCTAGAGCTGGAGGTCACCAAGATTGCGAAAAAATAGAAGTTGCACATCCTACAAGCTTGGTGATAAGGGTGAGTCAGGATGGAAGTCGTCATGTGGAAGCTGGCCATGACCGAGCCGAGCTGTATCTCGGTATGAAAAGGATGAGATAGATAATCAGCGACATGCAAGGTCGCATCGAGCTGGCAGCTCATTCAGAGAGAGCTAGAGATATGCACCAGAAAGCCGCTTCTCAGGTCATAAGCATAGAAGGGGACAAAGACCTCAGGATCCGCAAATAAAAGAGCTCATTCAGAGGGTACAGTAGCGCGAAGGGTGACCTAGCGCCCTGGACCAACGTGATCATTACGGAGAAAGGACTCCATTTACCAGGGAGATCGAGACGCAGCCTCTCCTTCCTAGATTCAAGGTCCCAAGTATCCCGTAGTACAATGAAGATAGCGATCCTTACGACCACCTAGACGCATTCAATGTCTAGATGGATCTTCAGACAAACAACCCACTGGTGAAGTGCCACGTCTTCCCAACTACCTTAGGGGATATTCTGCGGACTTGGTTCAAAAACCTTCCAGCTTATAACATAGAAAGTTAGGAAGATTGCCAACAGAAATTTATCAGCCAATACAGGGCTTTAAGAAGACAGTTTGCACTATCCTGCCATTTAGCCACTATCTTCCAGCGTCAGAATGAATCATTAAAAGATTACATCACTAGGTTCAGACACGAGGTCGCTAATGTGGAGAACCCATCAGACGAAAGTGTTTTGACTACGATCTCAGCCGGGCTTCGCAAATATGGAAAATTGTATGAAAGTATTTACAAGACTCTAGTAAAGGACCTGGGAGAATTTTATGAGCGAGTTATAAAGGAAATCAGATTGGAGGAGACCTTTAGCCTTAAAAAGTCCAATAAAAGGAACGAAGCGGGCAATTCCAGCCAGTCAAAAAAGAGGAGTAACAGCAGGAATGAAGGTGAAGGTTAAGGTTGTGGCTCAAGTAATCAAATTGCCAAAAAGACCAAGAAAGAGCCCAGGAATGACCGACCTCAACGTCAAGGTCGCTATGGTAATTACAGCATCCTGTTAGATTCATAGGACAGGATTTTTGTAGCAGAAAGGAACAGGAAGGATTTCGGAAAGCCCAATCCTTTGAGAGCCTCTGTTGAACACATAGATAGAAACAAGTTTTATGCTTATCATAATAAGGTCAAGCACAATACTTCGGATTGTTGGGCGTTGAAGGAAGCCATTGAAAGGTTGATTAAGAGAGATCGCTTAAGAGATTATGTGGTGAGACCAACAGACTCGCGACCTCTGCGACAACGACCTTAGCAGTAGCAATAGCCAGCATAACAACAACCCCAATGAGCTCCTGAGCAAGAGCATGAACCTACGATAAGGACGATTTTTACTATTCATGGTGGCCCCCATATTGCAGGTACATCAAACAGGTCGCATGAACGATATGTATGAGAAGCAAATCATGTCTTGCTTGCAAGTCACAGTGGGTTGGAGAGACATGTGAAGAAGGCGAAGACGACCTCAGATAACATTATGTTCACCAAGGAAGATGCTAGAGGCGTGTGCTGGCCTCACAATGATGCACTTATCATCCGAGCCAACATCAGTAATATGGAAGTACGACGAATTATGATAGACATAGGGAGCTTAGTTAATGTCATGTATAAAGGTTGCTTCGACCAAATGGGGTTGGGAGCAGAACAGTTAAAACCTTCCCCATAGCCTTTCTATGGCTTCATTGAAGATGCTATTACACCAGTGAGCCAGATCAAGCTGCCACTTACACTCGAGGAATCAGGTCATCAAGCTACTGTGTTGGCAGATTTTCTGATCATTGACTGCCCATCAACCTATAATGTGATCTTGGAAAAACCTGCAATGAATGACCTGGATGTAGACACCTCTACCAGGAACCTTACAATCAAGTTTCCAACCCCCAATGGCATAGGATATGTTCAAGGAGAGCAGTACTTGGCCAGACGCTGCTATAAAGATGCTGTGAAGATGTGAGAGGAAATAAGGTGAACGTGGTTTCGAGGGGCAAGCCAGAAGTTATAAGTGAAAAATGGGTAAGTCACGACCTCGACCCTCGCGAGGTGGATGCGGACTGAGCCACTGGGTCAATCGAGGAGTTGGAAGATGTTCAAGCAAACGAAGTAGATCCTGAAAAGTGCCTGAAGCCAGGATGGGGCTTAACTTCCGAAGTGAGAGCCCAGCTCGCTGACTTTCTTAAGGTAAACTTTGATGTTTTTGCCTGGAATCATAAAGATATGGTGGGGATAGACCCCAAGGTCATGTTGTACGGATTAAACATCGACCCCCACCATAAGCCAGTTCGCTAGAAGAGAAGACCTATGACAAGGGAACGCTACTTCACACTAAAGGAAGAGGTAGACAAGCTATTGACAAATAAGTTTATCTGTGAAGCTTACTACCCAACTTGGGTCACCAATCATGTGCCAGTAAAGAAAAAGAATGGGAAGTGGAGAACGTGTATTGACTTTATAGATTTAAACAAGGCGTGCCTAAATAATAGTTTTCCCTTACCTCGAATAGACCAGCTCGTGGATGTAACAGTTGGTCATCAGCTCCTGAGCTTCATGGATACATGCTCGGGCTATAATCGGTCCCAATGAATCTCGAGGACGAAGAGCCCACCTCATTTATAACCGATCGCGGCCTATATTGTTATAAGGTGATGCCCTTCGGGCTAAAGAATGCAAGAGCAACCTATCAACACCTGGTGAATATAATGTTCAAAGAGCAAATTAGGAGGACCATTGAGGTGTATGTAGATGATATGCTAGTGAAGTCCATGCAGGTGGATGACCATATGCGACACCTGGAGGAGATGTTCCAGATTCTGATGAGCTATTAGACGAAAATTGAACCCGCATAAGTGTGCATTTGGGGTAGCTTCTGGGAAATTCCTTGGCTTCATGGTGAATAATAAAGGCATCGAGGCTAATCCAGAGAAGATTAGGGCGTTGATTGACACGAGGTCTCCTACTCAGGTTAAAGATGTGCAAAGCCTCAATGGCTAAGTCCTAGCACTTAGTAGGTTCATCTCAAATGCAACAGACAAGTGCATCCCTTTCTTTGATGTGTTGAAAAAGGTAAAGAACTTTGAATTAACTAAACAATGTGGGGTGGCTTTCCAGCAATTGAAAGAATATATGGGTCGAGTTCCACTCATTTCCAAGTCTAAAGAAGAAGAGAAACTCATTTTATACTTAGGAGTATCCCAGCAGGCTTTGAGTGTTGCTTTGGTGAGAGAAGAAGAGAAGACGCAACTTCATGTATATTATGTAAGTAAGAAACTGTTTGATGCTAAAACCAGGTACTCGCAGAAGGAGAAACTTACCTATTGCCTGGTAGTCACATCGAGGAAGCTGCACCTTTATTTTCAAGCCCACAGAATTGAGGTCCTCACTCAATATCCGCTGAAGTAGATTCTCCAGAAATCAGATACCTCGGGTCGGTTACTCAAATGGGCAGTAGAGCTCACGCAATTTGATATCCAATTTAAGCCAAGGACGACAATCAAGGTCCAAGCTCTAGTAGATTTCATCACAGAATTTATAGGGCCTGCTGATGAAGAGGTCGAATCCTCTGAAGGTCCGACTTTGGAGTTATACATTGATGGATTATCTAGCGAGCAGAAAGCTAAAGCTGGAATCTTGTTAATCAGTCCTGAAGGCCACAAAATCCTTTGCGCCTTAAGATTTGGCTTCCAAACCACCAATAATGAAGCTGAGTATAAGGCACTACTCATAAGTCTGCGTCTAGCATTTATGAGGGGAGTATCAGACCAGGGGACCTAAAATGGCTATGTACCTTCAGAAAGTCCATGAGATGTTAAGTACTTTTCAAAAGTACGAGGTCAGGCAGATCCCACTAGCTCAAAACTCACATGCAGACGCACTAGCTTGCCTGGCAACCACCCAAGATGTAGATTTAGGAGCAATCCCAGTGGAGTTCTTGCCAATTCCAAGCATAGAAGAGAAAGATTCAATAATGGTCATAGCCATACAACCTAATTCCTGGATGGGCCCGATTTTAAATTATTTGCAGGATGGAAAGCTACCAAGTGACAGATTGGAAGCACGGCGTTTGCGAGCTAAGATAACTCGATATTGCATCTATGATGACGTATTGTACAAGAAAGGGTTTTTAGCCCCGCTTTTGAGGTGCATTGATGGTCATGATTACGAGACTGTGATGAAGCAGATACATGAGGGTCATTATGGAAATCATGCCGGGGGGCTATCTCTATCTTAAAAGGCACTCTGATAAGGGTTCTATTGGCCCACTATGAAGCAGGACGCCATCAACATGGTCAAGAAGTGTGACAAGTGTCAAAGGTTTGCTCAGGTTCCATGAGCTCCACTAACTTATCTCCAACAAATGATGAGCCCATGGCCCTTTACGATCTAAGGAATTGATTTAATTGGGTCTCTACCAACAGCTCATGGAAGATGCAAGTTTGTTGTGGTTGCCGTGGATTATTTCACTAAGTGGGTAGAAGCTAAAAAGTTGGTAGAAATCTCCACAACGAAGTTAGAAAAATTTGTATTGAATAATATTATTTGCAGGTTTGGGATTCCTCAACAGATCGTGACAGATAATGGGACCCAGTTCAGTAACGACTAGTTTATCAAGTTCTACAACGACCTGAAGATTATCAAAAGCTTCTTAGCAGTAGACCATCTGCAAGCCAATGGCTAGGTTGAAGCTGTGAATAAAATAATAAAGCAGACTTTGAAGACAAAGCTAGCAGCGAAGAAAGGAGCGTGGGTGGACGAGCTACAAAAAGTGTTATGTGCTTACAAGACCACAGCTCGCAGCACCATAAGCGAAACCCCTTTTTCAATGGTGTACAAATCCAAAGCCATGATCCCAGCAGAACTAGAAGTGACCTCGCAACGTAGAGCAACCTTCAATCCAAAAGACAACGACCAGCTACTTGCTACAAACCTTGACCTACTTGAAGAGACAAAAGAAGCAACACGGTTGAAGGTAGCAGTCTATCAATAAAGGATTGCGAGGTATTACAACAGAAAAGCCCAAATTCGAAGTTTCAATGTGAGAGATCTAGTACTACGCCTTATTTTGTCTGGAGCTTGCAAAGCCAGTAATGGGTCCTTAGGCCCAAACTGGGAAGGCCCCTATGTTATCAAAGAGAATTTGGGAAATGGAACCTATCGTCTAGCAAATATGAATGAAGCTGAAGTTCCTCAAGCCTAGAATGTTGAGCATCTTCGCCAATTTTCGGTAACTCTGAATACAAGGTCTCAATTTGTAATTCAATTTTATCAAAGTTAATGAAAACTTCAAGTTCCTCATATTACTTGTATTATTGAGTAATTGCTCTAATAATTTATTTACATGTTCTCCAAATTTTGAGTTATTAAGCTAGCAGATTTCATCCTGTTAGCTCGATGTCACACCCACAGCTCGCAAAATTATTGCTATGGCAGGCGAGGTTAAAACCCCCTGCATAGCTTACAAATTTATTGCTATGGCAAGTAAGATTACGATCCCCTACATAGCTCACAGAATTATTGTTATAGCAGGCGAGGTTGTGACCCCCTGCACAGCTCGTCAACATTTTAGTATAGTAGTCGAGGTTGCGACCCACTCGAGATAACTCAATTATATTCTATTGACTTATCTTTGAGGAAATTGTTAATGACAATTTTCAAGTTTCAGCTTATTAAAATCAATAGTTTCACGATCTTGGCCCAGGTTTTATTACCATTTGTTTAAATGACATACTTTTCGGCTCGTTGGGAAGTTCCACAACTTGTAAAATGAAGATGTGAAAAATATATGTAACAACAAATGAAGTAACTCAAGCATATTCAACATACAAGTTATAACAAAGAAATTTCATTAAATTCATGAAGTTCATAGCAAATGACCTCGAAGGTCGAAATAAATGGAGTACAAAACTAAACTGTAGAAACTGAAAAAGAATTCAAAAGGCAAGAAATAAGGCGAGCTGTTAATTGCCTTGGTCATGAAAAGCTGACCTTGAAAGAGATTCGTCGCTAAAAAGCTCGGTGACCTGAGCTGGCTCGGCTTGAAAGGTCACACCAGGCAACTCTATAGCCAAGGGAAGGGAATCAAACATGACTAGAGACGAGGCAGCTTCTGTTTTGAATCTTTCCACCTCTTGGAGTCCCACCTCGCCAAAGATCGAGAAATCTAACTCGGGATGGGCTTTCCATTAGGTGAAAAGAAAATTAGTACCTGTTTCTGATTCGACCTCCTCTCTAACCTTAGCAACCTGTTCCACCGCCTCTTCTTTGATTATAACAATTTTTCCTCTCAAGGCAATAACCTCTCTATGAGCAGCTTCTGCATTATGCTCAGCAACTATAGCTCGATGCAATGAGGCCACATTTTGTTGATCAGCCGTTTCAGCCTTTTTCTTAGCTACCTCAGCTCGTCGTAACGTAGCCTCTACTTGTTGTTCGGCCACCTCAGCTTGCTTTTTGCAGTTTCTATTCGTTGTTTAGACCCCTTCAGCTCATCTTTTGCCTTACTCAATTCCTCTTTGCTGTTGTAGAGCATAGCATTGAGATGCGATCTCGAAACTTCATAACCATTTTTCGTGCAAATCAAGGCCTCCTCAACCTCCCTCCTTGCCACGTTAGCATCCATTAGCTTCACCTCATAAGCTTATTAACACCTTGTGGCATTCTTAGCTTCTTCAGTCAAGAACTTGAGTTTCTCTTTTGCCTTCTCTAGCTCACCCTCTAATCTCATCATCCAATCCTCAGAGGTTCTAGTTTCTTGCCTCTGCTTTATTGCCCTCAATGCGACCTGAAATGCAATGAGTTGGCATCTAACAAAACAAGAAGATGAGAGAAAAAGGGAAGTTAGTTACCAGTATCACGTGGCAACCTAAATATTCAGCTAGGTCCATACCGCTAAGGGCATTATTTTCCAAAGCCCTAGTATGGGTCACCATGATGTCGAATCAATTGTCAATAAAGGATCTCAAGTATTTTCCCTCTGGTCCACTTTCAGGTCGAGGCCTAGATGGTGGAACAGTCCTCTTCATGACCTGTGCGACTTAAGGCTCTTTACCTTTGTTTACTTGACGTCACTTGACCGATGTAGGACCTAGCACTGATTTTCTCCTACCACCCTCACTAGAACCAGTCTGGGTCTCACAAGATGGGGTATCCGATTGAACTTCACCCACCTTTGGTTGCGAGCTGGGAACTGGAACTTGTGAAGAATCTGCTACTGATGCCGAAGGCGGCACCTCGCTGGGAGCAACGGTTGAAGGAACTTTAGTCCTGGTAGGACTCGTAGAAATAGCAATTGAATGAGCTACAGGATCAACAGGTCGTTTCTGAGAAGCCTTTAAATGGGAAAGGTTCCCCATCTTTTGAGCTCGTTGAGGATGAGAAGCTAGAACTAGTTGAAGAGTTGTATCTGTGTTTAAGGAAGGAGCTGGAGCTGGATCTGCTTGAGCATAAGTTGCTGGAGCTGCTTGAGTAGAAGTTGAAGCTGGATCTGCTTGAGCTAGAGTTGGAGCTGCTTGAGCTAGAGTTGGAGCTAAAATTGCTTAGGGAGCAAAAGCAGGAGCCTGGTCTGCTGGTGGGGTAGGAGTAGCCTCTTCCTCACTATTAATCTCAAACACAGAAGGAAGATCGAACTCTCCCCTACTTCCTATGTCTTTCTTGCAATTTATTAGCTCGCTGTCACAAAAAGGAGCTAGCACGTAAGTCCTAAGAAGGTCATTATCAAGCGCGTTGCTAAGAATTGTCTCGTTTGAGTCTGCAAGCACCCTGATGGTTTCTTTCTCCTCGTTACTGAGGATAGGCTTATCCCCTTTGACGTCTGCAAAACAAAGAATGTCAGCTCGTAAAATATATATATATCCTCAGCTCACAGGTATTCCCCTTTCTATCTACCTGGACTTAGAACAAAAGAGAAGTTATCAAAATGCTTGAGGAAATGACAGAAAATGAAAAACCAGCTTGTCTTATAGGCCCTTGTATTGGACTTGTCCTTTGCATCACCTCAAGGCAGGAGATTCTTGTAGTCTGATTGGCGAGATGTAAGGTAGTAAATTTCCTATCGCATTCCATCTTTTATGCCACCGGCACCTTTGATGTTGAAAAGGTGACTTAGGATTTTTGGAATTGGGGGAGGAAGGACATTTTTAAGAAAGATTAAGACCAATGATGTCAACTGCAAATATGAATTCGGGGTCAGATAGAATGGTGAAAGCTTGAGCTTGTTCAGGAACTCTATAAGGTCAGCAAGGATTGAAAACCTAAGCCCATGCTTCAGATGGTGGGTACTAATAGCGATGTATCCTTTGGGAGGACAGCACACGTGGTCGTCAGCAGTAGGAGACATTACGTGGTGACCCTTGGGAAAGTGGTATTGAAAAGCGATTCCTCCCGTCTCGGTATAATCTATCTTAGAGGAATGATGTATGAACACCTCGCAAGCTCGTCTCTCCTTGCGAGCTCACCACTCTTCAACGAGTCGACGAACTGTTGCTGGATCAACCCAAGCTATGAATGGCTCTGCAACCTCCCCGCTTTGAGAAGTTGCCTCATCAACATTGCATACTTCACCCGAAGCGAGCTCTTCTAAGTTGGATGATTCATTATCTCATACTCTGTGTGTTCAGCGGTCGCGACTTGAGGCCATCTACACATAAAGAGGATATAGTTAGGTCGCTGCAAGCAAACCATGCCTAAATGTCTAAGTTTCCTACTAAGAAAGTTCCCTACTCTACAGATCGCAAACGCCACATAGATCGCTAATATAATGGGGGGCTCGACCTATGAGAGAACGACGTACGGGCTAGAGACCTATAGGTACCTTATCCTACAATTTGCATGCATGATATAAGCCACAAACAGTAAATAGATTGGAAATAAACAAATAACAAGATCAAACCAACGGAAAATGAAGAGTCGTGACCAATAAGAAACGTAAAATTGTAAAGACTCAACATCGAGAGTACGAAGCATTTAGAACAATAGCACATCCAGGAAACACAATGCAATTCAAACGCAACAAAAACAGACCAAAAAACCGAGAGCTTGAAGTAAAAAATGGAACTTACTGTGAATCCTTGTCGAGAAATAGGAAATCTGGTGACTGAAAATGAAGAATCTGAGGAGAACCGAGGCAATAGTGCAGAATGAAGCAAAAAGAAACTCGGTGGCTAGAAGAAAATGACAGAATGAAAAGAGAATGAAAGGGCTCCACCTATTTATATGGGTGGCCGAGCTCACGCTCTGGTCGTTCGATTTGGAAGTTGTGTAACCGTCTTGAATCTAACGGTGTAGCACGAATTACGGTTTTTATAATTATGGCATGTCAGTTAAGAGACGTGCGCATTAAATGCGTATGACACAAGACGTGCCAATGCCAGTGCCAGTTGAGTTATCACCTGAATAGTCGCCACGTGTCAGAATTGATGGGATGGAATTTGAAAAGGAGCGAGACAAGTTAGCTTTTACCAACGAACTCGAGCTCCCAGTTCGCAAAACGCACTGAGAGTTGGGAGGCTAATGTTATAGATATTTTTTGGATTCAATAAATGAGCTGGTAAAAACCCAATAGAAGCCTAACAAATCGACCTAACGAAGTAACCCAACAGACAAGGCCCGGTTTATCAACATCCAACCCACGTGAGCTCTTTAGCTCGCACGAACGAGCTCGTATTACAGCTGTTATTCACAGGTCGCTGCTAGTATTACTCAGCTCACTCTAGGCACAGCTCGTTACTCAGAGCAAGGTCTAACTCCAGATCGTCCAATATAGTTCATAGCTCGCATAATGAACAGCTTAATAAGAAAATCTTCTAGAAAGAAAGAAACTCAAATTAATCGTGATTCTTCCACCAAAATTGAAAATAAATTCAAATTCAAACGTTGATAAATGTAATCCCTGATTTAGCGAAACAGATTTCTGATTTAATGCTAATCAATTTAGAAGTGTAGTTAATGCATGATTCTTTCCTATTTTATTTCAACTCAAATTGTACATGTCTCTCCCTATAAATAGAGGCTAAAGTTCATTGTAACAAATATAGATACACATAAGCAATAATAGACTGTTTCTCTACAGAAATTATCAGAGGAACAACCGTGGACGTAGACATACTTGCTAAACCACGTAAAATTTTCTTTGTGCGTTGTTCTTCCTCTTTGCCTTTGTAACACCCTCCCCCTCGATCCACGACGTCCGGAACGCCGGAGCTGAGGCGGAGGACATTACGATTTCTTATTTACGAAAACCCGTTTATTTAGTTAATTTGATTTATAGAAAATCCGGCAGAGTTTCCCCTATTTTATTGTAAAACCCAAAATTTTTAAACTTGCATATTCAAAAGAAACACTTCAAATATATTTTCACTTTCTCTACTGTCACAATCGAACACTCTGTCCGTCTCAAATCCACTTCAACACACAAATTCAAAGTTCATTGTAACAAATATAGATACACATAAGCAATAATAGACTGTTTCTCTACAGAAATTATCAGAGGAACAACCGTGGACGTAGACATACTTGCTAAACCACGTAAAATTTTCTTTGTGCGTTGTTCTTCCTCTTTGCCTTTGTAACACCCTCCCCCTCGATCCACGACGTCCGGAACGCCGGAGCTGAGGCGGAGGACATTACGATTTCTTATTTACGAAAACCCGTTTATTTAGTTAATTTGATTTATAGAAAATCCGGCAGAGTTTCCCCTATTTTATTGTAAAACCCAAAATTTTTAAACTTGCATATTCAAAAGAAACACTTCAAATATATTTTCACTTTCTCTACTGTCACAATCGAACACTCTGTCCGTCTCAAATCCACTTCAACACACAAATTCAAAGATAACATACATTTTTTTCACACAGAGCTTCAAAACCAAATAAACACACCTATTTTAAAGTACAATCTCATCTTGTTTTTTCAACTTTTTGAGAAAACGTTTAAAAACATAATACAAACCATATACATTGAAATTTACAAAACTTCATACGCAGATGCATTGAAATATACAAAATGTAAGTTCATAAAACTTTATTTTTACAAAATATATACATGACAAAGATGTCTACTAAAAAGTTTGAAGAGTTGTTGTGACTTGTGGAGCGCATTAGGAACTGTCTTCTCGATGGACTCTCTCTCTCAGCCTACTCGGTTCACCTCACTACCTACGCGTGGAAAATTCAACGCGCTAAGCAAAATAGCTCAGTTGATATACACATATAATATCAAAATCACCAAAATTCATAAACATTGCATATGAAAGACATCATGTCACAAAACATTTAACAATTAACGTAGCATATATTCAAATAACTCTTCAAAAACTTTATTAAAGGCTTTTCAACACATATTTTCATTTCACATTCGTTATTGTTTATTAGAATATCGTAAGAGTCTTTCATAAATGTTGTCATGATACCATGGATAGGTAACGAATTTCACATTTCTCTCCGGCATCAGACACTTGGTGTCTACCCAACGGAGCTCAACATCACATTCGTATCACATTCTGGACCGAACACTTAGTGCCTCTCAAGGTCCGTTAATCACCTTGTATATAAGTGAAACGGCACAGTACTGCTAATAATTATCCTATTGGCATGCTAAACACCAATCCCCACCTACCAATGTACAGGTTTACTTAAACTTTCAATATTTTAATTAATTACGAAAATTATCGTTTTCGAGTAAACTTTTACAAATCGCATAACTATCAAACATTTTCATTTACTTTTGCTTTTCGAAATTTTTCGAAACCTTCATCTGGGCCACTATCAAATGATCATTTTGCCCTTGGTTTCACAATAGAAACTTGATCACACAACCACATTCTTTTAAATGTTTCATTGAGCCCCGAGAGGTGGTTTTCGAATTTTTATCTTCCAAATCACAACTCATTTCACATTTCATCATCACACAACGTAAATAACACACAAATCTAAGTGAAATGACGAAAATGCCCCTTGGTTTCTCTAGGAATACCATTCGGCCAAGGGGTGTTATTCTTTAAAATTTGTTTCGTCTTCGAAAGTCATTTCACAAATAATTTTAATATCATTCATTAAACATATAATTAAGCTTAAAAAGATGAAAATACTCTTAGACCTCCCTTTGGTACCTATTTAGCCATAAAAGGGGTTTTTGTAAAAGTTTTTGTTTCGCTTAGTTTTTTCACCATAAAATCTCTGCCCTCATCATATAAATAACACATACACATCAATAATAACCATTTATCATGCCAAAATAGAAACTTCGCAAGGTTTCGAAATAAAATATTCAATTTATAGCTACTAATAAATATCAAATTCGAGGTTAGAAATATACCAACCTTCTTGAGCCTTCACCCACACTCTCTAACACTCCAATTAGAAGTTCAAAGCTTCTCCTAGCATTTGCTAGATTCTTCACGCCCTAATTTGTCACCTAGAGTTTCAAAATCACACTTTAAAGCCATAAAAAGTAAAACAACTTAATTAAATGCAAAACCCACTAACTATATATGCCTATGGATGCATCTACATGCTTACTAATCTATTTGAATACAATAAAAACCAGAAAACTGCACATACCTCACGTTGATTACTTTATACCCAAAAATACAAAGAGATTTTTACAAGAAATGAAGTCATAGTGGGTAGAGAAGGTAAAAGCAAGATGATTGGTGAGTTTTGATGCTTGAAATAAGAAAAGAAATTGAGGGAAAATGATGGGTAAGAACAGGTCATGTAGATTAGTAAGCATCTACATGCTTACTAATCTAAGCATCTACATGCTTACTAATCTATTTGAACACAATAAAAACTAGAAAACTGCACATACCTCACGTTGATTACTTTATACCCGAAAATACAAAGAGATTTTTACAAGAAATGAAGTCATAGATGGGTAGAAAAGGTAAAAACAAGATGATTAGTGAGTTTTGATGCTTGAAATGAGAAAAGAAATTGAGAGAAAATGGGTAAGAACAGGTCGGCAGAAGAAGGAAAAAGGAAGAAAATAATATTTTTGAAAAATGACCGCTTTTTATACCATGCAATTTTTTAAAATTCTATCACAACCCCCACACTTTCTAAAACTCTATTTGAGCCCAAAAACCTTTACACTTGTCCATTTTCTATTGGACAACAATGATAACTCATCATTTCACTTACTTTTACACCACACACTTGCAACTTTTCTATTGGATCTCATAAATTTTACTTTTAAATGTCAATTTATCATTAGTTTAAAAAATTTTCACACGCAATGCATTCTAAATGCACTTTCTTAACCCACCAATTTACAAATTTCCATTATCAAATCTTTCTCATTAAAATCCTAATCAAATCCTTTATATAAAAAAAAATTCTTCCAATATAACAATTTAATAAACTAGTAAAGTTTCTAACAATTAAATATATTTGTTACACTAATTATATTTAAATTAAAATTTAAGATTCAATTTAATATGGTTACTTTCTAAATTTAATAACACTATTTATACGGAAGTAAAGATCGGGGCGTTAGAGCCTTCTACTTTTCTTTTGTTTTCTTGCTTTGTTTTCTATTAATTGTAGGTATTAGGCTTTGAACCGTAGTCGATCAGAAATCAACATCGACACAAAGCATTTGCATGAACCCTTCAAAACTAAATCCATAGCCCCCTGTATAACTGTAATGCAGAAATCTTCAAAGGAGAATTTGAACAAGTAGCAGTCTCATATAATCATGCACAGAACATTGGAAAGCAAAAAATAGTAAGCATATTATTCAGTCATTCATGGCATCAAGAAAATGGTGCGCAACACATTAAGGTTCAGATAACATAGTCTCAACTGAAGATAGAAACCATAACTACTACTTAGATGGCTGGAAAACGAAAAGGTAAGCAACCACTTCGCTACCACCTAATAAGCGGAACATACAAAAGAAAGTGATTCCTACTTGTGGCCCTTTTTCTTCCACAAGTCTCCAAACACTTTGATTCCAGAACCCTTCCTTTTTGCACTGCCAAAACCATCATCTAAATCATCAGGTGATCCCACTAGACCTCCCAATGGCTCAAACACGCCACCAAAGTGCTTATCCATGGATTCACATCTCTCAGGAATCCTCCCATTCATTTCCACACCACCAGCAAGCACTGCCGCTGCTGCATCTGCTGCTTTTCTCCACTGTTCTGTCTGCACTCTCAGCTTCTTCATCTCTGTTTCCAATGCATCTTTTGCTTCTTCCACACTTTTGACTTTTTCCTGTAGCTGAACTGCCTCTGCTATACTTGCTTTCAGCTCTTCTCCTAGCTGGCTCAGGTTTTGGGTGATTTCCTCTTTCTCTCTTTGAGCAGTTGAAATGTTCAAGCTAGCTTCATTCAATTGCTTTTTCAGGCTGTCATTTTCTTGACCTCTCACCTCTAGTTCCTTCTCCTTCTCTTCTAACTTGGCTTTAAGCACGTCTATTTCATTATTGGCCAACAATAATTCATCGGCAGACGGTTTCTTTGGCTCTGAAATTGCCAGTGGTTCAGCTGATACGTTAATTTGTTTGGTCTCTTTTTCCTCCTCAGAGTTTTGTAGGCTGTATTCAACCTTTGGCTCAACTGGTACTTGAACTTCAAAAACTACAGTCTCCAGTTGGTTTTTATCTACAACTTCATCCCCAGGATTGGTTTCTGTCACTTTACATTCTTCAATTTGAGTTGAAGAATTCTTTTCTGAAATCTCAACAGGGTCTGTGACTCCTGATTTATTTGTTTTCTTCTCCAGTTCTTCTTGAGCTTCTTTCTTTGCAGCTTCAGCAAAAGCTAACTGCCCTTTCAAAATCTTTAGCTCTTCTTGTGCTTGCCCAAGTTGAGATTCTAAATCTGCAATGCGGGTTCCAAGTTTCTTCTGATTTAGTGGATCAGACTGGGATGCGCCTCTAGGGGAACGCCGATCTCCTACTTTGGAACTACGGTCAGCAACAGGTCGATGATGGAGAGGATCTGAATCAAAACTTGATGTCCTGAGCTGGTGTGGGCCTCGAGGAGACTGTCTTTGAGAAATTTCTGATCCCCTATTCCTCATTAAAATGAGATAAAAGCAAGTTAAATACCCACTTTAATCTTATTGAAATATGATTAGAGGCAAAAGGTTAAAACATTCAACTGACAGTTCAAGTGATGACTAACAAAACCAGTAATACATCAGTGTTATCTTGGAGAAATTAGATATGTACAATATTCAGCTTAAATTGACTAAGCATTCTAAACAGGACCACGATGGCTGCGAACCTAAATAATTTACAGAAAATTTTCCCTTCATGTTAAGATAGAACAGACAGATAAGCCTCACAAAACTTTACAGATTGTGCTCTATTTGGATCAAATGCAACCACAATAACATATTAGATAATTAGTACATAATAATTCAAGATTTATTTTAAGAATGACATTTGCCTGTTTTACATGTACAAGTGAGGTCAACTTTATTGACGAGCCGGAAAAGGCAGTTATTACATCTAAATTCTACTAGTGATATCTCTAAAGTATTGTTCCAATCTTGGTTGTGAATAGTTCATCCCCACAAAAGGAAATTATTCGTGACAAACGGCTGGGAACTTGTTTTGAGCATCTGCCTTGTTGTCTTGATGATGAGTTCAGATTCTTTGGAATGATCCATCAGCACGCTACGTCTTATCAAGCAGCAGCTTATTCATTTTTATTAAATATTATTTTCTTTTAAAATGGCAAAATGATCAAAGAAACGATTATCATATAGCTAAAGTGAACTGATATTATTAATCTTTTCAACTGGTTATTAATTTAATTAAACTTGATTGCATGCACTAAATTCACAACAAATGACCTAATATCCCAATCACATATATAATCTTCCTTGTACTGTATAGAAAGGTCATATATATAATCTTCCTCGCACTGTATAGAAAGGTCATATACTACACAGTACACCCTTCAGATTCTACAGCAAGACAACATTCCAAATTTCAAGAGTAATTTACATGATGAGGTTCAGCATTTGAAAATTTTGTTTAACCTAGGACAGTGGTATAATCCTGCATTGACACTTTAAGTGACAGGACACTTGATAGATCCCTTAAGCTTAATAATTCACAAGAGTTTAAGACTCTTCTTTAAATACGCTAGCTAACGAACAAAAAGTAATAGCTAGTGTTTTCATGTCTAACATATCTATTCCACCAAAAAAACAAAAACCAATAATGATATATCTAAGTTCTGCAAAGTTGGAATGTTGTGACAAAGCAAGGCAAAACTAAATCTGAACCAAGGTGAACTAGAACTTACTGAGCAATTAATTACAAATTCCCTCCAACATTGAAAAAGTTGAATGAATCTTTGTAATCCCATAATGTTTCTTAAGAATTAAAACAATAATTCATATTGTATAGAAATCCATTAATGATGTCAATACAATTATTATAGCATTAATAGAGCTAAATTATAATGATATAAACACGTCTTTTTAAGTCTGATAATCATCCAACTAATCCAATAAGAAAGCAATTTAACAAAAACCAATCCCAAAAATAATAACTTGAACTAGTAATGATAGATTAGTATGTCTACCTTGACCTCGGCATTTCTACACTTGAAGACAGAAGGCTGAAGAAGAACTATGCCAAGGAATAGTTAGTCAAGATTTTGTGATCTGCAGAGTTCAAAGTGTGAAAAACAATTCCAAAGCTGGAACAAAAAGAAAATCAAGAAAAATGTGAATGCACGCACTTTGTAACCAAAATTTAATTGTCTTTACTCTCAAAAGCAATATAATGTCAACTGGTCTAAAACAAACAAAACTATAATTGTTTTTCTCCTAGTATCTTTCATGTTTCTTATTAGCTGATGCCTGCCCACAGCTTGAACAAAATGGAACAGCTAGGTACATACAGCACAGATGTGGCCAGCCCATGACATGTGATTTTTAAAAGAACATTTTTTAAATTTTCTTACCTAACCATGGATGTGCCACAAAATTTTGACTGATAAGTATCATAATAAGATGAAGAAAATAGTATGACATAAATGGGCCCCCTCAAGGGGAAAGTTGAGTATGCTAAAATTGCACATCAAAATACCCCATGAGTAAAAAGAAAACAACTATGTGCGTGTAAAATTACTTTTAACATCCGTAGTTAGAAGAGTTGCAGTTGTGCAGTAGAGGTGATCAGGTATTTTTGACACTTTTGCTTTCACTTTATTCAAACGGGCCCACCATATAAGCAAAATTATAGAGAGAGAGACAGTGGGAGAGCAGGTGTGTTGTCAACTTACTCAATAATTGAGGGGCTAGTATAATGCCTTTGACTTCCACTTCTTGTCATGAAAATCTTAGCTTTAAAAATTACTTTTGAAAGCAAAAATTAACTTATTAAAGGTTATAACTAAAAAGTTAGAACAGTATACTATTTTTTCTTTAAAAAATTATTCGACTCTTTTTCAAACAGAATTTTAAATGAATTTATATTTTTTTTACTTATAGAGAACTAGTGTTACAAATGTTATTATGCATATTTATACTTATAGATATATTTTAAAAAACATTTCATACAGTGAAAACAATGCAAATATACACACAGCAGATGGTTCAAAGGTGAGATAAAAATACCATAATTAAAATTTCAAGGTAGTGTCACTTTTGTAGAACACCGAAGGCTAGTTAAAAAAACAAAACACCGAAAGGCAAGAAGAACATTGGTGCGTGAGAATTGCGAGCACTCTCTTCTAGGCCTTGACAATACAAATGCACCAATTACATCAACACATTGTGCATGCTCCACTAACTGTTTATCAGATTTCAAAAATCTTCATTTTCTGACATTTTTAAAGCAGTGGATGTTGTCATCTCACGCGCTAAAAGGCACGTGATAATTTATTGTCGTGTACTGCAGATTTTGGACATTACTTCTTGGGTTCGTTTGTTCAAACAGCCTTATCTCATCTCCTAAAGTTTTTTGAAGTGATAATAAAAATTCAAACAAACAACGGTCAAAGAATTAATGTTTGAAATGAAATTAAAATGGATCAACAGAAATATCAACTACCGTTTTTAAAACAAATTTCCTTTTCATATATAATTGCAAATAAATGTAACGTCAATCACACATGCTACTAAATATATTTGAATTTTTATGTTTATTTAAAAAAAAAAAAAGATATTGAATAGATTAATCATTATGTACAATATTTAAGCTATTTATAGAAAGCTATAAAATAGATGTAATGGAAATTGAATCACAACATGTTCGTAAATAAAGAGATTCATAAAAAATGATATACAGAATTTAAATCATTATTAGGAATATAAAATTTAAATGAAATAAAGCTACGAGTAAGCAGGCATTTTTGAAAGAAAACGAGCGTAATGTTACTGGTAGTGAAGAATACAAAAAGATTAGATCTCCAGACAATTAAAAGAAAAAAAAAAAGGTATCAAATGAAAATGTATATAAAAGTGTGCACGTGTGCGCATATGTGTTTGGCAGCTGGAAAAAGGGAAAGAAAATATATGAAAATAGATATCTGAAAACCATGAGATTGTTAGAATGATCAGAGTGAGAGCGCAACTTCAACAGACAGCCAAACGATATACATGCATTAAATTTAAACGAGTAGAGAAGAAGAAAAAGAGAAAGTTGTGTGTGATTGTAGAGAATCTCACCTTAGATAGATGAATGTGTAGCAGGTTGAAGTGAGTGAGTGAGTTTTTCTTCGGGGATGTAAAAAATGAGAGTGATTGTGTGACTCTGCGAGAGAGACAGAGAAAGAGAGAGACAGAGAGAGGGAGACACTGAGGTGAAGTACATTGGAGAACGCAAATTTTGAATTAAAGCTGGTAACTGGTGAGTCGAATTAGACTGGTGCGGTTTATTATTATTTTTTATTATAATACCAATAATCTTACTACATCTACATATTTTCTCTACATGTCTGTGCACATAATATAAATCATAAATTGCTGGTTTTTATTTTTTTAATAATTATACTAACTCATGATTGTGAGGAGAAACATAACTCGAACTCACAACCTCAAGTAATGTAAAGAGCATATCATTAAAACAATCTCAACTTATCCATAAATTAATAATATTGAATTTTAGACACAAAAATTTAGGAAGAAATTCACAAACAATCAAGGAATGTTTATTGAAATATTAGCATGTGCCTTCTGCATAAGGTTTAATTCTACCCATCATTAAATGATATAATAGATTCTAATGCTAGTTATAGGTTACCATACACATGCTAACCACTTAGAATTTTGAATATGAATTTGAATCTTCTAGCTTCTTAAATGTATATTATATACATGTGTCTTAGTCACCATCCGTATGTAAATATTCCAATTTAGACTTTATTTGATTAAATGAACGCTATTTTCCAGCAAATCATATTAGATCATCCTTTAAATTTATATATAAAAAGCCAAAGTTTTATTGATATAAAAATCAAACATAATATATTTAAAAAAAAAAAAAAAAAGGCCCACAAGTTACTTACTCCCTTAAATGTAGAGATTTATAAAGGACAAATTGCAATAATCTATCTTGTGTTTTTCAATAATCATATCATATTTAGTTTTGTCCTTAATTTACACAGTCATCTCTTGCCAATTAACTTTTATCATATAAATATTGACTGGATTGAAGAAAGGTAAAATCTTTCACTGTTCACTATCAAAATCATTCGAAACAAGAATTATTACAATCAAAGTAATAATTTATTGTTTAATATAAATAATAAACTTATTAAGACCAAATTGTTGACGATCGGAATCGGTCAACACCCGGTCGGGGGTCGGAACCTCGCCGACGGAACGATTTATGTGGGGCCGGCCCGTAGACCGTTGAACCCCTTTTGGCCTCTTGGGGTCGCGTCCGGAGTTGAACTCGTAACCTCTTATAAGGTTTTTGAGTGCACAACTCCTACCACCAAGCTGACAAAATGTTGACGTTGGAATTCAGTCGACGAGAAATCAATGCCCAATACCTGCAATCAATGTGAGAAAGCACAAAAATCTAGAAAAGACAAAGACAGAAATCAGATGATCAAACGAAGAACACCAAATTTTACGTGGTTCGGCAATAAAAAGGCCTACGTCCACGACTGTCCAACTCTTAATCTCTGCAGAGTGACAGTATATTATTGAATATTGTCTGCCGTTGTTACAATGGTTTCAATCCCTATTTATAGGGAAAGAAGAGTTACAATTCTGGTTGTAGCAAATCAGGAAGAGAATCCTGAATTAATTACATTCCCTAAACAACTGGGAAAAATAAGGAAAAGAATTATAAATTAATCATGCTTCCTAATATATTTAGGTGATATCAGGAAATTGCTATAATTATCTTGAAGTAATGATGACTTGAATTTGAATTTGAATTAATCTCCATATCTGATGAGGAAATCATGGTTTGATTGGGCAACTACCATATTCGGAGAGAGAGAATCACTATTGAACTTGGTAACTGCCTGTTCTGGAAGATATGATACTTATCACGTATCTGAGCAAGCTGACGTGTCATAGTGGTCCTCATCTCGAGCTCGCTGAGAAACGAGCTGCGCAGGCGTCGAGCTGCGACTTGCCTGTATTTATGAGTCTGTTGATGCCAGCTGGAAGTCTTGATGGTCTTTGAGTCAATACTAGGCCTCGTCTGATGGGCTTTGACTATGTTGACCCCATTGGGCCTTCTCATTGGGTCTTAAATGGGCATAAATTGGACTTTTACCAGCCCAATTATTGAGTCCGAAAAATACACATAACATTAGCCCCCCAGCTCTCAGTTCGCTTGGGCGAGCTGGGAGCTTGCTTTTGCTGGTAAAAGTTGGCTTCCTTGGCACGTTTATTTTTGTAACCGCCTCTGGGCACTTTTCGAATTCCACCTTTTCAGCTGCGACACGTGGCGATCATGCAGGTGGTAACTGAAACGATGTCTGCACGTCCTTTACTCACACATTTAATGCGCACGTCCTTCAACTGACGGCTGCATGATTTCCAAAGCCACGTTTCACGCGGCACCGTCAGATCTATGACGGTTACATTTCCCAAAGATCTGACGGTTGGGACTCATGCTTGCTTGCCTATATAAACCGATGGACCCTTTTCATTTTCTCCTTTCATCTGTCATTTTCACTCGAAACAAACAAGTGTTCAAGCTTTCCATCATCCAGGACCCACTGCCTTTTACGAGATTCTCAGCCTCCTTCGTCGTTCTTCTACTTATCAACGATTCAAGGTGAGACTTCTTCTTCTTCAAACTTTCTATTCTGGGCTCATCATGCTCCATTCACCATTGTTGCTCCTGCAATGATACATATATTTTTATATATTTTATTTTTTATTTATTTATTTTTTTTTTTTTTCATTACTTCTCTTGTGTTGAATGTTTCTCAGGCCAATGTACTTCATGCTCTTCATTTTTCCTGCGAGCTAATAATCGATAAACCCAAAACCTGATAATAATAAAAGCAATACTTAACAAAATTTTGTAAGTATAAATAATGGGTATTTTAGAATGTTTGGCGAGCTATGCAAGGGTACTTAACTACTTGCTTTTTAGGCTCTTTAATTCATAGCGAGCTATGCAGGGGTCGTCACCTCGCTGCTTTTTAGGCTCATTAGGCGAGCTATGCAAGGACACTTAGTCACTTGCTTTTTAGGCTCTTTAATTCATAGCGAGCTATGCAGGGGTCGTCACCTCGCTGCTTTTTAGGCTCATTAGGGCGAGCTATGCAAGGACACTTAGTCACTTGCTTTTTAGGCTCTTTAATTCATAGCGAGCTATGCAGGGGTCGTCACCTCGCTGCTTTTTAGGCTCATTAGGCGAGCTATGCAAGGACACTTAGTCACTTGCTTTTTAGGCTCTTTAATTCATAGCGAGCTATGCAGGGGTCGTCACCTCGCCTGCTTTTTAGGCTCATTAGGGCGAGCTATGCAAGGACACTTAGTCACTTGCTTTTTAGGCTCTTTTGGCGAGCTATGCAAGGACACTTAGTCACTTGCTTTTTAGGCTCTTTTGGCGAGCTATGCAAGGACACTTAGTCACTTGCTTTTTAGGCTCTTTAATTCATATTCCTAAACCATTGAGCTCGGAGCCTGTCAGCCTGGTGAAGAAAGTTGAATCAAAAACAGGAGAGAAATGGAGATATCATTTACAATTAATCCATATTACATGTAATGAAAAAACTTATTGATAATAGGGGCGGAGATGCTCGGCATTCCAAGCTCGGAGGACTTCTGCCCCGTTTACATTGACTAGTCGATAAGCTCCATTTCCCAAGGCTGTTTTGACAACATATGGTCCTTCCCAGTTTGGGCCTAAGGATCCATCACTCGGCTTGCGGGCTCCTGGTAGGATGAGGCGTAGGACTAGGTCTCCTACGTTGAATCTGCGAATGCGAGCATACTTGTTATAGTATCTCGCTATTCTCTGCTGATAGACAGCTACCCTTAACCTAGCGGTTTCCCTATGTTCCTCGAGCAGGTCCAGGTTTGCTGCAAGTAGCTGATCATTGTTGTTTGGATTGAAGGTCGCTCTTCTTTGCGAGGTGACTTCAAACTCAGCCGGGATCATAGCTTCCGATCCGTAGACCATTGAAAATGGGGTCTCGCCAGTGGAGCCGCGAGCTGTGGTTCTATAGGACCACAATACTTTTTGGAGCTCGTCTACCCACGCTCCTTTCTTGGCTTCCAATTTCATCTTCAGGGTCTGCTTGATAATCTTGTTTACAGCTTCCACTTGGCCATTGGCTTGTGGATGGTCTACTGCCGAGAAACTTTTAACAATTTTGAGGTCGTTGCAAAACCTAAGAAACTGGTCACTGGCAAACTGAGTTCCATTGTCTGTCACGATCTGCTGTGGGACCCCGAATCTGCTAATAATGTTGCTCCACACGAATTTCTCAATCTTTGTAGTGGAGATCTCAGCAAGTTCTTTCGCTTCAGCCCACTTAGTGAAATAATCCACTGCGACTACTGCATGTTTACATCTTCCACGTGCCATAGGTAGGGGACCGATCAGGTCCATTCCCCAGATCACAAAGGGCCACGGGCTCACCATCTGTTGGAGGTAAGCTGGTGGAGCTCGCGGAATATGAGCAAACCTTTGACATTTGTCGCATTTCTTCACTAAGCTGAGAGCGTCCTGCCTCATGGTGGGCCAGTAGAAGCCTTGGCGAAGTGCCTTCTGAGCCAGAGACAGCCCCCCAGCATGGTTCCCACAGTGGCCTTCGTGTATTTGCCTCAATACTGTTTCACACTCATGGCCATCAATGCATCTTAATAACGGTGCTGTGAACCCCTTCTTGTACAGTGCATCATCATAGATGCAATACCTGGCTGCCCTAGCTCGTAGTCGTCGGGCTTCTAGCTTGTCATTAGGCAGTTTTCCGTCCTGCAAGTATTCAAGAATAGGGCTCATCCAGGAATCAGGCCGTACAGATATGACCATCGTCACACTCTTTTCTTCAGTACTTGGAGCTGGTAGGAACTCAACTGGGATAGCCCCAAGGAAATCTGCATCTCGCGTAGTTGCGAGGCGAGCTAATGCATCAGCATGCGAGTTCTGAGCTCGCGGGATCTGCTTCATTTCGTATTTCTGAAATGCACCTAGCAGCTCGTGAACTTTTTGGAGGTAGAGGGCCATTTTTGGTCCCCTGGCTTGATATTCTCCTATTACGTGGCTGACGACGAGCTGTGAGTCACTGAAAATCTTCAAGTGTTCAGCTCGCATCTCCTTAGCCAATCGTAGACCCGCGAGCAGGGCTTCATACTCAGCTTCATTGTTTGTCGCCTGAAAGCCAAACCTTAGAGCACAGAGGATTTTGTGGCCCTCAGGACTGATCAGTAGAACTCCAGCTCCAGCCCTCTGCTCGCTGGATGATCCATCAACAAAAAGCTCCCAGGCCGGTCCTTCAGAAGACTCAGCTTCATTATCCACGGGTCCTGTAAATTCTGCAATGAAATCTGCAAGAGCCTGAGCTTTGATAGCCGTCCTTGGCTTGAATTGGATATCGAACTGCGCGAGCTCCACTGCCCATTTCAACAAACGACCTGAGGTGTCTGCTTTCTGCAAAACTTGCTTTAATGGATACTTGGTGAGGATTTCTATGGTGTGAGCTTGGAAATAAGGTCGCAGCTTCCTTGATGCAATCACCAGGCAGTAAGCCAATTTCTCCATCTGGGAATATCTGGTTTCAGCATCTTGTAACCGTTTGCTCACATAATAGACTGGGAGCTGCGTCTTTTCTTCTTCCCTTACCAGCGCCGCACTTAGAGCTTGCTGAGACACCCCTAAGTATAAGATCAGCTTTTCCTCTTCTTTGGGCTTGGAAAGAAGTGGAGCTCGCCCCATATATTCCTTCAACTGCTGGAAGGCTACTTCACACTGCTCAGTCCATTCGAAATTCTTTGCTTTCTTTAGAATGTCAAAGAAAGGGACACATTTGTCTGTAGCTTTCGAGATGAACCTACTCAATGCTGCGACCTGGCCATTGAGGCTTTGTACGTCCTTCACTCTGGTCGGCGACCTCATGTCAATCAGCGCCTTGATCTTCTCAGGGTTTGCTTCAATCCCCCTACTATTGACCATGAAGCCCAGGAACTTCCCAGAAGCCACTCCAAATGCACATTTAAGTGGATTTAACTTCATCTGGTAGTTCCTCAGAATTTGAAACATCTCTCTCAGATTGCTAACATGATCACCGATCTGCTTGGACTTTACCAGCATATCATCAACGTAGACCTCCATAGTCTTTCCAATCTGTTCTTTGAACATCATGTTCACCAAACGTTGATAGGTCGCTCCAGCATTCTTTAACCCGAAGGGCATCACCCTGTAGCAATATAGCCCCCGATCAGTCATGAACGAGGTGTGCTCTTCGTCTTCAGGCCTCATTGGGATCTGGTTATATCCTGAATATGCATCCATGAAGCTCAGGAGCTCGTGGCCAGCGGTAGCATCCACGAGCTGATCTATTCTTGGCAGGGGAAAGCTGTCCTTTGGGCACGCCTTGTTCAGGTCAGTGAAGTCGATGCAGGTCCTCCACTTCCCGTTTTTCTTTTTCACCAGCACGGGGTTGGCAACCCAGGTCGGGTAGTAAGCCTCTCTGATGAACTTGTTAACCAGGAGCTTGTCCACCTCTTCTTTCAGTGCTAAGTATCGTTCCCCTGTCATTACCCTTCTCTTCTGGCGAACTGGTTTGAAATGAGGATCAATGTTTAGCCTGTGAGACATCACCTCTGGATCTATTCCCACCATGTCCTCATGATTCCATGCAAACACATCCAAGTTCGCCTTTAGGAAGTCAGCGAGCTGGGCTCTCAATTCCGGAGTTAATCCTCTTCCCAGCTTCAAGCATCGCTCAGGATCTACCTCGCTGACTGGTACATCTTCTAACTCCTCAATTGGACCGGTAGCTCGGTCTGCATCTACCTCGCGAGGGTCCAGGTCGTGACTGACTCCCTTCTCAGTCTTAGTTCGTGGCTCGCCCCCTGAGACCACGTTCACCTTCTTTCCTCTCACGCCCATCTTCACAGCATCTTCATAACAACGACGAGCTAGGTGCTGTTCTCCTCGAACACATCCGATGCCATTGAGAGTTGGGAACTTCACAGTCAGTGTTCTGGTTGAGGTAACCATGTCCAACTCGTTCATAGCAGGTCTTCCGAGGACCACGTTATATGCTGATGGGCCGTCGATTATCAAAAAGTCCGTCAAGGTTGTTGCTTGACGACCTGACTCCCCTAGAGTTAACGGCAGCTTAATCTGCCCCACTGGTATCACAGCATCTCCAGTGAATCCAAATAGAGGCTCCGGGGATGGCTTCATCTGGTCTGCTCGCAGCCCCATTTGGTCAAAACAACTTCTATACATCACATTCACCGAGCTCCCAGTGTCGATCATGATGCGCCTAACTTCCATATTGCTGATTTTTGCTCGTATAACCAACGCATCATTATGAGGACAGATCACTCCTCTAGCATCTTCTTCTGTAAATACGATCTCGTCCGAGGTCGGCTTCGCTCTTTTGGCAGGTCCCTCCGACCCGCTGAGTTGAAATGAATGGTTCGCCTCTCGGACATACCTCTCATGCGATCTGTTAGAATCACCTGCGATATGGGGGCCACCATAAATAGTGAAAATAGTTCTTACCGCAGGTTCCTGGCCTTGCTCGATAGCTCGCTGGGGCTGTTGTTGGTGTACTGGCTGTTGCTGTTGAGGTCGTTGCTGATGAGGTCGCTGGTCAGCAGGTCTTGCCACATATTCCCCCAAGCGACCTCGCCTGATTAATTTTTCAATGGCGTTCTTCAACGCCCAGCAATCTGAAGTACTGTGCCCGACCTCATTATGGTAGGCGCAGAACTTGTTCTGATCTCTGTGCTGAATGGGAGCCCTTATAGGATTGGGCCTCCCGAAGTCCTCCTTATTCCGCTCCGCAGCGTAAATCCTGTCTGGAGACGTAGTCAGGATGCTGTATCCTTCCTGGCGACCCCAACGCTGAGGTCGCTCATACCTCGGCTCTCTCCTCGATCTCTTCGCAATCTAATTACTCGAGCCGTTATTCCTTCCTTCTTCGTTCCGGCCATTGTTTCTCTTCTTTGGCTGACTGGAACTGCCCGCTTCATTCTTCTGAATCTGTTTCTTCGGGCCGAAGGTCTCTTCCCATCTTATCTCTTTTGCAGCTCGCTCGTAGAACTCTCCCAGATCCTTCACTGGGGACTTGTAAATGCTCTCGTATAGTTTTCCATCCTTGCGCAGCCCAGCTGAGATCGCTGTCAGAATGCTTTCGTCTGATGGATGCTCGACATTCGCGACCTCGCGTCTAAATCTGGTGATGTATTCCTTCAACGACTCACCCTGACGCTGAAAAATGGTGGCAAGGTGGCAGGATGGAGCGAGCTGCCTTCTCAGTGCCCTGTATTGACCAACGAACTTCTGTTGGCATTGCTCCCAACTTCCTATGCTGCGAGTTGGGAGATTTCTGAACCACGTTCTCGGAATGTCCCCCAATGTGGCCGGGAACACTCGGCACTTCACCATTGGATTTCCTGTCTGCAAATCCATCTGAACGTTGAAAGCGTCTAGATGGTCATATGAGTCACTGTCCCCATTGTATTGCTGAATGCTCGGCATCTTGAACCTCGGAGGGAGAGGCTGTGTCTCAATCTCCCTTGTGAATGGGGTCCTGTCTCCGTAGAGCCCACGCTGTTCTGGAACTCCAGGTCGTGCTTCCAACTGTCGGACTCTTTGGAGGAGCTCCTCTACTTGGGGATCTCGGAGCTCATATCTTCTCCTATGATCAAGACTTGGAGCCGGATGCTCAGGATCATACCTTTCATCCTCGAACCGATCTTCATGACGATGGGGCCTTACCTGCTGCCCATCCACCTCATCGGCATAACGAGCTGCGACTCGAACTCTGCCTTGATCAACTTCCATTCGCCTGTTCCCCTCCTGGCTTGGTCTTGCTACCTGGCTATCAGGACGTGCGACCTCCCTTTCGTGTTGAACAGGGTGTCTTCCACCCCTCGAACGCGCATTAGATGAGCGAGCCGAATCTGCAGGTCGCGGGACCTCCCTTGCTAGCCTTTCAGGTCCCTGCGCTATTTCGAGAGGCTGAGGCACTCCCTGTGGTGCCTGAACTTCCACCCTAGTCACGTTGTGTACCTGGGCCTGTACCAACATGTTGACGGCTTGCGTGAGCTGCCTAACCGTATCCTCCAACGCTTCTTGCCTTTGTAACAACGCATTCTGCCCTTCGGCAGTTTGGGCAACTGGAACCGATTGACGGTGAGGCAGAGGGGGGATGCCTGGCGCGGCCCCGAGTATCTGTCCTTGGGACGGGCCTGCTGCATGCGTGGTTGCGTCTTGCCTAGGCTGTAAGTTCTGCTGGGATTGGTTCACGTGACTTTCCGCCTGGTCATCATCTCCAAGGAACCTGTTTGATCTAGTCTTTGCCATATCGTCAGAAGTTGATAAACTGGGATGAAAAAGATTGCAGTTAGGGCCCTCCTTCTAGCGCCAAAATGTCGACGTTGGAATTCAGTCGACGAGAAATCAATGCCCAATACCTGCAATCAATGTGAGAAAGCACAAAAATCTAGAAAAGACAAAGACAGAAATCAGATGATCAAACGAAGAACACCAAATTTTACGTGGTTCGGCAATAAAAAGGCCTACGTCCACGACTGTCCAACTCTTAATCTCTGCAGAGTGACAGTATATTATTGAATATTGTCTGCCGTTGTTACAATGGTTTCAATCCCTATTTATAGGGAAAGAAGAGTTACAATTCTGGTTGTAGCAAATCAGGAGGAGAATCCTGAATTAATTACATTCCCTAAACAACTGGGAAAAATAAGGAAAAGAATTATAAATTAATCATGCTTCCTAATATATTTAGGTGATATCAGGAAATTGCTATAATTATCTTGAAGTAATGATGACTTGAATTTGAATTTGAATTAATCTCCATATCTGATGAGGAAATCATGGTTTGATTGGGCAACTACCATATTCGGAGAGAGAGAATCACTATTGAACTTGGTAACTGCCTGTTCTGGAAGATATGATACTTATCACGTATCTGAGCAAGCTGACGTGTCATAGTGGTCCTCATCTCGAGCTCGCTGAGAAACGAGCTGCGCAGGCGTCGAGCTGCGACTTGCCTGTATTTATGAGTCTGTTGATGCCAGCTGGAAGTCTTGATGGTCTTTGAGTCAATACTAGGCCTCGTCTGATGGGCTTTGACTATGTTGACCCCATTGGGCCTTCTCATTGGGTCTTAAATGGGCATAAATTGGACTTTTACCAGCCCAATTATTGAGTCCGAAAAATACACATAACACAAATAAATATAAATATATATAGTGGCCTCCGCTTTCCTTTCCTATTTTTCAATTTGACATTCCATATTAGTTTAATATTTTTATTATTTAATAGTTTTAGCGGTAATATACAAATAAATTATATGATTTTTGCTCTTGTTTTGAAAATCTATCCACATATGACAAACGTCACAAATAAATGAATAAGATTTATCTGCTTCTTCTTTTTCTTTTTTTTCTCTCCCACTTTTAAATACAATATATATATATATATATATATATATATAATCATGTCTTCTCTAGTACTAAACATCACCAAAAATCAAATTAGTATTGGATCCTAATCCACAAAACAAAATGATTATTTAAAAGACAGGATTTGATTAAATTATTTTAATGAAATTGAAATAAATAGAATTTGATTAAATTGGTATTATGATAAGTTGTTTTTACAATAAGGAATTGGCTTGAAAATCTTATTATTTCCTGTTTAATGTAGTATGGGATAAGATTATACACATATACATATATATATATGTATACATACGTATTATTAGGTTTTATATATGGTATAGTGTAAGATTGGTGAATATAGAATTAGATTAAATTAATTTTGGATTGAAAACTTATTTTAAATCACTTTCAAGAAATATAAAATTATTTAAAATATTTTAAACTAAATTTGACTAATGCCAAATTTTATTTAAATAAGTTTTTAAATAAAATAAAATTTTTTTAAATTATTCTAAGAATAAAACTAATTACAATTAATTTTAACACAGAATAACATTATTTTCTTAACTGCTATTGAAAATATCAAAAAAAAATATTTTAATAAATTATATTAAATTAATTTTTAAACACGTTTAATATTAATAAATAAATAATTCATAAGATAAATGAAGAAAAAAATAAATGAAGGGGGCATTCATAACTTATGTGCCTCACAGTGAAAGGTCAGGCTATTACTATTAGCATCATGACATTGGATTTCGTCCTCGTGCAGCCATTAGATGGAGAATTAAATTTAGTCCGATCCCTATTCTATTCAGGCTACTAAATAGCCCTAAACAAAATGAGGTTTTTTTTTTGTTTTTTCATTCATTAAATGAGGGAAATAGCGTTTTTTTTTCCTAAGAATTTTAAACTTTCTATAAAATATTAAATTTACTGTAAAATAAGTTTGAATGATACATAAGAATATATATATAATATATTAATGATCCTATTCATTCATTATGAAAAGTGTATTAAAAAATAATAATAAATTATGAGAGAATCCTAACTCTCAATCTTATCTTAATTATAATAGTTATCCCAGACATTAACTTCGGGGAAAAAAAATAAAGAAAAAAAAATAAGGAAAACAATAAAATGTAACATAAGCTGAAAGCATCTTCCACCATCATATGAGCCACATTAATTACTACTACAAGTATATCGTATGTACATTTTTTAATCTTTTATTTAATTATTATATTTAGAATTTGTAAGGTAAACCATTTCTAAATATATTAAAAAGAAAGTAGAATAATATATAATCTTTTGTAAATTTAAGTTTTAAACTGTATAATCTCTTGTGTAATTCAGTCCAATGGAATGTAGAAAGTAAATACGAAAAGAATACATGATATATCCTCAATATTTTTTTATATTTTAAGGTAAACGATATAAAAAATATTCTCTAACGTTGTTGATATTTTAAAAACATTTATGTTATTCCTAGTATATCTATCGACATTTACATAAATTTAAATATATTGATATAGTAATTTATGAATATTCAATACAAGATTTTTGTTGATGTAAAAAACAGTCAACACCGGAATCAATATGAATTAGATGCAAATAATGAATAAATGAGTGTAATAATTGTGAGTAAATGAAGCAATAAAAATGTAAAATGAAAACAAAAGAGACGAGAGCATTTTTAATGTGATTCGACCATATAAAATAATACCTACATCCACATTTATGTTATCTATTAAGGGAAAGACTGGACTTTAATAGAGTTTCTATTAAAGATGAACAAGCAACTCGTAATATATGTGGTTGTGTATATTCATGTGCACATGCAAAAGACCCTTTTATATAGTGTTAGATTCCTTATTTATTTATGATTTGGACATTAAAATATAGGAAAGATTAAGATCATCCTTTGTATTTAACCTTTAATTGTAATTAATATGTTTATATTTAAATCAAAGTGTACTTCTAGTAACTTCGTATTCAAAGATATCTTCTATATATATTTTCAACACCCATAGTTATGTATTTATAGAGGGGAAAGACTAGACTTTAACAAAGTTTCTGTTAAAGGTGAACAAGCAACTTGGAATGTGTATGGTTGGGTACGTTTGTGTGCACATGCAAAAAACCCCTTTATATAGTGTTAGATTCCTTATTTATATATGATTTGGATACTAAAATATAAAAAAAAATTGAGATCATCCTTTCTATTTTACCCCATGGTTCGAAAATTATTAATCGGTAATTGACCGGCGAAACAACGATGAGCAATTTATCGATTACTTGGTGACTAATTGATAATTAATTAGAAAGTACTGTTTTGAAGGAAAATTTTTATTTTTTGAAATCTGAGAGTGTAAACTGATTTTTTTTTTAAATATAAGGGGTCTAAACTTAAATATATTTATAATTTTATCAAAGCTCAGGATGAATTTGTATAATTTTCCTTAATATATAAGGAAACATAACACCAAACCCTCGCTTGTTTTTTTCACTGTCACCCATGCTCTCTCTCTCTCTCTCTCTCTCTCTCTCTCTCTTTGAAGTGTCAGAAGTCCGTCTCTATATAAACTGCTAAATCTTCTTCTTCTCGCCGGAAGTGACGTCTTGGAGATTCTTCTGCACCTTCATCGAATTTCATGGCGAGATCAATCCCTCTCTCTCTCCTCTGTTGTTGTCTCTATAATATGTTTCTTTGTGGTGGTTGTTGAATGTTTGTCGATTTTTTTGGTGGTGTTTGGAGTGTTTTCCAGAGGGTTTTATGGCCAATGTTATGTCTAATTGGCTGAGTTGGACCGATTACTATGCTAACTCGGTCAATTTATCGCCAACCCGATTTTGGCCAACAATCTGGTCCTTATTGGACCAGCAGCATGTTGGTTAGTAATAAGATGTCAAAAAATTGTCAATTTCTTACGAGTTTTAAAGCATTGATTTTACCTATAACCATAATTAATATACCTATATTCAAATCAAAGTGTATTTCCAATAGTTTCCTATTTGAAGAGATCTTGTATATCTATTTTCTACGTCCACAGTTATGTCATTTATGAAGGGAAAATACTACCTTTAACAAAGATTCTGTTAAAGGTAATCAAACAACTCATAGTGTGTATGTTTGTGTATATTCATGTGCACATGCAAAAGACCCCTTTAGATAGTGTTATATTCTTTGTTTATATATGATTTAGACACTAAAGTATAGAAAAAATTGAGATCATCTTTTTTTGTTTTACTTATAATTGCAATTAATATGCCTCTATTTGAATCAAAATGTACTTCTAACAGTTTTCAGTTTGAAGAAATCTTCTATATCTGTTTTTTATGCAAACGAATCAATTCAAGCAAACTTATTATCTTGACATAATTAAATCCGTTAAGTGTTCTGGTTGACATAATATTTGTTGATGTGTTTGCAGTTAATGGGTTTTACACCATTGCACTTTCTATCTGAACTTATGGACCCCCCACCGGTTTATTAGGTCTTAGCGAGCTTTGGTCAAAATGCTACTTTCAGACACAATAATTATAAAAATATATTTAAATATTTGAAAATTAAACTACAGGAGGACGAGGAGAAACGGTGATTCTAAACGTGGGAACACCGTTGATTTGATACCATTATTTTAGTTTTTAATAAACAATTAAAAAAACCGTTATCAAAAAAATAAATAAATAAACAATTAAAAAAAAATCCTCCAAGTTGGAAATACAATCTCTATCTTTTCACTCGTCTCTTTTCGTCTTGTTCTCATCTTAATTTCAAACATTTTATCCGCTTTCCCAACACTCGACTTTTTTTATTTTATTAATTTCCAACACTCGACTATTGTTTCGACAGCCGACAACAGTTTGTTTTTTTTTTTTTTTAAGGAACATAAAAAAATCACCCATTCATTGGAAAATATTATCAAACCATCACTCTGTTTCAAAATAATTATAAAAAAAAAAAAAAAACGCCTCATTATTATTGGGACGGTAGTTTCGTTCAAAAACATAAATGGTATTATTTCAAAAAATAATAATAAGTGGTATGTTTATTCCCTCAAAAAAAAAGGTTAGTGGCATGGGACCCAAACATGAAAATATATGAAAATATTAAAAGTAATATTACGTTATAAATACATGATCTTAATACCACTTCATTTTTTAATAATATTTTTTACCTTATTTATTGTTATTTCATTATGGAAATGATTCTCCAATTTATCTATAAATATGTTTATATTGTAACCATTGAAAACACATCAATTGAATTCCATTAATCATATTTCCCTTGTTTCTCTCTTCCTCTAGTATTGTGGTTAGTATTCTAAATCTATTGTTTTATAATTTATTTCACAATACGTTATCAGCACAAGTCTAGTATGATTGAGAGATTTCATTTATATGATCTACTTTTTACTATATGATTTAAATAATATAGTATAAGAAATTTTATTCATATAATCTACTTCCTACTAGTTTATTCATATAATCTTATTATTACAGTGTATTATTTGAAATAGTATTATCGTTGTTGCCTTTATTTGATTTTTCTTATATTTCTATTAACTAAGGTGTGAATGTATATAATTTTTGGAACATGAAGTTTTCGAGATATTTTAGAACCAGAAGTTCTAAATTCCCAAAATATTTAGAACTAGAAGTTCTAAAATTTTCATAGGTATTTAAAACCAAAAGTTTTAGATTTCTAAATTGTTTTAGAATCATAAGTTCTAAATTCCTAATATATTTAGAACTAGAAGTTCTAAAAGTTTCATAATTATCTAAAACCAGAAATTTTAGATTTCTAAATTGTTTAGAACCAGAAGTTCTAAATATTAAAATCGATTGTAATTAGAAATTCTTTACTTTTAATTTATGATTTTAATAATATATTATAGCATATGTGTTTATATATATATATATGTCTATGAAAAAAAAATAGTAAAGATATTTTAATCTCATTCATTAAGTATTATCTACCATTGAAATATATATTGATTTAATATTCTTATTTTATCAGAAATTACCATGATGGGATATGCAATATTTGAATTGTTATTTATATCTTTTCATACCATACACAATCGAAATCATTTTTTTTTCTATTCTTCTTTGACATTTGTTTGTTTAATTTATAGCTATGAACTCATATATATATATATATATATATATATAATATATCTAACATCATGTTGAGATTTATGTGAATTGTGGAATTAATATTAAATTTTATCTATATTATTTCTTTTGTTGTTCACAACAATATTAATTATATATTATTTTATCTTTTTAGCATTTTGGAGATGTCAAACTCCACCAAACTTGAATTCAATGTGCTTGATATTACTGGAAAAAATTATCAATCACAAATTCTTGATATTGAGCTGAAGTTACAATCAATGAATTTGGTTGATACAATTAAAGAGAACAATACAGTAACAACACAAGATAAGACTACGACGATGATTTTTATCCGCTACCATTTGCATGAGAGTTTGAAAACTTAATATCTCACGGTGAAAGATTCGTTGATTTTGTGGAAAAATTTAAAAGATTGATATGATCATCTAAAGACTGTTGTTCTCCCTAGAGCTCGATACAAATGACACCATCTAAGACTACAGGATTATAAGTTTGTTGCTGGCTATAATACTGTTTTTTTTACATCACTTTAAAGCTTGAGTTATGTGGTGAAAAATTAACTGATGCAGATTTATTAGAGAAAACTTTTTCTACATTTCATGCTTGGAATGTGCTCCTGCAGTAGCAATATTAAGAGCGTCAGTTCACAAAATATTCTGAGCTAATATCATGTCTTTTAGTTATAGAACAAAATAATAAACTATTATTGAAAAATCATTAACTACACCCAATCGGTTCCTCAGCATTGCCAGAAGTAAATGCTAACTCAAAAAGAGACCATGGATCATATCAAAGATATGGATGCCAGCGTGGACATGGATATAGTCGTAATTCTCATGGCTGAAGTAGTAAAAAATCTTCAAGTCAGCAAAATCAGAAAAATATTTCCCAAGAGTGGAATGTTGTTAAAGCCAAACATGATAAAGACAACAAACATATTAAAAATGTTGATAATACTTGTCATAGATACGACATGATAAGACATTGGTCATGTGCTTGTCGTACATCTAAGCATTTGGTTGACCTTTATCAAGCATTCATGAAAGAAAAGGGGAAGAAAGTCAAGACAAATTTTGCAGATGACTTTGACCCTATGGACATTACTCATCTTGATATCTTTGATTTTTTTGAACATTCAGATGGAAAAATTGATCATTTAATTGGTGATGGGCATGTCCATACCAATTAAACTGAAAAACTATTTGTCATGTTTTTAGTATCGTTTTCCATTTTAGAATTTAAAAAATTCATCATTTCTTACTGTGTTAAGATTATAATTATATTTATCATTGTTATTTAGAAGATCAATAAAGTTGTTATTATTATTATTATTATTTATTTATTTATTTATTTATTTTTCTTCTTTTTACAAAAGAAACATGGATGGACAATCCAATTTAAATATGGAAACTAGGGATATATGTCTCATTGATAGTAGAACTACAAATAGTATTCTTCGAAATAAAAAATATTTCGTTAATATAACTTTGCACAAAGTCAAGGTAAATACTATATCTAGTCCTGTAGACTTTATTGAAGACTCTGAAAGAGCTATAATCATGTTAATAAATGGTACAAAGTTAAGCATAAATGTTGCTTTATATTCAAGCAAATCAAAATAAGTTTGCTTAGTTTCAAAGATATTCATAGTAATGGATACTATATTGAAACTACTAATGAGAATAATAAAGAATATATCTATATTACATCAAATGTTTTATACTAGAAGCTTGTTTTAGAAAAACTCAATACTTATTTATCTGGTTTATATTATGTGCATATAAAATCATTTGAAACCTACGTAGTTGTGAACTAGAAGTTCACATATTCAAAGTTATTTTCATTTTGGCATGGTCGCTTGGATCACCCAGGATCCACAATAATGCATAGGATAGTTGAGAATTCCCATGAACACCCATTAAAGAACTAGAAGATTCTATCATCCAATAAGAATAAATTTAATGTTTGTTTACAAGGAAAACTAATTATTAGACCATTAAATTAGAGGTTGATTTGGAATCTTCATCTTTCTTATAAAGAATATAAGGAGACATATGTGGGCCTATCCACCAAGTAAGTGGACCATTTAGATACTTTATGGTGTTAATTGATGCAACTGCATGATGGTCACATGTTTGTTTATTATCTACACGTAATGCTGCTTTTTCTAGATTGTTGGCACAAATTATCAAACTCTAAGCTCATTTTTCGGATTATCCAATCAAGTTTATATGCATGGACAATGTTGATGAATTTACGTAAAAAATGTTTGATAAATATTGTGCATTAATTGGAATAGATGTTGAGCATCCAGTTCCACATGTACACACGTAAAATGGCTTGGCAGAATCATTTATCAAGCGTATTCAGGTAATTTCACAAACTTTATTGTTACGTACACAATTACGTATTTCTGCGTGGGTTATGTCATGCTACATGCAGCGACTTTAATTCGTCTCAAACCCATTACATCTTATTAGTATTATCTATTACAAATTGTACTTGGTCATGAACCAAATATTTCTGATTTACGTACGTTTGGTTGTGCTGTGCAAGTCCCTATTGCACCCCTATAAAGAACTAAAATTGGTCCTCAATGTCATTTAGGGATTTATGTGGGTTATTATTCACCTTCAATGATTAGATTTCTTGAACCCATGATAGGAGATATTTTTACCGCACGATTTGCAGATTGTCACTTTGATGAGACAATTTTCCTATCTTTAGGAAAAGGGAAAACTTCTCCTGAAGGGAAGTAAAAAAAAAAAGTTTTCCCTAAAGAGAATGGTGAATTTTCATGGAATGTTATAAAACTGGCTCATTTAGATCCTCGTATAATTCAAAGTGAAAATGAAGTATGAATGATAATTCATCTTCAGATGATTGCTAATCAATTACCTGATGCGTTTACAGATGCATCTAAAGTAACAAAATCTTATATACCAGCTGCCAATACACCAGCCCGGGTGATTGTTCCTAATGAACAATCTAATCGAATGACAGAAAATGAATCATCTGTTGCACGCCAAAAACGTGGTAGACTAATTGGTTCAAAAGATACAACTCTTCAAAAGTGGAAAGCAAAAGACAAGGATTCTATAGAAAATGATGCTCGAGTTATGAAAAATACCACATTCTCTAAAATATCAACTCAAGAAAAGTTAACAACCACTGTAGAGACTGGTATCCCAAAAGAGGTACAATCTCTTGAAGAGATGCAAAATCCTAAAAATATAAAAATTTGCATAAATTATGCAAGAGAATTGTGGAGGTGTAATAAAATAATCATTAACAACTTGTTTGCATATGCAGTAGCTATTAAGATAATAAATGATGATTATGAACCATACAATATCAATGAATATTGACAAAGGCATAATTGGCCTAAGTGGAAAGAAGCAATTCAAGTAGAATTGACTTCATTAGCCAAACGTGAAATAATTGGACTGGTAGTCCAAACGCCTGAAGACGTCAAACCCGTTGAGTATAAATGGGTATTTGTTCTAAAACATAATGAGAAAAATGCAGTCGTGAGACATTACGCATGACTCATAGCATAGGGTTTCTCACAAAGACTTGACATTGATTATAATGAAACGTATTCATCTGTGATGGATACAATTACATTTCGATTTTTAATTAGTTTGACAGTCTTAAAAAGACTTGAAATATGCCTTATGGATGTAGTAACAACATATTTATATGAGTCATTAGATACTAATATATACATGAAAATCTCTAAAGGATTTAAAATACTAGAAGCATATGACTCAAATTCTCGTAATTTGTATTCAATAAAATTACAACGATCTTTATATGACTTAAAACAATCTGGACGAATGTGGTATAATTGCCTTAGTGAATACCTTATAAAGGAATGATATATAAATGATTCTATATGTCTTTATGTATTCATAAAGAAATCAAAATCTGGATTTGCAATTATAGTAGTATGTTTCGATGACATGAATTTAATTCAAACTCTTGTAGAGCTTTTAAAAACTGCTGAATATTTGAAAAGATAATTTGAAATGAAAGATTTACGGAAAACAAAATATTGTCTTAGTCTGGAGATCGAGCATAAATAAGAGGGAATGCTAGTCCATCAATCAGTTTATGTTGAAAAAAATTCTAAAAAGATTCAATGTGGATATGACTCATCCCTTAAGTACTCCTTGTCTGGTCTTTAAACCTAAAGAAAGATCAATTTTGATCAAAAGATGATAGAGAAAAGATACTTGATCCAAAAGTACCATATCTTAATGTCATTGGTGCTTTATTATACTTGCCATAATGCACAAGACCAGATATTGCATTTTTAGTAAATATTTTAGCAAGGTTTAGTTCTATACCAACTCGAAGAAATTGGAACGGAATCAAACATATTTTCTTATATCTTCAAGGAACTATAATGATACGAACCCTGTATATATATGATATGATACCCACAAATAATTGAATCAATAACCCCAAGAAAGTTTAATTCAAGAACAAATAAAAGAAAAAAAAAAAAAGACCTTAACCTAATGATTAGCGAACCACGAACCAAGATAATAAGGACGCCACTCTTGAGAACAAGAGAAAAATGAGGGAGATAAATCAAATTGATAACTCAAGAATTAATCTTTGATAAATTCTCAAAGTTCTTCAAGAACAAAGAGAGAAAACTGAAAATTTATTCAAAACTGTCAAACCTCGTTTTTAAAGTTTACATAGCCTTTTATAGGCAAAATAATTGAAACCTTGGCTTCTAAACATTGCATGGACACCCTAGCCCCTTAATACACATCACTTGAGCTTGAAATAGCTAAGTTTGAATTTAAAATAATTAAATTTGACAGCCTAAAATATACACTAATGACCCATCACGAAATAAAACAAATGAAAGCTCAATGTTATCAAAGTTTGATACTTAACAAACTAATTAAATAAATTAACTTAATTAAAATCAGCCCATAAATAAATTAGGTCCAAATTAATACAAACAAATGAAACCAACCCAATTTGCCCTCAAATAGCCACCTAAGCCTTCAATATTTATGATCTTGGACTTGATCTTGAACTTGAATAATGTTTTGAAGCCTTGGTGTCCTTTTCATGTCGTCCAACCCTTATTGCGCAAGACTCTTGACCTAAATCTCTTAAATTAGCCCATTTAATGCCTCATTCATTCTCTTAGCTCTAGCCCTTGTCATAGATTCTCCGTTAATGCTCAAAGGATCAGTAGACTTGCATTCTTGGTTTCCATCATTCCCTCTCTCCTAAAAAGGATTTGTCCTCAAATCTTTACCTGCATCGAAATCAAAGGGAGAAAGATCAAAAACATTAAAGGTAGCACTAATATTATACTCACATGACAAGTCTATCTTGTATGCATTATCGTTAATGCATTCAAGCACTTGGAATGGACCATCTCCACGTGGCTGCAACTTAGATTTTCGTTGTTCAGGAAACCTCTCCTTGCGCATATGCACCAAACCCAATCTCCTGGTTCAAACATAACTTTCTTTCGTCCTTTGTTAGCTTGAGTAACATATTGCTCGATCCTCCTCCAATATGTTGCCTAACTTTTGCATGTAATTGCCTAACAAATTCAGCTTTTTTTGTCCTAACCAGGTTCGCTCTCTCCTACATAGGCAAAGGTATCAAATCCAATGGAGTAAGTGGATTGAAACCATACACAACTTCAAATGGCGAACAACCAGTAGCGGAATGCATGCTTCTATTATAAGCAAACTCTACATGTGACAAGCAATCTTCTTAATTCTTCAAGTTCTTTTGGATGATGGAACACAACAAAGTACCCAAAGTTCTGTTAACCACCTCCGTTTGTCCATCAGTTTGTGGATAGCAAGTAATAGAGAATAACAACTTTGTTCCTAACTTTCCCCACAAAGTCCTCCAAAAATGGCTCAAGAACTTTGCATCTCGATCTGAAACAATACTTTTTGGCACTCCATGAAGTCGAACAATCTCCTTGAAGAATAAATCAGTAATGTGTGTGACATCGTCGGTCTTGTGACATGGTATAAAGTGAGCCATTTTTGAAAAACTATCAACCACAACAAATACCGAATCTCGACCCTTTTTGGACCTAGGTAAACCCAATACAAAATTCATAAAAATATCAATCTAAGGTTCACTAGGTATGGGTAAAGGTGTATACAAACCATATGATAAAGCCCTAGACTTTGACCGTCTACATGTTATGCACTTGTCACAAACTCTCTCAACATCTCTCTATATGTGTGGCCAAAAGAAATGCTCGTCTAGCACATCTAAAGTTTTCCTAACACCAAAATGTCTTATTAGTCCACCCTCATGTGCTTCTCTGACTAATAACTCTCTCATAGACTCTTGAGGAATACATAGTCTATTCTCTTTAAACAAAAGTCTCTTATGCCTATAGAATTTACCAAAGGTAGTATTCTCACAAGCAACATACACAGAAGAAAAATTAGGATCATTCACATACAAATCCTGGATATGCCTAAAACCCAATAATCTTGTATTCAAAGTAGAAATCAATGCATATCTGTGAGATAAGGCATCAGTTACAACGTTTTCCTTTTCTTGCTTATACTTGATCACATAAGGAAACGTTTCTATGAACTCTACCCATTTACCATACCTCCTACTTAACTTACTTTGTCATTTCAAGAACTTCAAGGACTCATGATTGGTATGGATTACAAATTCCTTAGGCCACAAATAATGTTGCCAAGTTTCTAAGGTCCTAACTAAAGCATATAACTCCTTATCATAAGTAGGATAATTCCATGATGCTCCACTTAATTTCTCACTAAAATAAGCTATATGACACTTATCTTACATAAGAATAACCCCTATACCTATCCTGGATGCATCACACTCTATCTCAAATGTCTTAGAGAAATCAAGTAATGCAAGCAATGGTACAGAATACAATGTATCCTTAATCAAATCAAATGCATGTTATTGTTCACTACTCCATTTGAAAAACTCACACTCTTTTTCACAACCTCAATTAGTGGTGCAGTGATGGTGCTAAAATCTTTAACAAATCTTATATAAAAACTAGCTAGCCCATGAAAACTACGTACCTCACTAACATTCCTAGGTATAGGCCACTCTCTAATAGCCTTAACCTTTTCTTCATTTATTTCTATCCCTTTTGACGAAATAACATAGCCCCAAAACATAATCTTTTCAATGCAAAATGAACACTTAGTCAAATTAGCATACAACTTTTCTTTTCTTAACACATCAAGCACACAATGCAAATGCCTAACATGTTCATCTATGCTCTTGTTGTACACTAATATGTCATCAAAGTAGACCACAACAAATTTTCCAATGCAAGAATGCAAAACATGATTTACTAGTCTCGTAAAAGTACTAGGAGCATTAGTTAAACCAAAAGGCATTACTAACTACTCGTATAAACCATGTTTAATTTTAAAGGCAGTTTTCCACTCATCTCCTTCTTTCATTCTAATTTGATGGTATCCTCTTTTCAAATCAAGTTTAGAAAACACACAAGATCCATACAACTCATCCAACATGTCATCTAATCTAGGCATAGGATGTCGATACTTAATTGTAATTTTGTTGACAGCTCTGCAATCGACGCACATACGCTAAGTCCTATCATTCTTAGGTACAAGTAGAACCGGTACGACACATGGACTCATGCTCTCTCTCACATACCCTTTTTTTAATAACTCCTCAACCTGCCTTTGAAGCTCCTTTGTCTCATCGGGATTGCTCCTATAAGCTGGATGGTTTGGAATTGAAGCTCCTGGTATGAGTCAATTTGATGCTCTATTCCCCTCTTCGATGGCAATCCATTTGGCATCTTCTCAGGGAATACATCCTTGAAATCCTACAAAAGAGGCATAACAACACTAGGCAAAGAAACTCCAATGTCAGAGTTAGAAAAATAGGTGTCTTTGTACAAAAATACAAACATTTGCTGCTTGACTAGAAAAACAGCTCTCATATCGCAACCTTTTGCATAAACACTTTTTTTTTTCTCACTTTTTGTTCTCTCATTCTCTCATTTGCACTCGACCTTCCCACTTTTCTTTTGCTCACACTCTAGTGTTTGGTCACTCTTTCTCTCAGCCTCACTAGTGTTTGAACTCTCAACCTCTGATTTTCTCTCACTCTTTTTCTTTTGCTCACTCGCTCTTATTCTCACTTGATCTTCATACACTTGTTGAGGTGTTAAAGGCACAAGAGTGATCGTTCGTCCATCCATGGTAAAAGAATATCTATTCTTAAACCCATAATGTGTCACTTTTTTATCATATTGCCATGGACGTCCCAAAAGCAAGTGACTCGCGTGCATTGGTACAACATCACATAACACTTCATCCTTGTACCTACCAATAGCAAAGGATACTAACACCTGTTTTGTCACCTTAACTTCTCCACAATCATTCAACCATTGTAATTAGGATGCTTTAAAGTAAGTAAGCTTAGTTTCTTTACTAACTCAATGCTAGCAACATTAGTGTAACTGCCCCCATCAATGATCATACTACAAACCCTATCCTTGATATGACATCTAGTTTGTATGAAAAATATTCTCACATTACACCTCATCACCTTCCTTCACTTGCACACTTAAAGCATGCCTAGCCACTAACAATCTCATATCTACAGGATACGCAACCTCGACATCACTAGTTTCTTCCAACAATGGCATCTCATCATCCTCACTCTCACCATCGGTTCCTATGTCTCTATCCTCCTTCAAAATCATAACTCGCTTATTAGGACATTGAGAAGAGATATGTCCCCTACCTAAGCATTTAAAGCATTTAATGTCCTTATTTCTCTTCTGACTTTTCTCAGACTTGCCCTTATCGTGACTACCATCACTCTCCTTAGGTTTAGTACTCTCGACCTTAGGCTTGAAATGTGTCTTTCCATCCTTTTTACTCCAAGTTGACTTCCATGAGGATGTAGAACCTGAATTACTACAATACCGTGACATGGTACCCCTTCGCTTGAGTTGCCTTTCCACCTTTATGGCCATATAAACCATTTCCTCCACTTTGATATAATGTTGCAACTTCACAATGTTGGCAATGTCCTTGTTCAACCCTTGCAAGAATCAAGCCATAGTAGCCTCTCTATCTTCATATACGTTGGCTCTAACCATGACTATCTTTATTTCCTTGTAATAATCCTTTACACTCCTAGAACTCTGTGTAAGACCTACCAACCGTTGGTATAGTTCCCTATAGTATAAACTAAGAATAAAATAGTCTCCTCATAACGCTTTCATATCATCGCAAGTGTTTATAGGATGCTCTCGATTTCTCCTTTTATTCAACACTAATTGATCACATCAAACCACAGCATAATCCACAAACTCAGCTACGGCTAGCTTCACTTTCTTCTCTTCGGCAAAGTTATGGCACTCAAAAACCAACTCAACCTGTTTCTCCCACTCAAGGTACACATCGGGATCCATCTTCCCTTAGAAAGAGAGTATTTTCATCTATATACTACTAAAATCCCTATCCTGTCTATCATTCCAACTTCCTCTCTCGTTCTTAATCCCATAATTCCTATTATCCCTATTACCAATACCTTTACCTCCATGTCCACCTCTACCACCTCTAAAGCGGTCCCTATGAGCATTGAAGACATTATCTTCAAATTCTAATTCATCTCCATGGAACACCCCAAAGTCATCCTCATACTCATCATCACCACCATGTAATTTTGGAGTCCTCCTTTGTTGCCCTCTTTGCAAATTAGTTATGGTCTCATCTTGTCTGTGAAACCTCTGGAATATTATTTTCTGAATGAATAGTATTTTTAGACGAATAGTGTCTTCAGATGAATAGTATTCTCGTGTGAATAGTGATTTTTGAGAAATAAAAAATTTCCTCAAGTTTCGTGAGATAAAAATTTTTTTGGTTAATAGTATTTTCGGATGAACAGTGTTCACGTGAATAGTATTTTTCAGAAAATGGATCCTGAATATCATAAGTCCCGGAATAAGAATTAGAATTATTAGAAACTAAAACGGAGTAAAAATGAGTTCGTTTAAATAAATTTTAAGGGTTCCGAATATTTATTGATAAAAATACTTTCATTGGAAACGTTGAGAATTTAGTGAGTTTAAACCTAATTGAATTTTTTTTCAAGCATGAAATTGAAGGTTAAGACACCCAATTAGAGTATTGCATGGTCAATTTGGTGATAGGATGACCATAGAATATTTTTGAAATTTATTAGTGTTAAATGAGGATTAAAATTTAAGTTTAATGAATTAATATAGGTTGTATGAAAGGATAAGGATTCAAAAAGCACAATCCATATGAAGTTTGATTAACCAATGATGTTGTGATATTTTTAAGTCAAAAAGGAAGAGTCATTAGTTGAAATTTAATTAAAGTTGAAGGCATGTAATTGGAAATTAATGAGATGAATTGTGTAACCAATTAAATGAGAGTATTTATAACTAGTGGCATTTGTATGATTTCTAAGTTAGTTGATGGGCAAGTTAGACATTTGTAGGGGATTAGTATATAAAGTGAAGAGCATGAGAGCTGGACCAAGGGAAGCATTCAGTTGAAGCAAGCAGAATCATGAAAAAAAAAAAAGACAGCAGACCCGAAACCAAGAGCAGAACCGGAAGAAGAAGAAAAACTGTTGGCTATGAAGGAGAAGAATAAGAAGAATAAGAGATCCCAAGGTGCTCATCCATCCTTCTCTCCCTCTAATCCATCAATAAATCTCAAAAACAATTGATGACAAGTAGTAAGTAAGTTGATGAATCCATGACTAGTTTTATGAGTAATTTTTTTTTATAGTTGATTAATGAGTTCTTTGATGGATTTTATGACATAAATGGAGTTAGATCATCATCAAATTGAGCTTGGGAGTGAAAGAAATCATCAAGGAGTTTGGGTCAAGCTATTTATAGTGAGGTGAGTTAGGGTTTGATTATGTTAAAGTTGATGGAATTTGATTAATTTTTGGTTTAAGGTTTTAGTTGATTAGTTAATGGTTTGTTGATGCTTTTGTGTGTGAATTTTGATCTTGAAATGAAGAAAATGGATTAGTTGTAATCTATATTAGTAAGTGGTTAATTTAGGAAAATTTATGTAATGGAATGAATGTTAGTATTTGGAAGATGATGATATGAGATATAATGTTGATTTGAGATGATTTTGGGAAGAAAAGAAAAAGGAATGAAGTGCTGAATTGTGCAGAGATATCTTGGTGCACAAGCTGTCATGATTCTTTTGTTAAGTGTATTGAATTGTATTTACATCATTCAAGAGTTGTTTTAGTGTTATGTGCTGTCTTGGATGATATTCAGGAGCTGTTTTAGTGTTAAGTGCTGTCTTGGATGATTATCATAAGTTGTTTTGTTGTTAGATGCTGTCTTGAATGGATGTAATAAGCTGTCTTGTTGATATGGGTTGTTTTGAGTAACATCTAGGGGCTGTTTTGATGCTGTAAAATTGAATAAAAGTGGTAGTTTATAAGCTGTCTTGCTTTTATTATTTGTGTATTAAAATGTCACAAAATTATTTTTGAAGGATGTGAAGGATTTTATAATCTACTTTGATAATAGATTAACTTGGAATGACCATTGATGCATTAGTGAAATATGCTATAATTGAATTGGGTGCGATTCAAGGTTAGTTGTGAAATAACTAAAAAACTTAGAATGTGATACGTATGAGCTAAGGGGAAGCAAGGAAAGACAGATTAGTGTTCAAGTGTGAGTTAATGGTGAGTAAAAATTCAATCTCTCCAAGCATAGTTTGGTTTAAAGTTCATTTTATGATTATATGCATTTAATTAATTATGTAATTGAATTGTGTATTATAGTATATTGAGATTCTATTATGTGAATTGTTAAATTGAATATGTCTTCAATTCAAAAATTTATGAGAAATAAAATTTTTTAGGATTTTTGCCTTAAAAACGAGTTTAAATGAGAATATTGATAAAAGTATTTTATTACGCCTATGGTTTACCCTAGCCCCAGTTAAAGGCCCAGTGGAGTACTCTATACGTGCATGGTAGATGAGAGAGAGTCACTAACTGAGAGTGGAGTTCGGACGACTCTTGAGAGATGAGAGTCAGTTGAGTCACCCTTTGCACGTATAGGGTAATGTAGTTCAGACCGATTGCGTAGGGGTAACGCGTGCCCAGAGTTCGCGCATCGGTGACTACATAGGGCAGATTCCTTAATTCCTAATGGCTAGCTAGAGATTTGATGCGGCCACGACAGGAGTAGTTTCCCTGGGTTACCATTAAGGCGAGAAACAAGAAAGTTTTAGAAAGAGATTTAAAACGAATTTCAGAAACGGTTTTTGAATGAGATGATAAAAAGTATTTCAGAAAAATACTTTAGTTTATGAAGTTGTTTAATGTTTATCTTACTGAGTTATGCTCACCGTTTGATTTCTATGTGTTTCTTAAAATATTTCCTCAGGTGCAGGAACGAGTCGTCCAACGAACAAGACACAAATTGACGTGCGGAGAGATTGACGGACGACTTGGATACCACTGTATAGCTCAATTTTTGGTCATGTGCATATTTTGTAGTAAAATATGGTGTACATTGTAAATATAAATATAAGTTGTTGGATGCATGTTTAGAAAACCGTTTTGATAAAAAAGTTATAGTTTTTCCATCAATTTTTGTGATTGGGTTTGTAGTGTTGGAACTGAGTTTGGGATGTGGGCCAGAAGCCCCTTGTAGTTGAGATATGTGTGCCATAGAAGTGTTTTTAAATTGCTTTTGAATTTGTTGGGTGGCATAGTTCAATAAATAGTCGGTATGCTGCCGGATTTTCATTAGGAAAACGTAAATTTTTCCTCTGCCACCAAGTAAAGAATTTAATAAATAAGTTTTAAGTAAGTCACGGTACTCTGACGGGGTTTCTTCGAGCCAAAGTTAGGGTTTGTTGGAGTCCTGTCGGAGTGCTATGGGGTCTTTATCGGGTTCAGTAGAGGGATTCGGGAAGGGTCCTGTTATTGTCTCTCTAATCGATTTCTAATATCTCCAAACACCATGTTCATCCTCTCAAACTGTTGTTGTATTGCTTTGAGCACATTTGACTTATCGATCTTTTTTCTTCCTTCAATATCTCTTTTATTACTCCAAGACATGATTGAAACCTGCAAAAAATGTTAGAAAGAAATAATTCTCACAACACTCCCTCACGTGTTTCACTCTAATCCTCACGTGTTTATCACTTGTTACTCTTGTTTTTACTCAATGCTCTTGATGTAACTCAATACTCCCTCTCCACACTCAAAGTTTTGTCTCTAAGTTCTTTATAGAACTAATCAACCCACCAAGGTTACCCTTAAAGTAATCACCTTAACTAATCTCAACAAGAAGAGATCACATGTTTATGGAAATAACTAATGCAATAAGAGAGACATTTAAGAAACAATGAAGGCACAAAAAGGAATTGTGGTCAAAGTAAAAAATAAACAAATGGAAACAAGATGATTTCAAGAAAATAAATTAGGAAGGATGTAAAATTTGCCCCATTGGTTTAAGCAAGAGCAGAATGGAACTGAAATAAAATTGATTTCTTTATTGAAGCAAGGACAAAATAAGAAGAAAATAAAATTGATTCCTTTTATTTTGGCAAGAATATAAAAGGAAGGAAATGAAATTGACTTCTTTAAGTCAGACAAGACATAAAAAGAAGGATATAAAATTTATTTATCTAATTTAGGCTTTCCTTATGTGTGTGATGCCTAATTAGAATTTTTATTTCCTTCAATCAGACAAGACATAAAAAAAAGGATATAAAATTTATTTCTCTAATTTAGGTTTTCCTTATGTGTAAGATGCCCAATTAGGAAGGAAATAAAATTTCTTCAATTAAGATTTTTTTTTTCCTTTTTTTCTGCTTTTTTTTTTGTTCTATTGTTTTTTTTTTTTGGTTTTTTTTTTTTTTTTTTTTGCTCTTTTTTTTTTCTATTTTTTCTCCTTTTTTTTAATACAAGAAATCACCCACAATAAAGAATATTGATAACTTGCAAATCGAGATGAAAACAAAAACACAAGAAATAATGATGTGAACAGTAACAAAAATGAATAAGAAAATATGACGACTCAAAACGGTATTCTACACAAAGAAGATGAACAGGTCTAAAATTTTTTTTAAATAAATCCCGAATTAATTAACCTAAAGCTCTGACACCAAATGATGCGAACCCCGTATATGTACGATACGACACCCACAAACAATTGAATCAACAACCCCAAGAAAGTTAAATTCAAAAACAAATAAAAGAAAATAATAATAAAAAAAAAGATACCTTGACCCAATGATTAGTGAACCACAAATCAAGGTAATAAAAACGCCACTTCTAAGAACAATAGAAGAATGAGAGAGATAAGTCAAGTTGATAACTCAAGAATTAATTCTTGATAAATTCTCAAAGTTCTTCAAGAACAAAGAGAGAAAACTGAAAATTCATTCAAAACTGTTTAACCTCGCTTTTGAAGTTTACATGACCTTTTATAGACAAAATAATTGAAACCTTAGCTTCTAAACATTGCATGGACGTTCTAACCTCTTAATACACCCCACTTGGGCTTAAAATAATTAAATTTGACAGCCTAAAACATACACTAATGACCCATCATGAAATAAAACAAATGAAAGTCCAATGTTATCAAAGTTTGATACTTAACAAACCAATTAAACAAACTAACTTAATTAAAATCAGCCCATAAACAAATTATGCCCAAATTAATACAAACAAATAAAATCAGCTCAATTTGCCTTCAAATAGCCACTCAAGCCTTCAATATTTATGATCTTGGACTTGATCTTGAACTTGAATACTATTTTGAAGCCTTGTTGTCTTTTCCATGTCGTTCAACCTTTGTTGCGCAATACTCTTAGCCCAAATCTCTTGAATCAGCCCATTTAATGCCTCCTTCATTCTCTTAGCTCTAGCCCTTGTCATAGGTTTTCCTTTGATGCTCAAAGGATCATTAGGTTTGCTTTCTTGGTTTCCATCATACAGACTTAGGTTTATTCTATTCAAGGTCAACAAATGGTTATGGTTTTACTGGTTAGCTCTCTGATCCTTATAAATCACGTTCACAAACTGGATATGTTTTCACATATAATGACACAACAATTTCATGGCGCTCTACTAAGCAAACTCTTGTTATCATATCATCCAATCATTCTGAGATCTTTGCACTTCATGAAGCAAGTAGAAAGTGTGTATGGTTGAGGTCTGTTATTCATCACATCCAAAACACTTGTGGATTGCTTCCAGTTACAAATTCACCAACAATAATATATGAAGATAATGTTGCTTGCATTGCACAAGTTAAAGGAGGATACATCAAATGAGACAGAACAAAACATATATCACCAAAATTCTTTCACACTCATGAACTCCAAAAAAGTCGACAAATTGATGTTAAGTAGATACGTTCTACAAATAATCTTGCATATTTATTTACTAAATCTTTACCAACATCAACTTTTGAGAAAATGATATATGGTATTGGTATGCGTCGACTTCACAAATTGCAAGAGTGATAGTTGTATATTTTTCAGGAGAAGAATATTCTTTAGATATATGTGCGTTGCACTTTTTTTTCCTTGATCAAGTTTTATCCCACTGGGTTTTACTGATAAGGTTTTTAATGAGACAGCATTTTGACACATCCAAGAATCTTGAAAAGCATTATTAAGTGGTGTACGCTCAAGGGGGAGTGTTATGAATATATGATTTTAACACAACTTTTTTTTTTTTTTTAATATTATTTACCTTATTTGTTGTTATTTCATTATGGAAATGATTCTCCAATTTGCCTATAAATAGGCCTATATTGTAACCATTGAAAACATATCTATTGAATTTCATTCACCATATTTCTCTTATTTCTCTCTTCCTCTAGTATTGTTGTTAGTATTCTAAATCCATTGTTTTATAATTTATTTCACAACATATTATAATATATTAAAAAAAAAAACAAATTAATTAATTTTCAAACTACCCTTACATCACCAAGATAGTACCTTTTTCAAAAAATTTCAAAATTAATATATGGATCTTCATCTTAATGGACAATGAAAATCAATTTACATAAAAATAAGATTAAAAAAATGAGAAAAATAAAGGTCCATCGTCGATTCCCATCCATTCATTGCCAACCTCCATCATTGATGAGATAGAGATCTAAGTCTCTGATGATGGAGATCCATAGAGACCTAGGTCTCCATCACGATGGAGGTTTGGGTCTCTATCTCGAAAGACTGAGTTCTCCATTAGAGACCCATGTTAGTCTGGTTTCCAATTTGGGCCACTATAAAATTGAAATTTAACACTGATAAGAATGTATATGTAATCACATAATTAAAAGAGTGTCAATTACTTTTAATGTCCTTAGACAAGTTATGTGATCGAGTAATAGAATCCTCGGTATATATTTATCAGTCAACCTAGGAGATCAAGTTCTACTCAAGTTAAACTCCATCATTAACATCATGAGGTGGTGCTGGTGTATTATTATATTCCTTGATTTTACCTAGTTGTGTCTTGATAATTATAATAATATATCATTGATCAAGAATAGTACATTATCCTATTTAATCTTCAAAAAGAAAAAAAAAAAAAAGAAAAAGAAAAAGAAAAAAAAACAATTATTCTATTCAGATATCATTTTATGCTCCTCTTCACCAACCAGAATAACTATGCATGTCCTCCACATTGTATATAATCAGATAATTGGTCCATTGATAGCTAATAAATCGCAGTTGTTAGCATTGTTTTAAAAATTGGTCTGAGGTGTGCCTCAGCCGCCACATATCTGAAAACGCCTTGAGGTTGGCTGCCTTGACAATTTGATTCGGAGTTGAGACAGATCAGCCCAATGAGTGTTGGAAAATGAAGGTGAAAACACGTGATTTAAGGGTTTTCGATGAGTACCGACAAGCCTTCAACGAAGTTTGAAGCTTTTCGATAGATCATCAACACGGAATGATGCTTTTCTAGTGAATCAGCGATGTCGAAATGGATTTTTTTTTCTTTTTTTTTATTATTTTCTTTTTGAAATTACGGTCTCTCTTTTAACTACGACTATATAATTGTAAATAACCCTCTAACCTTTTTAGAAAATATCAAATCAAATCCTTTGATTTGAGCAATAAACAAAAACATCCTTTAAAATTAGTTAACATTTAGTTTTTTTAATTATTATAACGTTTATTTTATCATTTTGGAGTTAAGACAACTGCCTCAATTGTCTCGAGATGCCCGTCTCACCTCGTCAAGCACGACCGACTTGCATCGCCTCCCACTTTCTAATTCCTTGCTCGTTAGTAAATCAGATCACCAAAGTACACCAATATGAATCCACTGTCGTCTCAAGACTCGTATCAATTATCTAGTTCTATGTAGCAGTAGTTTAGACAGAAGCATTCTCATTTTGGAGAATGTACATTTTGAATTTCGTGGAGAACCCAAAGACTTAGCCCAACTTAAACTCGTCATTGGTTGGTCGAACCAGTATAGAATACTTTTCAACATTTGTGTGTTCTTACATTGATCGAACCAGTCACACTAACCGAGCGCATGAAATTTAAGCTATTGCTACATTCATTCACTTATTCAAACCAAGATTCAATTCAATATGCAGGTTAAACCAATATTCAGGCTCAAACTTGGATGAACTTGATCATATACATCAAAACAGATAGAGGACACAAACAGATTACCTACAGAACAATTTAAACTAACAACACCAAGATACAATGGAAACTTGCGCATATCACTTGCGGCATGTGTACTAATCCAAATTTGTCCTCGGAAGCTTTTGATGATATGACAACTAGGAATCTGGGACCAACATATAGCTGCAAAGGAAATGACAGAAAAATATGCTGTTGTCCATAAGAAACAGACTGCATTGTACAATAGCACATTTCTTTTATAAGTAATAGATTTGCACCTATCACTATGCACAGAAGACATCATAAATCAATATTTGACCATGAGATAAATTTGAATCATTATAAATAGCATCATGAACATTCTTTCATTTTCTAACACAACACATATTTTCTTTGACATTAATGTATATGATGAAGAAATTGAGCGCACAGAAACAGAATCGTAGCTACCTTAATCTACTTGCAAGCAAAACAATGTGCATTTTTTCTACAGGAGACTCAGCTAGCTAAACAATAGTCACTGCCAGCATCATCTGTCCAAGATCACTCAGAACTATTGCCAGGAAATTCCTGATCCGCTAGTCACAGATCTAGCCTCGGCCAAAGATACAGCCATGGCCAGCATCATTTGCTCCTCAAAACTCTCAGGCACAATCGGTGCTGGAACATTTTGAAAATTGTCTACAATTTCATCGGACTGTGGCAGTGCAGAATTTCCACTTCCATCTTCAGTCACTTCAGAGCTCGCATAACTTGTACCTGCTTCAGCCACCTCTGGTCCATGATCTGCGACCCAATCCCCTTCATCTCTCACAGCTACTGCCCTCCTATCAGGTGATGCACTGGTAGAGCTCTCAGCAGGAGGATAATTCTCTGCATCTTGGTCCAGTCTATTATACAACCTACCACTACCAGGAAGCATGCCGAATGCTGAGACATTTCTATGATTGTTTAAGGATGATTCTCCGCTCGTTTGCTGACGCTCAGCAAGGGCAGCTATGGCACAAGCAAGACCACCAGAAGGGGATGAAGATGAACAAGCCGTTGGAGCCAAGTTTGATTGAACATAGCGATCTTCCATAACATACTGTTCAGAAGTGTCAAAAGCTGGGTTTCTCGGTCTGCCATTCTCCTATAGAAGTCATTTTTTGTACGATTTCAAAGTAGAAGCAGCATTATTAAACAGGAAAATAGATGAGAACTCAGAACTTCCAAGCCTAAATAAATATAAAGATCAATTCAAGTTATGCCAACAACGGTAAGTAGCTGAGTCCATGGATGCATATTTAATACTCATCTTAACATGAATTTACACCAACGATAGAAATATTTAGCTCAATTTAACAGTTGAGAAACCTCATTTTCAACATTTGAGGAACTATTATAAGGTTTACGCTGCTATACTAGTAAGATGAAATTTTAAAAATAAAAATAATTAACAAAAGAGAGTCAGTACTAAACTTCACCACGCTGAAACAAAAGAAAAAAGCCACATAAATATTCCATTTCATTTCATTTCCTTTCTGTTTCCTATTTTTATTTTTTTATTTTTAACAAAATAAGGGTCAATGATAGAAACAAAAATATCCCAACAAAATGAAATGTAACAAAAAAAAAAAAAAAAATCATGCTAATGATAGATGACCATTGTTTATCAAATAGATTATCATTTGTGTTAGAAATCTTGAGTTTTAAGGTTCAGAGGGTTGAATGGAGATGAAAAATTAGTGTTAGGGTTTTAAGGTTGAAAGTTGGCACTTTCTAGGATAAAACATATATTTTTTTTGGGAAAAAAAAAAAAAATCAGTTTGCTGCCTTAGACAAGGTTCCTTGACTCCGTACTGAGGTGCAGCCACCTCAAGTGATGGAGGCGGCTCCATCATATCTTAAGGGCTGAGGCGATGTCTTGAGTTCTTTCAAACACTGAGAAGGGTACCAAAGAACAAAAAAAAAAGGCTTGCCATCTGAACTGTAAAATTCATTGATCTTGGAATGTTATTTAACTGGTCCAAGGGTAAATGAAACAAGATCTACTATCAATCTGGCATCTTTTAAATTAAAAAGTAATTTGGATTCATTTGATTTTTTATTTATTATTATTTTTTTATGTGTGTGTGACTCTGATAGATTGATGTCTATTCCCTTATCCCAGACCAAGTTCAAGGTCCATTGTCCCTGAGAACAAGCCTACCCCACAGTCAATATAGAAGATTTCTAATTATTTTTCTCTATTTGAAGGGAAAATTTATTAGAAAAATGCAGTGAACAAAAAGCATGGCACAATTGGTACTGAACATATTGAAATTTTGAAATAGGCCCTCCTCTACGATTGGAAGTGCCTGAAGATACTTGGAAGTGGACAATTGGAGGGTACCCAATTGTTTCTTCTTTTCAAAATTATCTAATTCTGATTATAAACATTGCTTCAGAATCGAAATAAAGGTGAACTGAGGACAAAATAGAAAGGGGAGGGAACTGAAAGAAAGACATGGCAACCACTAGGTACTAAGTTTTCGATATGAATGAGATAAATTTCATTATTCATAAGATGGCTACATATACCTTGATTTGAAACAGGAGAACAAAAACATCATCTAAAGTCACAAAAGGCTTTTCAATCAAATTCAATAAAAAGCAAAAGTACTAAGTAGGTAGAAATGAGAGTGAACAGCAATAACACCAGAGACTTAACAATAGATAGAAAACCAGCGAAAAAACCAAGCAAAGAGAAATATGTTTACGTTTAAAATGACATTCCAGACTTACGTTTTGCAAAGCAAAATTACCATAAGGTCAATTAAGCACGAAGCTGAACTTTTACGCAATCAACTTTCCCAGTGGTGTATCATGCATCCCCACCAACTTTAAGGACTTAACATGAGAGCAATTCAAGGCCAACTCAAAGCAACCACAAATTTTTGACCTCACCAACAGAAATAAATTCTTCTCCTTAACATGCTTAATTAAAATCCCTCTCCTATTGAAAGGATGAAAAAAATGAAGAATAATAAGTACACACTCTGATGAAACTTCCACAACAAACTGTTTGGAAAGAACAGCTTGTTTGTTGAAATTCTAGGGAGTCAGTTAATTTCCTTCTGATAGCAATTAATTCCCCAACTTCGAAGAAAGGCACTGTTTCCATGCTTAAACCTAAGAAGACTTCAAAAACAAATCTACATATTGATATCAAAATCACAAGGACCAAATACATCTCAATTAAAAAACATTTAACTTGAAGCCCAAATCCAGATCCATGTATGTAGTATTTAGAACGCAAAATAATTCTAGTTTTAGCGAGGTTTTGAAATCAGATCTAAACAAAATTACAATTAAATAAGTACTGATAAACAGTAAAACAATCAGACATGAAAACCATTACTGTAACATTAAAATGAAGGTGAAAAGCACTGCATCAAGGGTTAATCCCACATAATAGATGAACAATTCTGAAACCAGAGATCACTTTTTATGGGCAACTTCTACAGTTACAAACAAATCATTATGAAAGTCTTTTAAGGAATATAACTGTTTCAATGCTTTTTTTTATTATTATTAATGCACTTTACCGACAGCACAGAATGGCATTTAAGTTTTTTTTAATCTTGTATAGCCTAGAGCTGCCAGAGCAGGGGCTTCTTTTCTCCGAAAAAGAGCAGGGGGGGTTTTGTCTGTCATGGAGTTCACTGCCGTATCTTTCTCTTCATAGCAATCAAATTCATTTTGCAAAAGAAAATATAAAATAAAAAAAGAATATAGAAACCTAAGTGTTGATTTTATACATAAGATCGCATTCACTACCCCAAAGGTCATGGTTTTATATTGCATTGACAGAAGATAAAACTTCTAATCCATCATTGATATTTTATTCATCCTTAATGACTTCTAGAATATCAAATATATACTTTTTATTCGATAAAAATAATGTAAAAGAGAGTCAAAACAAATATAACAAAGTGCTCGGCCCATAGACAAGTCCATCAACAAGTACAAATATAGGGAAAAACATCATTGAATTGGTCAACTTGGTATTTAACTAACAAATGTACATTTTTTTCTTTTTTTTTCTGATAGGAAACAAAAGCTTTATTTAAATATAAAGAAGTGGGGTGTAAAAGTGAACCAGTATACCAAAACAACAAACAAAACAGAAAACAAAATACAAAATAGAAAAATTTAAATCAATAAACAACAGCCTTCCAATTGAGCATAATAAGAAATAAAGAAGTATCTTTGAAATCTTTAACAGTAGATGCCCATATAGAAGCCAAATAATAAGCTTTATCCCCTAAAAAACTCCCCTCCTCTTTAACTTCATCAAAAACTCTCCCCCAACAACCCAAATGTATAAACAACTCTTGGGTTGGGTTGGGTTGGGTTGTACATTTGGATTTTTAGGGGAGCGTTTTTGATGAAGTTGAAGAGGAGAACTGTTCATTGAGTTGGATCCAGTTGGGGTTCATTGGTTTGACACATAAACCCATAAAATAATTAATTTGCACGCGCCACCCCCGCCCCCCTCCCCCCCACACCCAAAAAAAAAAAAAAAGACGCAAAATATTCAGAAACATTGAATTCACTAGAAAATAAATGTATAATTAACAACATGAAAGGCTCTTAGATTTAATTCTAACATTCAATTGAATAATCAAACTTGAAGAACTAAAAATTGAAACACCAATTTCCAGATTTTAATAAACAGAAACAAGCTCAATGCACTACATACCTCAAATATGCATATTGCATAGAGAGCAACTTTTACTAAATAACTAAGAACGAGGCTGCTGGTTTAAATCCAGAAGTCCCACTATTTGAAACAGGAGTTAATAGGTTCAACAGATGAAAACTGCAAAATCTAACTAAGGTCCAAGAGGTGATCCGAGATGCAAGGTTGTTTGGAAGCAGTGAACTAGGTGGTGCTGAAGAATTTGTTGAATTTGTGCAAGAATCTATTTAGGGCAAGAAAGGATGAATGTATAGAAGGTTTCAGATGGCTGCTGGAGCACACCTAATGGTAAAGATGTTGATAGCATCAGCACATGGGCAAGAATTTTAAAGAAAATAAACAAAACAGATTGGGTTTGTCAATGGTTCAAAATGACATACATGTGGCAATTTTTTAATTTAGTTTTCCTTTAAATGACTTGGTTAGATGGGTCACGTTAACCCAACCACTAAAAATTTTCTTAACTCAACTTGAACCCAACTCAAAATGACTGGGTAAAGTCAAGTTGAGTCTGGTCATTGGGTTAGTTGTTTTTTACCCACCCAAAATGATATGATGAATCCATTTTACAGTCTGTACAAAAAACACTTCAGTTGTTTTTCAAGACATCTCTATGAACAATTTGTCCTATGAACGTGCAAAGATGTCTATTGAGATCATATCATTGTTTATCCACACATAAAAAAAATGAACTTTTGCCGTCTATCATTATGTTATACTTCCTTTCAGGATCTCATGAATTCTCACTATGTCAATGTCACTTCTCAAGCATCAGGAAATGAACTCAAAGGCACACTTACAAATCTCTTTCAACATCAACAATGCCATTTTTCATCATCGAATACCCTTACAGTCTTACTCAGAATCAGTGATGATTAAATTTCTTCATTTTATTGGGCATCTTATCACGTTATGGTCTGACTGATCAACAATCTTATGATTACCATCAGAACAGATAGAATGATGTCTGCTCTAGCATCACAATAGGTAATTCTACCACTTCTACCCTGATTAGAGGCATCTAAAGAGGCAACATCGACGATTCATTTCTGCATAATTTTATCTCAACACCAACTAGAGCAATTTATAGTTTTCAGATCAACTACAGAAAGATTTTCAGCTTCAGTCAATTATCATGTGGATCAACAACCTGAGATCAGTCAAGGTCTCAACAGTATACCCACTTCTTTTTCTTTATAATTTTCTTAATACTAAAAAGAAGAAAAATCATTTGAATTTGTAATCGTTACATCATATGATGCTTCAAATCTCAAAATAACAGGCCCTTTGCAAACTTACTATCAAGTCATTTTTTCTAAGAATTGGTGCTAAAAAATTTAGGATCTAGTTTCAAACACATAAATTAGTAGCATTTACCTGAATGGAAAGCCAGATAGCTTCCATTACCATTATATCTTCCAGATCCAGGTCAAATTCATCATCCCTGCAATAAAGTATGTAATATGTTAATAGTACGAGAATAAAACCGAATTCTACTTAAAAATTAATTTAACTTATCACAACATCATTCAAATCGCAAATTCTATACATGACACCATATCACTTTAAGTACACTGATTAATGCAAAAGGCTTGTTGAGCTCATTCATATTTAAAGTTAGAAATTCCAATGCATCCTCAGTCCAGTTCATAAATTTCACTGTCCATCCAGCACAATCTCAGGTGAGAAATTATATTATTAATTATTAATTTAATTTTATTTATTTATTTAAGTCATCCATTCTTTTCACTATCCCCAGATTTATATACTGAAGCATTAATTCTTAAAGACTGTACAAGTAACTCTCTGAGGTCAGTATAGACACTTCGAAGAAATCACTGCAAGTTCATCTCTCTCCCAAGGAGAGAGATCAGAAATGAAAAGTAAAGCTCAGCACTAATATTCTACTGTTGCCTTGTCTAGAACTACTAAAAATCTTTACTAGCCCAAGTTCGAGGCCAACAAAAATGTTGTTCAAGTGATTCCAAGCTAGTGTTCCTTCAAACACTAATGCTAAATTGCACACATCGTACCAATGTCATCATTGTAATCCACACTCAATAATCACCAGGATTCATAACAAATTCAAATGCTACAAAATCAATACATACAATTTATAGAACTATCATATTGAAATTGGAAAAAATAATTTCTTCATAAATCTCCAAGTTGCCACTCTTATTCTTATACACACAAAATTCCCGGTTATATGATTTATATCCATTGTTTTAAAAGGCGATCTGAGGCTCTGCCTTGAGGCGCACCTCGGTCGCCTCAAGCCTAAAGGCGACCCAAGGCGGGCGACTCAAACCCCACCAAATTGGTGGCCGCCTCACTTGCTTGAGGAGGCCGCCTCAAGCCCGCTTAGAGGCAAGGCAGGTTAAGGCAATCACCGCGTCTGCTTTAACCAAAACATTTATTTTTTTAACCACGTGGATCTAGACCGATTTTAATACAATTATTTAGGGGGAAGTTGAGAAATTATCAATAATGAAATAGTTGATCTTGTTCCTATGTTATAGGGATTATGATTTGTATATATTTCTTTTCTTAGAACTTGTTGTACAGTTTTATCTATAGGGTTGACTACCCTTTCACTCTATTCTCTTTTTCATCTTCAACCTTACCCTAGAAACCCTAGAATAAAAAGGGTAGTCGGCCTTTTTTTTGTTAATTTTGTACTATTTTGTTTGATACTTATGTTTCTACCATTGGTTTTCACTATTTATTTCAATGTTATGAATAATTTGCAAGTTAGGTTTTTTTTTTCTTGAACTTATATATATAAAAATATATATTTTTCATTTAGAATTGAGACAGCAATCTCAATCGTCTCAAGGCAACTGCCTCGCCTCACCGAGGCTCCACTATCTCACCTAACTTTTTGCCTTTTAAAACATTGGATATATCCTCACATCACAACTTATTAACAAGAATATTTTCTTGTCCCATATAGTTGGCTAATGGTAAAACAGTATAAAAAGAACCCTTAACTCAAAACTCAGAAGGTTAACCACATGTTAGATAATTCTAGTGTCTATTCTAGAGGAAAGGAACAAACATCTACAACAGCCAGCAAGCTTACACTCTAGACCCTTAGTTAAAATATAGGCACATTCTATATAAAATGTTAGATTTTCTAATAAAAAGACACTATAAGTAGAAGGACATCAATTTTTTCTCGTAGATGGAACATTACAAAAACAATGGCACAACAGAAAAAGAAAAAGAAAAAGAGCGGGTGGGGGTGGTGGTTAAGGGGGTTGGGGGTGATTGGGGCGGAAAGGGATGGGGATAAAGCCAAACTGATTCTCCTTGTTGACTCAGTTGATTAATGATCATAGACTAAAGCCAAAGAAACAACAAAAATTATATTGAACTTCAATCAAAAAAGAGATAAGAACAGCCAAGATCTCTGCATACCCATTTGTCCTAAGGCGTGAAGGTTGTCTAACCATTGGAGCAGCACAAGGATCCAAAACAATTTCTTCACCTTCCAAAGATCTTGAAGATGAAACTGCAAGACAAAGAAGAAATTATAGGGTGGGGATTCACCATCGCAAGAAATGGAACACTGCTATACAGTTTAAACCAGAATTGCCAAGATGTAGTACCTGCCACTGAGTTGTATTCGACCTCTCTTGGTGTTACACTGGTGCTTGAAGAAGTTAATTCTTGTCTCTTTTGCATTCTCTCTTCCTCATCCTGAAGTTCCTGCTGTCGCATCCTAATTTTCGCTTCTATAACACGCTGCTCTTCCTGCCAAATAAACAAGATATATAAATCACAATCAAATTTCAAGTACTGACCAACCATCCCGCAACTGCACCAATGAAATAAAGCTAGGTTTGGGAATAAACTCTTACAACTTGCTCAATGCCTTTTTCCTCGTTGGTTTTCACACCGCGATACTCCACCGCATAATTTGTGGTTTTGCAAAATGGGCACCTCATACAATTAAGTAACACAAAAAGAAACAAAAAAAGGCAATAACATGATATTTAAACAACGCAGTGCATCAAGAGTGTAGGATACTGAGTAGGACGAGCTGAATTAGGATTCTTCATCTGCAGAAAACACTCTGATTCGGGGAAGACCAACATTACTAACGAAAATTTTATCAACAAATGTAATGGCTGAAGTGAAGAATTTAATTACCTGTACAAATGCCTTTCATGCAACATCTCGATCGATTAAGACTTGGATAATACTACAAAACAAGCAATAAAAGGCAGACTTGGATAATACTTTCATGTTACAAGTATGTAAGGGGTTTCGAGGAAAGGAGAGAAAGACAAACCAAAAAGCAAATGGGGCACTCTTCGAGATCACAGCAGGAGTCATCGTCGCCAGGATAGCAGGGAGCCAGCTTAGACTCAAGAATTAGCTTCCTAAGCTTCTTGATATCCACATCTTTATGAACATACAACCCTTGGGGCCGAGTGTACCTCTCATCCACCACTTGTCTCCTTCTTCCCAACTTATTACCCATCCAATTCTATCAGCTCAGCCTCAGCTACCAACCAACCACCATTCTCTTTCAATGAAATTACAAACACTCTTCAAAAAATAAACCCTAAAATCGAATCGAAAACTTTACCGTCCAATTTGTTACAAACGAAACAAAATAATTGGAAATCAAATTCCTTGAAGAAGAAAAAATTGCAAAGGCAGAGACGTAAAACAAAGAATAAGTGTATTAAGCAGTTCAAAAGGAGAAGAACAAACCTTGGAGCGTGAGAAATGAATATAAAAAAAAGGACAGAGAGAGAGGGAGAGAATGGATAGATCGAGAGATTTGCTAACGAGAAAAGAAACACAATCAGAACTTTCTCTGTTATAAGGGACAGGCAGAGAGAGAGAGTCTCCTTCTTTTGCTGGTTTATTTTTTGGTTAATAAGAATAATAATATTATTTTGTTGGGATTTTGTCTGCTATATTCTTTTGTTGTGTTTGGGCATCTGTAGTGGAGGATAGAGAGGTAAGGCACGAAAGAGGGCTGGAGTAATGGAGGAGAAAAGAATCATTAGCCGACAAATGCAATCAAAAGGGGTTTTGAAGAGAGACGCGTGGCGCCTACTGCACACAGGATTTTTTTTTTCAAATGCCACAAATCCGCCTCACCTTCCACATTATTACATACATTTATGAGTCAATTTCCCATGAATTCCCCTTACTTCAATGCTTTTGATGACATTTGACACATGGAACGTAGGAAAACATTTGAAAAATAATTTAAAAAATTTTTAGATTCCTAAATTATTTTTTTCATATATTTTTATTTTTAAAATAACTTATCTTAGAAAAATTGAAATGGTAAACTCGAAAAGTTCTTAAAATTTTCTTACAAGTCTATTTCATTTTTTTATCATTCATAAAAAATAATCATGTTAAAATTCAAAAAATCAATTAGATTTCAATAAATGCACTTCAATGTGCATTATAAAAAATCCTTTGATAATTTTTCATATATATAAAAGTTTATAGCATACTTATGCAAGTACTACTTAATATTTTCTAAGTATTGTAACTCCACTTCATATTGTAGTTCATTGACAGTCAACCAAAGACAAAGAATAAAATTTATTTCAAGTGTCAAATGCATAAAAAGAATGGATAATTCTAATTTCTTCCCTATAATTTGAATAAATACCTAAAATCCCCCCTAATAGTTAAGTGATTTTTCAAAATCAGATGAGATTTTAACTATTTGTTCAAACTACAGGGAAGAAATTGAGATTATCCCTAAAAAGAATTACAACCGATGATAAGGGTGTAGTTGTAATATTTAAGAAACATCAAGTACTATTTGTATAATTATATAATAAATTCACTTATGTAGTAATTATGCAAAATGTCATGATATTTGTGCAATTTGCTTTTTTTTTTTTTTTAAATAGTAAAATAACCCAAATAACATAAAGAGTCGTTTATAATCCTGCGCGAAAAGCCAATTGTTTTCCAATCGATAACACAAAATTCCAAAAATAGCTCTCAGCGAGTTTTCACTTGAAAACATCTCATGTGTACGTGATATGTTTCATATGTGAATTTTTTTGAAAAAAGGAATATGTACATTAACTCTTTTATTTTTTAAAACGAAAATGAAAAAAAAAAAAAAAAAAAAACTAAAAACGCTAGTATGAAATGTTTTTCACACATTGCATGTTTGTTGCCAAAAACAATCCAACTTTGATGTCAACTCTTTCACCATTATACATTTCTTCCATAACCATGATTTTTAATCTCCTTATTTGCAATTGAACCTGACTCATCGGACGGATCTTCTGACAAAACATTATACTATTACTTGGCTTCATTGGAGTGCAGACATTACTTCTTAATTTATTCCACAAATCAATTTACAACATCAAAAACACAAAATAAGAAAAGCCTTTTTTTTTTTTTTTGAATACTTGTTCAAATTCAATCAATGCAAACAGATGGTAATAAAAGGCTAATTATGATAAACTAAATTCATTCCATGCAATAAAATTTGTATTTACATAGTTATTTCACTTAACGACTTTCTAACGGCACTATTTAGGGCATAACTTGTACAATTTTTATCGGAATCGTTCCGTTCCAAAACCTATGGTTTTCTATAACTCCTAGACATGATTTGAGGTCTAGAACAACCCCAAATAAGTCAGACTTGTGCAGGTTATCTCTGTCCCATTGTTTGACTCGGGATTTTTCAAATTATCCAAAACTACCTCTTTGACAACTCTATCACTTCTATATGCTTTCCTACCCTTAATTATGTTTAAATTTAAGTTCAAATTCATCAAAACTCAAAGGTTATCTACTGTCTTTCATATCCTTGACACACACACATATTTATTAAAGAGTAGAATTTTTCAAATTTCACAAGACAATCTCTCACAAGTTTTTTATCAAACAATTAGTCTACTAATTGTGCGACACTTTAAAGTTTGATAATCATAACCCTAACCTACCATTTACACACAAGAACATGACATTTAAACTTCTATATTACTTAGTTAGGGTTCTACACTTGTTTGAAGTGTAGAACAACTATCACAATTCACTAAAACCACATAGATGTCATCATACCTAACTAACTTCAAGATTGAGAGAAGAGATATTTATCTCACCTTGTTTCTTGCTTAGAGTGGTAAGATTAGCTTAAAAGAAGCCCTAGAGAGGTGATTTAAGGCTTGGAAGAATGGGTTGGAAACTATCTTTTCCTTCTCTCTCACTTTGCCGTCCACCTTCTCCTTCTCACGTTTCTGTTCTGTCTCTTTTCACGACAGCTTCTGTTTTGCTTCTTCTTTCACGACTTCTCCTTCACTTCTTGTTTAAATTTTGCTAAGTGTTCAATATATATATACTTAACTTTCCTAAGAATGACACTTATGTCCTCTCTACTCTTCATTTCACGCCAATCTCTCATTTCTAATGTATCTCACGATAGCTTCTTGTTTTGTTTCACCAAATTGTTCTCTAAGTGTTGTATATATATCATTAACATTTTCTAGAATGCCAAGCTTGTCCCTTGACTTGTTTTGACTATCATCAATATTTTTAACTTAATCTAATTAGTGATTGACTACTTATTCTATGTAACAAATTTTATAATTCTCATTTGTACACTTAATTATATTGTTCTTTATAATTTATCACTTAATTGTAAACGAACTATTTTACCCTTCTTAACTTTATCATACTATAAGTGTTCAACACTTTAATATCGTTTTTAGGGTTATTAGCATTATTCGTAACTTATCTTACACATTTCTATATTTTAACTTCTAACACTAGAACACCAGGAAATAAAGTATCAAGAATAGGGGTTTACAAACAGCCCTAGTTAGCACTGGTTGACTAGATAGCAAACTTGTAAGGAGCGAGCTGGACAATGCTCGTTACTCTTAATCGCACTAGTCCGAGCTGAACTAAGGCTTTGCGAGCTGAGCCGAGCCGTGATTTGGGCTGAGCTAGAAAGTAGCAGCTCGTGGAAAAGGGGTGAGCTGAGCGAGCTCACTGGAATATTGGATGCTTACAAGATGTTGGAGGAAGTGAGAGCTCGGTGAAAGGGATGAGCTTTGCGAGCTGGGGTACGAGCTCGTAGCTTGAGCTGGACTAGTAGTACTGCAGTTCGTAGCAATTCGGGTGGAGATTATAAGTTATAGAAATAGTAGAAATGATTTGAGATTGAAGTGTTATGTGAGCTGAATGGAGATTTTAATTTGTGATTGAGTATAGGTGAGGAGGCAAGTTGAAGAGGTCAATGAAGTAGTGCGTGCAAGTGGATTGGGAAGTAAGCAGTGAGTGTACAAACATTTTATTAAATGATTTTCAATTTATTTTAAAATAAGTTTTAACTTTTATCATTCCTTTTAGCTTATAAATGATTTTATATTCTAGCATAAAAATAAATAGTTTATTTATAATATGGTATATAATATTTTAGCACTTATTATGTTTATAGCATGAAAAAGAATTTGATTTGAACTATAGAAAAAGCAAAAAGGTTTTCAAAGACTAGTGGATGGCCTAAGCTTATAGATAGATAGACCTTCTAGCTTTAGACCTGGCCGGTATACCCCGTAGTGTATGGCAAGTGTGGGGAGGGTTAGTCTTACTAACATCGAGGGGATTGAGTTTATCATGTTTATCGTGTCACCCTCTACACTTGTGGGATATTATCTTGCTATACGATGTGCGATGATAGTTCCGCCACGTAGTAGGGATGTCTTTGTAGCTTTGTCACGGTGTGCGATGCTAGTTTTATACCACGTGACCCCCCACACTGAGTGGCACTGGTCTACTCACTCATGTGGTTATAGCTTCCCCTGGGTTCCCCATTAGTATAGTTTTAGAAAGAGAAGCATACCATGAAAAACAATTTTTAGAAAGAAAGTGTTGTAGAAATATTTTAGAAAAAGCTTTTAAAACTTTAAAGTAAATTTTATTAAACCCAAGTTTTTAGAAATAATTTTTTTTAAAGAAAAATGTTTTCAAAAACGTTTTTTGAGAGGCTATCTTAGAAAAGATTTAGTTAAATAGAAACTCCTACACATTTATTGAGCTTTGTAGCTTATAACGTTTTTGGTTTTATGTTTCAAAAACCTCCCAGGTGCAAGAGCGAAAGATTAAGGTACCAGTTCGCTGCGATCAGACTAGGTGAGCCAGACTTCTGACGATGTTGTTTACTTCTTTTATAAATGTTATGATTAAAATGTTAATCATGTATTTGTGCATATTTCTTATTACGAATGCAGTTTGTAGAACTTTTATTCCAAGATGATGCATGCATATTTCAGATACATGAATATTTATGATAATACTTTTAATTATATTTTTCTTGGTAATTTGAAATGAGATTTTAAGATATATGATATTTTATGTTTAGTAAATCATTTCTAGTTACGAGTTCGCTCCATGACATCCTTTTGAGTCTTATTAGGTAGACTTTACAAGGGTCTCGTGGGGTGTCCGACAGGGCTTCCGAGTTCATTAGAGGGAATCCGGGTCGGATCCTATCAATGTCGGACGAGTGGCACAACTTGCTATCGATGTGGGTAGGAGAGTTACTTTATTAAAGATTGCCCTGTAACATGCTCTCCCGGTATCTAGGTAACCCCTTAAATCTTATTCTTATGTATGGAATAGTAAAGGTATTATAATATTCGAATCCGAATAAGTAATTAAATTTTCGTAAAAATTTTTGGATGGGTCCAGGGAAGGTTTATGATTTCGGAATTTCAAAATTAATTAAAACAAACGGATCCAGATAATTAGTAGAATGCTAATGAAGTTTTTGAATTTGAAATTGGATTTTAATAAAATTTTCAGATGGACCCCGAGAGGATTCCGAATATGAGAATAGCATTTTAGGAGCTTGGAATAACAAAAGAATTCAAGTGATAAGGAAATCGTACATGGGTAACACTTGTAAAGCATGTGAGTCAAATGGATGACAGGTGGATGAAGATTAAAAGAGATGGGTGACAAGTGTAAAACATTAATCAAATAATTAAATAATCAAGTTTTTTTTTTTTAATAATTGTAAATTAAATAAAGACAAATACAAGATAAAATATCAACCACATACTCAGTCAAACTCATCTCTTTCACTCATTTCATTTTTTTTTCTTTCTTCTTCCATTTCACGAGCTCATTCTCTCAGTCTCTCCCGTCTCACTAAGCTCTTTCTTCTCTCCATCTTTCATTTTCTTCTCTCACAAGCTCTCTCACACTCACTCATGTTTCTTCTCTCGGTTCTCTCATCTCTCATAAGCTCCACTCATTTCGTTCACGGGAGTTATCAAGAATCAATGAAGCTAGCATCAAATCAAGCTAGTTCAAACAAGAAATTAAGTGAAGCAAGTCAAGGAAGAGTCACGGTCAAGCATGGGGAGTGAGGGCCGAACCTCTTGTACGGGTGGATGATGGGATTCTTGATGAAATAAGACTTATTTAGGAAGGTGGAAGCTATTTAGAAAGCATTTCCAACATTTTCGGAAGGGTATTTGGAGGCAACGTAAAATATTCCATTGGTTAGAATTAAATAGCGAGTTTGGGACACAAATGAGTGTTCTAACGAAAATTTTTTGAACTATTATTATTTCTATTCATATTAGAATTGTATGTTAATAAATATTGATTCTGTTGTGGATCGTAAATTGATTTTTGTACGATAAACAAATTTTTCGCACGAAAACCAAAATGCATTGATGTAACGCCCCAAATTTCCTCGATTTAAGCGAAATGAAAATATATCGAGATAAATAGTATTTCTGGATAAATAGTATCTGTGTGAATAGTGACTTTTTAAGAAAGTGGACTCTAAAGTCAAAAAGCTTTAGAATAAGTAATGGAGTCTAAGGAAACTAAAACGAATAAAAAATGAGTTTGTTTGAGGCAAAACAGAGCGGTTTCCAGATTCGATCGGAAATTCAGTTGGATTTTTGAAAAATTCAAAAATTTAGAGAAGTGTCAGAATGAGTGTTAAAATACTCAAGAAGTATTTTAGAACCCTAAATGACGTTTTTGAAGGAGATTCAGATGGAAATAGAATCAATCCAGAAATCGTTAGAGGTAATTTAGTGAATTAAGTGGAGAGTTGAAAAGGGACATGGAATGACTTTTAAGAGTCACCAAAGTTACCAGGAGTATGTCAGCAATTCGAATATAAACCCCGGTGAATTTTGAAAAGATTTCGAAAAAGTCCCAGAAAAGCTAAATCTGGATGTCCCAGAAAAGTAAAAAATCAAATTAAATATAGAAGAGATAAGCATGAGAAAAGCAACCAATGAAAATGTGACAAGTGGCATGATGGATAAGAATGAGGACACTTGTCAAGTTTTTATGGGTGATATTTTTGTGATTTTGGAGACTTTTGGAGAGTAAAATGGTAAATTGGGGAGTTAGTATATAAAGTTGAAGGCATGAGATGTTGAGAGAAGAGAAAGAGGTCGACAAAAGTAAGGGAAATCTGAAAAAAAAAAAATGCAATAGCCAGTGAGAGGAAGAAAAGCCGAGAAAAGAGAAGAAAATTACCGTGAAATAGGAAGAAGGAAGTAAGGAAGGAAGAAGAAGAAGAAGAGGCTCCAAGGGTGTTCCTCCATCAAATCCCTCATGGTTTTCTCAAGAAAAATGGGAAGAAAGGGAAGGTAAGATAATGAAATCAAAACTAATTTGATGAGTATTATTTTGATAGTTGATTTAAATGACATTTTGATGAAATTTATGGCATGAATTGAGATTGATCACCATCATATTGAACTTAGATGTGAAGAAAAACATTTAGGGTTCTTGAATCAAGATTTTTGAAAAGTAATAATTAAAGTTTATGATATGAATTTTAATGGAAATTGATAAATTTTTAGTTTAAGGCTTTAGTGGTCAAATTGATGATTATTTGATGCTTTTAGGTGTGATTTTTGAGCTTGGAGTGAAGTGGAGAATTTAGTAATGTTTTTGTTAGTAAGTGGCCAAATTTGAAATATGGATGTAATGGAATTATTTTAATGCATGGATGAGGTTATATGAAAATTTATGTTGATTAAATTAATTGTTGGAAAGAAAATCAAGAAAATCAAATGAGTAGCATTATGTTAGTATGTGGATCATTTAGGTTAAGCATGTATTTGTGTGGATTTTAGTGCTTGAATGGTTGGTATGAGGTTTTGGAATGAAATTATGTTGGTTGGTATCAAAATAATGGAAGAAAAATAGAATTTGAAAGTTTAGATGTTGATTTCGATTAAGGTCAAGAATGGGAGTCTAAATGATTAGTCAATCATTTTGATGTATTTTAGTGAAATTTAGGTGTGTTAGAATGCCTTGGTGCAAGGGATATTAAATGAAATGGGTGTGAGAATGGTCTTTGGAAATAGGGTGAAGTGATGTATATTAAGTTAGTATATGGATGCATTGTGTTTTTGCATATGTGGAAGGGAATTTTAATGTTTGAATGAGTTGTTGAATGTTTTGGGATGCATTGGAATGATTAGAATCAAATAAGTGGAAAAAGAAAAAAAAAAAAAATATATATATATATATAAAATGGAAAGTTGGATTTAAAGTTAAGGTTTGATTTATGGATTGGATTAAATTAAATTGATTTTGTATTTTAAAACTTTGGTTGAATAATTAAGGATTAGTTGAAGTATTTGTGTGTGAATTATGAGCTTGGAATGTAGTAAATAGGTTGGTTGTGTGATATACTAGAATGTGACTAAATCTAGAAAAGGTTGTGTAATAGAAGTAATGTGATTGTTAGATGAATTTAGGTGACAATTTAAGTGAATTGGAATGAATTTTTGGAAAATCAAATAAATGAAATGAGGAGTAAATATACTAGTGTATGGACCAATTATGTGACCTATGGGTTGGTATTGATTATTTTTATGTTTGAATGAGTTACACGAGTCTTTGGAAGGAATTTAGGTTGAAATGTGGTTGTGATATTATGGGTGTACATATATTTGAAGAAATTGATTTTATTAGTAAGCATAAAATTGAAAATTTCCTTTGGAATTTCGTGATTTTATTATTTTGATGTGATGATTTGATATATATAATAATCATGTGACATTTGGGTGTTGATGAAATGAATTTTATAAGGAAAAACAAAGTAGAACAAAGATTTTCAAAAATCCTTACCCTAGGCCGAATCTACTTTAGAGAGGATCCTAAAGGTATTTTTGTCATTTCAAGCTTATTTATATGTTAAACGAATGATATTCAAAAAATGTGAGTGATGATTTATAAAGTTGAATAAAAATTTGAAAATGAAACCCCTTGGCTGAATGCTATGTACAGAGGAACCAAGGGGTAATTTTATCATTTTACTTCCGTTTATGTGTTATTTACATAATGTTTGGATGATACGTATGATAAAGTAAGGTTTGGAAAAAGAAAAATTCAAAAATTTCCTCTCGGGCCGAATGAGAATATGAAAAGAAATGTTGTTGTGTTATTAAGCTTTGATAATAAAAATATGGGCAAAATGGTCATTTGGAAATGGCTAAGAGGAAAGCTTAGAAAGATTTCGAAAAACGGATACAAACAGTGAAACTTGATGTTTACGCGATTAAAAGTCTATTTGAATTCAAAAATTTGTAATTATTTGAAAAATATTAAGAGCCCGAGTAAACCTGAACATTTGTAGGTAGGGATTAGAAATTGGTATGCTAAGAGAGAAATATTTGCAGTACTGCACCGTTATAATTGTATACCGATGTTGATTCAAGGACCTTGAGACGCACCGAGTATCCGGTCCAGAAATCGAAAAGTATGTGAAAGTGAGACCCGATGGGTAGGCACCGAGTGTCCGATGCCGGAGAACTTGGCATGCCAATAAGGTGATTATAGCAGTACTGCACCGATACACTTATAGACGTTGATACTGAAATTATGGATCTTACGAGGCACCGAGTGTTTGGTCCCAGAATTTATGTATTATTTGGAATGTGATTCGGCAGATAGTCACCGAGTGTCCGATTCCGGAGAAACCGTTTTCCAATCTATGGTATCATGTCAGTGTTTACAAATGGCGCTGAATATTATTAAAGAAAATTGTGTGGACATGCTTGAAAATGAAAATATTTGTGTTTATGTGTGCAGTGAATGGTAATTTAATTTCTTTGCAAATTTATGGTGAAAGGTTCGAAAAGTTGTGGAATAATAACTTACCATTTGTATATGAGAAAATGTTGTGAGAAAATTTATATGTGAATATGAAAAAGTGGCATGGTACAAATACTTATAGGTAGTTGTCAATTATTAAATTTTACTATGTTTTATTATCAATATTTGAAAATGATGAAATTTGATTTGTAAAGGTCATAAGTGAAGAATGACTTTTATGCAATTTATGTGTATATTCACTAATAAATTGATCTTATTATGAATTAGTATAAGAATCGAAAAATTATGAAATCTTGTATTTTTTTTTTTTTTTTATGAAATGATGAAATTTAAATTTGATATGCATCGACTGAGTAGAAATATTTAGCGCGTTGGATTTCCCACGCGTAGATTAAAATTGGGCACCGTAGATAGAGATAAACGAGGAGACAGCTGTTGCGTTTTCTACGAGTCATATCCCTCCATATTTGAAAGTTTTGCTTTTAGTATTGTATAGTAATGTTAATGCATATGAATTTGCAAGATTTTATAAATAAGAATATGTATTAATTGTAGAAAAAAGTTTTTAGTTTGTAAAGCGATGCGGTAAAGAAATTCTTAATTTCCTTTTTAATTGTGTTTAATTTTGATTGATATGATTGAGATTAAATGTTGTGTTTATAAATGTTTGTGTGACAAAGTGATTCTGGAGTCAAACGGAGGGTCTGAAATGGAAGTTAAGAGAATGAATGTATTTTAGAAGTGTTTGTTTTTAAATTTCTAACGTTGGGACTTTAGAAGTCGGAGCTAGGAGTTTACAGTGCGAGTCAAAAAGCATAACTCGGGAAGGTTGTCGAGCTGCTATGCGAATAAAATTCAACCGTGAAAAAAGTATGTGGGTTGTGAACGAGTTCGTAACGGAACATTGTCATGCCTTAGCAACTCCAAACCAGGCGCAATTTCTTTGTTCGCATCGTCATGTTTCGACGGCCAACATTGCACAAGTTGAATCGTGGAAATATATTGGGATTCGCACCTCTCAAGTGATGGAGCATATGGTCCACCAAGGAGGCAGTCATGCAGCTGTTGGTCACACTCGTAAAGACTTGCAAAATGGGTTGGATTCCAAACATAAGTATACCTCAACTGATGGGGATGGAGACGCAGTTATTGCATACATGATAGCAAAAAAGCAAATGGATGGTAATTTTTTTTTTTATATAAGTACACTATAAGTGAAGATGGGTCATTAGGGAACATGTTTTAGGCCGACTTGCAGTCTCGTATTGATTACCATTATTTTCGCGATGTTGTATCTTTCGATTCGACTTACAAGACTAATGCTTACAATCGACCTCTTGTTATATTTGTCGGAGTGAATAACCATAACAAAACCACAATTTTTGTATTCTATTTGGTGGTGGATGAGACAATAGCCACATATACGTGGGTCCTCAATACTTTTCTGGAAGCAATGCAACATAAACATCCTGTAGCTGTTGTGACGGATGGCGATATTGCGATGCATAAAGCACTAAAGACAGTAATGCCTGGGGCAACTAGGCGATTATGTGCATGGTATCTTAAACGAAATGTGTAGACAAATATCTATAATGTTGCCTTCACTAGAGAGTTCACGAAATGCATGCTTACGTACATGACTGAGCTTGACTTCCAACTGTATTGGTCGATGATGGTTGCAACGTATAAATTGGAAGACAACGCTTGGGTTAGAAAGTTGTTTGGCAGACGGAAGCAATGGGCAGAAACGTTTTTGAGAACCACATTCTTTGGGGGGGGGGGATACGAAGCACGTAACGTTCTAAGAGCATAAATAATTTATTTAATAAATATTTGAACCGTCATTTGAAGTTATTCGAGTTCGTCAGCCAAACACATAGGGTGATGGAAAGACTTCGCCACAATGACACAAGAGGTAACTTTGAGAACATTAATTCGCAACCAATGCTCGAAACCCACTTGTTACAAATAGAGACACATGTATCAAAAGTTTATACTCGCAACTTATTTCTAAAAGTAAAGGATGAAATCAATTCAAAAGCAACCCTAAGCATCATAAATTGTGCCATTGATATGACGCAAAAGACATTTACATTTAAAAAGTTTGTGTGTGGTGAGACAACTTGGGATGTGGTATACAACCCAGCTGAAAATAGGTTTCTATGCTCATATACAAATTGTTTCAGACACTTGGTATCCCTTGTTGCCATATATTCAGTGCAATGAAAGCTATGAACATTGACTATTTACCAGAGTCATTGATATTGCGTCGGTGGACAAAGAATGCAAAAGGTGATGGCGACGTTGATAAGGTGGTGATGAATGTGAAGCAAATGTTGTTCACATGGCACGGTAAACTTCATTTTCGGTTTATTTTACATTATGTAAACCTCTTTTTTATATTAATATCATTCATGTATTGTATAGGAAGGCTATACGGCCACGTTCAAGTAATAGTGAGGGTGCACGAACAATGCATCAAACGTCGGCGAGCGCACCGTGATGTGAGGCCGGTCACCACCACATGAGGAGTGCAACCACCACCATTGCACTCCCTCATGGGTGCGCAGCCGCTCTCAATTGCGTGCGCAGTTGCGCTATTAATCCAGTGTTTCGACGCAGCCACACTACCATGCTTGCGTGCTCGCACACTTGTCTTGTGGACAACCTATGCTGCTGTTTATCAATGAGAGGCCGCCCCACTACAGAGGTGCAACCGCACACTAGCACTGCCATAACTGTGAGGCCACACCACTGCAGAGGTGCAGTCGCGCACTAGCACTGCCATACATGCCTGACCGCGCCACAAGACTAGTGCAGCTGCGCACCAACACTGTCCTAACTGCGTGACTGCACCAAATTGTGAGTGCAACCGCGCACCCATACTCAAGACATGCCTGTGAGTACTAATGCGTGCGCGACCGCACCACAATGCACTCCCTCAGCGCCATGACTTCATACTCATATCTTATGGAGTTGTATAGAACTATATATTAATGCATGTATATATATATATATATATCTACCTATCTAATAAAGGGGTAACTGAATTGACTGTGTAATAGGAGTAAGTATGCAATGTCTTTCTGTATTTTGGTAACAAAAATCAACAATCATTATGATGCTGGTGCTTCAAATGTTAGGTATGAAGCATTAACCGGTCAGTGTACAGAGTTATGCTAGTTGGCTTCTCAAATAGCAGAAGGATTTGTAGAGAGAAAATGTAACATCCATCATCTCACTGAGAGAATGGAAGGAATCTTGGTAAAGGAAAAGGCAGAAATGAATAATGGTGAGGGGCAGGATAAAACGCCCAACATTGAACATGTAAAAGATCCACTAAAAGCTACAACCAAAGGGGGGGGGGGGGGGTAAGAAAACCGAAGAAAACCTCCCCAAAGATACGTCATTGTGGAAAATGTCGACAAGTTGGGCACACGGTAAAGACATGTCCACATATTCAACTAGAGGATATAAGTAAAGTTGGTAGTAATATTATGCTTCAGGAAACGCCTGGTATGGCTCCAATCATGACTGATGCCAACGTAGCGCCAACTGAATGATGACATCCACCACCACTAAAGGTAAATGAGAGTGAATTGTTGCTAACAAATGGTCCCATACTGGTTTTCAACATGCTACTTATGTTCACATAGCAAACATGTTGTCTATTGCAAACATATTACAAAATGTGTATGCACATTATCAACAATGATTGCCACAACAGACATTTATGGGATGATAAGATGATGCATCTTAGATGTCATACCTATATTGCATAAGATTATAATGTTGATGTGTTAACATACATAATACCCACTTTACTATGACCAAATGAAAATAAACACAACTGTATTATGGTAACATGACTATGGAATGTGACATTGAAGATAAATAAACAAAACAAAGACAATCAAACTATCATAGGATTAAATACCAATAAAAATCTGGTATTTACATTCATCTTCACAATCGCTATGTATATACCTGAAGCTACAACACAAATGCAACACCAAAGTGGACGAATTATGTGTCAATAAATAGTTATTTTCATCAACGACCACAAGTTGTGTAATGAATATTACAACAATTAAGTGAACATACCATTCGTTTTAATTGGCCATGACGAGGTGCATTCGTCGATTTCCTTCGAGGTGTGCATGAGTCCTAAAGTTCCGCCTTTTTTTCTTAAATATGGACAACACCAAGAAACCAATGACAGTGTTGATCATTAATAGGAATATATATCTGCCATACATATTAAAAATATGACGTCACATTATACGCAACCAAATGAAACAAATATCTACACTAGCAAACATAAAAACTAAAATATAAACCAACTAAACATGGAAATCATATAACAATGGTTGCATACACATCGACAAAATAAATATGTACACACATGGCATACCTCGATCACATCTGTCAATATCGCTCATGTACGTTTCCTTAAAGTTGGACAATGATTTTTTTAAAGCTGGCATGTTATCTACTTTACAGTTCAGAATTGCATACTGCATCTGATAGAAGTTATTAGAAAATGTACGCAATATCAATGGACCAATATGTACAAATCGAGTTGCTTTACGACAAAACGTTTCGCGTAAGTAAATACCTGAAAGTATGTTGAAAAGTACCAAAAAATGCGCTCTTTTATGTGTGTTGCTCTCATAATGATGTTCTTATATTCAACTTGGGTGGATATAATCTATAGTCAATAAAACTATTACTATCAATACGAATAGTACGAGATGATACCCAAACTAACCTGCTTCATGACGAAACAATAATCGCGCAAAACAGAACAGACAAACCTCGCTATTAATGAACTTTTTCGGCTCCAAACTTTTAAAACTTTCACGACACACTTGCAAATTGTTAATGTCTATAATATGCTCCCTATGGCTCCATTATACAAAAAAATGTCAGAATATGCAGCTACACTTATCGTGCATTTTAAAACAATGAAATCAAAATGTAACTAAAGATTTTTGAAAGGTTGCACATGTTGTTCAAAAGGACAAGCTAAAGCCATAGAACTAAAACTTACGATGCTGGTAAATCCTTGTCATAGATGTACTCAATTACCAACCGTTCATGATCTTGTAACTAATACACAATTTTGAATGACCCATATCAAAATGTCTTAGCCTTTTTACCACAGGGGTGTGGCACCATATATGGAGACAGCACATGCGTGTTAGGCTTTCGCCACGAGGCTGACCGTGTTTTCATGATTGTGAGCTGACTAGATGAGTTGGAAAGTAATTCATGGTCCACTAACTTATCGTACTCATCCTACAAAACAGTTTATAATGATTACAATTTTACAACTTTTGCATTGACAACCATATCACGTAATTTTCGATTAATTGTTTACAAGGCATACATGACAGCTCGGAGCATTCAAAATGATAGGCTCATTCACTCGGTAAAATGAATAAACGGTATCCTATTTCGACATGTCATTGACATTGCAATTTAACGACGGTGTAAGTGAATCAAGGTGTGGCCATATATTAGATGAGGAAGTTTTCTTCTTTGCTGTGGATTTTGCTTTTGTAAGAGTATTTGTAGATGAATGTTCATGAACTCGATGTTTGGATGTTTGGGGTGAAAGAGCCTGTGGTGCTGGTGGTTGATCTTCAGGTTTAATGGGTATGGGTTGTGTAGTTGCAATGATTATAGGTTTTCGAGATGATGATGGATCTACTGTAGAAATATGACAAAAAGAGACTTTACCACATGCTTTATTGCTTTCCGGCATGTACTCTTCAGCATAATCATCAACATTGGTTTTTAGAGGGGAGTTCTTCTCTTTCAACATAGACATAGCATCCACTAACCTATGCACCTGCATTTTAACATCTTGAATGTCACGCCTTACTAGTTAAACCTCACTAACAAGTGACTAAAAATCATTCCGTAGTACTGTCACTGTTGCACTTAGAGCATCAAGTTGAATATCATCAACATGTTTCCTTCGACAGCATGTGTGCTGTATAGTACCATCTCATTCATCAGTTGACGTCTTCTACTCAGAATGACGATTTGAAGGATTGTGATCACGAAGAAGACATGGTGCAATTGAAATCTGCATAGAGTGCGAACAAACTATATTAAGCACCGACGATATGTGCTGAAACAAAATTTTCATACACTCAATATATAACAAATACCTTATCAAAATCAAAACCCCCTTTCTTATTAAGATGGGCTAAGCATTTGTTAATGTTTGCTTTAGTCCAACCAACAATGGGTATTACTGATCGATCGACGATGGCAAGAGATAGCTGTACGGAATGTAGATAAAACATCTGCTCAATTACCAAAAACGGAAGCCAAAGTAAGATAATATTACTTTAATTATACAGCATTGTACAAGATCAAACAATACAAAAATGTCGACTAAATATATAACTTCACCTATAAGAAAATAACAATACAAGAAAGCACTTTGTTCTGCTTCGGCTCCTATGATGTTTGGAAAACTCGAATCCCATTACAGAGGCTCCTGAAACACCAACTAGCCCAATTCTTTCTTGCAATACCTCCTACATCAAGTAGGGCATTCAAGTACCCCACAAGCACATATTCCCCATTAGTAGGTGCAAGGATAGTGCCTAACAAAAACAAGCAAAATGTAATGGCAAACTCATCATTGGATGATATAAGTTGGTTGATATGAGAGTTGATCAACTTCCTACAAAACTTGCCATATGAGACTTTCATCTTTTCACCCAATGCCTCAAGATTTGGCACCTCTCCAGATGTTACAACTTCATCTCCATCAGCACGTATACCCATTACTTCTCCAAATATGGTGTCGTTCAACTGTACTGATTGCTCATGAGCTTGAAGTGTGCAAGTGTCAATGTCAAAATGATCAACTAGCCATCGACAAAACCTCAATTGAAGTTGACCACAGTTTAATAATAAGAAGTTTCCAAAACAAACCCCTTGTATGGTCTCTTTCTGATCTTCAGTCAAGTTGTTCAAAATCCGACAAAAGCGAGTGGGGGAACAATATGTTTACAATGATTCAACGTCCATCTTTGCATTCTTTTCTCCCATAGTTAAGTCTTGTTAAAATTATATTTCAAAAATCTCTTTTTAATATTTATTTTCCAACGGAAATGGGTAGGAAATTTCTCAATTTAAAATTTACACTTATAAACAGAATTTTATAGAAATTTTAGCAGCATAACGATTGTTTTTCTGAAAATCTACCTTGTAAAATCACATTTAAAAGACTTGTACACTTCAAAATTATTCTTTTCTCCACTACGGGGCCTCCGGCTTTTTTTCCACAAATCACAAACAGTCTCAAGCATACATTAGCTCAAAATAATTTCAAATTTTGAAATATTATATGCATGAACATAGGTATATATACAATTTCAAAAGCGATATATAAATTTACATATGAAAAAACTTTTCACACTTTAAAAATATAACTTCATACATGAATAAACAAAGTCACAACTATGCCCGATGGAAAATATGCCTACTCCTGCTGTGAAGTCCCTACTATCTGAACATCTGCACCTGTACCTGATCCTAGGAGGTTTTTATTTAAAAACAATGAACTAAAGTTAAGCGAAATAGGCTCAGTGAGTATTAGGTATTTCTATTTAAACGTTTCAAGAGTTTCCTTCCTAAAAACATTTTGGTAAATTCATTTCGTAACTAAAATCATATTGTAGAAATCAAGTTAAATAATTTGAGAAACATATGTAGTATAAAGCATGACTATTCATTTACAACGATATATGCCTTATGAACTGTATTTGCAAAAATCGATAGAAAAACAATCTTTCTAATATCAATATTTTCTTTTAAATGTTTTTCAGATAACGAAATGTGAGTAACACAATATTTCACGCACTTTCATTCACTTTTCTTGTTATTAAAACATATCAGTGATGACGATTTATATTTTCAAAAAGCTTTTACATAAAACAGGTCAATTACTGTCATTTTCAATCCATATGGTATTCTAAAATAAAAGTATGACCGAGCGGAATCCTACATCGTCTTAGACCGTACCATATAGCAGAGCGGAATCCTACATCGTTTCAAGTCATACGTATCCGGTAATAGGTAGCGGAATCCTACATCGCTACGGAGCGAAATCCTACATCGTCTCAAGTAGTAAGCTAACTTAAACGTACCCTGTGGGAAGCAAAATCCTACATTACTTTTGGGTATTCTACCAATACCGAAAATAATAGAAGACATATCATATGCTATAAAACATTTCAAACGCTTGTTTTTCATTTTAAAACTCACACTTCATGCAAACTTTAAAAATCCATTGTAACATCCTCCACTCAATTCCTATTCGATTGGAAACTCGAGTCGAATGATGTTACCTTAATCAGTTTATTCATTATTATTTTACGTATATACACTTGATTTTTTTTTTTTTTTTTGAAAATCCGTTAGAGTTTCCTCTGTTTTTCTGAAAAACCCAAATTTATAAAAACCTGTAGATTTCAAAAACAAAGAGAGATAATATATAACTCTCTACGTTTAATTAATTTAATTTCATAGCCTCTGAAATTTATTCATTTAGAATACGACGAAATTCGTCGTATTAAAAAGTTTAGTAATGTGTCAATGAAAATGCAAGTTAGGAAATAAAAGATTTTAATAAATGGTAATCGAATTTAAAATTCGATTAAAAAAAGAGAGTCAAGATCAAGGAAACAAGCTCAGCGTTTGTAAAATAAATTCAAACGAAACGAGAATTTAATCAAGTAGTGGAAGATAAATGGGCTAATAGGAGAATCAAGAGAAAGAGATGAGAGTTAGATAAAATTTAAGAGAAATGGGGCAAGATGAAATTATGAGAAGTTGAGTAGTATATAAGCCAACACTTAGCTGATTTTTCAGCAGAAATTACAGCCCATTCAGTCATCAACAGTCACCAACCGAGAAGAGTCGAGAAGAACCGTGAGAGAGAGAGAGACCAGCAAGTGTTTCAGCCCTGAACCGTGAGAGAAGAACCACGAGAAGAGAAGTAAGGGGCTGCTGGTCGAGCAAGAAGGCAGCAGCTGAACCAAAACAGTCCAGACGTGGAATCAGAAGCAGAACCAGACGTGCAGGACAGCTCGTGCAAGAGTATATCGCGAGGGAAGAAACTCCTGGCCGTGAGCTGCAGCAAACTGGCAGCAAAGGAAGAGTAAAGGGAGGAGACACGAAGGAGAAGAAGCACCAGCTGCTGGTCGAGCAGAAACGGACGCAAACAGCAAGCAAAACAGACCCAGACGCGAGTCAGGCAGAACCGCGACAGGGTGCAGCGAAATGAGCGACCAGCGGAAAGAAATGGGGGAAAAATAGTTCGTCCAGCCCTCCTAAGCCTCAACCCTCCTTCTAAGACCCTTCTCAAACCCCTAAGCTAAGAACCAAGTAAGATTTCAACTTGGTTTCTTTAATTCTTTGCTGAAACAGAACAGAAATTGATGACAGCCCCTTGTTGTTGTTGTTGTTGATTTGGTGGGTTAGATTGCTTTTAAATCTTGTTAGAACTTTATGTGAGTATTATGGAATCTTAAAGGATGATTGTTGTGTGTAATTGATGCCATAAAAGATGTAAATATGGGCTGTTATATGTACAAACGAGATAGAAACCGAAAATGGTGTTTATGCACACCAAGTGGTTGATAGAAGTCGCGACTAAAATTTGAGCATTTAAATGATCAAATTAGATTTATGTTTGTATTAGAGACTTGAAGGACAGTAGTTAGACCTTGAAATTAGATGGTTTTGAAACCAATTTCAAGCCTTAAAGAGGTTGGAAAAGTTAGAGAAAAGTTAGAGTTGCAAAAGGGAGAAATTTGACAATGTTGGTGAACCCGAGCTCAAATTTGAGCTAGAGGAGACCTTATCATATTTGGCTTATTTGGGGGTGTTCTACACCTCAAATGATGCCTAGAAACCATAGAAAACCATAGGTTTTGGAACGGATCGAATCCGATAAAAATTGTGCAAGTTATGCACAATATAGTGCCGTTAGAGCTCTGAGAAGTGAAACGGTTAGCTTAATGCAATTTTTATGGCACGAAATGAGTTTAGTTAGTCATTATAAGTTAAATGAAGCTTAGTTATGGAATAAAATCTAGCGTCGCTAATCCGAAACCAAGAGTTTACAAAACGTGCATTAAATTGCGCCCGAAAGTGTCCAAAACGGACGTTTTCCTTAGATTTGACATAGCAAACGATAATATTTCTCAATGAAATTTGTCGTGTGACTAGAATGTGATATAAGTGAGCCATAGGAAAAAGAATGAAGGAAAACGGAGCCCCGAGCAGTAGGTTATCGTCTGTTCTGTCAAGGGCTGTCCATTTTAAATAAAATTGTGATTTTTCGTTTTAAACCTCCGACAAGTAAACGGACCGTGTGGGGATATCCCTAGGGGTCCAAAACTAAAACCTTTCCACAAAAATCGGGATTTGAGAGTCTCGGTTGATTTAGAAACGAGTTAGGAGCTATATAGAGAGAATTGGGCATAGTTGGGAATTCCTAGCATATAGTTGAGAAATAGAGGTTTTTGTTAATAGTAATGATGAGATCATGTTGTGTAGGTGACGAGCGCGTGAGCGGCGCCCAGGAGCCTCGTCGAGACGCTTGACGCGGCCTTGAGTTAAGTGGTTCGCCACTTGACTTCTTTTACAAGTTTATGAAATCGCTTGATGTTTGAATATAAATATAGTAGTAAGTAATAAAAGAAAATGAGAATGCTTTCTTATATAAATGTCAAAATGTGAGTGTATAGGTTCCTATGGATCCTATACGAGAATAGAAATTGATACTCAGTTGCTGTTAAAAGAGAATGGAAGTAGAAAAGTATTTAGAGGTTTTGAAACTATAGAGTTTTGTGCTTTGGTACTAGAAAATTAATAATAAAACCCATGTGTACACCTTAAGAGCTATGAGATTTAGCGTTACGTGACGACGCAGAGAATTCCGTCCGTAATCGCTCAGTTTATAGAAAAGCATAGCGCTACGTTGCGATGCAGACAATTCCGCACGTAGTTGGTTAGTTGACAGTTAGCGCTACGAAGCGATGCAGTAAATTCCACTCGTAGTCGTCTAGAGATTTAGCACTACATTTGCGATGCAGAGAATTCCGCATTGTAGTTGTTCAGTGAATAGTTTAGCGCCCTACATACGATGCAGTAAATTCCGTAACGTAGTGGTTGAGATACATTAGTAAGCTTCACGTTGGCGTTAGTTAAAATCGTCCGTGATGGTTAGAACGAGTCAAGGGTATACATGGAGAGTTTTAAAGAAAATTTTAAGACTTGTAAATTATATGTTAGTATGTGTGATATGATATCTTATGATGTTATCGCACTAACTTGTTCGTTTTGTAGCTTGTTTGTTTTCATTTCGCGTCACCGCCGGACGAGACCGACTTTTGCTTTATATATATAGCTATAGGTGGGCAATCGCGAAAGACGCTTAGAAATATTTTATATATGTATTTAATCATGTATATTTTGAATTTGAATAATGTTGAATTTGCAAAATGTAAGTATATTCATGCATACTACATATATATGATTCATATATGCATACTACATATATATGATTCATATATGTATACTTGACATTTATTTATTGTTGATGCTTATGTAAATGTGATGAGTATTGCATGATTGTGGATAAAGAAGTTGGGAGGTTTTCAGAAATAGTCGAAGTATCATTTTATTCACAGGTGAAATTTTTTGTTTATAAAAAACGTAACCGTTATGCTGCCGAAATTTTTAAAATGAAATTGAAATAGAATTAAACAAAAAGTTTATCCCTCCCAACCAGTAACAGATAAAATCAAATCACTAAGTTTTAACGAGTAAACCGGATACATAAAGATAGGGTTCGCTTCCCGACGAGTCGGTTTCGAGGAATCCGTTGAAGTGCCCGGCAAGATCCTCCAGACGAGAGCTTAGATAAGGTCTGGGAAGGGTTCTGTCACGCGCTGCCTATCTCGTCGATCAAAGTACTTTTTTTATATGAACCCCTCCTTGGAGCAAACCCAACGTCGACATGTTATTAACCCATTTGAATCCTTTCGCAGCATGTCCTTACGCACACTAAATCCAACCACAAATGAATATTTATGGTAAAATGCTTCTGCATCATCAACAAAAACGAATTTTTTTCCCATAACATCAGATGTACTTAAACAAGAGAAGTTATTAGGATCATCCGACATACTTTTGCAACCTCCAATGGCAACATCGGCATTACCAATGGTGTGAGAAAGCGATGTCGTTCGTGTACATTGGTCTGCAGAGGGTGATGCATGGAAGCTATCGTTGTTAACATCCGGAAACCACTGGTGAGTAAAATAAATGCCATTTTTTTCATCCATCCCTGCACGATCCAAATAAAATAAATTTTACTTACTGTGGAATGTACCAATTTAGCTACGATGCTACATGTATTATTATATGTTGATGTCATAGATATATATATCTGTATATGTATATATCTATATGAATATAAGTATATATATATACAGAAGCATATATATGTGTGTATATATATCTGGGTGTATGATGATTACTATGTTATTATGTGTCAAGTTTCATGCATATAACCAATACCAGAGTACACACACATTTTGTTTACTTGCAAAGGAATTACACCACCAGCACATATATTATTACCTATGCATTTGTGGGACAATTGATCATGACCTCTTCAGCTTGTATGAAGCAACTACAACCATTGTTTGTGTTGCTTGACCCAAGTTGGATGTTGTAGGAAATCGGCAAAATGGAGCTGTATAACACCTAATATGTTGTTGTTTTAGGGTAGGTGGTTGGTGGTTGATATAAATCCATTAATGAGACAGTTGCCCATGTAACCAACTCAGGGGGTGGTTGGCTAAACTGTTTGCATTCGTAATTGAAGACGTAGCCAAGGCAGAAGGTGGTTGGTTAAAAGGTTTGTTCACAAAATTAAGAGAGGGTGGTTAAAAAATTTGTTAAGGGATTTTCAAATTGTAACTTCCAAAAATCGAACACAAACTACATATATCTTCAATGTGAAATGAAACCCTATATGTCGCGAACATTGTTTTCACATTTGTAACTCAATCTCCTAAAATTTTTAAAGTTTTATCTATGTCAACATAAAATGGCATAAAGTAAAATGTCAACATGGTGATAATATACATGACATCAACTTTCACAAAAACATACTTGTTAAAAAAGCCACAAAATGTGCATTACATTGGATATGCAAACAATAAATTACTAACAAACACATATACATAAATATATATAGTTATATATGTAACTATCCCTGATGTGGTATTTTAACCACACCAGTTTGCAACTTCAACTCATATCAACTATCAGCGTCGAGATGGTAAATGGCAATTAGATGCACCTGCATGGCATTCCGTACATCCGCAAAACAAGCAGCAAATAAAATTTTATTAACATTACAAAACAATAAGTTCATACATGGTACTACTACACCATGTATATCACCACATGCTTACACTTGCAAAAGACAAATACAAAGTCAGTATAGTCACTACAAAAACAAAAACAGTAAGCATAAGCTGTCCTCGTGGACCATCCACTTAAACCAAAAGCGCCGACAGTGTTTGGTTTAAATACAACTATTGTCATAACTTCAATTTTGCCACCTTATATGTGCTTTACAATCTGCATCCCACTGACACCTATACAACATCCACCATACTTGTTATCCCTCACCCAGTAGATCACCCTGCTGTACAGTTGTGTCTTTTGTGGCAGGTGTTTTTGCCTCGTGCAGTAGCTGTGTAACATGAGCAAGGGACTGTCCATGACTCGTAAGTTAAGAGCACATTGATGCAAACAATTTCTCCTGCTCTACCTTAAGGTTTGCAATGGCCTATTCTTGATGATCTTGTATAGCATTAAGTGCACCAAAAATCTCAGAAACCCAAGCAGGTGGTTCTACCTCATTACTACATGTTGACGGCCAACTGTCCTTACGGATTTTCTTTGCTTTTCGCTCTGCAATCAGTTTGTAACCATTCATAATGTGATCGTGCAAGGTATCATATGTGACGCCATCTATTGGCTTGGGTAGAGACACCCACAAATCGCCCACCTCCGTTGGAACACCAATATTCAAACAAAATTGAGTTATAAGGGTAGGAAAAGGGAATCCATACCTCATAGCAGTGTCGGCATCATATATTGTAGTGAAAATACACTTCCTAACATTGATGGGTCGGTTAGTGCCAATAGCATGTACAAGTCTGGCTCTAGGTTCCCTGATTTTGGTGAAATGTTTACTTGGAAGAAGATTGTGTGAAGCAAAGGTACACCAGAATGCATACTCGATAGTGAACTTCTGATACAATATTTGTTTACTTTGAATAGTTTCTGAACCATACAGGTCATTTACCATTTAAGGTTTTGCGATATGCTCAACATTATACTCGTCAAACTCAGCAATTTCAGGGACTTTGAAGTACTTATTAATCAGAGTTGGGGTGATGACGACATTAGTACCCCTTACTGGTGTGCCATTCCCTTCCATAAATGTCTACGGAAGGAAATTTGCATAAAACTCGCGGACCATGTTTTCACAGGACTTTGCTGGTGTAGAGGCCAATTTCACCCACTTTCTATCACATAGTACCTCTAAAAGACCGATATCCTCCAAATCTTCAAATTTCACAACCCTCTCAAAAATGAACAGATGACCGGAGAATGTTTGGTATCTACAACAAGCCTCAGAAGATATGAAACGATGGTTTGTTGATGCTGCTCTTGAACCACTATTATTTTCGTTTCCCAATGATGAGGTCTGGTATTTACCCACCTTCTTACCCTTACTGACATGCGACTAATATGACCGAAGATTAGTTTTCCTGTTATGTTGCTTATTTGAAACACCATCGTATTTGGACTACCCCATTTTTTCTATAGCTACAACCGTAACGATACACCTCAATATGATAACAAATAACGTTACCAATTGTTCACAGTGCAAAATCAAAGTGCTATGCTATGGGTATGCATTTATAAACCTGTATGGTTATTGAAACCTATCGATACTTTGTAATAACAAATATTCTAACAAAATATTATCACACCCCCAACACTAATATGACACCAACCAATGCCACACAAATTAAAAATCAACGTCTTAGTCCTACAAATGGAAATCCCATGCTTAACACCAACCTATCACACAGACTTCTTCATAGAATGTAATACTTATACAACCGCGAAACCCATATCCGAGACGCCATTTTATAATGAACTACCAACAGAAATATGAGCAAAAGACAGAAAATGGAACACCTAGTCCAAGTGCAATTCATTTGCATGTTTTCAACACATAACACAATTAAGTAACACAACGGCATTGAATAACCTGTGCAAATCCTTTACTGTTCACCCCATGAAAACACAATGGTATCTAATATATGCATGCAAAATATCTCCCTATAAATAAACCACAAATCATTTTTCAGAATGCAAAAGAAACCCCAACATCTTAAACACAATCACAACATGTCAAAATCAATATAGCTTTTCATACAAGGAATAAGTGATACTATTACATCATTATCATGTAAAACCCCCAAAATTCATCCTACAAATCAACCAAAATTTCAGGAAAACAAAATTCATGACTTTAACCCTAAAATCGAAACCCACATTCACAAAAATTCTAACAAAGTTTATAACAACATAAGTTACTTGGACAACTCCAAAACCAATCTATTGAAACACAAAAAAGTAAAAGCCCCAAAACAATACGTCAAACTAACTCCAATTTCATGACAAATGACGGTATTATTGGTTAAACACTTACCTGAAAATTGTTTGTGCTACCTACTTGGTCGCCGATAAAGCAAACCACTGCAAAAAAACCAGATGAAATTGGCAAGTTAAATGGTTGACAACAGTGGAAGCAGCGCACGGTGTTGATAGGAACTGCTGGGGACAAGAGGAAGTGTTGCTTTTCTTTTACAATGACATGTTAAATGACTTTCTAATTACTTTTTCCCTTTCATTGTTTTTTATTCATTATTTTATTATGTTTATTTTGTAAATAATTTAAACTACAAATAATATTCAATTTACAAACATGTGTTGATATATCCACATTAAACTATAATGACCAAACTAACCCTCTCCATGTTAAGATTGACTAATACTTGACTAATAGAATGACTAATTTGATACATTTTCGAAATGTTAGGGATGACGAAAATTATTATTCTAGCCCAAAAGTTACAATATTGTCGTTAAATTTATTAACAAAAAAATGGGAATGTATTATTTTCTTGTATATTCAAATTTTTTGGGTTGAAATTTATATTGTTGTTATATTTTATATAAGCAATAGTGTTGGTAAAATTCTACTTGCCAAGTACAACTTTGTCTGAATATTTTATGTATTCTTTTAACTGAAAAATATGTGCAAGTTATGAAATATTAATATTCAAGAACTCCAAACAAAACGTAATTTTATTAAAATAATTTGTTACTGTTATTAACAGGTAAAATTGTATACTTGAAAAACCATTATTGTTGATTTTCAATGGATTTGAATTTTTTTTATAAATTCGAAGTCTTTTCATATGCTATTTAAATTGTAAATTATTGATATATTAATTGAAGAATCAATATTTTTTTAAGATGATAAATTCATTTGATATAAAATAAAATTACATGTTAATTGAAAATTATATAAAGAATTTCAATTACATAACTGTATACGTGATAAATTTATTTGTACGTGGTGAAAAAACAAATTATCCAGTACTAATGCGCGAAAGCTTTACAATTTTATTGAAGTAAACTTAGTTAAAAAATCTTATGTGGGATATTAGGTGTTAAAATAATATTAAATTGTATATATAATGACATTTGCCATTAAAAAACCTCATTACATCACAATGTAACTCTTAAATAAAATCTTAAAAATATTTTTAAATATTATTTTAATCCAATTTAAGTTTTTTTCTAAAAAAAATTCAATCTAAGTTATTATTTTTTAAACATAATTCAATTTAAAAGTTATTATATTTTTCAACATTTTAAAAATTACAAGTACATTGGATTGCACTGGTATTGGTGTATGACCACGCTAAAACAGTAGAGTGTCCACATACCAACACTGCAGTCAGAACGTGGTCACATCAGGATATGAGTGCACTTGCACACCCATGAAAATTGTAAGACTTGCATTGGTATATGAGCGCGGCCGCACTAAAACGGTGGTGTAGCTGCACACCAATATTGAAATAAGTACGTCACTATATTATGATGTCAGTCCAGTCACACACCCATGACTGTTGCAAGGCTTACGCTTTAGTTGTGTGTGAAAATTTTATATTTTAGAACTTATTACTTGGATGTGTGAAACTAAAATTATTAAATATAAAAATATTAAGGGAAAATTTCAAGTTTGTTTGTAACGTTTAACGAATTATTAATTTATGCATTTTGAATACCCATTCTCCTAAAAGTTTTATAAATTCATCAATTTATTTCCTCTGATCATTTAACTATAGTCAAACACGTTACAAACTCTATGAATATGAAAGTACCCTTAATCAACATTTAAAAAAAATAAGAAATAAAAATCAGTAATTTGTTAACACAAACGTTGGAATTGTTCACGGAACAAGTATGACGTTTGCTGACTTCATACGTATATTTTTGTTAAGTTTTAACAACTTCGGACGTTGTGGTAACATCAAACTTGTTTACTGAACAACTTTGACGTTGATTGCAACAAGATGACGTCACATAACTTGTTAATATAACGTTGGAGTTGTTTATTGAACAACTTTGATGTTTGATGACGTCATACATGAGTTTTTGTTAAGTTTGAATAACTTCTGACGTCGTCCCAATGTCAAACTTGTTCACTGAACAACTTTGACGTTGATCTCAACAAGATGACATCACTCAACTTGTTAACATAACGTGAAAGTTGTTCATATAACAACTTTGACGTTTGCTGATGTCATATGTCCATTTTTGTTAAGTTTGAACAACTTTCGACATTGTCTTAATGTTAAACTTGTTTCGTGAACAACTTTGATGTTGTTTTCAACAAGATGACGTCACATAACTTGTTAACATAACGTGAAAGTTGTTCATAAAACAACTTTGAGGTTTGCTAACGTCATATGTGCATTTTTGTTAAGTTTTAACAACTTGGGACGTTGTTCTAACATCAAACTTATTTTCTGAACAACTTCGACGTTGATCTCAACAAGATGACATCACATAACTTGTTAACATAACGTTAGAGTTGTTAATATAACAACTTTGACGTTTGCTGACATCATACGTCCTTTTTTGTTAATGTTCAACAACTTCTGACGTTGTCTTAACGTCAAACTTGTTCTCTGAACAACTTTGAAGTTTATCTCAACAAGATGACGTCAGACAACTTGTTAAAATAACGCTGCAGTTGTTTATATAACAACTTTGATGCTTGCTGACGTCATACGTCCATTTTTGTTAAGTTTTAACAACTTGGGACGTTGTTCTAACGTCAAACTTGTTTTATTAACAACTTCGACGTTGATCTCAACAAGATGACGTCACACAACTTGTTAGCATAAAGTTAGAGTTGTTCATAAAACAACTTTGACGTTTGCTGACGTCATACGTCCATTTTTGTTAAGTTGGAACAACTTCGGACGTTGTGTTAACGTCAAACTTGTTCGTTGAACAATTTTGACATTGCTCTCAACAAGATGACATCACATAACTTGTTAACATAACGTTGCAGTTATTATTGGAACAACTTTGACATTTGCTGACGTCATACATTTATTTTTGTTAAGTTTGAACAACTTGGGACGTTATTCCAATGTCAAACTTGTTCCCTGAACAACTTCGACATTGATCTCAACAAAATGACGTCACACAACTTGTTACGATAACGTTGAAGTTGTTCATAAAACAACTTTGATGTTTGCTGACGTCATACATTTATTTTTGTTAAGTTTGAACAACTTCGGACGTTATTCCAATGTCAAACTTGTTCCTTGAACAACTTCGACATTGATCCCAACAAGATGACGTCACATAACTTGTTAACATAACGTTAAAGTTGTTAATAGAATAGCTTTGACGTTTTCTGACGTCATAGGTCCATCTTTGTTAAGTTTTAACAACTTCGAACGTTGTCCTAATGTCAAACTTATTGACTGAACAACTTCGACATTGATCTCAACAAGATGACATCACAGAACTTGTTAACATAACGTTTGAGTTGTTAATAGAACAACTTTGACATTTGCTGATGTCATACATCCATTTTTGTTAAGTTTGAACAACTTTGGATGTTGTTCTAATGTAAAACTTGTTTCTTGAACAACTTCGACGTTGATTTTAACAAGACGACGTCACACAACTTGTTTAAATAACGTTGAAGTTGTTGATAGAACAACTTTCATGTTTGCTGACGTTATACGTTCATTTTTGTTAAGTTTGAACAACTTCTGACGTTGTCATAACGTCAAACTTGTTGATTGAACAACTTCGTCGTTGATCTCAACAAGATGACGTCATATAACTCGTTAACATAACGTTGAAGTTGTTATTTGAACAACTTTAACATTTGTTGACGTCATACCTCTATTTTTATTAAGTTTAAACAACTTCGACGTTGATCTTAACAAAATGATGTCACACAACTTGTTTACATAACATTGAAGTTGTTGACAGAACAACTTTCACGTTTGCTGACATCATACGTCCATTTTTATTAAGTTTGAACAACTTTAGACGTTATCCTAACGTTACACTTGTTAAGTTAACAACTTCAACGTTGACCTCAACAAGTTGATGTTACTGAACTTGTTATGAAGTACGTTGAAGTTGTTGACTAAACAATTTCGACGTTAATGTTAATTTTTAATAATAAAAAATAATTATTATAATATAATATTTTATATTAAATTATTATATTTATATATTATTTTAATTATAATATAATATATTTTAATTTAATTATAAATTATTAATAATAATTTAAAATACTTATAATATTATTATAATACTATATTTCATAATAAAATATTATATTTATCTATAATTTTATTATTAAAATACTTATAATATTATTATTTTTAATCTGTAGCAACTGGTTGAAACCGGTTGCTACAGGTTGTAAATAGCACTATTTGGCTGCCAACTGGCAGCTAAATGTGTTTGTAAAGTTGTTTGTACCATAGTCATTCCCCACCCTAATAACACATAAATATCATTTATATCCGGTTATCCAAAGGAACCAAATCAAAAAGTTACAAAAAGAATTTCCATTGATTTGTTTACTAATAAAACCAAAATTTAATATATATATATATATATATGTATACCAACGCATTCAAACACATCACCAACTACACTAAAACACCTCAAAAAGATTAATTAACAATTTAAACGTTTATTCTTGCCCTTAAATACACTAACACCCAAACTTTTCATTTCAAAGTTTTCTTTCATTCGTTTAATCCCAAATCAACACAATTTCATTCTAAAGCATCACACAATCCAAATCAAGCATTAAAATCCACACAAATACATGCTTAACATAAATGATCCCTATATTAGTATGTATACCTATCTTTTCATTTAATGGCAATTTCTTTCCAACAATTAATTCAATCCATATAAATCTTCATATAAGCTCATCCATGCACCAAAATAATTTCATTACTCAAATCAAACATCAACAAATCGGTTCAATACACAATTACACCCTATTCTAGCAAAAGTCCATTTTTATGAACCACACCCTAATTTTTCATTTTCGTTACATCAGTTAACTCAAAATCTACCCAAAACTCATACTATTGTCATCAAACACAAAATCAAGCATCAAATATTCATCCACACACCCATTTTTCACTTTAAACCACCTTAACACTCAAACTTTCTATTTTGAATTTTTCTTCCATTCATTCACTACCAACTTAACTTAAATGCATTCCAAACCTCATACAAACCATTCAAACCTTTAAAATTATTTCAATACATGCAAAAACACAAATTATCCACATACTAATATAATTACTCATCTACTTATCCATTGACATATTCATTCCAAAAATTATCTCAGCTCAACATAAATCATCATCAATATCATCAAAATTCATTTAACAACCTAAACTTTTCCAAGTTGACAACTTACTAATCTTAATCACAACCAGCTAATATTTTTATTTCAAGCTCAAAATTACATTCAAAGGTTTCAACTACTCATAAATTGATCAACTAAAGCCTTAAACTAATAATCAATCAAATTTTCATAAAATTTTTCCATCAAATCCTAACCTTATCTTATTAATTTCTTGACCCACAAATCCTTGATGTTTTCTTTCCTTTCGAAGCTCAATTTAATGATAATCAACCTTTAGTCATGTCATAAAATCCATCAAAACTTATTTAAATCCATTCTAAAAAAAACCCATTAAAAACTCATGTCAACTAACATCAAAATACCAAATTTCACTTACTAATTTTTCATCACTTCTTGATTTTTCATGGATGATCACAAGGGAAAAAGTTTATGGAAAACCTGTTAGTGATGTGTCCTAGAACCAATCAACCTTAGGTTGTATTTATGCATATTTCTTTTTAATAAAATGGCAACATTATTATTCAGTTTATATTCAACTGCGTAATAAAGTCCCTAGTATATATAACACAGTGTAAAGGAAATCATGAAAGAGTTCATGATATGAGATTCCTATTACATGCAAATGTGTTTATACTTAAATATCCCTAGTCATAGTGTTAATGAGACGGGACATCATTAGTACAGATAGACTAGCACGTGTTATACTCCTTGATTGGATCGAGCAGTAGTTCTCATAAGCTGATGGCATATGAGATGTCTAGAGTAAACATGTGGATGCTTGTTTAGAATGAGTACATTGGATGACCTGATTATAAGATGATCACATGGATAGTTTTATGTCAGTGATCTCATCTTAACATATCAGCAGGTGCAAGTATCCTTTGACATGAGATCTCCAAAGTACACTGAGTATCAACTGTCGTCCTTTAATGCCATTCCTTGTTGACTCGGAAAGTTGACTCGTAGGGTGGTACTTGAGTTCGACATGAGCTACTCGAGCGTAGTTAAGTGATCAATAAAGGATTCGTCACTTTTCATAGTAGAAGAAGATATCTTACAGCCTCTTGAGGAAATTGTTATTCCAGGAATCTCTGACCAGAGTGATCGTACCTGTGGAAGAGTCTCCCAAGATACGTAATTAGGAATAACGGATTTCGGGAACAAGAACTAATAAATTCGGGCTAGACATGACTTAATCATTCTAGTGAGAGTTGACACATAGTCCATACTCATAACCGAATGAGATATGTTATGACGAAAGGATGAATTGCACGGTAACTATTTATGGAAAGGTATCGTTCTAACCACGAACAATTCTGGGCACTTGGGTGATCATGATGCATTGCTAGGTGCCAATCTTGATCTACTCGGAATCAATTAGTTAATTGGTGAATCAAAGATTAAATCAAAATGTTTAATTTAATCTAATCCTAATTCGATTAGGATTATAATTCATTCCGGGTTGCCAACGTGTTCGGATACCTAATGGGTCACACACTTAAGCAACTCGATGTACAGTGTAAAATGGTTATTCAATAGGATTTAATATGTTAATATGAGATATTAATATTAATGGTGATAAAATAAAATAAAGGCCCATTTGTTTTCTTAGGATCAATTTAATTTAATTGGATTAAATTAAAATTGGGCCTAAAACTAATGGGTTAGGAGAATTCCTAATGGACTTAGATTGAGGTTTCATTTTATTTGCCAAATAGAAAGATTAGATTGTCTATAAATACCCATATGATGAGGTAGCAATGTTTTTTTTCCTCTCTTAGAACAAAAGAAAAGAGAAATTGGGGCAAAACAAGAAACTCTCAATATCACCACATAGCCAACCACCTTGACTAGCACATAGGGTGTTCGTTTGGTTATCGTCATCTCCAATTGGGTTTTTGAACATCGTGTTGCTGTGTGGATACCTTAGAGGCGATTCTACGCTTGGATCACTAGTGGATTAGATCATACGAGAAGGGAAGGAGCCGCCAAGAAGGTATGGTTTCAATTAAACACCCTATGTATGTTTAATTGTTTTGGTTTTAAACTAATCTAGAGTGATCCAATTTGGATTTTTGTTTTTGTTTGTTGTAAATTTTTGTTTTTTCTGCTGTGCTATGATGTATGAGATACATACAAAAACCCAACAAAACCACTTGGACTTGGCCTTCTCTTTCTCTCTTTCTGCTTCCCCTTTCTTTCCTTCTTCTCTCGGTTTTTTTTTTCTCCACGGGCCGCACTCTTCATTTTACCGACTTACACACCTTTTCTCATCATCTCATGCATTCAACTTTATATACTAACCCTCCAATTTATCATTTTACCCTCAAAACTTACTAAACTCACAAAAATGCTATTCATGAGAGTTTGACAAGTGTCCTCATTCTTATCCACTATGTCACTTGTCACATTTTTAATAGTTGCTTTCCCACATGCTTATCCTTTCGTTATTTCTTTTGATTTTGACTTTTCCGGGACACCTAGATTCAGTTTTTCCGGGACTTTTTCAAAATTCTTTCAAAATTCACCGAAACCTATATTTAAATTGTCTATATACTCTTGGTAACTTCGATGACTCTTAAAAGTCATTCCATGTCTCTTTTCGACTCTTTGCTAATTCACTAAATCACTTCCAGCGATTTCAGGATTGATTCCATTTCCGTCCGAATCTCCATTGGAAGTGTCATTTGAGTTTCTAAAATATTTCTTGTGTATTTTAATACTCATTTTGACACTTCTCTAACTTTTTGAAATTTTCCAAAAATCCTTCCGAATTTTTCTGTCGGATCTGGAAACTATTTTGTTTTACCTCAAACGAATTCATTTTTTATTGGTTTCAGTTTCGTTAGACTCCATTACTTATTCTAAAGTTTTTCGACTTCAGGATCCACTTTATGAAAAATTTATTATTCACATGGATACTATTCATCTAGAAATACTATTCATAAAAACTACTATTCATCCCAAAAATATTTTTCATTTAGATATATTCTTGTTTCCTTTAAATAGAGAAAATTCGGAATGTTACATCGAAGATCCGAAAATGGTAGTGGAGAATATTGTTTGTAAAATTTGAAGTGTTACTAGATTGTTTTTCAAGTAAATTGAAATTATGGGAAACCTCGAAAAATAACCGTTGTGCTGTTAAAATTTTCATAAAGTCTAAACTATAGAAAAATGAAAGTTTTATAACTTATAATTTATAAGTTTATGAAATGATTGAAAGTTAAGGGTTCGTTTCACGAAGTTCTTTTGGTTAGGAGAGGTTAGAGTCCAGCAAGGTTCCGTGAGGTGCCCAGCGAGATCAAGGGAGCGCCTATAAGGGAAATTTGAGGCGGGTCCTGTCAGATCAAATGTTGAAGTTGTTCGTTGACATGTGTTGACGTTTATCTACGTGTCACACCTTATTTGTTACACTATAAGTTAGCAAATTGTGAATTGAAATGAAATGTATAAAATTTCACATTTATTTTTTATCATTTTAGTTATTTTGATCAAGTTTAATTGGCTATATTTATAGGTGTAAACTAATATATCTTATTATTTATACAAGTTATTCTAAACTTAATGTAATAACTTGTATAATAATAGTTTTAAAAAAAATCTTTTATTATAATTTTTAATTTTTAATTTAAAATAAATTATATAGTTCAGTTAGATTTGATTGCACTAACATAGCAATATTTCATGTTTGGACATTAGGTGTTAAAATGTAATTGATTTTATCTCAACCATAACACTATACTTGAAGTTTTTTCATCCTATACGTTTGACCAGTTAATTCATTCCTACCAAATTTTCAACGTATGATATATTTGTATTTGTTTACTGTTATAGGCATATTTCGGGCTACATAAATAAGCCGATAAAAGCCCAACAAGCTGATTCAATGGATGGACTCGAAAGATAAAGCCCAACAGACTGACCCGCGGGACTGTCTTAGCATGCAGAGGCCTAGTTCATCAATGTTTAGCTTGCTGAAGTGATCAACTCACTATTGTAGTATGTAGGTCGTAGGTCAATCATTACTCAGTTCGCCTCATGCTCAGCTTAAGGTTGTCCTAGCGAGGTTGAGCCCATAGCTTGAAGTGCATGTTCAAGGAATCTTTCCAAAAAGGCAACAACTTATATTAAGAAGGAGTCAACTACTAGAATTTGAGATAAAATCAAACTCCTGGTTCAACAGAGTATTTTTCGTAATTTATATATCCTAGCTTTAGAAGTGTAGTTAATGTGTGATTCTAATTTTGGAATTGTAATAACTGTATGATTCTTTCCTCTTTTATTTGTATTCAAATTGTAACACCCTATGTTATAAATAGGGGTTGAAATTCATTGTAAAGATAAACAATACTCAATAGCATATTGTTACTCTGCAAACATTAGTATAGGACCAGTCGTGGACGTAGACATCTCTTTTGGTCGAACCACGTAAAACCCTTTGTAGTTGTTCTTCCTCTTCTTTCATTTCTTGTTTTTTGTCTTTTCTTTCTCTTTAATTGTAGGTATTGGGTCAAGAACTTTGGTCGATTAGATTCATATGTTGACATTTTGGCGCTAGAAAGAGGGCCCAGACTGTAACTTTTTTGGAATTTTCAGCAACCATGGTAAGAGTAAGAACAACTAGAAGTTCTGACGCAGCAGTTGATGTACCAAAAAGATAGATGGATCAGCAGCAGCATGATGTCCAGTTAATGGAGGATGTATACATGCCTACAGTAAGCACGTCTCATGTTCCTACAATCGACGTTACTATGGGTATGCCTTTGCTAGCCCCTCGCTAGCCAACACTAATGGTCCCAACAGTGGACGGATTATAACTATGGTATCAATAGCAGGAGGCACTAGAAGATACGATCCGACAGCTTACAGATGCAGTTAGGGCACTAGTATAGGCCCAAGTGTAAAACGTACCTAGACCAAAAGCTATCGTTCCCATATAAACTTATCAGCAACGAGAGATAATGCCAGCTATTTAAAGACACGTCAGAGAGCTACCGCGACTTGCAGACTCAACTCGTTCTTCCAATGAGCTAAAGGTCACAAGGCTTGTGAAGAAAAAGAAGAAGTTCCGCATCCTGTGAGCTTAAGAGTGAAGGTGAGCCAGGATGGGAACTGCCACATGAAGGCTGGCCAAGACCGAGTTCGAGCCGCACCTTGATATGGAAAAGATGAAGTAGACAATCAGCGACGTGCAGAATCACACCAAGCTAGAGGTTGACGAATGGCCAGTCAGGAATACATGGTAAATGGTCGCTCTTCAGGTTGCGAGCACGGGGAAGGATACGACCCTCAGAATCCAATGATAGATAAGCTCTTTCAAAGGGCTCAGTAACTTAAAACGCGCATTGGTACAACAAAGCACTGTGATCAATATAGGGAAAAGACCCTATTTACCAGGGAGAACGAGACACAATCTCTCTCACTTGGGACAGCGACCCGTATGATCACCTGAATGCATTCAATGTCCAAATGGACCTTTATACGGCTAACCCATGAGTCAAGTGTCGTGTTTTTCCAACCACCCTAGGGGATATTCCACGGACCTGGTTCAAGACTCTCCCAACTCATAGTATAGATAGTTGAGAGAATGCCAACAAAAATTCATCAGCCAGTACCGAGCTCTGAGGAGGCAGCTCACAGCCTCTTGTCACCTCGCCACGGTTTTCCAACGACCAAATGAATCACTGAATGATTATATCACCAGGTTCAGACGCAAAGTCAGCAACATACAGAATCCTTCAGACGAGAGTATCCTAACTGCGATCTCTGTTGGACTTCGTAAGGATGGGAGGTTATATGAAAACATCTACAAATCTCTAGTGAAAGATCTGAGTGAATTCTATGAGCGGGCCACCAAGGAGATTAGATGAGAGGAGACCTTTAGCTTTAAAAAGACCAATCAGAAGGGTGAAACGGGCAATTCTAACCAATCGAAGAAAAGGAACAATAGTGGGAACAGAGGTGAAGGTCGAAATAGTGGCTCGAGTAATCAGATCGCCAAGAAGGTCTGGAAACAGGCCAAGAACGAGCGACCTCAACGTCAGAGTCATGATGATAACTACAGCATCTTTTTAGACACACAAAAGAGGATTTTCGCTACAAAAAGAAACAGAGAGGACTTCGGGGAAGCCCCATCCTATGAGGACTCTTGTTAACCTCAGGGACAGAAATAAGTTTTGTGCTTATCATAATGAGGTCGGGTACAATACTTCAAAATGCAAGGCATTGAAGGACGTCATTAAAGATCCAATCAGGAAAGGTCGCTTGAGAGATTATGATGTAGTGCGACCAGCGAACTAGAAACCTCAACAATAACGACCTCAGCAACAACAGCCAGTACAGCAGCAACATCAATGAGCTCTTAAACAAAGATATGAGCCTACGGTAAGACCATTTTTACTATACATTGAGGTTCCCATATTACAGGTACATCTAACAGATCGCATGGACGCTATGTGCGAGAAGCGAATCATGTCCTGTTCATAAGTAACAATGGGCTAGAATAACCTACAAAGAAGGCTAGGATATCCTCGAATGACATTGTTTTTATGAAAGAAGATGCCAAAGGTATGTGTTGGCCCTATAATAACGCCCTGGTTATCCGAGCGAAGATCAGCAACACCGAGGTACAAAGGATCATGATTGATATAGGAGCTCAGTCAATGTCATGTATAAAGGGTGTTATGACCAGATGGGACTAGGAGCAGAACAGTTGAAGCCTTCCTCAGAACCTCTTTGTGGCTTCACCGGAAACACCATCACCTCAGTTGGCCAGATAAGACTTTCGCTTACGCTTGGGGATTCAGGTTATCAAGCAACTGTGCTGATAAATTTTTTGATTATTGATTGCCTCTCATCCTATAATGTGGTTCTAGAAGACCTACAATGAACGATCTAGATATGGTCACCTCCACCAGAACCCTTACAGTCAAATTTCCAACCCTCGATAGGGTAGGCTATGTGCGAGGACGAGCAGCACCTGGCTCGATGTTGCTCTGAAGATGTAGTCAATATGGGTGTCCAAAGAAAGAAAGTGAATGTGGTTTCAAGGGGCAAGCCACAAACTATGAGTGAAAAAGGAGTGAGCCATGAGCTCGACCCACGTGAGGTGGATGTAGACAAAGCAACTAGGCCTGTTGAAGAGCTCGAGGATGTCTAAGTCAATGAGGTAAATGTTGAAAGATGTCTGAAGCTAGGATAAGGTTTAACTCCGGAGATGAGATCCTAGCTCGCCAATTTCGTTAAGACGAACTTGGATGTTTTTGCTTGGAATCACGAAGATATGGTGGGAATAGATCCTAAGGTCATGTCACATAAATTGAACATTGACCCTTATTATAAGCCAGTTAGGTAGAAGAGAATGCCAATGACGGTGAAACGTTATACCGCTTTGAAGGAAGAAGTAGACAAGTTATTGGCCAACCAGTTCATTCATGAGGTCTACTATCCTACTGGGATTTCCAATCATGTGCTTGTAAAGAAGAAGAACAGGAAGTGGAGAACTTACATTGATTTTATGGATCTGAATAAGGTGTGCCCAAAAGAGAGCTTCACTCTACTTAGAATTGACCAACTCGTAGATGCAACAGTTGGCCACCAGCTCCTAAGTTTCATAAATGCCTACTTGGCCTATAATCAGATACCAATGAGCCCGAAGGACGAATTGCACACCTCGTTCATCACGGATCATGGTCTATATTGTTACAAGGTAATGCCCTTTAGACTGAAGAATACGGGAACAACCTATCAGCGTTTGGTCAATATAATGTTCAAGAAGCAAATTGGGAAGACAATAGAGGTATATATAGATGATATGTTAGTGAAGTCTAAACAGTTGGCTGATCATGTGCGCAACCTGAATGAAATATTCAAAATACTGAGGAATTACCGGATAAAGTTGAACCCACTCAAGTATGCATTTAGGGTGACCTCCGATAAATTCCTCGATTTTATGGTGAAGAACAGAGGGATCGAAGCTAACCCCGAGAAAATTAAGGCGTTGATTGATATGAGGTTCCTTACTCGGGTCAAAGATGTACAAAGCTTTAATGATCAAGTTGCATCTCTCAGTAGATTCATCTCTAAAGCCACTGACAAGTGTATTCCTTTCTTCGATGTGCTTAAAAAGACAAAACTTTGAATGAACTGAGCAGTGCGAGGTGGTATTTCAACAGCTATAGAAGTAGAAGTATATGGGTCGAGCTCCACTTCTATCAAGCCAAAAGAAGGAGAGAAGCTCACCTTATACTTTAAGGTGTCTCAACATGCCTTAAGTGCCACTTTGGTATAAGAAGAAAAGAAGACACAGTTTTCTGTGTATTATGTTAGTAAAAGGTTGCTCGATGCCGAGACCAGATACTCGCCGATAGAGAAACTGGCCTATTGCTTGGCAGTCGCATCAAGAAAGCTACATTCATATTTACAAGTCCACCAAATCAAAGTCCTCACTCAGTATCCGCTGAAGTTGGTCCTCCAGAAGTCAGATACTTTGAGCCGGCTACTTAAGTAGACCGTAGAACTGGCATAGTTCAACATTGAGTATAGGTCGAGATCGGTAATTAAGGCTCAGGCTCTGGCAGACTTTATCGCAAAGTTCATAGGGAGTGTAGAGGAAGAAGCTAAATCTTCTAATGATCCGACTTGGGAATTATATTTGGATGGATCATCTAACAAGCGAAAAGCTGGGGTCAGAGTGTTGCTAATCAGTTTCGAAGGCCACAAAATCCTTTGTACCTTAAGCTTCGATTTTCAAGCCACCAACAATAAAGTTAAATATGAAGCGCTACTCGCAGGTCTCGGACTGGCAAAAGAGATGTGAGCTGAACAGATAAAAATTTTCAGTGACTCTTAGCTCATAGTCTACCACATCTGAGAGGAGTATCAGATAAGGAGGCCCAAAGATGATTGTTTACCTCCAGAAGGTTCGGGAGCTGCTGGGTACTTTTTAGAAGTTTGAAGTGTATCAGAACTCGCTTGGTAACTATGCAAGATTTAGAATTTTTGGGAGCCATCCCAATAGAATTCCTACCAGCCCCAAGCACAGAAAAGAATGATACAATAATGGCTATAGTTATCCACCCAGACTCATGGATGAACCCAATTTTGAACTACTTGTAAGACGAAAAGTTACCGAACGATAAGTTGGAGGCACATCGCTTGTGAGCCAAAGCATCTCGATATTGCATATACGGCGATATATTATACAAGAGAGGTTTCTCAACTTCACTCATGAGATGCATTGATGATCAAGACCGCGAGACCGTGCTAAAGGAGATACATACTGGTCACTGTGGGAATCACGTTGGAGGGCTATCCTTAGCTTAAAAAACACTTCAAGAAGGATTCTAGTAGCCCCGTATGAAGCAAGATTCCATCAGCCTGGTTGAAATGTGACAAGTGCTAAAGGTTCGCCAAGGTACTGCAAGCTCCACCAGCTTATCTTCAATAAATGGTGAGCCTATGACCTTTTGCAATTCAGGGGATGGACTTGATTGGGCCTCTATCAATAGCTCGCAGAAGGTGTAAGCATGTTGTAGTGGCAGTAGATTACTTCACCGAATGGGCAGAAGTCAAAGAGCTAGCAGAGATTTCCACTATGAAGATAGAAAAGTTTATGTAGAACAATATATTTGCAAGTTTGGGGTCTCAAGATAGATTGTAAAAGATAATGGAACTCAGTTCAACAACGACTAGTTCATCAAGTTCTGCAATGACTTGAAGATCATCAAGAGCTTTTCAACTGTAAACCACTCACAGGCTAATAGTCAAGTCGAAGTTGTAAATGACAAGACCCGAACCAAATTCTCTTGTTTATCTCTTATTCGGAGGATCTCGTCGGGCACTCCAACGAACCTCCATAACCCTACTAACTGTGTAGAAGAGATCCGCAGAGCAAACCCCTTAATTTTGCCCGTTTATTTTACTTTACTTAAATTGAAACTCGTTTTTCTTTTAATAATTGGGTTAGTGTAAATTTTTCGCATTTAATTGAAGAAAAATTTTATAAAAATTTCGGCAACATAACAGCTGTATTTTTTACTTTTCCAAATATTATACCTGAAAAAGGAACGCACTTCGAACTATATTAATCACCACTCAACTTCTTTTTAACCACAAACATGCATTTTCTCATTCCATTTCACAACACTTATTCTCAGAAATGTATAATTTCCATAACATATATCACTATCATAAATATTTACATGCTACATATATGTATCATATATATATATATATATATATATATGTACGTAGATATATTAGGTAATAGTAGTGTATCATGTGCAGGTGTTCAGTTATATATATACATATCAAAATATGGACTACAATTTCCACATATGCAATCTTCTAGTTATAATATTTACACATCCAAAAATTTTGTTCGACGTTTATCCAATATGCTTAGTCGATGCCCACCTAAAATATCCAATGAGGTTTTCAGAATGCAAAACCACCTATTCAATCACCTATTTCAATATACAAGCTGCACAAAGGTGAAAAGATTAGTTCAACGATTGATAGTAACATCAAGATATAATTATATCAAAATTTGTAATTTTGTTCGGATGTTAAATCTTTTCAATTTTAAAACCTTTCATTCTAAAACTCCATGTATACCCCTCGTGTACTCGAACCATCACGTGACAGTTTTCAACTTACGCCAATGTGAAGCTACTGGGATATCTCAACCACTATGATGCGGAATTTACTGCATCGCAAACGTAGTGTGAAACGATCTCAGATCTGAGCAACCACAATACGAAATTTTTTGCATCGCAATTGTAGTGCTATAACTCTGGGCGACTACGAGCGGAATTTGTTGCATCACAACGTAGTGCCAAAACTATAAATCTAGATGATAACGTACGGAATTTTTTGCATCGCACATATAGCACTAGATACACTGAAAAGCTAGGCAACTACGGACGAAATTTTCTGCATTGCCACGTAGTGCTAAATCTTCATATAAACTCAGGATGTATACATACTTTACAAATCTCTTTACTTGTTTCTTTTCGTAAACATTTTATTTTCAAATTCTCTTTTCTAGATCCGACATAGAAATCATTTTTCAATACTTTAACTCGTAGTTTTGAAAATCCTCTCCCCGAATCCCTCTATTGAACCCGACAGGGTCTTTACGGAGCACCCCAATAGAACTTAAACGAACCCTCACTTTAGACCGAAAGGGTCCCGTGGAGGTATCCATCGCACTTTAAAACTTTTTTCTGGTGAAAATAAATAAAAACTTTTTTTTAGGGTAATTTGCAAAATAGGATTATAAAAATTGTGGAAGCATAACAGCTGCTTTTTGAAAATAACACCCTGCCAATTTTAAGAAAACACTTCTACAACATGTATTTTTTCATCTATCGGGCCTCAAGCCCTCATTCTCTCAATCAAACCTAAACATGTTTTCTGTTTAAAAATAAACTTGAAAATAAAATCATTTATATAAACTCATAATGTACACCAAAAATTTCATTTACACAACATAATTCTCAAAGGATTTATAAACATTCAAAAAAAGTAATTTCAAAATAAATACATCGAAGCGTGGAATATGATGTATGCATGAGATTTTTAAATGAATTACAGAAGTGCAGTAATCTCGTGTTCACAACCCACCTACAGGTCTGATGGAGCAGCGTCTGACTATTGGCTCATTTTTGCACCTAGGGAGGATTTTTCAAAAAATATAAAAATAGAGTGGTAAGTATATAACTCAGTGAGTGGGTAATCTTCTCAAACAATAATTTACTTTCTAGAATATATTAATATCCTCCTAAAATAGTTTTCTAAAATTAATACTTTCCTTTTAAATTTTATAAAACTGAAAATTTACATAGCTAATATTTATAGCTTTACTCTAAATATATAATAATAATTTTAGTAAAAGATAAAATATTTTACTTTATAAACTTCTTTTATATCTAAACGTCGTATCTATGGACACTCTTTTCTTTCTAAAACTAGCTAAGGCAACCCATAGAAGCTATTCTATCGTGACGAAATTTCTCATTGCCACTAGAGCTTGAGAATGCTAACACGTATAGTCGCAAATGTGGGAAACTTTGAGGTCATGATCCCCTTCCAATATCAGACAGATCTACACTACCCCACACGTGCAGAGGGCGACTCACAGACTCAACCCCCCAATTAGTGACTCTCCCAACCATCTTGCCATACACGTTGGGGTATTTCGGCCAGGTATATTGGGGATTAGGGTAAACCTTGTCTTTATAAATTCTTTTACTTATAATCTTCTTTTTCATTTACTTAAAAACATAAAGTTTTCGCTAGTAAACATTATTTTCTTTATAATTGAAATACTTATTAAACAACTTTATCAAATCATTTCTATGCATGTATATATCATAAGCTCACTCATTTACTTTACTTTTAAATAAATACATTTATAACATAACTTAAAGAATTATACATACATAATAAAAATATAATGACATGCTAGAAATTTAATTAAATTAATTTAATAATTTGAATACTAAAATTAACATTGCAAATATCAACAGCTAAATTATAAAACTTACAAAAAGTGCTTTTAAATTTAATCACACTCACAACTTTCTCGAACTAGAACACCACTCCTCTGAGCCCTTCTTTCGCTTTTCTTAATCTGAACTCCTCCTACACTTAGTATAACATAATTTCCATTTAGAAAATACTCATACTAATTAAGGACTCATCAAAATAATTTAACAACTAATTGAACACAATTCTTCTCCCTAAGTCGAATTACATAGCACACCCATCCAACCATTTTCTTTTCAATTTCTTGATTTAAATCACCTTAGAACCATGCAAAATCTCATTCAATTACATCAAGGCATTAAAAATCAATCCATGTGCTAAAGGTTTCTAACTTGACTGAATGTACACAATCACCAAACACAACTTTTTCTTTTCATTCCAATGATCAATATCACTTAAAATTATATCAAACATCAACTAAATTCATCAAATGTCAAAAATCCACTCATTCACCTAACAAACTAGCTTTGACCGAATTTCACCCCTAATGTATTCAATATATTTTCTTCAATTTCATGCTCATCCAACACCTTAAAATACACCAATAATCATCTAGTATCCTAAAATCAATTCAATTGAAAATTTTCTAAGAAAATTCACATAAACCCTAATTTACCTCACTAGTTTGCTTGTCAACTTGCTTGCTTTCTGTCCTCTTTCAATTCTAAGCTCAAATACAAGGTAATCCACCTCTAATAACACCAAAATTTCTATAAACACATCACTTAATAATTTTATCATGAAAGGCCATGAAAATCCATCAAAGAAATCATAAAAACTAACAAAAATTACCTATTTTCTTCACATTTCTTGTCTAATCCTTACCTAGCACCTTATTTGTTGAATTTGGCATGAAAAATGGTTCAAACCTGATGAGAACCCTGTATATATATGATACGACACCTACAAGCAATTTGAATCAACAACCCCAAGAAAGTTTAATTCAGGAATAGATAAAAAGAAAATAAAAGAATGTACCTTGACCCAATGATTAGCGAACCACAAACCAAGATAACAAAGACGCCACTCCCAAGAACAAGAGAAGAATGAGGGAGATAAGTCAAGTTGATAATTCAAGAATCAATCCTTGATAAATTCTCACAGTTCTTCAAGAACAAAGAGAGAAAACTGATATTTCATTCATAAAATTGGCTAATTGTCTCGTTGTTGTCCATGCTTGCTATCTTGGTTTCCATCATTCCCGCTTTCCTCAAAACGATTTGTTCTCAAATCGTGTCTCATCTAGTTATCCGAAGTCTTGATTGAAAACCTGAAAAGAATATTAGAGAATACCTCACACTCCCTCATGTGTTTCATTCCACTCATGTGTTTCACATTTTTTTTTCCTCTCAGTTTAATCAAACCAGAAAATAAAACAAAAGAATATGAGAACAGTGGCTACAAAATAGACTTGAAACTGATTGATATGGTGTGGAAAAGATGTAGTATTATGCGGAACAATAGGATATGAAAACTGGATGCAACAGAATGACGCGAAAAAAAATTAAGTGATCTGCAGAAACTGGACCAGCAAGAACAAATAGATCAGACCTGGAAACAATTACCCTGACCAGCAACTAGCAACTAGAAAGCAACGCATCCTATATGTTGCAAGACAAAAAAAAAATTGATGACATAAAGCGGCTGCAACACAAAAGAAGACAAAATAGACGTATGCAAAAATAATATAAATTTGATAATGGATGGTGGGTGCTGCAGTTCACGAAACAAAAGACAAAAAACTATAATATGCTGGTGGACGGTGATATGCGGACAAGAAGCACAAGAAAAACAAAAATATATATATATGATGGATGCAATCTGGGAATGCGCAGACTTTAAAAACAAAAAATATATATAATGGATCGATGAAGTTCCTGTTTGACACGCTATGATAGAAAAAAAAATAACAATAAGGATGGTGATTTGCGGAAAACCAAGACACTAGAATAATAAAATATATAAATATGAAAATTGAATCTGTTGACGCAGACAAGAACAACATTAATGAGCAGAATAAACTAAGCAACAAAAAGAACCCTAAAAAGAAAAACTAATGACGGCGGCTGAAAGAAAAAAAATAAAATAAAACAGAAAAAAAAAAGAAAAAAAATTAATTAAAATGATAAATCAAACCTGAATTAATTCCCAAAGCTCTGATACCAACTGATGAGAACCCCGTATATAATGATACGACACCCACAAGCAAATTGAAACACAACCCCAAGAAAGATTAAGACAGGTTTATAAAAAGAAATTTTGACCCATTGATTATATGTCAATCAAGAAACCAAAGTTATAAAGAACTTTGACCCAATGATTAGAACTCAATCAAGAATCAAAATTATCAAAGAAAGATATTGACGCCACTCCCAAGACATAGATGAGAAGGTGGGAGATAAGTCATGGTTTGATCGCCACAAGCAAAGCTTGATAAGATCACATGTTCAACAATGAACAAAAGAGAATTCACTCTCTCAATAAAACATAAAGCTGCATCTTCATTCCATTCTAACTTAATTAAACCAGCCCATGAGACAAATTAAGCCCAAATTAATACAAACAAATGGAACCAGCCAAATTTGCCTTCAAATAACCACCCAAGCCTTTAAACTTTATGATCTTGGACTTGAATCATGTTTTGAAGCCTTGGAGTCCCTTCCATGTCGTCCAACCCTTGTTGCGTAAGACTCTTGGCCCAAATCTCTTGAATCAGCCCATTTAATGCCGCCTTCATTCTTTTAGCTCTAGCCCTTATCATAGGTCCTCCATTGATGCTCAAAGGATCAATAGGCTTGCTTCCTTGGTTTCCATCAGGGTTGGACGACATGGAAGGGACTCCAAGGCTTCAAAACATTATTCAAGTCCAAGATCATAAAGTTTAAAGGCTTGGGTGGTTATTTGAAGGCAAATTGGGCTGGTTCCATTTGTTTGTATTAATTTGGGCTTAATTTGTCTCATGGGCTGGTTTAATTAAGTTAGTTTATTTAATTAGTTTGTTAAGTATCAAACTTTGATTACATTGGGCTTTTATTTACTTAATTTCGTGATGGGTCATGGGTTTATGTTTTAGGCTGTCAAATTTAGTTATTTTAAGCCCAACTTAGTTTTTTCAAGCCCAAGTGGGGTGTATTAAGGTATTAGGACGTCCAAGTGATGTTTAGAAGCTAGGGTTTCATTTATTTTGCCTATAAAAGGCCATGTAAACCTCATAAACGGGATTAGCCAATTTTATGAATGAAATATCAGTTTTCTCTCTTTGTTCTTGAAGAACTGTGAGAATTTATCAAGGATTGATTCTTGAATTATCAACTTGACTTATCTCCCTCATTCTTCTCTTGTTCTTGGGAGTGGCGTCTTTGTTATCTTGGTTCGTGGTTCGCTAATCATTGGGTCAAGGTACATTCTTTTATTTTCTTTTTATCTATTCCTGAATTAAACTTTCTTGGGGTTGTTGATTCAAATTGCTTGTGGGTGTCGTATCATATATATATACGGGGTTCTCATCATTTGGTATAAGAGCTTTAGGTTAATTAATTTGGGATTTATTTCACCAAAAAAAAAAAAAAAAATCAGACCTATTCATCTTCTTTCTTGTCATATTGGTTACTGTTCACGTAATCTTATTTGTAAGTACTGTTCACGTATCTTGATTTGCAAGTTACTGTTTACGCATCTTTATTTTACGTTACTGTTCACGTCATCACAAAAGGCAAAAAAAAAAAAAAAAAAAAAAAAAAAAAAAAAAAAAAAATCCAGAAAAAAAAGAAAAAAAAAAGAAAAAAAAAAGGAAAAGAAAGAAAGGAAAATCTTAATTATAGGAAGTTGACACTTTATTTCCTTTCTTGTTGGGCATCTTACATAAGGAAAGCATTTAAAGTCAATCTTATTTCTTTCCTTTTATATTTTTGCCTAAACAAAAGGAATCAATTTAAATTCCTTCCTATTTTGTTCTTGCCTAAACAAAGAAATTAAATTTATTTCTTTCCATTCTGGTCTTGTCTAAACAAAGAAATTAAATTTATTTCTTTCCATTTTAGTCTTGCTTAAATTAAGGGGGCAAATTTTTATCATTCCTAATTTAATTCCCATTGAAATCATCTAGTTTCCATTTGTTTCTTACTTTGACCATAATTAATTTCTTTTGTGCCTTTATTGTTTCTTAAGTGTCTTTCTTGTTTCCTTATTTCTTTTCATAAACGTGTGTTATTCTTTTGTCAAAGATTAGTCAAGGTGATTACTTTAAGGTTGACCTTGATAGATTGATTAGTTCCATAAAAAACTTAGAGACAAAACTTGAGTGTGGACAGGGAGTGTTGAATTACATCACGAGTGTTAGGTAAAAACAAGAGTGACGAGTGTTAAACACGTGAGGATTAGAGTGAAACACGTGAGGGAGTGTTGTGAGAATTATTTCTTTCTAACATTCTTTGCAGGTTTCAATCATGTCTTCGAGCAATGAAAGAGATATTGAAGGAGGAGAAAAGATTGGTGAGGCAAATGTGCTCAAAGCAATGCAGCAACAGTTTGAGAGAATGAATGTGGTGTTTGGAGACATTAGAGATCGATTGGAGAGACAAGATGAGGCCATGGCTAATTTGCAAAGAGGACAACAAAGGAGGACTCCAGAATTACGTGGTGGTGATGATGAGTATGAGGATGAATTTGGGGTATTCAATGGAGATGAATTAGAATTCGAAGATAATGCCTTGAATGCCCATAGGGACCGCTTTAGAGGTGGTAGAGGTGGACGTGGAGGTAGAGGTAATGGCAATAGGGATAATAGGAATTATGGGATTGGGAATGAGAGAGGAAGATGGGATGATAGACAGGATAGGGATCTTAGTAGCATAAAGATGAAAATACCCTCTTTCCAAGGGAAGATGGATCCTGATGTGTACCTTGAGTGGGAGAAACGGGTGGAGTTAGTTTTTGAGTGTCATAACTTTGCCGAGGAGAAGAAAGTAAAGCTAGCCGCAGCTGAGTTTGTGGATTATGCTGTAGTTTGGTGGGATCAGTTAGTGTTGAATAGAAGGAGAAATCGAGAGCGTCCTATAAACACTTGGGATGACATGAAAGCTGTTATGAGGAGGCGGTTTGTTCCTAGTTCAGACTATAGGGAACTATACCAACGATTGGCAGGTCTTACACAGGGTTCTAGGAGTGTAGAGGATTATTACAAGGAGATGGAGATAGCCATGGTTAGAGCCAATGTGTATGAGGATAGAGAGGCTACTATGGCTCGATTCTTGCAAGGGTTGAACAGGGACATTGCCAACATTGTGGAGTTGCAACATTATGTCGAAGTGGAGGAAATGGTTCATATGGCCATGAAGGTGGAGAGGCAACTCAAGCGAAGGGGTACCATGTCACGGTATGGTAGTAATTCAGGTTCTACATCGTCGTGGAAGTCGACTTGGGGTAAAAAGGATGAAAAGACACCTTTCAAGCCTAAGACCGAAGGTACTAAACCTAAGGAGGGTGGTGGTAGTCACGATAAGGGCAAGTCTGAGGAAAGTCAAAAGAGAAATAGGGACATTAAATGCTTTAAATACTTAGGTAGGGGACATATCTCTTCTCAATGTCCTAATAAGCGAGTTATGATCTTGAGGGAAGATGGAGATGTAGAAACCGAAGGTGAGAGTGATGATGATGAGATGCCACCGTTGGAAGAAGCTAGTGATGTTGAGGTTGCATATCCTGTAGATGGGAGATTGTTAGTAGCTAGACGCGCTTTGAGTGTACAGGTGAAGAAAGGTGATGAGGTGCAACGTGAGAATATTTTCCATACTAGATGTCATATCAAGAATAGAGTTTGTAGTATGATCGTTGATGGGGGCAGTTGCACTAATGTTGCTAGCACCGAGTTAGTAGAGAAATTGAGCTTGACTACTTTTAAGCATCCTAAACCATACAGATTACAATGGTTGAATGATTGTGGAGAAGTTAAGGTGACGAAACAAGTGCTAGTATCATTTGCTATTGGTAGGTACAAAGATAAGGTGTTATGTGATGTTGTACCTATGCACGCAGGTCACTTGCTTTTGGGACGCCCATGGCAATATGATAGGAAAGTGACACATGATGGGTTTAAGAATAGATATTCTTTTACCAAGGATGGACGAACGATCACTCTTGTGCCTTTAACACCTCAACAAGTGTATGAAGATCAAGTGAGAATAAGAGCGAGTGAGCAAAGAAAAGAGAGTGAGAGAAAAGGAGAGATTGAGAGTTCAAACACTAGTGAGATTGAGAGAGAGAGTGACCAAACACTAGAGCATGAGCAAAAAAAAAGTGGGAAGATCGAGTGCAAATGAGAGAATGAGAGAACAAAAAATGAGAAAAAGAAAATGAGTGTTTATGCAAAAGAGAGCGATGTGAGGGCTGCTTTTCTAGCTAAGTAGCAAATGTTTGTATTTTTGTACAAAGACACTTATTTTTCTAACTCTAACATTGGTGTTTCTTTGCCTAATGTTGTTACAACTCTTTTGCAGGAATTCCAAGATGTATTCCCTGAGGAGATGCCGGATGGATTGCCACCGAAGAGGGGAATAGAGCATCAAATTGACTTCATACCCGGAGCTTCAATTCCAAACCATCCAGCTTATAGGAGCAATCCCGAGGAGACAAAAGAGCTTCAAAAACAGGTTGAGGAGTTGTTGAAGAAGGGGTATGTGAGAGAGAGCATGAGTCCATGTGTTGTACCAGTTCTACTTGTACCTAAGAAGGATGGGACTTGGCGTATGTGCGTCGATTGCAGAGCTGTCAACAAAATTACAGTTAAGTATCGACATCCCATACCTAGATTAGATGACATGTTGGATGAGTTGCATGGATCTTGTGTGTTTTCTAAAATTGATTTGAAAAGTGGATACCATCAAATTAGAATGAAAGAAGGAGATGAGTGGAAAACTGCCTTTAAAACTAAACATGGTTTATATGAGTGGTTAGTAATGCCTTTTGGTTTAACTAATGCACCTAGTACTTTTATGAGGCTAATGAATCATGTTTTGCGTTCTTTCATTGGAAAATTTGTTGTGGTCTACTTTGATGACATATTAGTGTACAGCAAAAGCATAGATGAACATGTTAGGCATTTGCATTGTGTGCTTGATGTGTTAAGGAAAGAAAAGTTGTATGCTAATTTGAAAAAATGTTCTTTTTGCACTGAAAGGATTGTGTTTTTGGGTTATGTTGTTTCATCAAGAGGGATAAAGTAGATGAAGAAAAGGTTAAGGCTATTAGGGAGTGGCCTATACCTAGGAATGTTAGTGAGGTGCGTAGTTTTCATGGGCTAGCTAGTTTTTATAGAAGATTTGTTAAAGATTTTAGCACCATCACTGCACCGCTAACTGAGGTTGTGAAAAAGAGTGTGGGTTTCAAATGGGGTAGTGAGCAACAACATGCATTTGATTTGATTAAGGATACATTGTGTTCTGCACCATTGCTTGCATTGCCTGATTTCTCTAAGACATTTGAGATAGAGTGTGATGCATCGGGGATAGGTATAGGGGCTGTTCTTATGCAAGATAGGCGTCCTATAGCTTATTTTAGTGAGAAACTAAGTGGAGCATCATTGAATTATCCTACTTATGATAAGGAGTTGTATGCTTTAGTTAGGGCCTTAGAAACTTGGTAACATTATTTGTGGCCTAAGGAATTTGTAATCCATACTGATCATGAGTCGTTGAAGTTCTTGAAAGGACAAAGTAAGTTGAGTAGGAGGCATGCTAAATGGGTAGAGTTCATAGAAACGTTTCCTTATGTGATCAAGTATAAGCAAGGAAAGGAAAACGTTGTAGCTGATGCCTTATCTCGTAGGTATACTTTGATTTCTATTTTGAATGCAAGATTATTGGGTTTTGAGCATATCAAAGAATTGTATGTGGATGATCCTGATTTTGCTTCTGTGTATGTCGCATGTGAGAACACTGCTTTTGGAAAATTCTATAGGCATGAGGGATTTTTGTTTAGGGAGAATAGACTATGTATTCCTCAAGGGTCTATCAGAGAGTTGTTAGTTAGGGAAGCACATGGGGGTGGATTAATGGGACATTTTAGTGTTAGGAAAACTTTAGATGTGCTAGATGAGCATTTCTTTTGGCCGCACATGAAAATAGATGTTGAGAGAGTTTGTGATAAGTGCATAACATGTAGACGGTCGAAATCTAGGGCTTTACCGCATGGTTTGTATACACCTTTGCCCATACCTAGTGAACCTTGGATTGATATTTCTATGGATTTTGTATTGGGTTTACCTAGGTCCAAAAAGGGCCGAGATTCGGTATTTGTTGTGGTTGACAGGTTTTCGAAGATGGCTCACTTCATACCATGTCACAAGACTGACGATGCCACACATGTTGCTGATTTATTCTTCAAGGAGATTGTTCGACTTCATGGAGTGCCGAAGAGTATTGTTTCGGACCGAGATGCAAAGTTCTTGAGCCATTTTTGGAGGACTTTGTGGGAAAAGTTAGGGACAAAGCTATTATTTTCTACTACTTGTCATCCGCAAACCGATGGACAAACGGAGGTGGTTAACAGGACTTTGGGTACCTTGCTACGTTCCATCATCCAAAAGAACTTGAAGAATTGGGAAGATTGCTTGCCACATGTAGAGTTTGCTTACAACAGGAGCATGCATTCGACTACTGGTTGTTCGTCATTCGAAGTTGTGTATGGATTCAATCCACTTACTCCCATGGATTTGATACCTTTGCCTATGGAGGAAAGAGCGAACTTAAATGGGATGAAGAAAGCTGAGTTTGTTAGGCAATTACATGCAAAAGTAAGGCAACATATTGAGAGGAGGACCGAGTAATATGCTACTCAAGCTAATAAAGGACGAAAGAAAGTTGTGTTCGAACCAGGAGATTGGGTTTGGGTGCATATGCGCAAGGAGAGGTTTCCTGAGCAACAAAAATCCAAGTTGCAGCCGCGTGGAGATGGTCCATTCCAAGTGCTTGAACGCATCAATGATAATGCATACAAGATAGACTTGCCAGGTGAGTATAATGTTAGTGCTACCTTTAATGTTTCTGATCTTTCTCCTTTTGATTTCGATGCAAGTGCAGATTTGAGGACAAATCCTTTTGAGGAGAGAGGGAATGATGGAAACCAAGGAAGCAAGCCTATTGATCCTTTGAGCATAAACGGAGGACCTATGACAAGGGCTAGAGCTAAAAGAATGAAGGAGGCATTAAATGGGCTGATTCAAGAGATTTGGGCCAAGAGTCTTACGCAACAAGGGTTGGACGACATGGAAGGGACTCCAAGGCTTCAAAACATGATTCAAGTCCAAGATCATAAAGTTTAAAGGCTTGGGTGGTTATTTGAAGGCAAATTTGGCTGATTCCATTTGTTTGTATTAATTTGGGCTTAATTTGTCTCATGGGCTGGTTTAATTAAGTTAGTTTATTTAATTAGTTTGTTAAGTATCAAACTTTGATTACATTGGGCTTTTATTTACTTAATTTCGTGATGGGTCATGGGTTTATGTTTTAGGCTGTCAAATTTAATTATTTTAAGCCCAAACTTAGCTTTTTCAAGCCCAAGTGGGGTGTATTAAGGTATTAGGACGTCCAAGTGATGTTTAGAAGCTAGGGTTTCATTTATTTTGCCTATAAAAGGCCATGTAAACCTCATAAACGGGATTAGCCAATTTTATGAATGAAATATCAGTTTTCTCTCTTTGTTCTTGAAGAACTGTGAGAATTTATCAAGGATTGATTCTTGAATTATAAACTTGACTTATCTCCCTCATTCTTCTCTTGTTCTTGGGAGTGGCGTCTTTGTTATCTTGGTTCGTGGTTCGCTAATCATTGGGTCAAGGTACATTCTTTTATTTTCTTTTTATCTATTCCTAAATTAAACTTTCTTGGGGTTGTTGATTCAAATTGCTTGTGGGTGTCGTATCATATATATATATATATATATATATACGGGGTTCTCATCATTTGGTATCAGAGCTTTAGGTTAATTAATTTGGGATTTATTTCACAAAAAATTAAGTTAGAATGGAATGTAGATGCAGCTTTATGTTTTATTGAGAGAGTGAATTCTCTTTTGTTCATTGTTGAACATGTGATCTTATCAAGCTTTGCTTGTGGCGATCAAACCATGACTTATCTCCCACCTTCTCATCTATGTCCTGGGAGTGGCGTCAATATCCTTCTTTGATAATTTTGGTTTTTGATTGAGTTCTAATCATTGGGTCAAAGTTCTTTATAACTTTGGTTTCTTGATTGATATATAATCAATGGGTCAAAATTTTTTTTTATAAACCTGTCTTAATCTTTCTTGGGGTTGTGTTTTAATTTGCTTGTGGGTATCGTATCATTATATACGGGGTTCTCATCAAAACCCCTTTTGTAACACCCTCCCCTCGATCCTCAACGTCACGAGCACCGAACCCGAGGCGGAGGATGCTACATCTTTTCTTTCGAAAATTCGTTTATTATTTACGAAAAATCCGGTAGAGTTTCCCCTGTTTTATTGAAAAACCCAAAATTTTAAAACCTGCACGTTCAAATGGAACACTTCGACTATATTTTCATTTTCCCAACTTCCACATTCGGATACTCTGTCCGTCTCAAAAGCCACTTCAACACACAAAATATTAATAGAACCATATATTCCCAACACAGTTTTATCAAATAAAAATAAACGCAATTACTTTAAAATCACCACAAAGTTTAACTTTTCCAACTCAATTAGTGTGTTTAAAAACATAATACGAGACTATATACATTAGAATTTACAAAACTTCACACATGCATTTAAATGTAAAATACATAAGTTCATGAAAATTTATTTTAACAACAATATGTACATGCCAAAATATCTACCAAAAATTGGAGTTGATGTACTTGCGGAGCGCACTAGGATTATCTTCTTGTTTGACTCTCTTTATATCAACTCAGCTCACCCCAACTACCTACGCGTGGTAAACCAAAATCTGACACGCTAAGCACATCTACTTTGTTAATATACACACATAATATCGAAATCACAAACTTTTAAAAACACAACATGTAATAGATATAATTTTGCAAATCGTTCGACATTCAACATAAAATATATTTCAAACGACATTTCAGAAACTTTATAAACTACTTTTCAAAATCACAGATTCAATGTAATTACATTCTTAATCATTAGAATATCGTCAGAGCCTTTTGTAAATATTGATACGATATCATGGATTGGTAACGGGTTTCACGTTTTCCTCCGGCATCAGACACTCGGTGCTTATCCGTCGGATCTCAATTTCACAATCGTTTCGATTTTTGAACCGGACACTCGGTGTCTCTCAAAGTCTGTGAATCAACATCAGTTTGCAATCGTAATGGTGCAGTACTGCTAATATTTACCCTATTGGCATGTCAACTACCAATCCCCACCTATTAATGTACATGTTTACTCAAACTCTTAATATTTTCAATAATTACGAAAGTTTCCAATTCAAATAAACTTTTAATCGTGTAAATGTCAAACATCATCATTTATTTTCGTTTTTCGAAATCTTTCGAAACTTCCCTCTTGGTCATTACTAAAGGACTATTTTGCCCTTGGTTTTACTATCAAAGCTTAATTATACAATATCATTTCTTTTCACATTTTCATTTGGCTCTAAGAGGTAGTTTTCAAAATTTTCTCTTCAAAACGATAAATCATTGCATGTATCATCAAAACATAATGTAAATAACACGTAAATGTGAGTGAAATGTCAAAAATACCCCTTGGTTTCCCTATACACTGAATTTGGGTAAATGGGGTTTATTTTTCAAAAATTGTTTCTATTCATAGATCATCTCACACATCATTCAAATATCATCCGTTAAACACATAAATATGTTTGAAATGACAAAAATACCCATAGGCCTATCTCTAGTGTAAATTCAGCCATAGGTGTGGTTTTTATAAAATTTTTGTTCCACTTGATTTTTCATCATAAAATCCCTTTCATTAACATCTAAATACCCTATACATATCATTTATATCAACTCATCACATCCAAGTAACAAAATCACAAAGTTTCAAAGCTATATTTTCAATTTTTTTGCTACTAATAAAAGTCAAGATTTTGAATAAATGTACACTAACCTTTTAGAGCTTGCCCACAAGCTTCCCAACACTCCAAATTGAAGCTCAAAGCTTCTCTTTCTCTTTGCTAGGCTCAACTCGCTCTAAATGCTCACCTAGGGTTTCAAAAATGCATTTAAAGCCATGAAAAACAAATCAACTCAATTAAATGCATATCCAACTAACTATAAATGCCTATGAATGCATCTACAGGCTTATTAATCTATTTCTAACTCCTAAACCAAAAATTACAGCACATACCTCAATTGAGCACCCTTTTTAACGAAAATTCTTTTTGAATTCTTGAAGAATTTTGTAGGAAATAAGGGCTTGGATGGGTAGAGAGGACAAGAACAAGGTTATTTGTGGGTTTGGAAGCTTGAAAAGAGAAGAAAAATTGAGAGAAAATGAGATGGAAGAAGTCGACCAAAGATGGAGAAAGAAGGAAATGAAAATTTTTGCAAGAAACCCTCCTATTTATGCTAACCAACTTCTTGATATTCTATCTTTACCCCCACACTTTCTAAGATTCTATTCAAGCCCCACAAATCTCACACTTGATCACTTTCTATTGGATAATCAAGACAACTCACCATTCCACTAACTAACAACCACACACTTGCTTAATTTCTATTGGCTTTCATAACTTTTACTTTGTAGATGTTAATTTGTCATTGGTTCAAGATAATTTTCACATGTCATGAATACTAATTGCACTCATATGGCTATCCAATGACAAATTTCCACATTCAATCTTTCTTATTAAATTCCTAATTAAATCCTTTTACTAAAAAAAACATCTCAACAATAAATTATTAAATAAACTATTAAATCTCTAGCAATTAAATTATTATTATTATTATTACCACACTTAAATCTAATTTAATCCAATTTAATGCACATGACTTCTTAATCTACGAATACTACTTATATGGAAATAAACACTGAGGCGTTACACCTTTGATCTTCCTCTCCCCTTGCTGCCGACTACACCACCCTATCCTCTCTCTTTTTTTTTTCTTTCTTTGACCATCACTTTCCTCTTGCAATTCATCATCCATTCAACTTTATATAGTGCCACTATTTGTTGACTAAAAATGCCCCTCATCTAATGGCTAAATGACCATTAAATCCTCTCATTAATTTTACCTTAATGTCCTTAATTAAATCTCAAAGCAATTCAACCAACTAAGGGCAAATTAGTAACTTATGCCTTAATACATTAATATTTCTCAATGCATGACAACTCATTTCCACTTAATTATTTGTTATTTGTAATCCTCCCATTGGCTAATGTCTCATGACATGGATTGTGTTTCTTGCTCAACTTTATTGCATGTGGTCACTCGTACCAAATCCATGTATACTTAAATGAAATATCCACTTTGCCCTTAATGAAATTAATTATCATTCACACTTCAATAAATTCCAAAAATATTCTATGTTCATCCTATCATCAAATTGACCATGAAATATTGTAATTAGGTATCTTACCTCTTAATCTCATGCTTTAAAAAATATTTTAATGGCCATAAAATCATTAATTCCTATTATTCTCCGAAAAGGGCATTTTCAACAATTACTTTCAGATATCTTAAAACTTATTTGAATGAACTCATTTTTTATCTGTTTCAGTTTCTAATAACTCTAATACCTATTCCAAGACTTCTGATATTTAGGGGTCCATTTTTCGAAAATCGCTATTCCCACGGACACTATTCATCGAAAAAATTTATTTTTCGAAAAATGAAACTCTGGGATTTACAGAATAGCCCAGCTTGTCAACCAATCTCGCACTGTAGCTTGGCTCGTCAGTTGTCTGGTCCAGTGCAAGCACCACCTAACTCGCCCTACGAGTTGCGCTTTCTCAACAAGTTACTGCCCTAACCCATTGGATAAGTACTGTCCCTTCCCCTATGGCGTTATCTTCGCCTTCCACACTCACTCGAACCCATGACCTAAGGGCTAAGTATATAGGGAATGCAACATTCCCTATGTACTTAGCCCTTAGGTCATAGGTTCGAGCGGGTGTGGGAGGCAAAGAAAACCCCATGGGGGAGGGGACAGTATCTATCCAGTGGGTTAGGGCAGCAACTCACTAAGAAAGCAAGCTAGGCGATGTCCGCAGTTCGCAAGGTGAGTTGGGCTAGGGCAATAGCCTATAAAGCAAGCTGGGTGGTGCCCATACTGGATCGGACAAATGACGGGTCGGGCTACAGTGCGAGGCTGGCTGGCAGGCCAGGCTATTCCATTATAATGATTTTATGTTTTTAGAAAAAATATTGATTACGTTTTTGGAAAAGTATTTATTCAAAATTATATGTATATTAAAAAAGATTTGAGAAAAAAAAAATAGTTTTCAGAACACCAAGATGTACCATCCTCTTTAGACAAGCTATACATATGCGAGACCTTGATTCACCCAGCATATGTTTGGCAAATGTTGGGAGAATCATTGAGTTGCCTAACAGATATATGGCAGATAGTATCCCTTACTCTACGTGTATGTTGAGTATCTTCATCACGTATGATAGATTTTCCCTGAGTATTAGTTGGTGTAAATTTTTAATTACAAATATTGTATATTGAGTTTAATCAATATAAAAAGAGATTTACAGAACACCAGATTTACAAAAAGAGATTCCAAAAAAGTTTTACAGATTATAGATTTTTATATTTTATATTATTAAAGTTATAAAAATAATTTATATAGAAGTTGATAGTTTTACTATAATATAATATTTATATTTAGTTTTATTTCCATCTATGATTGCGTATGAATTATTGAGAATTGTTACTTTTTACTAGTGATATTTGATATTTTATTTAGAAATATTTTTAGAAAAGTTATATCCACTCACTAGGTGTTAACGCTTAATCTTATATAAAACCCATTTTTCTAGGTATCCACTGCAGGTTTGTGTAAATTATTGCAGATTGTGAGAAGGGTCACATGATGATAAATAGTTACATTTGTGCATATTATTTATTTTATTTACCATATTTCTTAAATGTGTTTCAGAAATACTTTTACAAATGAAATATCCTTTCCAAGTATCCTATGAATATTTTATATATTCAGTCTATGGGTTCAATATGAGAAATGTAAAGATTTTTTATTTGTTCAATTTATATTTTAATTAAAGTGATTATAAGAATTATGATAATTATTTATTATCAAAATGTCCTTTACCATCAGGTAGCAGTTATTCTTCTTTCTTTAAAAAATAATATTGTGCCACTAATCATGCATATTATTCTTGTATCTCTTGGCCACTCTCTTTTATTCAATTGACTATCTGTCATTGCATTGCTTCTCTAACCATCCCTCTTATTTCTTTCATTACAATTCCAATCTTTTGTCTACTTCTCCAATTAACTAATTTATCATGCCAACACCAATTTCGGTCACTTAGTATTTAACTATTTCTTTGGATTATAAGCATGATAACATATATATATATATATATATATATATATGTATGTATGTATGTATAAAAACAAATGGGGGAAACTTAGTAATTCAAAGGGATTTAATAACTCCAATAAAATCACCACTTGGGGTTGCACTTAATTAGGCCCATTTATTTATTTCATTTTGACTTCAATTTATTTTTTGGGTTCACTTGGGTTTGGACCTTATAATAATGTCATTTTTTAAAATCGTTAACAAATTCAAACATTAGAACTTGTTAAATAATGTCAATCTTGACAACAAACAAGTTCAACATTCCTTTGAATAAGTTGACATTACGTCAATTGTTAAAAAGAACATTATAGTAAATAACTAATAACAGCTTATCTTATATGTCATACATAATTTTTGTTAGTTTTTAATAACTTCTAGTGTTACAACTTGTTAAATAATGTCGAACATAACAATAAGTAAATTCAACGCTACTTTGAACAGTGATCTCTCTCACAAATTTTGAAGCTCCATGACCTGGGCAATAGTCTTTTATACTTTAAAATATATGGATATTATTAAAATACATCTCATTTCATAAAATATTGGACAAAATGCATGCCACAATGTCATAAATGACCAAAATCCACTTCGTTTCATAAAATGTTGTTAAAAATCCTCCCTTAGTTTTATAAATGGTCAAAATACACCTTAACACTTTCATTATTCTCCAAAATCCACCATACCATCAAAAATTTCTTAAACATCATAAAGTAAATATGTAAATGTAAAATTAAATCCTAACCCAAAAAAAAAAAAAATTCTCTTAAATTATAATAAAATTAAGTGTTAATACATTTATGTATTTTTAAAAATAAATTTAATAAAATGATTTTATTCAAAAATATATTTACATAATATTTTAATCCAATATAAGTTTTTTTTTTGAATAATTCAGCAAGAAGTTATTATATTTTACAATATTTTAAAATTAAATTAGATTAAAAATGAAGAAAATAAAGATTATAAAGAAAATTAAATTGAAACAAGTTTGACATCGTCATTAAGAAGTTGACGTTACATTAATGGTTAACAAAGATGTTATAGTCGTTAAATGATGTTAGTTAATGTCATACACCATTTTTGTTAATTTTTAACAACATTAGACATTGCACGTTGTTAACTAATGTCAAAATTGATGTGAAGAACTAATTGTTATTTTTTAGTTCTTTTCATATCAAACTACATATAAGTTTATTTCTGTCAATTGCATATTTCATGTATATATTTATTTTTCTATTCAAAGATTGTATTTATAAAAACTTTGATTTGATACATCAAATATGAAATTTCATATAATTTCTCTACCATACAATTTTAGTTCATATTACATTACATAAATTTAAAATCTGTTGCTTTCAATATCATTCCAAATGTACTCTTTCATTTAAAGTGGTATGGTAATAATATATTATTGTCAAAATGTAGATTATCCATATTATAAGTTTGATCAACATATCTACTATATTACTTAATTATGATAAAATTTCATTCATTATTATTTTATATAAAAAATAATAATACTAATTAAAAGCATTGTAATAAATTTGTAAACACATCTAATTTGATCTATCAACATATATTGTAAATATATTTGGGATTGCATAAATGAGCTGGTAAAAACCCAATAAATTGATCCAGTGGGTTGATCCAATAGATAAAGCCCAGTTTGCCAACATCCAACTCGCAGTAGCAAGTTCTCAGATCGTTGCAGCGATTCTCAGGTCACTGGTCAACCATGGTCCAACTTGCCTTATGCTCAGCTTGAGGTCGTCCAAAACGAGCTCCAGCTCGCAGCTTGAAGTGCTCGTTAAAGGAATTCTTCTAAAAAGGCAACAGCCTAAATTGAGGAGGAGTCAACTACCAGAATTAGAAACAAAATCAAATTCCTATTTCGATGGAGCATATCCTTGAATTGATGGACTAGTTTTGGAAGTGTAATTAATGTAAAATTCTTTCCTATTCTTATTGTACTCAAATTGTAACACCCTGTGCTATAAATAATGGTTAAAAGTTCATTGTATCACAGATTCAACATTTAACAAATAATAAGATATTACGACTCTGTCAAAATAACTAGAGAAGCAGTCATGGACGTAGGTATCTTTTTGGGCCGAACCACGTAAAAATCATTTGCATTCTCTGTTTTTCCTCTTCCCTTTCTCTTGTCTTTACTTTGTTTCGCTTGTTTGCAGATATTATGTCAAAAACTTTGATCGATCAAGTTTAGATGTCAACATTTTGACGTTAGAAGAAGGGTCTAGATTGCAATATTTGAAGTTTTCAATGGCCATGGCAAGAGGAAGAACCACCAAAAGTTTTGACGCGATGGTTGATCAATCAAAAAGGCAAATGGATTAGCAGCAGCATGATGTCCAGCCAATGAAGGGTGCAACCATACCCATTGCAAAAGCGTCTCATGTCTCCACAATAGGCGCTATTATAAGTATGCCCCCATTAGCCTCTCGCCAGCACCGATGATTCCTACAGCCAAGGGCTATAGGTGTGGCACCAATGGCAAGAGGCGTTAGAAAATACGATACGGTAACTTGCAGACGCAGTCAAGGCTCTAGCACATTCCCAAGCGTAAAATACGTCTAGACCTGAGGCTGCTACTCCTAGAGGAATTTACTAGCAACAACAAGAGAAAGTACCAACTCCTAGAAGACCACTCAGAAAAGTGTTGTGACCTATCAATTCAGTTCGTTCCTCCAACTCACATTTGAGAGCTAAAGGTCGCCAAGCTCGTGAAGAGGATGAAATAGACAATCAGCGATGTTCGAAGTCGTAACGAGTTGGCGGCTCACGAAAGGCTAGTCAGGGATACGATCTAGAATGCTGCTCTCCAGGTTACGAGCTCGGGCGAGGGCTCAAGCTTCAGGATCCAAGGATAGAAAAGCTCCTTCAAAGGGTTCAACAACTTGAGACACACTCAGGTACCTTGAATTGACGTTATCAATATGGAAAGAGAACCCCCTTCACCAAGGAGATCGAGACATAACCTTTCCCTCACAAATTTAAAGTCCCCAATATTCCTCAGTATAAAGGAGATAGCAACCCTTATGATCACTTGGATGCATTTAATGTTTAAATAGATCTCCAGACGACCAATTAGTTAGTCAAGTGTCGTGTTTCCTAGCCACCCTAGGAGACATTCCATGAACCTGGTTCAAGAGTCTTCTTGCTCGTAGCATAGATAGTTTGAGGAATGCCAACGACAGTTCACCAGCCAGTACCGAGCTTTGAGGAGGCAGCTCATATCATCTTGTCACCTCATCACGGTCTTTCAATGACAAAATGAATCGTTGAAAGATTACATTACTAGGTTCAGACGTGAAGTCACAAATGTGGAGAACCCCTCAGATGAAAGCATCATAACTAGGATCTCAATTGGGCTTCGCAAAGATGGAAAGTTGTATGAAAGTATCTACAAATCTCCAGTGAAGGATTTGGGCAAGTTCTACGAACAAGTTGCCAAGGAGATTAGATGGGAGGAGATATTCGACCCCCTAAGAAGTCTAATTAAAAGGATGAAGCGGGCAATTCCAACTAACCAAAGAAAAGAAATAATGATAGGAACAAAAGTGAAGGTCGAAATAATGGCTTAAACAATCACATCGCTAAGAAGGCTAGGAACTCGCCTAGAAATAAACGACCTCAGCATCAGGGTAGTCATGATAGTTACAACGTCATGTCAAATACACAAGACAAGATCTTTACAACAGAGAGGAACAGAGAGGACTTCAGGAAGCCCCATCCTATTAGGTCTCTCATTAACCTCAAAGACAAGAAAAAATTTTATGTCTATCATAATGAGGTTGGACACAATACTTCCGAATGCCGGGCATTAAAAGACATCATTGAGGATCTAATCAAGAGAGGTCGCTTAAGAGACTATATGGTGCGACCAGTGAACCCACGACCTCAAGAGCAATGACCTCAACAACCATCACAACTAAGGCTGGCAATTTGGAACCCGACACAACGGGTCAACACGAAACCGACACGATTATTACGGGTTAGGATTGAATATTAACGGGTTGGGTAAATAAACGGGTCAACCCGTCTAATCCGTTTAATTATCGTGTCGGGTTCGGGTTCTATTTAACTGGTTACGGGTTGACCTGTTAAATAAAGGTAAAAAAGTAATTTTATTTTAGAGGGGTAGTCATGTAATTTTAGTGGTAGATATATATACCCTTCAAAGTTCAAACCCTAACCTAAACACAAGTCTCCAAACTTCATCCCTACATTTCTCATCACAAATTGTCATGTAGTGGTAAAATTTTATTGATTTTGATAAAATATTTGTTAAACTATTTTTTTCATGTATAAATGTATAATTTCTTAATTAGTTAACTTTTAATTATTATCTTTTGACAAATTTAGTTTGGCGGATGTAATCAACGCTTGATGTTATTTTTCTATTATAAAAGACTACATCAAAAATATTTTTATGTTGTTTTTTTTTTTTAATATGAAGGACTATATTTATAAAGATATTTTTATAATCATCTTTGCAAACATTTATATTTTTATGGTTTGGATTGTATTTGTGGATGATTGTATTTTTTAGGTCTTATGTATCTTTATTTTAATTTTATTTTTTATTATATCTATATTAAAATTTAAATGTATTAACTATCATTAAATGGGTCACAAACGGGTTGATTAAACGGGTTATTATTCATGTCGGTTAAACGGGTCACTAACACTAACGTGTCGGTTAAACGGGTCATTAACGGGTCGTTTTCGTGTCGACTCGTTAGTAACCGTGTCGTGTTCGGGTTGAGGGGGTTTAACCCGTTTCCTTATCGGGTCGTGTTCGGATTGTGTCAAAAATTATCGGGTCGTGTCCAACCCGACCCATTAACCCGGATTGCCACCCCTAACCACAGCTAGCACAACAGTGGCAGCTCCAGCGAGCTCCTGAACAAGAATATGAACCCTCGTTGAGGACCATCTTCACTATACGTGGTGCCCCTCACATTGCAGGCACATCCAACAGGCCATATCTCTAACTTGTAATTCAATCTCTGAAATCAATACAAGCTTAAAATTCCTTATAATGTTTTATTTTGAATAATAGCTCTATTGATTTCTTTATTAAATGTCAAGTATAAAAGTGAACAACGACCTCTCTACCAAGTTTCTCTTTGGTAGAATGTTATAAAATTATGTTGTTAGCTAAAGTTCTGACCTACCGAACAGCTCAATAAAATTATACTGTTAGTTGAGGTTCCGACCTACTGGACAGCTTCATAAAATTATGTTGTTAGTTGAGATTCCGACTTACTAGATAGCTCAATAAAATTACGCTATGATAGGTGAGATTCCAATCCCTTACATAGCTCACCAAAGTTCGCTATGGAAGGCGAGGTTCTGACCCTCACATAGCTTGCCATTATGCTAATAGGTTCCGACCTACTAGTTCACTATTATGCTAACAAGTTCTGACCTACTAGCTCGCTATCATGCTAACAAGTTCTAATCTACTAACTCACCATTGTTCTAACAAGTTCCGACCTACTAGCTCTACATTACGCTATATCAATTGAGGTTCTAACTTGCCAAGCTCCCCACAAGTTCGACAACCATTTATTTATACATTGATTATCTAACTTTTCAGTTCGCAGAAAACTCAAATACATAAAAAAAAAAAAGAAAGTAGAATAAAACACAAGATAGCATTGAAGTGAAACAAATAAATTTCATATAAATCTCACAATAAGGTAAAATAGTTCAATAATAATATCCTCAAAACGAAGTCGAAACATTCATTATAGATGAGCTCGCGAAGCGAGGTAAATACAACACAGTCATAAAAAATTCTAAAGAAAAAGGCTCAAACTAAATGGGAGCCATGTCCTGTGGGCCTACATTTAGAGGTGTTGTGACTTGAACTGTCTTATCCTGGGAGGTCGCATTTGGGAGCTCAATATTCTGAGGAGCTACATTTGGAATAGTTGAGGATTGGGCGACTTGCTCTTTGTACCTCTCCACCTTTGTGACCGCCTCTTCACCAAAGAATAAGAAGTCCAGTTCGGGATGAACTCCCCACAAAGTGTAGAGGAATTTATTGGAGGTCTCTGATTCTACCTCCTCTCTAACTTTGGTGATTCGCACCTTAGCTTCCTTCTTAACTTTGGCGACCTCCTCCTTGGCAAGAGTGACCTCCCTTTTAGCTTCTTCCACGGCCTTCTCGAGATCACTCTTTACCTTGTTCAATTCCTCTTCACTTTTAAGGAGTTTGGTGGTGAGATATGATCTCCCAACTGCATGAGCACCTTTCTCACGAGTCAAAGCGTCCTCGGCTTCCCTCCTAGCCTCCTCAACATTCCTCAGCTTGGTCAGAATGAGGTGCTCTTAGTTCTTTGCTTTCTCAGCCTCCAAAGTCATGAATGAGAGCTCGTCCTTCAACTTTCTCCGCTCGCTCTGAAACTTCTTCTTCTCCTCCTGAAGAGCCTGAGCTTCCTCCATTTGCTTTATCACTCCATAACAGCCTAGAATGTGGTACATTAATATTTAAACAAAGGAAGCAAAAAAATAGGAAAAACAGAGGTATTAGAGATTACCAACAGCCCATGGCGAGCTATGTAACTAGACAGGCCATCACCTCTTAAGTCCTCTTTGTTCAGGCTCCTGACAATTTTCTCCAATATGTCGGGCAAGTAGTCGAGGACGAGGTCGAAGTATATCCCTCATGGCTCGCCTTTGGGCTACGCCATAACTTGACGGGCCCCGACTCTTATACTCAAGGCAACCCGCTTAGCAACCCCACAGTAGCTTTCCAATTTAGAACTGTTTCAGCTGAAAGATTCCTGTAAAACTAAGCTTTTATAAAACTTTTAGGATTTTCTTAATTAATGAAAATGGGTTAGAACTTTTCGTTTTAAAATATACTTTTACAAAACAGAATTTATAAAAATTTTGGCAACACAACGGTTGTTTTTCTAAAAGTTCCACCCTATAAAAGTTCGCTGAAAACCTATGCACTTTAATATCCAAACAAATCTCCATTACAGGCCTCAGACCCTTATTTCAAAATCACAAACAACCACAATCATGCTTTTATTTAATAGATAACTGGAAATTATAAACGACTCTTGCATAAACAGGTTTTCCAAAAAGATATATACAGATATATACAAAATTCGTTTCACAAGTTGTTAAAATCTTAAATTTCATACATGTATTTTAAAAAGTTTCACATCAGCACTACACTCAACAACAATGAGCTACTCTAGGGCTAGAGTCTCTGCTATAGTAGTATCTGCACCTATACCTATCCTTGAGAGGTTTTATTTATAAACAACAAAACTAGAGTGGGCCACATAAGCTCAGTGAGTGTCATATATATTTTTATTCAAACTATTTTCAAAATGTCCTCCCTAATAATATTTTGTAAACACAATTCTTAAATAATATCATGCTACGGAATTAAAATAAAATCTCTTACAACCATACATAAATTAAAAGCATGAATAAATATTTATAAATAATACAATATGTGCATCATAAAACTGAAAACTCAATAATAAATTGAAAAGCAACTTTCTGATATCAACAATTATTATAAAATGCTTTCCAAACCTGAAATGTGAATAATACAATATTATACATGCTTTCATTTTTCTACTATAAATGTATATGGTGATGGAATTTATATTTTCGAAAAGCCTTTAAATAAAATGAACCAATCACCATCAATTTATTTCATATGGTATTCTAGGCTAGGTATACGGCGGAGCGGAATCCAGCATTGCTCTCAAGCGGAATCCCACATCGCTTAGATCATATGTCCAATAACTAAGTAGTGGAATCCAACATCGCTACGATAGTAGAATATATCTTGTATGGTAGCGGAATCCCACATCGCTACAAGCGGAACCCTGCATCGTTTAGGACATATGTCTGATTCTACATAACGGAATCCTGCATCACTTATGTAGGAGCTAGCCATTATATACTTATAGGGTGTACCTTGGGCTTACAAATCTTTTCCAAACATTTTGCTTTTCATTATATAATTCACATTTCATGCAAAATTTCCAATATTCATGCAATAAGGTTCTCAACTGACATCTCATTCAAAATAAAAAGTAACTTTCGATAATTTACAACATGAATTTAAATTAAACATAATAAATCATTGCAAATAGAAATATAATCATTTCAAAACATTTTTATTAAGACACTCACCTTAATCCCTAGCTCGCTATTAAATTCGAAATCAATGAGATAGTTTCCTCACCTTCACGTAATCTACACATTTTCATATTCTATTTTCAGACTATGTCGCAACTTCCGTAATTTGCACGCATATTTTATATTCATGCATCAATCCACATAAATACTCAACCATTCTAATATTTCGAATCACCCCATTTCAACTCATTTCAACTTCGATTATTCGCGTTTATCTTCCATTCGAAATTCTAATTATTTAAACATGAAAAACACTTCAAATAAAGTCTAAATTCATACGAATGGGTCAAACAGCATTTTCAAATCTGTAATTTCCTATATGGCCGAACCTAATACCAAGTCCTATCATTATTTTTCTTGCGTTTTCTCATCAATTCACGTTCAAACATATCAAGAGACAATGTAAATTTCATTTATTTTCACTAAATACCACTTTCGAGCAATTACGAAATATTTAATCACGAAGTGGTCTTTTAATGTTCAACGATTCCTTTTTCGATTTCCATACTAATTTTATCATCTATATATTCTTTAAAATCACATAACCTAATCAAAAACAATTTTTAATGACCAAAATACCCCTTTGGCCGAATTCAACATTTTCCAAAAATCAATATTCCAAAGCATTTCATTCATCCAAAACACACCAAAACTCATTACAATTCATCCAAAATTCATTTAACCCACAAAATCATCCTTATGGCCGGATTCGACACCATATGCATTTTGATTTTCACAATCAATTCCACATCAAATTCACTCACATTTCAACCTCCACACTAATGAGGTTGTAAATCCTAAAACTCAAACATTTTATCACAAAAATCCTTCCAAATACTAAACAAAATTCCATGGAAATTAAAACTTACCTTTCGGAAGGATTGGAAATGGGTTCTAGCTTGATCTACCCTTCATGCATGTGGCCTTTCTCTTCAAGAATAACTTCAAACTTCCTTTGGTGACATTTAGTCTTCACATTCCTTCAGTAGCCGAAATCTTCTTGCTTGCTTCCTTGTTTTGTTTGAATTTCTTAATCGAGAGAGTGTGCAAATAAATGCTTCTTGGATTTTCCTTTCAAGACCGAGAGAGTGAGAGATTGAGAGATGAATTTTGCTGTGAGATAGAGAGAAAATGAGAGAGATGAATTCGAGAGAAAGTTGTAAGGAAATGAGAGAGTTGACCGAGAATGAATTGCTTTTTGTTTGCTTTAATTTCTTCATTTATATATTATTATAATTACTTGAAACACTTGTCATGAAATCACCTAAATCTTCATCCACTTGTCATTCAATTAATACACATGGATGACACTTGTCTTTCATCTCTTCACTCTCCCATAAATTTCACACCACGTGTCCTCTTCTTGCATGCTTCTACTCATTCAATCTCCTAAACGCTCTTCTTGTATTCGAAATCATCTCAAATCCATCTGGAAATTTTATTACAATCTAAATTCACATTCGAACACTTTATTAGAATTCGGTTACTTATCCAGATCCGTCCGTTTTAGGTTATTTTATGATTTCAAAATTAGAAACTATCCCCGAACTTCCTTGAAAAATATATTATAATTCAATTTATCATTCGAACCATATCTGGTCCATCCAAGAATTTCATCAGAATTCAATTTACCCATCTAAACTTTCATGAGAATTTTATTAATCATTACCGGACTATCCAGGGATTTTATCGGAACTCAATTTACTCATCTGGATCTATCCGAGAAGTTATCAATCATTCTATTAGGAAATTATTCTAGAAATTTAATTTCTCATCTGGGCACTTTAATTCATTTTATTTCTTCATAAATACTATATACGTACACTAGTATCGAATAAAATATTTTCGTCCAATAACTTCGGATCACTTAAAATCTCTTCAAATGGACTTATCTTTATCCATCTCCGTTTCGTTTAACTATAGTGCTAATTCTGAAACTTTTAATTCGTGTGGTTCGCTTTTCAAAAATCACTATTCATACGGATACTATTCACACAAAAATACTATTCATTGAAAAAAAAATTTATTTATCCTATGGAGAGGAAATTCTGAATTTTATGAATCCAAAAATCACTATTCATTCAAAAAATTTTATTTTTCCTAAATAGAGAATTTCGGGCTTCACATGACCTATGGCTCAACCCTTCTCTTTACGACCTCAAACTGTTTGCCTTTATCTACCTGTCATCGTTTGACCCGATGAGGATTGGACATTGATTTTCTTTTTGCCCCACTACTTGGAGCAGCTTGAACCTCGTGAGCAAGAGCTCTCGCCTGCTCATGTTGAACTTCAACCACCTCTAGCTACGAGGTAAGGACTTTAACTGGTGAAGATCCTGAAATGGGTTGCCAAGGTAGTTGCCTCAGGACATTTTGAAGGAGCCTTTTGGAGGGCGAGCTTCACCATCTCTAGAGCGCATTGAGGGATAGGAACTGAAGTCTGTTAAGGGATCAAAACAATCTCTACTTCACCAGCAGCTTCGAAAGCAAAGGCGAGCTCCAGTTCACCCTAATTCCCATGTCCCTCTTGTTGTCCAGAAACTCGCTGTTAAGAAGAAGAGTTAGTTGATGTGCCATAAAGAGCTCGTCGTCGAACACATGATTGATTTGTCTTTCCTACGAATCTATAAGTGTCTGAAGAATTTCGGTCTCCTCTTCAGTAAAATCTACTCTATCTCCTGTCAAGTTTGCGAGGAGAAATAAGGAAAACTAAAAAAAAAAAGAATCTACTGCAACTTGTCTACCACGACTAAGGACAAAAGAGAAATTTTGGAGCTGCTTAAGGGAAGGGTAAGAAATATTAAACTATCTTGACTTGTATTCCTCTACTTTGGATTTGCCCTTCACATCGCCTTGAGGCAGGAGATTCTTGAAGCTCGTTTTTTGAGCTGCAAGATAGTAAATCTCATCTCGCATTCCCCTTTTACGTTATCTATACTTTTAGTACTAAAGAGGTGGCGGTAGATTCTTGGATTTGGAGTTGGAAGGTCGTTCCTTTTGAAGATTAAAGCCAAAGACGTGAGCTAGAACTAGGAGTTCGGGTTAATTGAAAGGGGCTGAGCTCTAGCCTATTTAGCAGGTTGATGAGATAGACAGAGACTGAAAATTTGAGCCTGTGCCTGAGGTGATGGGTGCTAATAGCAAAGAACCCCTTAGGAGGATAGGCCACATGGTCGTTAGATATGGGTAACATGACACGATAACCTCTAGGAAGATGATATTGCAAAGCAATTCCCCCTAACTCCTTATATGTTATCTTCGAGGCGTAATGGTTAAACACCTCGCGAGCTCGCCGTTCCTCAACAGCTTGACAAATCATTATGGGTTCAGCTCAAGCTACAAACCCCTCAGCGACCTCACCACTCAAAGAGGTCGCTTCTTTTCTAACATTATGAACTAACCCTAAGCTGAGCTCCTCTGAGCTAGAAGAGTCACCATCCTCTATTTTGTATGATCTGCGACCTGAAGACATCTAAATGTAAAAGGGAGCAGTTAGGTCGCTACCTGCAGACCATGTCTAAAAACCTAAGCTTCCTATTCTCTAACAACAGACTTCTTAATCTATAGGTTACAAACGCCATACAGATCGCTAAGGCGATGGAGGGCTCAACCTACGAGCTAATAACCTACAAGTATCTCATCCAATAGCTCGTATATACAATGTCACAAACAACAAATAGTTCACAAAGGGCCAATCAACAAGATCAAATCAAAGAGAAACAAAGAGTCGCGACTAAGAACAAACACATAACATCAAGAACATAGAACATTCAAGCTAGTAGCAGATCCAAAAAAAAAACACAATGCGACCCATACAAAAAATGGAAATAAAAAAATCAAAAGTCAGTTATGAAGACTTATTGTAAACGCAGTAAAGCTTAACCGCTTGAGAGCGAAGATGTTGACCTTCTTCAAAAAGTATTGGCACAAGGATGTAAAACGAGAGAAAATGAAAGGAAATAGAGGCTCAATGACTTGAGTTTCAAAATGGCAGCGTAAGAGGGAAAAAGAAGAGGTCACTACTTTATATAGGCACAAGACTCTAACCGTTAAATCTAAGTGCTAATTAACCGCTTTAGATCTAACAGTGTAGCACAAGTTTGGGATCTATTATCATGATGAGCTGTCCATTAAAAAACATGCACATTAAATGTGCATAAAACAAGGCTTACAAGTGGTGCAGTTAGCTGAAGAGTTGCTACAAGACAATTGATGAGACAAAATCTGAAAAGGCAACATAACAGGTTATGACACATAAGCTTTTACTAGCGAGCTTGAGCTTCCAATCTGAAATCGCACTGAGAACTAGGGGGCTAATGTTGTAGATATATTTGGGGCTACATAAATGGGTTGGTAAAAGCCCAATAAACTAATCAGGTAGGTTGACTCAATAGACAAAACCTAGTTCGCCAACACCTAGCTCGCAGTATCGAGTTCTCAGATCGCTACGATAGTTCTCAGGTCGTTGGTCAACCATGGTCCAACTCGCCTTATGCTCAACTCGTAGTCGTCCAAAGCGAGCTACAGCTCGTAGCTTGAAGTGCTTCTTAAGTGAATTTTTATAAAAAAACAACAACTTAAATTGAGGAGAAGTCAACTACCAGAATTGGAAGCAAAATCAAATTCTTATTTTGGTAGAGCATATCCCTAAATTAATGGACATCAGTTTTGGAAGTATAATTAATGTAAAATTCTTTCCTATTCTTGTTGTACTCAAATTGTAACACCCTACGCTATAAATAGGTTGAAAGTTCATTGTATCATTCATTCAATATTCAACAAGGAATAATATACTTTGACTCTACCAAAATAACCAGAAAAACAGTCGTAGACGTAAGCATCTTTTTGGGCCAAACCACGTAAAAATCTCTTGCATTTTCTGTCCTTCCTCTTTCTTTTCTCGTGTTTTTGCTTTGTTCGCTTGTTTGTAGATATTGGGTCAAGAAATTCGGTCGACCAAATTTAGACATTGTCATCCTCTAAAAATATGTCTCATCTTGACTTACTGTCATAGCAACCAAGGTGACTGTACGTATAAGAATATCAGTCTCAAAATTTGATGACATATTTTCATGTATAATCTATGTGAAATGAATATATGCTAGTGTTATTTAACCAAATGACATATTTATTCATAAAACAGATATAGTTTAACATAATAATTACAACATGTGCACAATCTACACAGACCTAAGACCTAGCATGTGATATAAAAACATTTCTTGTTAGAACTTTAGTAAGCGAATCCACTACCATCTCATGCGTAAATACATACTTAATCATTACATTCTTTTTCATCACTATGTCTTTGACAAAATTATATTATGTATCTATTTGTTTTGATTTATTGTAATATTTTGCATCTTTGGTTTAGACAATTATTGTCTAATTATCACAGTATACAGTAACTGGCTTCTCTGTATCAGCTTCTAAATTTAGATCCTCTAAGAATCTTTTAAATCATACTGCTTTTTGGATTGTCATCGAGCATGCTACAAATCCAGGTTCTATGATAGACAATATAATACATGACCGTTTCTAGCTACCCTAAGAAATAACACATTGGCTAAGCAAAAATGCATAACCTAATGTAGATTTTCGCTCATCTAAATCACCTCCTCAATTAGCATTTATATATCCAACCAGACGTATGTTGTCACCCTAGTAACATAGGGAGTAATCTACAATCCTCTTTAGATATGTTAATATTCATTTCACAGCAATCCAATGTTTTTTTTTTTTTTTTAATCAGGATTGGATTGATATCTACTTACCAGTCTAATTGCATAGCAAATATCAAGTATCATACACATCATAACATACATAAGACTTCCGGTAGTGCTAGAGTAAGAAACTCTTTACATTCTTTTACGTTCTTATGGAGTCTTAAGGCATATTCCAAGACTAACAGTTTGACACTTAAAGATAGAAGTATCTATAGGTTTACAATCAGTCATATGGAATCGTTCAAGAATATTATTGATATATGGCTCTTGTGATAAATCCAGAATTCTCATTGAACGATCTCTATCAATTTTAATTCCTAAAATGTAGGAAGCTTCTCTTATATTTTTTATCTCGAAAATTAAGGATAATCATTTTTTTATGGTTATTATGAACTCTTTATCATTTCCGGTTAATAAAATATCATCCACATATAAAGATAGTATTATGAACTTATCTTTTACTCACTTAACATACATACAATGGTCATTTTTGGTCATCTAAAATTCATAAGACATTACTGCCTTATATAAACGGAGGTACCATTATTTGAAAGATTATTTCAAGCCATAAAACGATCTATGGGTGGGTGTTATCGGGTTGGGGTTAGGTTGAGATAAAAATCCCCCAACTTGACCTAATCAAATTTTCAACTCAACCCAATAATTGTCAGGTTAGATTGAGTTGAGTTTATCGGGTTAGTAGTTCCAAATACAAAATGTTCCTCTTGATATACCCAAGAACATTTGTTGACAAACTTTATATCATAGGATGGTTTTTATAAACATTTGATAGCATCTCGTCCATTCTTCAACTCTACTCTGGAAATAAAACAACAGTTAAAAATGGTAGAATAATTCAACAAGCATTTTGGGATTTGTCCCTTTTCCTTCAATATAAACATAATAAATATATAGGACAATATAATTAAACAAAATTTATATAATTTGAATATACGTATACAAAATAGAACAACATGTATACTTATCAACAGAATAGAACAACTTCATAAACATTTCATCCCACAAAGCAAACTAATGTCCTCAATAGTAAGCCCTTCATAAACAAACACCCATAAAAATCACACACACAAATCACAACAAACACCCATAAAAATCACTCTTTTCAATGTTTGGTGACTCATAACAGTTAAAACACACTTAATAATCCACACCTTCCATGTTTGATAATGAAAAAAATAAAGAGAAGAGAATAGGGAAAGTCGGTGATTGGAGGCTATAGAGGTGGAAGACCAGAGGACCACCGTGAAGGAGGACAGTTGTGAAGGGGGTCGTGTAGCACCATGGATAACCGGCGTGGATGGATGAAGAAATGAGATGGGCTAAATGATTGACATGGCCACGTGGATCAATGAAGAAAATGAGATAGAAAAGAGGCGCCAAGGAGGAAATGGAGGGTTGATTGACCAAAAACAGAGGGTATAATAGTCGACAACATAAGGGAGAGAAAATGAGAGAAGGTATGAGAGATGAAAAGAACTAGCTAAAGAAAAATTTATTTATGTTTTTAATATATAGTATCAAGTTCGGGTTGGACTCTCGAGTTACCTATCTGACTTGACCTAACCGGAGAAGAAATCAGGTTCTTTAAACCGAACTCGAGCCGAGTTTTTTAAAGGTTGTAACTCGACCCAACCTGATTAAAAATGGTCAGGTTGGGTTCAAAATGCCCACCCCTAAATGGATCATGTGAGCTTACAAACTTTTTACTCTTGGCATTTTGAAACAAAATTTACTATTTACTAAATTTCTTCCTCCAGTTCTCTATTGAGAAATATTGTCTTTACATCCATCTGATGTAATTTCAAATTCATGTGTGCAACAGTAACTAATATAAGACGATTGAAAGCAAACCTTACCACAAGGGATAACGTTTCTTCATAGTTTATACACTCCTGTTGAGTATATACTTTCATTAGTAACTTCATCTTATTTCTCTCTATTAAGTCATTTGCTTTATGCTTGGTACAGTTCTAACTTGTTGCCAATGGTTTTTTGGCCAGGTGGAAAGTCAACCAAGTCCTAAACACGTTTGCTTTTTATTGGTTTCATCTCTTCTTACATGATTTAATCTAAAAATCTCTAGCAAGTGAGTTGAAAGCCACATTCATATTCTTTGGCTTATCACTGTCATGTGAAGCAAGCATAAAAACTACTCGTTCAATCTCAAATCGATGACAAGGAATAGCCTTAGTTTTGCTTCCATGAGTTAATAATTTTGAGGGCACTAACTCGTTAGTCCCTTCGCTTCCACGAGAATAGATGAAAGAGTTATTCTAATAGCTCAGTCACTCTTATTAGGGATAGAGTGTTCAAGTAACTCTTTATCTTCCTCTAGTTGAGTGTTTGGACATGAAACATCATTTGAATCGTTCAACTTGTAAAATTAAAATTCATTTTCAATTTCATCACTACTAGGAAATTCATTTTCTAAGAAATTTACATCCCGTGATTCTAATTTAGTGATGCAACCATTTGTGTTTTCTCTTATGAATCCATATCCTTTTTGGTGCTCAAAGTATCTAATAAAGATACACTTCTTTCCTTTAGCACCAACTTCCTATATTTATTAGAAAGATCATATATATATCTTGCGCTGCCTTAAGGTCGCATATAAATGTTGTCTATAATTCAGAGGGTGTGGAAGTTACTGATTTTCTAGGAACCCTATTTAGAATGTCAACAACTATTAATAGCGCATTTCTCCAATAAGATACGAAATGGTTCGCTTATGCCATCATAGATCTTACAATCTCTAGTAATGTTCTATTCCTCATTTTTGTTCCACCATTTTGTTGCAAAGTTCTAGAATAATCAACTGTTTGTCAATACTTTTCTGATAACATAATGTTTCAAACTAGTCAAAAAGGTATTCTCATCCTCGGTTAGTCCACAAAACCTTAATAGTTCTATCTAATCGATTCTCCACCTAGTTTAGATAAATCTAAAACAATCTAATGTCTTATATTTATGAAAGATCATATAGATATGATCAAAACGAGTATAATCATCTATAAATGTTATAAAATACAAGACATCATTTCATGGTCTCACATTCATTGGTCCACAAATATCAAAATGAATTAACTGCAAAGATTTTCAACCCTAATTCCTTTTCCAAATAGTTTCCTAGTTGTTTTTCCTACTAGACAATTTTCATATGCAGACAAATCTATCTTATTGATGGAGTTGAAAATACCATATATGATCAATCTATTCATTCGATACTATTTGAAGTGCCTTAATCTAGCATGTCAAGTATTAACATCAATATTGACGATATCAGTAGAAGTAATTAATAAAAAACAACTATCATCATTAATACTATTGTCAAATTCAATATTTAAAATAATAAAACCAATTCATCAAATTTCTAGTACCCAAACACAATGAATCCAAAACAATTCTCAAACAATTGCCATAAAAAGGCAAACTATAACCTAATTTTACTTATCTCATTCTCATTTGTCAACTCAATTGTTCGTCATCCTTCTTACTCCTAAACCCTAAAAACTTTTATCAACAACGATGTTGTGAAAGCATGAGATAAAAGTAAGCAAATGGATGGATGATCAACAACAAATTTATTGTGTTTATGCATTTGAGTTTTATGAATAGGTGTTCAAGTTAAAGTCTGATGCCAAACATAACCAAATTGATATTCGTAAGGTTAATTATTTTTCAACCCAAACCAAACCATTATGGTAAAACAAATCAAATCAAAGAAACAACATTTGAGTTGGTTTGACTTGGTTTGAGTAATTTTCTTTTATAAACATGTTTCTTAGGGTTGGCAATTTGGACTCGACACGATGAATCGACATGAAACCGATACGATTATTATGGGTTAGGGTTGAACATAAATGGATTGGGTAAATAAATAGATCAACCTGTCCAACAGTTTTACTGATCGTGTTGAGTTCGTATTTTCTTAAACAGATAATGGATTGACTCGTTTAACAAGGGTAAAAAATTAATTTCATATTAAAGGGTATTTATATAATTTTAATGGTAGGTATATATATTTTTATGTTTTGAATTGTATTTATGGATGATTGTATTTTTTTATATTTTAGATTGTATTTGTGAATTTAAGAGATCTTTTGTATCTTTATTTTGATTTTGTTTTTTATTAATTCTATATTAAAATTTAAATGTATTAAATATGGTTAAATGGGTCATAAACGGATCAATAAACGAATCATTAAATGTGCTGGTTAAACGAGTTAATAAACGAGTTATTAAGCGTGTCGGCTAAACGGATCACTAACGGGTCACTAAACGAGTCAATAAATGAGATCAATAAACGACTCATAAATAAACGAGTTAATCGTATTGTTTCTTTGTCAACCGATTAATAATCGTGTTATATTCATGTCGTGTCAAAAATAATCGAATTGTGTTTGTGTCGTGTCCAATCTGGATTGCCACCCTTTTGTTTCTTATAATTATTAATCTTGATGTTGGTCTGGCAAAAATGAGGTGGGTGGTTGTTGCTGCAAATCTTTTTCTGATGCAAAACAGGAGGATTTATGGCTGCTGTTTCAATGGGATTTCCTTTGACAAGTGCACGGTAGAAATTCGGAGAGACAAGTGATGATACTCAAAAGCAAGATGTCCATTTTTCTTTCCTCAGAAACCCCTCTCTCTCATCACCACCCTGTAAAACTCTGTTCCATGCTTCTTTTAGGCGGTGGGTGGGGTTGGGTAAACTTGGTTGTTTGATTTTGGTTTGTTTCGTGTTTGTTTTGGGTGATTTTGCCGTGGTGGGTGATGGTATGCATCTGATAAGGCTCTCAAATGGAATTTTTGAGACAGGAAGACGCAAAACACATGGGGGTAAAATGAGGATTGAAACTCCTTTATGACCAAGCTTTGCATGGCTATGCAAATTTCTGAGGTGGTACTGGTAGCTATGCTTTGTTCATCAACCAAGATTTGGTTGTTTCTACTGAAAATCAGCACCACCAGATTGAGATACCAATAAGAAGGTTTCATGGAGTCTCAGACCACCATCATCAAAACAACACAAACTCTGGCAACAATTTCTCAAATGGGATTCTCTCACTTCCTCCACTTGGTCTGTTAATGTCTATTAAGATATTCTGATTGTCTCAGCTGGATTAGAGAGCTTGTTAACTATTTCAATTTTTTCTAACTTTCAATTACAAAACGCTTAATGTAATTTAATTTGCTGGATTAAATATATAGCCAACCAGTCCACAGGCAACTGTATGTAGCATGACCATTTTAGAATATAAAAGAACTGTATTTAAAAACAACTTTCATTTTATATTTAAGTCAAATTCATTAACAATGTTAAAAAAAAAAATTAATTAATTAAAAAAAATGATAGCAGTAAATCAAATGGGTCAATGACACGACACTTCACTGAACCAATATATTAGGAAAAAGCTGAAAATCTATCCAAGTGATTGTATGGAATCAACATAGTGCAAACGAAAATTTCAGGCAACAAGGCCAATATTCCCTTAAATGTCCTCAAATAAAAGATAACAAAACTACCTGTAAGCCAAAGTTGCAAACGCAACAGACAATAGAGCAATAGCTCAACGCTTCCCACCACCACCACCAAGTTTGGGACCCTTGGGAGCAGCACTCTTGGGAACGCTACCCTTGCCTTGCAACTTCTGTGACTTGGCCGTGACTTCCACCTTCTTTGCCTTCTTTTCATCTTTTGTCTTCTTGATCCTCTCCTTAATTTCACTACACAATATGTCATCCAGTTAGCTTTAATAATCCAGGAGTAAAGACATACATGAAAAAATCAATGTAGAAACAAAGGAGTATAGTAATAATACAAATAAATACAGACCGGAGAGCAGCTTCCCTGGCAGCATCACGAACTTCTGGCTTCTCGGTTCTCCTCTTCTGGATAACCTCCAAAGTTGCACCGACAATGGACCTAGAGTAAGGCTTCTTGGTTGTACGTCTCCTCTTCTTGACAGCTTCTTGGGCAACGTCCTGAAAAAAAGCAGATGCGATTTACATTTCTAGATGAAGTTTGGTCAGGCAGATTTGTTGGCAGTTCAATGGGCATAAATAATAGACGATGTTGGTGTTATTAAGATGAGCAACCTTTTTATGCTGCTTTCTGTACATGGCAGTCCACGTCAGCTTTGACGGCTTCAAGCGGTTGTGGAAGTACCTCTTGCATTTGGAATTGGCAAAGAGGAACACCTACACAGATGAAGAAAGAAAGCAGAAAATGAGACACCATCATAATACATTTGAGTTCGAACATGAGTGCACGATTAAACCTGAGAATCAGAACGGATAAATCTGATTCCTTTGCCAGGGTATATCTTGGCTCCACTGAAACGACAGAGCTCAGTCCTATTATACAACAAACAACAACCACAAACAATGAATCAGATATCTCTTCACACGACAACAACAAACTATGAGATTTCTATCAAAAACAAAACAAACATAGACAGTTCTTTACACAGAACACCAACAGGAAATTTTACATGTCTCATCAACAAAACTCTTTGCACCCAAACAAAATAAACCACCGACAGCTACTGCATCGTGTAATTAACATTCAATCGGGATTCAGTAGAGAAACAGACAGAGAGACTTACTTGAGAACCATGGCGGCGGCTGCTCCTCCTCTGCGATATGAAATATGAAACCCTAGAATACAACTTTATTGATTAGGCGATTATCAGAATCAGCTGATTAAAAACAAGCCACTTAAAATATTAAATATTTATGGCCAAATTGTACAAATGCCTCTAACTTTTTATATATTTATATAAATATGTGAGTTTATGATATAATTACACAGAAATCCCTAATGTTTTGAAAATAATGACTGACGTTTTACAAACCTTTAAAAGAACCACTAAAGGATAATTTGATATTTTTATGACATATTAAATAAATGAATAGAATAATATAAATTTATCTAATCCAATCTTACCACATCAACCATTAAAATTTTAAGTTTAGGAAAATATGCTCTTTTTGACCGCCTAAAAATGAAAAAATATTAAAACATCAAAAAATTATTATGTTTTAAAATTAAAGTAATATATATATATATATATATATTGTTATAGTCATTTTTATGACCTCGGCAAATGAGCCACTAAGGGCTCAAAAAATGAGTACAGTACCGAGAGGTCCAAGGAGTCTGGTCTTCAGGTCGCGATGACGAGCTCACCGGACCCTTGAGCTCGTGCTTATACCAAGTCTGATTTAGTACATTTCTAGCTCGTGTCTACGACAAGCCTGTCTCAATGTCTTTCAGCTCGCATCCATAATAGGTCCACTTTAAGGTATTCTTAGTCCCCGTCCATATCAGGGCCTACCTCAGCATCTCCTCAATTCGCATAAGCAAACAAATTGATAAGCTCGCGCTAGACAGTGTTTTGAGAAGCAAGTGCTGGATCAACCTAATTCCTTGATTTTATGTCGACGCCACCTTAACAGCTCTCGAGAAGCATTTAATGCAACGACTATTTATTTAATGAAGAGAAGATTTTACCTGAAGTATTTAATGTAAACATGGGCATGCAAGAATAATCATTGTTGTAGCAATAAATGCAGTATGACTTATGTCAAATTAGTTGAAAAGCAATGATGATTTGTAACATGTAAAACACCCCATTGTATCTCTCATTCTCTATAAATAGGGGGGATGTTCGGCTTAACACTAGTATTACCGTCACTCTGCTAAAATCAATTTAGAGTGACCCGTGAACATAAGCACACTTGCCAAACCACGTAAAAATCTTTGTCTTTGCATTCTTCTTTCTCTCATTCTCTTATTATTAATCGCTCATTTACTATCACTTATCTACCTTAACCAACATTCAATCACTTTTATTGTCATATACCAACCTAAAACAGTATTTACTACCATTTATTATACAAATCACAGTCTAGGCCTTTGGATCTACATATCGATCGATTCTGAACGTTGATGTATATATTTAAAAAATAAAAAATAAAAGTGCTTTTTTTTTTAAATATATTGAATCTCATGAATGAGATTTGGAAAAAAAAAAAAATTCAGATCCCATTCAAGAACTTTAGGAAAAGAAACATGGAAATGGAGCAAATGAACCAATCTTTGCTCCACAATGTTTTTAATGAATTTTTCTTTTTCTTTTTTTTTTGGATTTTGTTCAGTTAAGTATGTGAATTATTTGATTCGTGCGTTTGTTATTGATTATAGTATACAAACAGGGGCGGACCCACCGTTGGGCCAGGGGGGACACGTGCCCCCCCTGAAATTTTTCAAAAATTTATTAAGTTCAGTTTTATTTAAATACATAAATGTTAATGCGACATTATGACAATTACATGGACTGGCGCTGGTGGTTGGGGCGCGACTTTCTCTCCCGAAATCGCAGGTTCTACACCTCGCCCGCCTAAAACTATTTTGTTTTTCTCCATTTGCAGATATTTTATATATTATATAAATATATTCCAAAACCAGGCACATGTATGTGCCTGGTTATGCCTACCTTTTATTTTTGGGGAACCATGGTTCAATCCCCTTTAGAGTCATTATTGTTTTTTTTTTTTTTTTTCTTTAAATCTATTTTTTTTTTTTTATTCTCTCCTAATCAATGTTTTGTTTCATAAATGTGTAGGCATGTTTTTTTCTTTTCCTTTTTTTTTTTTTTTAAAAATGACCTAGATCATATTTTTCTTTCTTCTATCCACTATGGTTTAATTTATTTCTCTATTAAAATATGTTACTTTTTCTCCATTTTTTTTCCTGTTATGATTCAATTGGTTTTCCCATCAAAACATGTTTTCTTTTGCTCTCTCTCCTTTTTTCCCTACATTATTACAAACTAATATTTAAATATAAAATATTTTGATTTCATAAATTATTATACTCATTTCAAATTATTTATTTTTATTGCAAACTATATCATATTTACACGAACTAAAAAATAAAACATATAGTGTTATTCAATCTTAATAGGTCTTGATTTACTCATGATTTTTTGTGTGAATTATTATTCTTTTACATAAACTATTTTACATGAGAAAATTCACAAATTAAAATACTCATATGAATTATAATTATTTTTATCTTTTATTTTTATTTTACTTTATTTTGTTATAAATCACATACATTTATTAGATAAAAGACTATAAATATAACTTGATTGCTAAGTTTAATAATAAATATATATAGTTTGATTACATACATTTGTTTGTAATTTTGTCATCATAAAGAAGACATATCCCTAAATTAAGTTTTTATTTATTTTTTTAAGTAATATGAAATTTAAACTTCTCTCACTAAAAAAAATGAAGCTAGTGCACAATTAACTCATAATTACTGTGTTTTTGTTTTTATACTTGTATTAAAAATATTATTTTAAGAAATTTTATTTACAATCTTATAAGAAGTAAAATTATATATCATCTGTTGGTTATACATTTTAAATATTTTTATTTCATATAACGTCATTCTAGTAATTGAAGAAAACATTATAAAGAAAATCTTATATAGTTTAGTTTTATAATTATTATATAAAAGTGCCCCCCCTCACACAAATTTCTGGGTCCGCCACTGTATACAAAGATTATTATTATTATTATTATTTAACTTTTTTATGTTGATACAAATAGTAGAAGATGGGTGATTAAGTGTTGAAAATGAAGTTAAGTGTTTGGATGTTAAAGATTGAATATGGGTGTTTGGATGGTGGATATGAAGTTAGGTGTCGGCTACATGGGTGTTGAAGATGAAGTTGGGTATTTTTTCATTCAAGATGAAGATGAGCATTTGGATGGTGGAGATACATTTTGATGTTTTGAGTGTTAAGATGAAAATGGGTGTTTGGATAATCATTGTCGTGAAAATCGTTTGAGTTGACTAGCTAAGTGCCCGACGCTCACCCGCCGATTCGATTTTCACGATTACAGAGGTGAAAATCGATCAACCTCTTAGGACCACCTAAGCAGACACTTGCCTAGGTGGTATAATTTTTTTAAAGAAAAAAAAAAGTCGAAACAGTGCTGTTTTGGAGACCAAAACAACGCCATTTCATGTTAGGTTAAATGTTAAAACTAATGTCGACGGAGCTTTGTCGTTCAAGCCCCTCTCTCCAACCTCAACCTCCCTCTCTCTCTCTCTCTCAAAATTGATCTCTTTTTTTCTCCTTAAGCTCTCTCTCTCCAACGCTAATCGGCGGTGCACCAGTCTTTAAGTTTGGGTCGGTGGATGATAGCGACTGGACCCTAGTTGTCATCGTTGAGTCATCAATCCGAGTTGGTGGTAGTGGAGATTGGAGAATGAGAGCAGAAAGTGAGAGCATGGTTTATAGGTGGAGATAACTATTCTTGTGTTTTGGGTGTCTCTATTATGGGTGCCTCTTATTCATTTCATTCATCATTTCTTTTTTACACCCAAAATAGAGACATCATCGGATCTTCTCCTTTTTCTAGGTTGACCACTATTGATCGGTGGTCATGTGTCTATTTTGGGTGCCTTTTCTTAATTTCATTCATCATTTCCTTTTCACACCCAAAAGAGAGACCCCACTTCTTCTTCTTCTTTTTCAAATTTGACCATGTTGACCGACAGTCAAGTGTCTATATATTGGGTGCCTCTTCTTCATTTCATTCATAATTTCTTCTTCACATCCAAAATAGAGACACCACCAGTTCTCCTTCTTTTTCAAGTTTGACTATTGTTGACCAATATTTGTTAGTCGCTGGTCAAATCGCTAAATGCCAAGCTATCGATCGCCTGGCACCTTGCGATTTCCACAATATTGTGGATAATAAAGAAAAAGTTAGGTATTGAAAATGAAAGAGAGGTGTTTAGTTGATGAAACTAAAAAATGGGTATTCAAGTGACAGATGAAGTTAGAGATTATTAACGAATCCTGTATGGGTCCAGGGGAGACCATGACCGAGATAAATGAGAAAAGAGTGATCTAATAATATCTACGTTCAATTGTTAAAATTATTTATTTATTAGCTTTGACCAGTGATTAATTTTGATTGACGAGTTATTAAAATGTTTTAGTAAATATGATAGTTATATATTGCTTCAGAAAATGTGAAGGTCATATATTAATGACGGTATTTTGCAAACCTTGAAGTAATTTCACAACTTACATTTTTTTACATTTGTTTTTCCCAAAGGCTTCATAATTGTGTATATAAATATTAATTGATGATTATATAAAGGTACCTAATCGTGGCAAAAGATATTTATAAAGTCGCACTAACACTTTTCCAAACTCCAATAGTAATCTAGCATAGAAATCTTCAAAATTCATTCACTAACAATTGATTTGACATAACAAATTAACAACGACAAATGGAATCTAACAGTATCCATCATTAAGCAAAACTTGATGGAAATCAAAACTTTCAAAATCTGTTCTTTGACATGGATCAGATCAACTTTAACCTAAAACACTAGTAAAATCAGCATAACACAACCACACAGCTAACTTCTTCACATTCTGGTAAATGCTTTCTTCCCATTGCGAACGAATCAACTTCAACACAATGGCCTAACAAATAGAAAATACAAACAATAATAAGTTGTTACAGACCACCAACACAAAAACAGCCAGTCTTTGCGTCAAATTACATTGAAACATAACATTGATGTAGACAAGAGCCTATTTAGAATTTAAACACAGAATATTGATATACACCTTTGATATTTATATATATAGCAAATCTTTGCATATGCAGGACTTGAATCAGCAACTGGCACATTTGGACCATGAAGCATTTACAAGCAAGTTGAATAATCTTCTAAGTGCATATCATTGTCAAACCACAAGAACCCTAGTGCATTAAAACATATGATCCACAAAGCATTTAAACACTTTCTAAATGTCATTAATTAGTAACTACGAAACAATTTTAGGGTGTTGGTAAGTAGCAAACATGGGCATGTTGTTGTCATAACTTTGCCAAATGGGTCGACAACACTACACTTCACTTCACTGAATGAATACTTTATTAATTAGGAATAAGCTGAAAACCAATCTAAGTGATTGCATAGGACAAACAATAGCACAAATGAAAATTTAAGCCAACAAGGCCTTCAATGTCCTCGAATAAAAGGAAACAAAGCTACCTGTAAGTCCAAGTTGCAGAAACAACAGATAATAGAGCAGCAGCTCAACGCTTTCCACCGCCACCACCAAGTTTAGGACCCTTGGGAGCAGCACCTTTGGGAACGTTACCCTTGCCTTGTGACTTTTGCAACTTGGCTGTAAGTTCTGCCTTCTTTGCCTTCTTTTCATCTTTCGTCTTCTTGATCCTCTCCTTAATTTCACTACACAATATGTCATCCACTTAACCAGGAGTAAAGCATACATGAAAAAATCAAAGTAGAAACAACAGAGTATAGAGATGATATATACGAATACAGACCGAAGAGCAGCTTCCCTGGCAGCATCACGAACTTCAGGCTTCTCAGTTCTTCTCTTCTGGATGACCTCCAAAGTTGCACCCACAATGGACCTAGAGTAAGGCTTCTTGGTGGTACGTCTCTTCTTCTTGACAGCTTCTTGGGCAATGTCCTGGAACGAAGCAGATATGATTTAGATTTCAAGACAAGTTTAATGTAAATAATAGATGATGTTGATGTTATTAAAATGAGTAACCTTTTTATGCTGCTTTCTGTACATGGCAGTCCATGTAAGCTTTGACGGCTTCAAGCGGTTGTGGAAGTACCTCTTGCATTTGGAATTGGCAAAGAGGAACACCTACACAGATGAAGAAAGAAAGCAGAAAATGAGACACCACTATAATACAATTCAGTTCCAACATGAGTGCAGAATTAAACCTGAGAATCAGAACGGATAAATCTGATTCCTTTGCCAGGGTATATCTTGGTTCCACTGAAACGACAGAGCTCAGTCCTATTATGCAACAAACAACAAACACAAACAATGAATCAGATTTCTCTTTACACGACACCAATAAACTATGAGATTTCTTGCTTTCCGTTAAAAACAAAACGAACAAAGAAATTTCTTTATCCAAAACACCAACAGGAATATATCATTCAATCGAGATTTCGAGATAGAGACTTACTTGAGAACCATGGTGGCTGCCCCTCCTCTGTGATATGTGCTATGAAACCCTAGAATGCTAGGCGAGAATGATATAACTGGGTCCTTCTAGTCACACCCCACAGTTCAACTTAAAAAAAACAGCAGCACTGTCGCCAATTCAAATGTCCGTTTTTAAGATTTTGACATGGGCTCACACCCACTCGACCCAAATAGAGAGAAGACGATTTTGTTGTAATAAAAAAAGTTAATATATATATATATATATTTTATGAGAATTAAAAAGAAAATAATAGTTGTTTTGTCTGGATTTAATATATATTTAACAAATTATAAAGGCTGAAAATCAAGAGTCACTAAAAATTATAAATTTTTTATTTTCAAAAAATATATATATAAAAATTTATTAATTTTTTTTAAACCAAAAGTTTATTAATCTTGAAAATGCCATTATGGGATCGTAAAGATGTCTCATTATGGTAGAAAATAACATTGAATGCATCTTGACTTTATATATTAAATCAATCTGGTCCCTAAATAATTTGAAACTTTATATATATATATATATATATATTATCAATCTTTGTATTTTTGGCTCGTTTGCCCCTAAAGTGCATCATTTTAATAGTTAATTAGAAAATAAACGGACTGTTTTGCCTTTTATAATAATTTATTGATTTAGGAGATGTTTTAGCCCCTTAACATTTTCTATTTTTACAACTTGTCGACGTTGATTTTCAGTCGGCGAGCATTCAATGCCCAATTACCTGCAATCAATGTGAAAAAGCACAAATACCAAGAAAGAACACAGTTAAAAACTAAGAATAAATGTAGGAACACAAAGCTTTTACGTGGTTCAGCAATAATAGATCTACGTCCACGACTGTCTATCTATTAACTCTGCAGAGTGACAGTATATTATTTAGTATTGTGTGTTTGTTACAATGACTTTAACCCCTATTTATAGGGGAAGAAGCGTTACAATTTTGGTTGCAGCAAATCAGGAAAAGAATCCTGAATTAATTACACTTCCCAAATAATCCAGAAAAATAATGAAAAGAATTGTAAATTAATTACACCTCCTAATTTGGTTGCAATAATATCAGGAAATTACTATAATTATCTAGAGATAAGGTTGACTGAGTTTAAATTTGAATCAACCTCATTTTCTGATGAGGAAATCACAATTTGATTGGGTAACTGCCGTATTTGGAGAGAGAATCATGATTGGATCAGGCAACTGCCTATTCTGGAAGATACTGCATTTATTGCGTTTACGAACAAGCTATTATCTATAGCGGTTTGCGAGCTGGAGCTCGCATAGCGAGCTACGCATGAGGCGGTTTGTGGAACGAACTATGCTCTGGCTGTGGAACGAGCTTATTGCAGCGAGCTGACAAGATACTGAGACGAGCTGTACCTTCTGTTGGGCTTGGAGTTGATATCTGGGCCTCGTCTGATGGGCCTTGACCGGGTTGACTGTTATTGGTCCTCCTTATCGGGCCTAAATTGGGCTTTTACCAGCCCATTTAATGAGTCCGAAAAATACATATAATATTAGCCCCCCAACTCTCAGTTCGCTTCTGCGAGCTGGGAGCTCAAGTTTGCTGGTAAAAGATAGCTTCTCTGGTAAGCCAACTCGTATAACTGCCTCTGTACCTTTTCAAATTCCACCTTTTCAGTTGCGCCACATGGCAGTCATGCAGGTGGTAACTGAAACGACGTCTGCACGTCCTTTACACGCGCATTTAATACGCACGTCTTTCAACTCACGGCTGCATGATTACAAAGTCGTACCACGCGCTGCACCGTTGGATTAATGACGGTTACATTTGCACAGAGATCTGACGGCTAGGGACTCGAGCTCGTTTGTCTATATAAACTGATGAAAACCCTTACATTTTCTTCTTTATCTGTTATTTTCTTTCAAAGCAACCAAGCAATCATGCAATCAAACTCAAAGAACTTTCTGAAAATCAACACCTCCAGCTACCATTTTTTCACTTCCATCAAGGATTCAAGATAAACATCTGACTTCTTTTCTTCAAACTTTCTATCTTTTTGATTTATTTTGTTGAGTTCTTATCATATTGCACTTTATTGTTTGTTGTGAAATGGTTTGAGTACAGCATGCTGTTGTTGTTGAGTCTTTCTGATCATTGTTGAATCTTATTGCTATGGGTTCTTTGTTTGAATGTGACTTTTCAACTTCTGTTGATTAGATCTTTGTTTCACGCTTATCAGCGACCTGATTACTGTTGTAGTTTGTTATGTTTATGAACTGTTGGATTATGCTCCTGTAGACTGTTAGCTCGTAGGTTGCTTATTCATAGGTTGAGCCCCCCATTCCATGAATGACCTGCAAAGTAGGAGACTTAATATATTTGGCATTTTAATAACTTGCTGCGACCTGAGAATACTTCTTTGGTACAGATGTCTTCAAGCGGAGCTAGCAAAGAAATTTCTCAAAGTAAGGGGGCTCACGAACGTGATGCATCTCGGAAGCATATCAGGCAAGGAAGAGAAGCTCGGGATACCTTTGCCCGCCATCCTTCTTCTTTAGAGCCCTCCGAGGTGGAAGGGCATATCTTGCAATTTCACATTCCTTTGGGTTGTCGCGTACTGATACCGGCTCCCAAAAATCACGCAGGTTATCCACCACAGGGGTACGTCGCTGTCAGTGCCCAACATCTCGAGCAGGGACTAAGGTTCCCCATACCTCCATACTTGATTACATTTCTCAACGCCGTCAAGCTTGCACTATTTCAATTGACACCGAACTCTTATACACAGCTGACTTCACTAGCTCTGGCCTTCCTCAAGAATGACTTCCCACCGCCATCTCCAAAAATCATACTACAATTCTACAGCTTCAAGGCTGTAAGTGCGTCGGAGAAATCCGAGGGCATCTTCTACCTCACAGCTCGCCCGTCAAAGTACAAAGATCTCTTGCCCCAAGGAGATGCGAAGGGTAAGTCCAATGTTGGACCATATAAAACGAGCTGGTTCTATGTCTCCTGCCCCTCTCTCGCTGGCCTCCAAAATTTCAGCTTCGTCATGAAACCAGGTATACATAAAGGAAATATAGCGAGCTGATTTTATTTTGTATTTTTATTATTTTTATTATAATGCTTTGCTTTGCAGCGCTGAAGATGGACGAGTCCCCTCTTAGCAGCGAGGAGAAACGAGCTCTTGATAAGCTCGCGAATTCGGGGGAAGCGGGCATCAGCAACAAATTCGATGACGCTGTTCTCAAAGCTTATGGCTTTGCCCCTCCCGAGGATTCTCCGCTGCTGCGTCCTAAAGAGGACATAGGCAACATGGGTGACAGACCCAGACTTCCTTCTGTCCTTGAAGTTCCAGTCCAGGTCGGGGATACATCTGCTCCTCGACCTCCAAAACCAGTTACTCCGCGATCAGCGAAATCAACTCATGCACCTTCTCCTGCTCGGAAAACTTCTACTAAGAGTGTTCCTGCTCGCCCCCCAGTTCGGATAAGATCGGCTTCATCTCGCGCCTCATCAAAGGGTGCATCTCAAACAACTTCTCCAGCTCCTACTCCAGCTCGGACAGGGTCAACTCCAGTCCACACAGCCCCTACTGCACAAGTTGACTCATCCCCTTCTCCACATCACACATCTGTCCCAAGGGCTTCACTGCCAGTTCCAGCTCGTTCTCCAGCCCCTGTTCCTTCTTCTGGGCGAATTCCAGCCAACAGGAGGAAACTTGTTCTTTTGAAATCCCCCCCCTCTGAACGACCTACTACATCTCCAGCCTCCTCGACTCTTTCAGCAAAACGGCCTGCTGAGGCTTTAGTCACTCCAACTGCTCCCTCAAAACGCTTAAAGCCATCTGCTAAGGACCAGGCTCCTGCGACCACTACTCTCAGCGAGGTGCCTGTTGAGGCCATTGCTCCCTTAATCGAAGCTCCCAACGAGGTGCCCGCTAAGGCCACCGCTCCTTCAACTGCTGTTCCCAGCGAGGTGCCTATTGCTGCTGAGGCCACCGCTCCTTCAGCCCTCCAGTTGACTCCAGCTTCGAGCTCGCAACCTGGAAAATGGGGTGCTCCTCCTAAGGTTGCTTCCTAAGTAACCCAAGCTGGCCCCAGCGGGCATGTGACTAGGCGTACTGTTGCTTCGCGATGTGGTGCTTCTCGGGATGATGAGCGTGATATCCCAGAGCGTGAGAGAACCCCTTCGCCAACCAGATCAGTCATTGAGCTTGGTCCTGGGGGAAGATACTTAAATTCATTCCTTGACAATTGGGCAACAATTATGCTTAATCATACGAATGTCCTGGAGAATAGGTGTCTTAAAGGCGAGGATTTGGACAAGTTCGCGGCTCGTCATTGTATGCTGGTAAGTTATTTTTCCTCATCTGCTGACTTCTTTACTTAACTAAATTTTAACATGTTTATCATTTCCAGGGCGCCCTTGCTGCAATGAAGCGGAGAAGGGAGACAAGGGCTACCAATGATGAAATAAGGAAGCTGGAATTCGAGGTGGAGGCGGCCACTGATGATATAGCTCGCTTGACCGAGGGCAGAATACAGGGTCAGGAAGCTCAAATCGCTGAGGTGAATGCTGCGAGGCAGACCTTTGAGGAAGCTCTAAAGAAAATGGAAAATGAGCATGTCATGCTAAAAGATGAGCTTCTCAAGGCGAAAGAAAAATTGAGGCAGTCTGAGCAGCGGGCTGAACTGGACGAGCATAGGGCTTCAACTGTAGAGGAAAAGATCGAAGTGCTTCATCGCCAAGTTGATGCTGCTTTGGCGCGAGCTGAAGCTGCTGAGAAACAGGCTAATACGAACAAAAGAGCTGCACCAAGTGATCCATTACATGTTCCAGTTGGGCCAATAACAAGGGCAAGAGCTAAGAGATTCAAGGAAGCACTAAATGGCCTGATTCAAGACACTTGGGCTGATTCCGAATTAATAAAGTCCAAGATGAGCCCATATGAAGATCAAGGCCTAATTAACATCATCAAGGCAATTGATTGGGCTGAATAGGAGTTGAGCTTGGGCGTGTGGCACATGCTAGGGTGTGTGGAGAAGATTCAATTTCAGTTGTTTTCTATTTTTAGATTTTCAATGAATAATGAATTGATTTGTTTCCCAAATTAAGAGACTGATTTGCTTTAATTTCAGCCTTCCAAATAGGGATCAAGACAATTAGTTGCTTATTTTAGTTTAATTAGTTTCCTGTTTTGTAAGACATTTAATGGCCGAATATTTGTTTCCTTCTTGGAAAAGACATGTAACCTCTCTTTTCTTTTAGGGTTTTAGTTTATAAAGAACAAAAAAGATGTAATATGACAGATTTTGAATTGAATGAAAATTGAGAGTTTAATTTCTCTTTAGTTCTTTGAGAACTAACTGGAACTTATCAGATTTCTCTGTGGCGTTCCTCCTTGACTTATCAATCGAGCATTCCATCCTTGATTGTGGCGTCATCCTTATACCAAGGTTCACATCTCGTTATAGGTGTTGGGTCACGGTTTCCATTCAAACCAGAGATTAGAACGGTCTTAGGTATCAATTGTGAAATAAATCGACGGGGGTTGTATCATTTGGTATCAGAGCCAGGTTTAGACTCAGGTTTGCCTATTTTCTTTATTTTATTCTAGAAAAAAAAAAAAAAAAAAAAGAGAGAGAGAATCAGATCTGTTCATCTTCTTTTATTACTGTTCATGTCATCTTGATTTGCAAGTTATCAGTATTGTATATTGTGTGTGAATTCTAATATCAAAAAAAAAAAAAAAAAGGAAATCCAGAAACAAAAAAAAAAAGTACCAGAAAAGAAAAAAACGAAAAAAAAAAGAGTGCAAAAATTTTGTTTTTTAGAACGATCCTATAGTTGAATATATCAGCTATTGTTATTTCTCTTCTTGGTTTTGTGCAGTGACATAAAAAAAAAAAAAAATTCGGGTAGTTGAAACTCGTTTTGTTATTTCAGTTTTGTTGTGATTCGTTTCCATGTGAACCTAGGAGATTTTGTTTCGTGTGAATGCGACTAAGAAATCTTGATTATTGTTTGGTCAGTTTGATAAGAACTTTTGAGAAATTACGAGAGGAAAAAAGACAAGAGTGGTGAGTACATACTGAGCATAAAAGCCGAATTTATTGTGTGTAAACACGAGTGTTGAGTGAACTGATTATTTGAGCGAAAACACGTGAGGGAGTGCTGTGAGGTCCTTTATTTTCATATTTGTTTTTTTTGTTTGCAGGAAAAACATGTCTGGAAACAAAGATAAAGGCTCTATTGAAGATTCTTCCATCCCTGCGGATATAAAGCTTTGGAAGGAGGCATTAGTAGAGGAGATGAGACGGATGATGAAGGGGAAATTGGAACAATTACATGAGCGATTAGATCAAGTGGAAAACTCACGTGCGGAACAGCCACAACCCGTTCCACAAGCACGTAGGCGAGAGAGAGTTCCGGTTAGAGAAGAAGTTAATGATTATTACGGGGATGATAATGACATGAAGGAGGCTAATCGTATGTCCAATATGAGTGCGGGTAGGTTTAGGCGTGGAATGGGAGGTAGAGGAGTTAGGTATGAGAATAGAGAAGATAGGTATGGGAATAGAGGAGATAAGTATGGAGAGAGGGTTGATAATAATTTGGGTAGTATAAAGGTGAAGATTCCAACCTTTCAAGGTAAAACTGATCCTAAAGCTTATTTGGAGTGGGAGAAAAGAATAGAGTTGGTGTTTGATTGCCATGAATATTCCGAATTGAAGAAGGTGAAATTAGCAGCCATAGAATTCACTGATTATGCTATTGTTTGGTGGGATCAACTGATTATGAGTAGGAGACGGAATGGAGAAAGACCTATTGACACATGGGATGAGATGAAAACTGTTATGAGGAGGAGATTCATTCCAAGCCACTATTATAGGGGTTTGTTTCAAAAATTGCAAACTCTAACTCAAGGGTCTAAGTGTGTTGAAGACTACTACAAGGAGATGGAGATAGCCATGATTCGAGCTGATGTAGAGGAGGACCGAAAGGCGACTATGGCTAGGTTTCCAAATGGGCTTAACCGAGACATTGCAAATGTAGTGGAATTGCAACATTATGTTGAATTGACTGACATGGTACACATGGCCATTAAAGTGGAACAACAATTGAAGAGAAAGGGTTCCACACGGGTTGGGCAAAATTCGGGTTCGACATCATCATGGAAATCAAGTTGGAGCAAGAGGGAGGACCAACCTAGTTTCAAGGCCAAGGCCGAACCTTCCAAAGAACATAAGGCCGGAGGCACATTAAATCAAGGTAAATCATATTCTCCACCTTCTAGAACCCGTGACATTAAGTGCTTTAAGTGTTTGGAGCAGGTCATATTGCATCACAATGTCCAAACAAGAGAGTAATGGTTTTAAAGGATGAGGGTGGTATCGAATCCGAGGATGAATCTGATGATGAGTCCATTCAACCTTTGGAGAATGCAAGTGACCTTGAATATCCGGTGGGTGGAGAACTTTTGGTTACGAGAAAAGCTCTTAGCGCTCAAGCCAAGGAAGATGATGAGGTACAACGTGATAACATTTTTCACACCCGTTGCCATGTTAATGATAAGGTATGTAGTATGATTATTGACGGGGGTAGTTGTACTAATGTGGCTAGCACTATTTTGGTGGAAAAATTGAATTTGGCAACTTTGAAGCACCCAAAACCTTATAAGCTACAATGGTTGAATGATAGTGGGGAAGTTAGGGTGAATAAACAAGTGTTGGTGTCATTTTCAATTGGAAAATACAAAGATGAAGTTATGTGTGATGTGGTACCAATGAATGCGGGTCATATCCTTTTGGGAAGACCATGGCAGTTTGATAGGCATGTGACTCATGATGGATATACCAATAGATACTCCTTTGTACTCAATAAAAGGTCAATCACTCTTGTACCTTTAACCCCAAGACAAATATATGAAGATCAAGTGAGGTTAAAAAAAGAGAGAGATGTAAAAAAGGAGAGTGAGAGTTCAAGAGAGAGAGAGACGAAAGAAAGAGAGTCTGAAACAGCAAAAATAGAAAAGAAGAGTGAAAAGAAAAAGAGGCTGATGAGAAAATGAGAGAGAAAAAACAAGTGAATTTTTATGCAAGAGAGAGTGAGGTCAAGAAGGCGTTGTTTTCTAATTAGCCAATGATTGTACTTTTGTACAAAGAGGCTTGTTTTAGTACTAATGAACTTGACTCTTATTTGCCTAGTGTTGTTGTTTCACTTTTTCCGGAATTTGATGAGGTGTTTCCCAAAGAGATGCCTATGGGTTTACCACCAATACGGGGGATTGAGCACCAAATTGACTTTGTACCCGGAGCACCCATCCCAAATAGACCAGCATGTAGAAGTAATCACGAGGAGACAAAGGAGCTTCAAAGGCAGGTTAGTGAGCTCATGGAAAAGGGATATGTGCGTGAGAGTATGAGTCCTTGTGCGGTTCCCGTATTACTTGTGCCTAAGAAGGATGGAACATGGAGGATATGCCTTGATTGTCGTGTCATCAATAATATCACTGTAAAGTATCGACATCCTATTCCTAGATTAGATGATATGCTTGATGAATTGCATGGTTCTATTGTTTTTACTAAAATTGATCTTAAGAGTGGATATCATCAAATTAGGATGAAAAAAGGATATGAGTGGAAAACTGCTTTCAAAACAAAATATGGTTTATATGAGTGGTTAGTTATGCCTTTTGGATTAACTAATGCACCAAGTACTTTCATGAGATTAATGAACCATGTTTTGCGTGCTTTTATTGGAAGATTTGTGGTTGTTTACTTTGATGACATTCTGATTTATAGCAAAAACTTGGATGAGCATGTTGAACATTTAAAACTTGTTTTAGGTGTTTTAAGAACAGAAAAGTTGTTTGCTAATATCAAAAAGTGTACCTTTTGCACGTATAAGCTTGTATTTCTGGGCTTTGTCGTTAGTGCTAAGGGAATTGGGGTTGATGAAGAAAAGGTTAAGGCAATTAAGGAGAGTGGTCGAAACCTACAAATGTGGGACAAGTGAGATGTTTTCATGGGCTGGCTAGTTTTTATAGGAGGTTTGTGAAAGATTTTAGTAGTCTAGTCGTACCTTTAACTGAAGTTATCAAAAAGAATGTGGGGTTTAAGTGGGGTAAGGAACAAGAAAAGACATTTAACTTGATTAAGGAGAAATTAACTAATGCACCTTTGCTTGTTTTGCCTAACTTTGCTAAAACTTTTGAGATTGAGTGTGATGCTTCAGGAATAGGTATTGGAGCTGTCCTAATGCAAGAAGGACGTCCCATTGCATTTTTTAGTGAGAAGATAAGTGGAGCAGCCTTAAATTACCCTACATATGACAAAGAGATGTATGCCTTAATTAGAGCATTGGAAACTTGGCAACATTACCTTTGGCCGAAAGAATTTGTGATTCACACTGATCATGAGTCTTTGAAGCATCTAAAGGGGCAGCACAAGCTAAATAAGCGGCATGCCAAGTGGGTGGAGTTCATTGAAACATTTCCATATGTGATCAAGTACAAAAAAGGTAAGGAAAACGTGGTCGCCGATGCTTTGTCTAGAAGGTATGTTTTACTTTCTACTTTGGATGCTAGATTGCTTGGCTTTGATTACATTAAAGAATTGTATGTGGAAGATTCTGATTTTAGCGAAGCATTCAATGCATGTGAAAAGGTAGCATTTGGCAAGTTTTATAGGCATGATGGATTTTTGTTTAAAGAAACTAAGTTATGTGTGCCTAAGAGTTCTTTGCGTGAATTGCTTGTTAGAGAAGCTCACGGGAGAGGTTTGATGGGGCATTTTGGTATAGCCAAGACACTAGATGTATTGCATGAACATTTTTTTTGGCCTCATATGAAACGTGATGTAGAAAGGATATGTGAGAAATGCATTACATGTAGACAAGCTAAGTCTAGGATTAAGCCTCATGGATTGTATACTCCTTTGCCTATACCTAGTGGTCCTTGGATTGATATTTCTATGGATTTTGTACTGGGTTTGCCTAGGTCCAAAAGGGGTAGGGACTCTATATATGTGGTTGTTGATAGATTTTCTAAAATGGCACATTTCATTACTTGTCATAAAACTGATGATGCATCACATATTGCTGATTTGTTTTTCAAAGAAATTGTTAGATTGCATGGTATGCCTAAGACCATTGTTTCGGATAGGGATGCTAAGTTCTTGAGCTACTTTTGGAAGACTTTGTGGGGTAAGTTAGGAACTAAACTTTTATTTTCTACTACTTGTCATCCCCAAACTGATAGTCAAACTGAAGTAGTTAATAGGACTTTATCTGCCTTGTTGCGAGCTATAATACAAAAGAACTTGACAACATGGGAGGATTGTTTGCCGCATGTAGAATTTGCTTATAATAGGAGTGTGCATTCTGCAACTCATTTTTCGCCTTTTGAAGTTGTGTATGGTTTTAATCCATTGACTCCTTTGGATTTAATTCCTTTACCCGTGAATGAGCATGTTAACTTGGATGGGAAGAAAAAGGCAGATTTTATCAAGCAAATCCATGAAAAGACTCGACAAAACATAGAGAGGAGAACTGAGCAATATGCCACGCAAGCTAATAAAGGACGCAAGAAAGTTGTGTTTGAACCTGGTGATTGGGTGTGATTACATATGAGGAAGGAACGATTTCCAGTGTAGCGGCGTTCTAAACTACTTCCGAGGGGAGATGGTCCATTTCAAGTGCTTGAACGAATCAATGACAACGCTTATAAGTTAGATCTTCCAGGTGAGTATAATGTTAGTGCAAGCTTCAATGTTTCTGATTTGTCTCCTTTTGATGTAGGTGACGATTTGAGGACAAATCCTTTTCAAGAGGGAGGGAATGATACGAACAAAAGAGCTGCACCAAGTGATCCATTACATGTTCCGGTTGGGCCAATAACAAGGGCAAGAACTAAGAGATTCAAGGAAGCACTAAATGGCCTGATTCAAGACACTTGGGCTGATTCCGAATTAATAAAGTCCAAGATGAGCCCATATGAAGACTAAGGCCTAATTAACATCATCAAGGCAATTGATTGGGCTGAATAGGAGTTGAGCTTGGGCGTGTGGCACAAGCTAGGGTGTGTGGAGAAGATTCAATTTCAGTTGTTTTCTATTTTTAGATTTTCAATGAATAATGAATTGATTTGTTTCCCAAATTAAGAGACTGATTTGCTTTAATTTCAGCCTTCCAAATAGGGATCAAGACAATTAGTTGCTTGTTTTAGTTTAATTAGTTTCCTGTTTTGTAAGACATTTAATGGCCGAATATTTGTTTCCTTCTTGGAAAAGGCATGTAGCCTCTCTTTTCTTTTAGGGTTTTAGTTTATAAAGAACAAAAAAGATGTAATATGACAGATTTTGAATTGAATGAAAATTGAGAGTTTAATTTCTCTTTAGTTCTTTGAGAACTAACTGGAACTTATCAGATTTCTCTGTGGCGTTCCTCCTTGACTTATCAATTGAGCATTCCATCCTTGATTGTGGCGTCATCCTTATACCAAGGTTCACATCTCGTTATAGGTGTTGGGTCGCGGTTTCCATTCAAACCAGAGATTAGAACGGTCTTAGGTATCAATTGTGAAATAAATCGACGGGGGTTGTATCACAGGCCGAGGAAGCTAAAAAGCGAGCTGATGAAATGGAAGCTGCAGCTAAACGTGCTGAGGAGGCTGCAACCAAACAAGCTGAGGAGGTTGGAACCGCGGCTAAACGTGCTGAGGGGGCTGAGCATCGAGCTGAGGTACTTAGGCAACAGGTGGGGGAGGCTATTCAGCGAGCTGAGGCTGCGGAGCAGCGAGTTGAAGACATGAAAAAAGAAGCTGAGGTCGTCAACCGTCATACTGATAATGCCTTCGAAGAGCTAACAGTTTTCAAAGCGTAGACTGCTCAAGAGTTGGAAGTACAGGTTACAGATGCAAGGGACGAGGCTGAGGAAAGAACAGGCCGCGACTTCCTCTACACACTGTGGATGTCCAGTCCAGACATGGATTTTTCCATCTTTGGGGACATAGAACTTGAAACTGTAGAGGATTTTAAAACAAGGGCTGCCTCGACTTCAGTTGATCCAATCCTCCTATCAGAGCAAGCACCTGGCGCGACCTCCCAAACTGAGCCAGCTATCGACCTCGATCCCCCTGGAACGTCTCCCTTTTATGAAGATCCATTAATAGGACCAGATCCTCCAGCTCAAGTTTAAGAACTTGTTTTCTTTTCTTTTTACTTGTATTTTTTCAGCTTTTTAATTTGTAAACAACTTTTACACTTAATGAAATTTCTTTCATTATTTCTTCTGTGTTGAATGTATTTAAGCTATCACATATGTCCTAACATATTTTATGATTTTTAACTTTAAAATTATCAAACTTCTTGCGAGCTGATAGTTAATGAATTAAAAATCTGATAATGATTAAAGCAATCGCTTAATTCATCAATTAATAAAATCTTGTAAGTATAAGAAATTGGTCAGTTTGATGAGTTATGCAGGGGTACTCAACCACTCCTGCTCTTGTAGCGAGCTATGCAGGGACATTTAGTCACTTGCTTTTTTGACTCTTTCATTTCAGCAAGCTATGCAAGGACACTTAGTCACTTGCTTTTTTGGCTCTCTTTTTATACAGCGAGCTATGCAGTGAGTCGTCACCTCGACTGCTTTTTCGGCTCTTTCATTTCAGCGAGCTATGCAAGGACACTTAGTCACTTGTTTTTTTGGCTCTCTTTTTATACAGCGAGCTATGCAGTGGGTCGTCACCTCAACTGCTTTTTTGGCTCTTTCATTTCAACGAGCTATGCAAGGACACTTAGTCACTTGCTTTTTAGACTCTTTTTATACAGCGAGCTATGCAGTGGGTCGTCACCTCGACTGCTTTTTAGGCTCTTTGTATTGTAGCGAGCTATGCAAGGACACTTAGTCACTTGCTTTCTAGGCTCTTTTTATACAGCGAGCTATGCAGTGGGTCGTCACCTCGACTGCTTTTTCGGCTCTTTCATTTCAGCGAGCTATGCAAGGACACTTAGTCACTTGCTTTTTTGGCTCTTTTTATACAGTGAGCTATGCAGTGGGTCGTCACCTCGACTGCTTTTTAGGCTCTTTGTAGTGAGCTTATTAAGCTCAGAGCCCGTTAGCCTAGTGATAGGAGTTGAATCATAAGTTGAGGAAATAGAGCTTTCATTAACTAAAATGAATTTGAATTACATATAACAGAGTTTATTGATAATAAGGGCGGAGACGCTCAGCATTCCAAGCTCGAGGAACTTCAGTTCCTTTCATATTAGTCAAACGATAAGCTCCATTCCCCAAGTTCGCTTTGACAACAAAAGGTCCTTCCCAGTTTAGGCCTAAGGATCCATCACTTGGCTTGCGGGCTCCTGGCAGAATGAGACGTAAAACTAAGTCTCCAACATTGAATCTGCGAATTCGAGAATACTTATTGTAGTACCTCGCTATTCTTTGCTGATAGTTGGCTACTCTCAACCTGGCCGTTTCTTTGGCTTCTTCAAGCAAGTCTAGGTTTGCTGCGAGTAGCTGATTATTGTCATTTGGATTGAAGGTTGTTCTTCGCTGCGAGACAATTTCTAGTTCGGCTGGAATCATGGCCTCAGATCCATATACCATTGAGAAGGGCGTTTCACCTGTGGTGCCACGAGTTGTAGTTCTGTAAGACCATAATACTTTCTGAAGCTCGTCTACCCATGCTCCCTTCTTTGCTTCCAGTTTCATCTTCAGGGTTTGCTTGATGATTTTGTTAACAGCTTCAACTTGGCCATTGGCTTGTGGATGGTCCATTGCTGAGAAGCTTTTAACGATCTTGAGGTCGTTGCAGAACCTGAGAAACTGGTCGCTAGTGAACTGGGTTCCATTATCAGTCACGATCTGCTGTGGGACTTCGAATCTACAAATAATATTGCTCCACACAAACTTCTCAATCTTTGTTGTGGAGATTTCAGCTAACTTCTTTGCTTCCACCCACTTGGTGAAGTAATCCACTACGACCACCGCATGTTTGCATCTTCCATGAGCCATTGGTAAAGGCCCAATCAAATCCATCCCCAAATCGCAAAGGGCCACAAGCTCACCATTTGTTGGAGATAAACTGGTGGAGCTCGTGGAATTTGAGCGAACCTCTGACACTTGTCACACTTTTTGACTAAGTTGATGGCATCTTGCCTCATGGTGGGCCAATAGAAGCCTTGACGAAGTGCCTTCTGAGCTAGGGATAGCCCCCCAACGTGGTTCCCACAATGGCCTTCGTGTATTTGCCTTAGTACTGTTTCACACTCAGGACCATCAATGCACCTTAATAGTGGAGCCGAGAACCCCTTTTTGTATAACGCATCATCATAGATGCAATATCTGGCTGCTCTAGCTCGCAGACGCCGTGCTTCAAGTTTATTACTTGGCAGCTTTCCATCCTGTAAATAATTGAGAATTTAGCTCATCTAGGAATCGGGCTGTACAGAGATTGTCATCATCACTTTCTTCTCTTCTGTACTCGGGGTTGGTAGAAATTCAACTGGGACTGTCCTAAAAAAATCTGCATCTCGCGTGGTCGCGAGGCGAGCTAATGCATCTGCATGTGAGTTCTGAGCTCGTGGGATCTGCTTTACTTCATACTTCTGAAATGCGCCTAGCAGCTCGTGGACCTTCTGGAGGTAAAGGGCCATCTTTGGTCCCTTGGCTTGATATTCCCCCATTACGTGGCAGACAACGAGCTGCGAGTCGCTGAAGACTTTCAATCGCTCAACCCGCATTTCCTTCGCCAAACGTAATCCTGCGAGCAAGGCTTCATACTCAGCCTCATTGTTTGTTGTCTGGAAGCCAAACCTTAAGGCACAAAGGATCTTGTGGCCTTCAGGACTGATCAGAAGAATCCCAGCTCCAGCCCTCTGCTCGCTGGATGAACCATCAACGTAAAGTTCCCAAGCTGGACCTTCAGAAGATTCAGCTTCATCATCCACAGGTCCTGTAAATTCTGCGATGAAATCTGCCAGGGCTTGAGCTTTGATGGCCGTCCTCGGCTTAAATAGAATATCAAACTGTGCGAGCTCCACTGCCCATTTCAACAATCGACCCGAGGTGTCCGCTTTTTGTAGAACTTACTTGAGCGGGTACTGGGTGAGGACTTCGATTGTATGAGCCTGAAAATAAGGCCGTAGCTTTCTTGATGCGATCACCAGGCAATAAGCGAGCTTCTCCATCTGAGAATACCTAGTTTCTGCATCCTGCAGCCTTTTGCTTACATAGTAGACCGGGAGTTCTGTTTTTTCTTCTTCTCTCACCAATGCAGCACTCAAAGCTTGCTGAGACACTCCCAAGTACAAAATTAGCTTTTCTTCATTTTTGGGTTTAAAGAGAAGCGGAGCTCGCCCCATGTATTCTTTCAGCTGCTGGAATGCTATTTTACACTGCTCTGTCCACTCGAAGCTCTTTGCTTTCTAAAGAATGTTAAAGAAAGGGATACATTTGTCTGTAGCTTTCGAAATGAATCTGCTCAGTGCAGCAACCTGGCCATTAAGGCTTTGCACATCCTTCACCCTAGTTGGCAATCTCATGTCGATCAATGCTTTGATCTTCTCAGGGTTTGCTTCGATTCCTCTATTATTGACCATAAAGCCTAGAAACTTCCTAGAAGCTACTCCAAACGCACACTTAAGCAGATTCAATTTCATCTGGTAGCTCCTCAGAATCTGAAACATCTCTCCCAGGTCGCGAACATGGTCACCTATCTGCTTGGATTTTACTAGCATGTCATCGACATAGACCTCCATGGTCTTTCCGATCTACTCTTCGAACATTATGTTCACCAAGCGTTGGTAGGTCGCACCAGCATTCTTCAAACCGAAGGGTATCACCTTGTAGCAATATAACCCCCGATCAGTCATGAATGAGGTGTGTTCTTCGTCTTCAGGTTTCATTGGGATCTGGTTATATCCCGAATATGCGTCCATGAAGCTCAGGAGCTCGTGGCCAGCAGTAGCGTCTACGAGCTGATCTATCCTTGGCAAGGGGAAAATTGTCTTTGGAGCACGCTTTGTTTAGGTCAGTGAAGTCGATGCAAGTTCTCCACTTCCCGTTCTTTTTTTTCACTAGTACAGGATTGGCGACCTAGGTCGGGTAGTAAGCTTCTCTGATGAACTTGTTAACCAGCAGCTTGTCTACCTCTTCCTTTAGTGCTAAGTATCGTTCCCCTGTCATTGCTCTTATCTTTTGACGAACTGGCTTGAAATGAGGATCAATGTTCAGCCTGTGAAACATCACTTTGGGATCTATCCCCACCATATCCTCATGATTCCATGCAAACACATCTAAGTTCGCCTTCAGGAAGTCATCTAGCTGGGCTTTCAATTGTGGAGTTAATCCTCTTCCCAGCTTTAGGCACCTTTCTGGATCTACTTCGCTGACTTGTATATCTTCTAACTTTTCAACTGAACCAGTAGCTCGGTCTGCATCTATCTCGCGAGGGTCCAAGTCGTGACTGACCCCTTTCTCAGTCATAGCTGGTGGCTCGCCCCCTGACACCACGTTCACTTTCTTTCCTCTTACGCCCATTTTGATAGCATCTTCATAGCAGCGTCGAGCTAGGTGCTGCTCTCCTCGAACACATCCAATGCCATTAGGAGTTAGGAACTTAACTGTTAGAGTTCTGGTCGAAGTAACCACATCCAACTCGTTCATGGCAGGTCTCCCCAGGACCACATTGTAGGCTGACGGGCAGTCATTTATCAAGAAATCTGTCAAGGTTATTGCTTGAAGACCTGCCTCCCCAAGAGTAAGCAGCAACTTGATCTGGCCTATTGGTACAACAAGCCCATTTGTTCTGCTTACAGCCCCATTTGATCAAAACAGCTTCTGTACATTACATTCACTGAGCTCCCAGTTGATGAGAACCCCGTATATAACGATACGACACCCACAAACAAATTGAAACACAACCCCAAGAAAGATTAAATCAAGTTTATAAAATAAAGAAATTTGACCCATTGATTATATGTCAATCAAGAAACCAAAGTTATAAAGAACTTTGACCCAATGATTAGAACTCAATCAAGAACCAAAATTACAAAAGAAGGATATTGACGCCACTCCCAAGACATAGATGAGAAGGTGAGAGATAAGTCATGGTTTGATCGCCACAAGTATAGCTTGATAAGATCACATGTTCATGAAGAACAAAAGAGAAACAAGTCTCTATTCTTTTCATTCAAGAAGTTGGCTACATCATCATTCAACTTATGTTTGCTTAGGGTTACAAGCCTTTTTATAAGCAAAGAAATAAACTAATTTTGGAACATAATTAATTTCCTAACAAAAATGTCTAAATTGTAGAACTTAAAAATCTAGGAAAATAAAACCAACATGGAAAGTAACTAATCCTAACAATATAACCTATTAAATGAAAGATTGAGTGACATTAAATTTACAAGATTTTTTGAATCTCCAAGATTTGCTAGATATGCATTAAATTCTCAAGATCTTCTGAATCTTCAAAGCTTGCTAGATATTTTGAATAGCACAAAAGTGGCACATTGTAGTTTAAGCCCAAATCTTGCTTGCTTCCTTGGATCCCATCATTTAGGCCCAAATCTTGTTTTCTTCATTGGATCCCAGCATTCTCTCTTTCCTCAAGACGATTTGTCCTCAAATCGTGACTTATCTTTATTGTTGTTCAAGGTCTTGTTTGAAACCTGAAAGAAATGTTAGAAAAAGATCCCCACACATTTCCTCACGTGTTTCACTCCACTTATTCACGTGTTTATCATTCAACACTTTCTTTCCATGCTCAAACTCATCTTTTTTTTTTTTTTTTAAGAACAAATCTGGATTTTTTTTTTGAAAAAAATAAATAAACAAATAAATTGGATAACCAAACCTGAATTAATTCCCAAAGCTTTGATACCAACTGATGAGAACCTCGTATATAACGATACGCATCCACAAACAAATTGAAACACAACCTCAAGAAAGATTAAATCAAGTTTATAAAATAAAGAAATTTGACCCATTGATTATATGTCAATCAAGAAACCAAAGTTATAAAGAACTTTGACCCAATGATTAGAACTCAATCAATAACCAAAATTACAAAAGAAGGATATTGACGCAACTCCCAAGACATAGATGAGAAGGTGAGAGATAAGTCATGGTTTAATCGCCACAAGCATAGCTTGATAAGATCACATGTTCATGAAGAACAAAAGAGAAACAAGTCTCTATTCTTTTCATTCAAGAAGTTGGCTACATCATCATTCAACTTATGTTTGCTTAGGGTTACAAGCCTTTTTATAAGCAAAGAAATAAACTAATTTTGGAACATAATTAATTTCCTGACAAAAATGTCTAAATTGTAGAACTTAAAAATCTAGGAAAATAAAACCAACATGGAAAGTAAATAATCCTAACAATATAACCTATTAAATGAAAGATTGAGTGGCATTAAATTTACAAGATTTTTTGAATCTCCAAGATTTGCTAAATATGCATTAAATTCTCAAGATCTTCTGAATCTTCAAAGCTTGCTAGATATTTTGAATAGCACAAAAGTGGCCCATTGTAGTTTAAGCCCAAATCTTGCTTGCTTCCTTGGATCCCATCATTTAGGCTCAAATCTTGTTTTTTTCATTGGATCCCATCACCAGTATCAATCATGATGCGCCGTACCTCCATATTGCTGATTTTGGCACGAATAACCAGCGCATCATTATGAGACCAAATCACACCTCTAGCATCTTCATCTATGAATACAATCTCGTCTGAGGTCGGCTTCGCCCTTTTTGCAGGTCTTTCCGACCCGTTGAGCTGAAAAGTGTGATTCGCCTCTCGGACATATCTCTCATGTGATCTGTTAGAATCACTTGCGATATGGGGACCACCAAAGATTGTAAAAATGGTTCTTACCACAGGCTCATGCTTTGGTTCGGGAGCTCGTTGGGGCTGTTGCTGCTGTGTTGGCTGCTGTTGTTGAGGTCGTTCTTGTCGAGGTCGCGCATCAGCAAGTCTGGCCACATAATCTCTCAAGCGACCTCGCCTGATCAATTTCTCAATAGCGTCCTTCAACGCCCAACAGTCTGAAGTATTGTGCCCGATCTCATTATGATAGACACAAAACTTATTCCGATCTCTGTGCTGAACCAGAGCCCTTATAGGAATGGGCCTTCCAAAATCTTCCCTGTTCCTTTCTGCAGCATAAATCCTTTCTGGTGAAGCCGTCAGGACGCTGTATCCATCCTGACGGTCTAGGCGCCGAGGTCGCTCGTTTCTTGGCTCTCTCCTTGCTCTTTTGACAATCTGATTACTTGAGCCACCATTTCTTCCTTCTTCATTCCTGCCATTGCTTCTCCTCTTTGGCTGGCTAGAACTGCCTGCTTCATTCTTCTGATTTTGCTTCTTCGGGCCGAAGGTCTCTTCCCACCTAATCTCCTTAGCAGCTCGCTCGTAGAACTCTCTCAGATCCTTGACTGGGGATTTGTAAATGCTTTCATACAATTTTCCATCCTTGCGTAGCCCAGCTGAGATCGCTGTCAGGATACTTTCATCTGATGGGTGTTCAACATTCGCGACCTCGCGTCTAAATCTGGTGATATACTCCTTCAAAGACTCACCTTGTCGATGGAATATGGTTGCTAGATGGCAGGATGGAACGAGCTGTCTTCTCAGCGCCTTGTACTGACCAACGAACTTCTGTTGGCATTCTTCCCAACTGCCTATGCTGCGAACTGGGAGATTCCTGAACCACATCCTCGGAATGTCCCCCAAAGTAGCTGGGAATACTCGGCACTTCACTATTGGATTGCCTATTTGCAAATCCATCTGGACGTTAAAAGCGTCGATATGGTCATAGGGGTCACTGTCCCCGTTGTACTGCTGAATATTCAGCATCTTGAACCTCGGAGGGAGAGGTTGTGTCTCAATCTCCCTTGTAAATGAGGTCCTTTCTCTATAACGCCCACGCTGCTTCTGGGCGCCAGGTCGCTCTTCCAACTGCTGGACCCTCCGGAGGAACTCCTCTACTTGTGGATCTCGAAGCTCGTATCTCCTCATGTGGTCGCGGCTTCGAGAATGATGCTCTGGGTCATACCTCTCGTGCTCTTCGGGCCAACCTCCAGGCTGATGGGACCCCGCATGTCGTCCATGCACTTCATCAACATTTCGAGCTGCGGCTCTAACTCTTTCATGCCCGACCTCTGCTCGTTGGCGTCCATCTCGACTCAGCCTTGCCACCAGGTTAGCTGGACGAGCGACCTCCCTTTCTTTGCGGACAGGGTGTCGGCTCTGGAACGCGCATTGGAGGAACGAGCTGATCCTGCAGGTCGTTGGACTTCCCTTGCCAGCCTCTCGGGCACTTGCATCGCTTCATGCGGCTGGGGCACGTGCCTTGGTGCCTGAACCTCCACCGCTGGCACGTTTTGTATTTGAGCCTGCACCAGCATGTTAACGACCTCTGTGAGTTGTCTGACCGTATCCTCCAACGTTTCTTGCCTCTGGATCAGCATATTCTGCCCTTCGGCTAATGGGGCAATTGGAACTGTCTGACGAGGCAAAGGGGGGATACCTGTCGCGGCGCCGATTGCCTGGCCGTGGGACGTGCCTGTTGCATGTATGGATGCGTCCTCTACCTGCTGCGCATCACGTTGATGGTGACTGGGCTGGCTATCTGCCTGGTCGGTCCTTGAGCCCACATACTTGGTTTGTTTAGTTCTTGCCATGTCTGAAAGTTGAAATCTTGAAATAGAACAAATTGCAGTCTGGGCCCTCCTTCTAGCGCCAAAATGTCGACGTTGATTTTCAGTCTACGAGCATTCAATGCCCAATTACCTGCAATCAATATGAGAAAGCACAAATACCAAGAAAGAACAGTCAAGAACCAAGAATAAATGTAGGAACACAAAGTTTTTACGTGGTTCAATAATAATAGGCCTATGTCCACGACTGTCTATCTCTTAACTCTGCAGAGTGACAGTATATTATTTAGTATTGTGTGTCTGTTACAATAACTTTAAACCCTATTTATAGGGGAAGAGACGTTACAATTCTGGTTGCAGCAAATCAGGAAAAAAATCCTGAATTAATTACATTTCCCAAATAATTCAGAAAAATAAGGAAAAGAATTGTAAATTAATTACACCTTCTAATTTGGTTGGAATAATATCAGGAAATTGTCATAATTATCTGGAGATAAGGTTGACTGAGTTTAAATTTGAATCAACCTCCTTTTCTGATGAGGAAATCACAATTTGATTGGGTAACTGCCGTATTTGGAGAGAGAATCATGATTGGATTAGGCAACTGCCTATTCTACAAGATACTGCATTTATTGCGTTTACGAACGAGCTGCTATCTATAGCGATTTGCGAGCTGGAGCTCGCATAGCGAGCTACGCATGAGGCGGTTTGTGGAACGAACTATGCTCTAGCTGTGGAACGAGCTTATTGCAGCGAGCTGACAGGATACTGAGACGAGCTGTACCTTCTGCTAGGCCTGGAGTTGATATCTGGACCTCGTCTGATGGGCTTTGACCGGGTTGACTGTTATTGATCCTCCTTATCGGGCCTAAATTGGGTTTTTACCAGCCCATTTAATGAGTTTGAAAAATACATATAACACAACTTTACCTGATTTTCATACCTAATATAAACGTGACATGTGTAAAAAGAAAACTTAATTTTCTTACAAAATTTAAATTAATTATGTTAGACAATTATAAAATATAATTAAAAATTATCATAAAATAAAAACTATAAAAATTTAAGTATAGTTATAAATAAAAATATATATCTTTTTGAAATTAATATTAGATGAAACATTAAAATGAATTTTCAAAATTTCTATAGTTTGCATTCAAGAAAAAATCTATGGTGTAAAAAAATAATAATAAATAAATAAAGAAGAAGAAAGATGTGCATCAAACTTTGAATGAGGAAAGTTTACTAATCCCAATTTTGAAATATGGGATGTCAAAAGTTCTAAAATCATGTTTAGGGATGATAATTTTACCCGCAAACTCGTGTACACGTTTATACCACCTACAATAGGTAAATATGAATTTGGCTAAATTGATTCGTAGGCAGATATGGGTATTATTTTTCTACCTGTAACAGGTTCTCAGGTTTGGGTATGAGTATGGAAAAAACTCCATACCCTAACCCATTTATCCAAATGTCCAAAAACTTTATTATTATTATTATTTTATATACACCATTAAAAACAACTTCGTTTTGAGTGGGGGGTGTGTGTGCATGTGCTTATATATATTTATTTATTTTGATAATCTAGAAATCCCTCCAAACCACTTAGTGAATTCAAGTTCGAAACTAGAGCCCCTGTTGAACCCTATAATCTTTAGGAAATAGCAAATTATAGTTTTTGACCATATAGGTACACATGAAGGTTTGAACCTTAAATTTTAGGGGAGTATATGAAAAATTTCTTTCTTTTCTCAAACCTTAGATTCCCAACGTTGACTGCCCAGACTATCCCAAATCTGATTGTCTCTCTCCCTCTCCAACCCAATTGATGTCGTCATGACTTTATCCAAGCTTTACCATGCCCGTCTCTCGCAAGTCCACATCGTTGTCATCACTGTCTCACTTTACGGAGAGATAACTGTCCTTTCATTTCAGCAACAAGCTCTACTACTATGACCTCTTTCTCAACACCTTCTACTCCGACCGCTCCCTTTGCGTCACTATCGTAGTTGATATTTGCAGCACCCATGTACGTGACCCTACCTAGGGCTGCTTCTTTCATCGCCTCTTTAATTACAAGGGTTTCTTGACCTGTAAAACACGTCATCATTCACTTTTGAAAGCCGAAAGGTCTTGTTTTCATTTTAAAGTCACCAAAATTTTCAATTTAATTAAATTTAACCAGTTGTTACAATGGATAGTGAAAGTCGTTGCAATAGAACTTAAAAACTGTCATGACATAATTTGAAAGCTGTTATGATAGAAATTGAAAACTGTTGCAACAATTATTGAAAAGCATTATAACAAAAAGATAAAAATGAGACAGCAATATTTTTAATGTGGTTCAACTTCACTTATATCTATGAGGCTATGCCTAAAGAATTGAACTGATTAGTGAAGTTCCAAAACATATGAACACCAATTAACTCACTCAACTATAGACTTTCTCTTCTCAATTAACGCAATTTGTTGTAGTTCCTTCACAAACCCAATTTAGTGAGATCCCATCGACATTAATGATCTTTTGCTTCTAAATGGTCTTATTTTCTTTAAAGTCACCAAAATTTTCAATTTAATTAAGTTTGTCCAATTATTGCAATAGACAGTCAAAGTCATTGCAATAGAATTTAAAAACTTGTTATGATATAATTTGAAAATTGTTATGATAGAAATTGAAAACCGTTGCAACAATTATTGAAAAGCATTATAACAAAAAGCTAAAAACGAGACAACAACATTTTTAACATTATTCGGCTTTCATTTACATCAACAAAGCCATGCCTAGAGAATTGAACTTGTTAGCGAAGTTCCAAAGCATTTAAACACCAATTAACTCACTCAACCAAGACATTCTCTTTACAATTGACATAATATATTGTAGTTCCTTCAAGTACCTAGTTCAGCAAGATACCCTCAACTTCAATAATCTCTTGCTTCTTAAACTCTCTTCAAATGCTTGAGACCCCTATCTTCTCCCGAAGACCAACTAGCTCTTGCTTTTGAATAACTCACACTTCTTGAACTAAGAGCTTGAAAACATCTCCTCTTCAAAGACGAAACAATTCTTTCTCCTAAAGAATGTATGTTGTTGTACTTGCTTAGAAAGTCACACTTCCAAAAACTAAAAGGCCCTAGAGAGAAACACTATATATCTCACAAAAAACATAAATCTCTCAAGTATATATTTGGTGTTCTTATATTATATTTAGATGCTCGTTGTCTGCATACTAAACTTCATGAATTCGGTCAATATTTATAGTACCAACATACACCTTTTTTCTCTTCAAGATTATGTGCATAATAAGAGTTTAAATAGAGATAAAAGGAAAAGAACAAATTAGATTAAAATAGGAAAGTTTTCCCTTTTTTTTTTTACCATGACTGAATCTAGTCATGACTAGATTCATCCAAGAGATAAAGTCCAATTTTGGTCAATGAATATATCTAAAAAATAAAAAAGATTTGCTTTAAAAATTGTGGATAAATAGAAGAGATATTTGTAAAAAATATTTCTAAGAAGTTTTATCCCAAAATAATATCTCTTTCTTAAATAAGAATTTTCATATTTAATAAAAAGATATTCTCAAATTAAAACCCAAAATTATCTTATAAAAGAATATGCCAAATAATCTCAAAAATAAATCAAAAAACTAATCCAACAAGCAAATTAATATAAGATAAAAAAGAAAATTAACTCAGGAAAGAAAAACTTATTGCACTGTCAAGTCCACTCGTTGCAACAAGAACATATTTTTGTTGCAACAGAGTTCTCATTCCATCATAACAATTAGCAGTTTGATAGTATACAAAATTTGAGTCATCAAATACCTGAGTTTGCTTAACCAATGCCATATGATAAATGATTCCAATACCTATGCACTAACAATCTCCCCCTTTGGCATCTTTATGGCAGCACACTCCGTAATTATTTTAAGCAAAACTCATAGGTTTCAAACATGCCTGTAAAACAGATTATCACAATATACTCCCTTCAAATCAACACAAACCAAAAATACAAATTACTCCCCTTCATTATAAACTCTCCCCACTAATGTATCTTCTCCTTCCCTTTGACAAAAAGATCCAAGGGAGAATAAGAAAACCAATAGCATCATTGCATAATAAACAATTAAAGTTAGGGAAGCAAAGTAGTTAACCACATCAAGAACTCAAAACATAGAGTTTAACCAAAACATAAGCAAGTCAAAAAATTCAAATAAAGCAAGAAAAGAGCATACTAAAAAGTTCAAACAACTTAGAACATCCTACAAGAAAAATAAAAAAGATGTCGGTCCCTGAATTTCTTCCTTCAAGTGCTAACAACATATGAGACAGGATGTCGTTCGACCGCTATGGTTTTGAGTAGACCATTAGATGGTACAGATGGATCGGCCTCCACTGCATGTGATGGCATTATCTTCTTCATTTGAGCGTCATGAGGGAGAGGGAATGATATGGGCATTGCTTAATGCTAATTTTGTTCTTACGATGACGAAGATATTGTTCTATAAAAGAGAGGCAACAAAGAACACATAGATGCACAAGAGAGAGGAAATAGCGAATTTGGTGAATAATAAACAAAATGTTAGCTAAGGTTAGGAACAATGGAAAATTATAGTAAACATTTTATATGAATCCTAAAATGGCTCAACCATCCAACCACAAAAATTGAAATTTCAAAGTTTTACAAACAAATCCCTTGTTATTCTCTCACTCAAATTAGGACTCTTGCCATAAAACATCAATCCGAAATATCCATTCGGTTTCAAATTACTGGGTTATTTAGGTCATGGGTTTGGATGGTTGGGTTCACCAAAACGCTTAGGATCCAAATTAGGTTTGGATGACATTAATTAACTACTTGGGTAGTTACAAAAATGGATGTGCTATGACAGTTATATGCATATAAAAGACTTGGTTAGTGAGTGGTTAATTGCATGAAAAACATTTAAAAACCCAGTTATTAAAGAAATAAAAGAATGTACACAAAGAGAAAGACATAGCAAAACAGTGAAAACTAAAGAGAGAAAACTAGTGTTTTGGCAAGACAAATCACACTATGATTTCAGGCTCATTTCCATCATTGTGGTTGGAATCCGACCAGTTAAACAATCCAAAATCTAGGGCAATTTCCACTGTGCACAAAAATGAGTATGCTTTCGATTTCGTTTCATCGTTTTTGATAAATTTAATACCCTTTTAATAGTTTTCATTGATATCAAAGCCTATATTGGATAGTTTGCTGGTTATTGGTCATGCTGTAATGATTAAATTGCCATGAAAATTTATTTTTCGGATTGAAAACCTAAGAAATAGATACATTAACCTTGAAATTTACATTCATGATATCTCATTCGTTAGACCACTGTTTTGCTTGATTGCATTTTCATATGAAACTTAACATTGAGACAAGTCTGTAGAAATTTGAATTGCAAAATTTCATTGAAAAATGAGTGAGAACCAATCAAATGAAATATGGGGTAGAAATCTGATTTTTTGAAACAATGTTTTTGATTTTAGGGTTAAAATTGAATCTCATTCTCATAATTGAAAAATATAATCCACCTTAATGCTAAATTGAAAAATAAGGGCATAAATGGAATGAGAATGCAATTTTGAGGACTTTCCTAGTAGTTTGATCACTGGATATAATGTTGGCATGGTAGCACGTGTATCACACGCACCGGGTTGGGGCTTGACACACAGGATTTGATGAGCACGAAGGATTACGAGAGAATTGGACAATGTGGCAATTGAAGGCTATTGGGCTTAATCTTGAAGGCTTTGAGAGCTAAGTGCAAGCAATTGGAGTTAATTGGGCTTTAAATAATTTGGGCTGAGTTTATTTTAATTGTAATGGGTTTATAAATTAAGTTGGTCTATTTAATGTTATATTGGGTCTTAATTTATGTAATGGGCTGATCTGATATATTTAATTAACTTAAGCCCATGTTTAATTTAATTTAAGCCCACAAGTATAATTAGTGAGCCCAATTGTTAGGGGGCTAGGGTTTCATGTTATATTTTATTTCTTTGCCTATAAAAAGCTTGTAACCCTAAAAGTTAAAACAAGTTGAATGATGAATGAATAGACAACCAATTGTGGTTAGTTGAGAGAGAGTATTTTCTCCTCTGTTCTTCTAAGAACATGTGATCTTATCAAGCTTCGCTTGTGGCGATCAAACCATGACTTATCTCCCACCTTCTCATCTATGTCTTGGGAGTGGCGTCAATATCCTTCTTGATAATTTTGGTTCTTGATTGAGTTCTAATCATTGGGTCAAAGTTCTTTATAACTTTGGTTTTCTGGTTGACATATAATCAATGGGTCAAAATTTCTTTATTTTATAAACCTGTTTTAATCTTTCTTGGGGTTGTGTTTCAATTTGATTGTGGGTGTCGTATCGTTATATATGAGGTTCTCATCAGTTGTTTGATAAGATCACATGTTCTTATATTCTTTTGTTTTATTTTCTGGTTCGATTAAACTGCGAGGAAAAGAGAAAAAAAAAAGTGTGAAACACGAGTGATTGGAGTGAAAACACGCGAGGGAGTGTGAGGTTTTCTTTAACATTCTTTTCAGGTTTTCAATCAAGTCTTCAGATAACTAGATGGGTCACGATTTGAGGATAAATCGTCTTGAGGAAAGAGGGAATGATGGGATCCAAGGAAGAAATAAGATTTGGGCCTAAATGATGGAAACCAAGATAGCAAGCATGGAGGATTACGAGAGAATTGGACAATGAGGCAATTAAAGACTATTGAGCTTAATCTTGAAGGTTTTGGGAGCTAATTGAAGGCAATTGAAATTTATTGGGCTTTAAATAATTTGGGCTGAGTTTATTTTAATTGTAATGGGTTTATAAATTAAATTGGTCTATTTAATGTTATATTGGGTTTTAATTTATGTAATGGGCTGAACTGATATATTTAATTAACTTAAGCCCGTGTTTAATAATTTTAAACCCATGAGTGTGTTTAGTGAGCCCAATTGTTAGGGGGCTAGGGTTTTATATTATGTTTTATCTCATTGCCTATAAAAAGGCTTGTAACCCTAAGCAAAAACAAGTTGAATGATGATGTAGCCAACTTCTTGAATGAAAGGAATAGAGACTTGTTTCTCTTCTGTTCTTCTATGAAAAAAAAAATAGAGAAAAAAAAAATCCAGGAAAAAAAAAAGAAAAAAAAAAAGGAAAAGAAAGAAAAGAAAATCTTAATTATAGGAAGTTGACACTTTATTTCCTTTCTTGTTGGGCATCTTACTTAAGGAAAGCATTTAAAGTCAATCTTATTTCTTTCCTTTTATATTTTTGCCTAAACAAAAAGGAATCAATTTAAATTCCTTCCTATTTTGTTCTTGCCTAAACAAAGAAATTAAATTTATTTCTTTCCATTCTGGTCTTGTCTAAACAAAGAAATTAAATTTATTTCTTTCCATTCTGGTCTTGCTTAAATCAAGAGGGCAACTTTTTATCATTCCTAATTTAATTCCCATTGAAATCATCTAGTTTCCATTTGTTTCTTACTTTGACCATAATTCATTTCTTTTGTGACTTTATTGTTTCTTAAGTGTCTTTCTTGTTTCCTTATTTCTTTTCATAAACGTGTGTTATTCTTTTGTCAAAGATTAGTCAAGGTGATTACTTTAAGGTTGACCTTGATAGGTTGATTAGTTCCATAAAGAACTTAGAGACAAAACTTGAGTGTGGACAGGGAGTGTTGAATTACATCACGAGTGTTAGGTAAAAACAAGAGTGACGAGTGATAAATACGTGAGGATTAGAGTGAAACACGTGAGGGAGTGTTGTGAGATTATTTCTTTCTAACATTCTTTGCAGGTTTCAATCATGTCTTCAAGTAATGAAAGAGATGAAGGAGGAGAAAGGATTGGTGAGGAAAATGTGCTCAAAGCAATGCAGCAACAGTTTGAGAGAATGAATGTGGTGTTTGGAGACATTAGAGATCGATTGGAGAGACAAGATGAGGCCATAGCTAATTTGCAAAGAGGGCAACAAAGGAGGACTCCAGAATTACGTGGTGGTGATGATGAGGATGAGGATGAATTTGGGGTATTCAATGGAGATGAATTAGAATTCGAAGATAATGCCTTGAATGCTCATAGGGACCGCTTTAGAGGTGGTAGAGGTGGACGTGGAGGTAGAGGTAATGGCAATAGGGATAATAGGAATTATGGGATTGGGAATGAGAGAGGAAGATGGAATGATAGACAGGATAGGGATCCTAGTAGCATAAAGATGAAAATACCCTCTTTTCAAGGGAAGATGGATCCTGATGTGTACCTTGAGTGGGAGAAACGGGTGGAGTTAGTTTTTGAGTGTCATAACTTTGCCGAGGAGAAGAAAGTGAAGCTAGCCGCAGCTGAGTTTGTGGATTATGCTGTCGTTTGGTGGGATCAGTTAGTGTTGAATAGAAGGAGTTGTTGAAGAAGGGGTATGTGAGAGAGAGCATGAGTCCATGTGCTGTACCAGTTCTACTTGTACCTAAGAAGGATGGGACTTGGCGTATGTGCGTCGATTGCAGAGCTGTCAACAAAATTACAGTTAAGTATCGACATCCCATACCTAGATTAGATGACATGTTGGATGAGTTGCATGGATCTTGTGTGTTTTCTAAAATTGATTTGAAAAGTGGATACCATCAAATTAGAATGAAAGAAGGAGATGAGTGGAAAACTGCCTTTAAAACTAAACATGGTTTATATGAGTGGTTAGTAATGCCTTTTGGTTTAACTAATGCACCTAGTACTTTTATGAGGCTAATGAATCATGTTTTGCGTTCTTTCATTGGAAAATTTGTTGTGGTCTACTTTGATGACATATTAGTGTACAGCAAAAGCATAGATGAACATGTTAGACATTTGCATTGTGTGCTTGATGTGTTAAGGAAAGAAAAGTTGTATGCTAATTTGAAAAAATGTTCTTTTTGCACTGAAAGGATTGTGTTTTTGGGTTATGTTGTTTCATCAAGAGGGATAGAGGTAGATGAAGAAAAGGTTAAGGCTATTAGGGAGTGGCCTATACCTAGGAATGTTAGTGAGGTGCGTAGTTTTCATGGGCTAGCTAGTTTTTATAGAAGATTTGTTAAAGATTTTAGCACCATCGCTGCACCGCTAACTGAGGTTGTGAAAAAGAGTGTGGGTTTCAAATGGGGTAGTGAGCAACAACATGCATTTGATTTGATTAAGGATACATTGTGTTCTGCACCATTGCTTGCATTGCCTGATTTCTCTAAGACATTTGAGATAGAGTGTGATGCATCGGGGATAGGTATAGGGGCTGTTCTTATGCAAGATAGGCGTCCTATAGCTTATTTTAGTGAGAAACTAAGTGGAGCATCATTGAATTATCCTACTTATGATAAGGAGTTGTATGCTTTAGTTAGGGCCTTAGAAACTTGGCAACATTATTTGTGGCCTAAGGAATTTGTAATCCATACTGATCATGAGTCGTTGAAGTTCTTGAAAGGACAAAGTAAGTTGAGTAGGAGGCATGCTAAATGGGTAGAGTTCATAGAAACGTTTCCTTATGTGATCAAGTATAAGCAAGGAAAGGAAAACGTTGTAGTTAATGCCTTATCTCGTAGGTATACTTTGATTTCTACTTTGAATGCAAGATTATTGGGTTTTGAGCATATCAAAGAATTGTATGTGAATGATCCTGATTTTGCTTCTGTGTATGTCGCATGTGAGAACACTGCTTTTGGAAAATTCTATAGGCATGAGGGATTTTTGTTTAGGGAGAATAGACTATGTATTCCTCAAGGGTCTATCAGAGAGTTGTTAGTTAGGGAAGCACATGGGGGTGGACTAATGGGACATTTTGGTGTTAGGAAAACTTTAGATGTGCTAGATGAGCATTTCTTTTGGCCGCACATGAAGAGAGATGTTGAGAGAGTTTGTGACAAGTGCATAACATGTAGATGGTCGAAGTCTAGGGCTTTACCGCATGGTTTGTATACACCTTTACCCATACCTAATGAACCTTGGATTGATATTTCTATGGATTTTGTATTGGGTTTACCTAGGTCCAAAAAGGGCCGAGATTCGGTATTTGTTGTGGTTGACAGGTTTTCGAAGATGGCTCACTTCATACCATGTCACAAGACTGACGATGCCACACATGTTGCTGATTTATTCTTCAAGGAGATTGTTCGACTTCATGGAGTGCCGAAAAGTATTGTTTTGGACCGAGATGCAAAGTTCTTGAGTCATTTTTGGAGGACTTTGTGGGGAAAGTTAGGGACAAAGCTATTATTTTCTACTACTTGTCATCCGCAAACCGATGGACAAACGGAGGTGGTTAACAGGACTTTGGGTACCTTGCTACGTTCCATCATCCAAAAGAACTTGAAGAATTGGGAGGATTGCTTGCCACATGTAGAGTTTGCTTACAACAGGAGCATGCATTCGACTACTGGTTGTTCGCCATTTGAAGTTGTGTATGGATTCAATCCACTTACTCCAATGGATTTGATACCTTTGCCTATGGAGGAAAGAGCGAACCTGAATGGGATGAAGAAAGCTGAGTTTGTTAGGCAATTACATGCAAAAGTAATGCAACATATTGAGAGGAGGACCGAGCAATATGCTACTCAAGCTAATAAAGGACGAAAGAAAGTTGTGTTCGAACCAGGAGATTGGGTTTGGGTGCATATGCGTAAGGAGAGGTTTCCTGAACAACGGAAATCTAAGTTGCAGCCACGTGGAGATGGTCCATTCCAAGTGCTTGAGCGCATCAACGATAATGCATACAAGATAGACTTACCAGGTGAGTATAATGTTAGTGCTACCTTTAATGTTTCTGATCTTTCTCCTTTTGATTTTGATGCAGGTACAGATTTGAGGACAAATCCTTTTGAGGAAAGAGGGAATGATGGAAACCAAGGAAGCAAGCTTATTGATCCTTTGAGCATCAACGGAGGACCTATGACAAGGGCTAGAGCTAAAAGAATGAAGGAGGCATTAAATGGGCTGATTCAAGAGATTTGGGCCAAGAGTCTTACGCAACAAGGGTTGGATGACATGGAAGGGACTTCAAGGCTTCAAAACATGATTCAAGTCCAAGATCATAAAGTTTAAAGGCTTGGGTGGTTATTTGAAGGCAAATTGGGCTGGTTCCATTTGTTTGTATTAGTTTGGGATTAATTTGTCTCATGGGTTGGTTTAATTAAGTTAGTTTATTTAATTAGTTTGTTAAGTATCAAACTTTGATTACATTGGGCTTTTTATTTACTTAATTTCGTGATGGGTCATGGGTTTATGTTTTAGGCTGTCAAATTTAGTTATTTTAAGCCCAAACTTAGCTTTTTCAAGCCCAAGTGGGGTGTATTAAGGTATTAGGACGTCCAAGTGATGTTTAGAAGCTAGGGTTTCATTTATTTTGCCTATAAAAGGCCATGTAAACCTCATAAACGGGATTAGCCAATTTTATGAATGAAATATCAGTTTTCTCTCTTTATTCTTGAAGAACTGTGAGAATTTATCAAGGATTGATTCTTGAATTATCAACTTGACTTATCTCCCTCATTCTTCTCTTGTTCTTGGGAGTGGCGTCTTTGTTATCTTGGTTCGTGGTTCGCTAATCATTGGGTCAAAGTTCTTTATAACTTTGGTTTTCTGATTGACATATAATCAATGGGTCAAAATTCCTCTTTTTTATAAACCTGTTTTAATCTTTCTTGGGATTGTGTTTCAATTTGTTTGTGGGTGTCGTATCTTTATATACGGGGTTCTCATCAGGATTGCAAAGCCTTGACCACGTAGGCACCATACAAGAGCCGTATGGTGCCACATATGTAAGCCCTTAGTCTCGATTCTGAACTTCCTAGTGGTAAAGACCAAATTATGGAACGAAAATGATATATTTCATTAATATTAATCGAATTAGGGACATCAAAGAGTTAATGATAATTGTAGAAACATACCACTTTTGTTTAAGTGAGAAAAAGTCGAAGAAGGGTAAAATCATCTTTTTTACAGGTAAGAGATAATTGAATAAGTGGCAATATGGTCATGTCCAAAATAAAAATTATAGGTATAATTATCTATAAGTATTAGTCATTTACCACTTGATTGAAACTAAAATTTTAATGATAGTCAAAGTAAGTCAAAGAGGGACGTGATGGTCATTTCATGAAAAGTCACTTATATATATATGTGACACTTAGAAAATTTTTAAGAAAGAAAGAAGAAGAAATCGTGAAATTGAGAGAGGGTGAGGGGTTTGGACGACAATCAAAGGAGGAAGAAGATGTCAAGCTTTTTCAACCAAATCTAAGGCTCCAAAACAAGTTTTTGTGTTGATCCAAGCTAGAAAAGCAAAACCTAATCAAGATTTAGGTAAGTTATCAATTCCTTATACAATTTTGATGATTGTTGGAATTGAAAGAATGTGATGATAGTTGTGTTGTTTGTAGTGTGTTGTGATGGATGTTTTACACTTAAAACAAGTGTAGAACCCTAAGTGTGTGATATGAAAGCTTAGATGGTATGTTCTAGTGCATAAATATTAAGCTAGGGTTTATGGATGGAAAACCTTAAATTGTGATTTAAGGAAGTGAAATGTCAAAAAGTTGCATATATGTTGTTTGATAAAATGGTTGAGAGAGATTAACATGTAAAATTGAAAAAAACTACACATTGAAGTAAATGGATGTGTGTCATGGCCATGAAGAGCATTATGATGCCTTTGAATTTTGATTGATTTGAACTTAAATCTAAGCATATTTGAGGTTAGGAAAACATATAGAAGTTATGGAATTATAAAAGAAGAAACATAGAGTTAAGTTGAGAATCTCGAGCCATATGAAGGGGCTATGATGACCTGCACTCTTCGAGCTTATTTAGGGTTGTTTTAGACCTCAAAACATGTCTAGGGGTTATATCAAACCATAGAAATTAGAAGGGAACGATTCCAATAAAAATTGAGAAAGTTATGGCAAAAATAGTATATGTAATCGTAATATGAAATGTGAATATAAATGCATTTTTCGATTCATGAAATGAATGTAATTGATCATAATTAAGTAAAAGAACCTGAGATACGAAAGAATTGAATTCGTTGCATGTAGGATGCCATAAATGTGCATAAAAAAGTGTTGAAAAATAGGCGTTTTTCATAGGTTTCGAACTTCGATATTTAGAATTTTTTAAAATCATTTCATGGGTGACCTAAGTGCGAGTTAGCGAGATGATTAGAGTGAAAACAGAGCGAAGAAAATTGCTAGGATGGGCCCTAGCATAGCCTCGGTTTTAGGGGGTCCAAAAACAGTGATTTTTCGTTCCGGGTTTCCGGCGACCATTTTAAGCATTCTAGAATGTCCCTAGATGATAATAAATAAAGCCCGTGAGAAGAAATCGGAATTAAAGAGTCTCAGTTGAGTTAAAATCAAGTTGAGAAGGTTATAGTGTAAAGGGTTGTCAATAGAGAAAATTGTACTAGAAACGTTATTTTAAGTTTTGAGTTATGTAATTGAGTAAGTGATAATAAGAAATTGACATGTAGGTTACGAGCGAGCGAGCGAGACACGAGAGGCTCGTTGAGACGCTTAACTTGAGCTTACGCGGATTGAGGTAAGTGTCTTACCACTTGTGTCTATTTCAATTTCTATTTTAAGCCTTGCATATGGTTATTAAACGAAAACAAAAATGATTTTCAAATCCTAAATCCAAGTTTTGAGCATGTGAGTTTCGTATGGAATTCATAAAGTGAAGGAATCAACACAAAGTCGATTTTAAAATATTCGAATCGAGAAAATTTTAAGAGTTTGAAAAGTAAGAGGTTTTGTGCTTTTGCACTTAGTGAAAACAGTTTCGAAACCCATGTATATACCCTCAGATTATATGAGATTTAACACTACGTGACGATGCAGAAAATTCCGTCCGTAATCGTTCAGCTTACAAAGTATTTAGCACTACGTGACGACACAGAATATTCCATCCGTAGTTGCTCAGTTTTCTAGATTATCTAGCACTACGTTGCGACGTAGACAATTTCGCACGTAGTCGTTTAGATTCATAGTTTGGCACTACTTCGTGATGCAGCACATTCCGCTCGTAGTCACCCAGACTTATAACACTACAATTGCAATGCAAAAAATTCGGCACTGTAGTTGCTCAGATACGAGATTGTTTCACACTGCGTTGCGACGCAGTAAATTCTACATCGTAGTGATCGAGATATCTTAATAGCTTCACGTTGGCGTTAGTTAAAAATCACCCCGTGATGGTTTGAACATTTTTGGGGTATACATGGAGTTTTTAGAAATAAAAACTTTAAAAATTGAAAAGTTTAAGATTAAGTAAGTTTATGAATTATTATATAATTATATGATTATATTACGTTGTTCTGTTGTATTAACGTATTTACTTATTGTGTAGCTTGTACATACTATTGGGTGCTATTGTAGGTGACGGTGGGACAGAGAGATTATCATTACATATTGTCGACGTTGATTTCTGGTCGACAAGAGCTCAAATCCCAATACCTACAATCAATCCATATAAAATAGAAAACAAGAAGAATTGATGGCAAAGAGCAAAGAGCAACACATAGAAGACAGAAGGTTTTTAACGTGGTTTAGCGAGTGCGCCTATATCCACGACTATCTCTCAACAATTCGGTAGAATGACAGTATAATATTGCTTATATATCTGTTTACAATGAATTCAGCCTCTGTTTATAGGAAGAGAGGTGTTACAATTTAGGAAGAGATAAAATAGGAAAAGAATCACAAATTAATTATGTTTCCTGATTGGTTGGAGTCAAATCAGGTAACTGCTCTGTAAATCTGGAGATCACGTTGACTTAATTCAAATTTGAATTAACTTCCAATTCTGACGAGAGAATCACGATCAAATCGAATAACTGCATTTTCTGGAAGATTTTCTTGTTTAACTGATCGCTAAGCGAGCTGTACATTGTATTGAGTGATCTCGAGCTGCGACTCGTTGAGTAACGAGCTGTGCATAGTGCGAACTATATAACGATCTGTGAATAATGTGATGCGAGCTTGCTGGTGCGAGCTGTAGAGCTCGCTGGACTTGGAGTTGATAACTGGGCCTTGTCTGCTGGGCCTTTGTATTGGGTTGATTTATTGGGCTTCTATCAGACTTTTACCAGCCCAATTACTTGATCTAAAAAATACACACAACATTAGCCCCCCAGCTCTCAATTCGTTCTGCGAATTGGGAGCTCGAGCTCACTGGTAAAAGCTAACTTGAATTTCTGTTTTGCGCTTTTTCAAATTCATTCCCATCAGCTCTGACACATGGCGGTCATGTAAGAGATAACTGAACCAGTACTGACAGGTCTAGGGCCATGCATATTTAATACGCACGTCTTTCAACTGATGACTGCATGATTATAAAGCCGTTATTCGTGCTGCACTGTTGGATCCAGGACAGTTACACAGCACTCAGATCGGACGGTTGGGGCTTGAGCTCAGCCACCTATATAAATTGGTGGAGCCCTTTCATTTTCTTTTTCATCTGTCATTTTCTTCCAACCACCAAGTTCTTTCTCGTTGTTCTCTCGCCGGTTCTTCATGGATTCTTCAACTTCAGTCGCCACTTTTCACATCTTCGACAAAGATTCACGGTAAGTTTTTGTTCAACTTCAAGTTTTCAGTTTTTGATTTATTTTTGTTGAGTTGATGTTGCATTGTGCTTGCGTTTTGCTTTCTGATTTTGTCATTGCTGTCGTTCTAAATGCTTTGCATCCTTGATGTTGAATCTTTATTGTTCTGGGTTTCTTGTTGAGCACGACTCTTCAGTTTCTGCTGATTTGATCATGTAGCTTGTTTGTTTGCGACCTGTTTACTGTTGGTGGTCTATCATACATGCGAACTGTTGGATTAGGTACTTGTAGATTACTAGCTCGTAGGTCGTTTCTTCATAGGTCAAGCCCCCCACTGTATTAGAAATCTGTAGAGTAGGGAAATAAATTATTTAAGTTTGCTTGTTGCGATCTGATTATACTCCCTTCGTATAGATGTTTTCAAGTAGAGCTCGCAATGTTAGTGAGGAGCGACGAGCTCGCGAGGAGAGGGAAGCTCACAAAGTGTTTGCACATCATCCTTCTTCAATAGATACTATGAGCTGGAGGGACTCGCCCTTCAATTTCATATTCCTAAGGGTTGCCGTACGATGTCACATGTTCATGACAACCATGCATGCTATCCTCCAAGGGGGTACATTGCTATCAGTACCTAACACCTCGGACATGGGTTCAGATTTCCAGTTTCTCCTTATCTACTCGAGTTTCTAAACAAGGTCAAACTTGCGCCATTCCAACTGACTCCGAACTCATACTCACAGCTGACCTCGTTAACTTAACCTTTCTTAGAAACAGCATTCCTCCCCCAACTTAAAAAATCATTACTAACATTTACAACATCAAAGCTAGAAGTAGTTCTAAAGATGGCAAATGAAAAGGCTTTTATTATCTCTCAGCTCGCCAATCAGATTACAAGAATCTCCTACCCTGAGAAAATGCGAAGGATAAATCCAACGTTGGGGCTTACAAAACAGATTGGTTCTTTGTCTCTTGTCCTTCTCTCGCAAGTTTTAAAAACTTCAGTTTTGTTCTAAGTCCAGGTATTAGTGAGCTCCTTTTTTATTATTTATTATTTATTTTTTATACATTTTGCTTTGTAAACCTGAAGGTGGACAGGTCTCCTCTCAATAGCGAGAATAAGAGGGCTCTTGGGGTGCTCGTGAGATCTGGTGAAAGGAGCATCAATGATAAGTTTGATATTGCCCTCCTTCAGACTTATAGCCTCGCTCCTCCAAAGGATTCTCCGCTGATAGACTGTAATAGGGACATAGGGAGCATGGATGGATTCGAGCTCCTTTCTATTCTTGATGTACCTGTTGAAGAGGTAGAAGAAGACACTTCTGCTTCCTCATCAGCTCCAGTTCCTGCCTCCACCTCGTAGGCAGATCAGATTCTTGCTTCCCAATCAATCCAAATCCCTACCTCCACTTCGCAAGCAGAAACAGCTCCAACTCTTACTCCAACTCAGGTAGTTCCAATTGTACAGATAGATTCATCTCCTTCTCCTGTTCGAACAACTATTTCAAGGGCCCCATCCTCATATGCTCAAACAGATCTAGTCCCCACTCCAACAGTTCCAGTTCCAGCTCCAGCTCCAGCTCATACCTCGTCAATAGGTGTATCTCGAACAGCTGTTCCTCTGGCTTCCACCCTTGGGCGAGTTTCAACTAGGAGAAAGCTCACTCTTTTGCAATTCTCTCTAAAGCGACCTGCTGGAGCTCCATCTCATTTAACTGCTCCCTCAAAGTGACCTGCTGAAGCTCCAGTCCCTTCAACTATTCCCTCAAAGCGACCTGCTGAAGCTCCAGCACCTTTAGCTGTTCCCTCCAAGCGACCTGCTAAGGCAAAGGCTTCTTCGGTCGCCATTCCAGCGAGGTGCCTCCTCCAGCAATAGTAGTAGATCCATTACCGGTCCCAGCTTCAAGCTTGTAGCCCGAAGCAGGGGAGGTTTCATTCGAGGTCCCATCATAGGAAACCCCAACTAAGGCGAGCAAAGGTGGAGGGAGAAAGAACATGGGTAAACGCACCCTTACCATGCGACGTCATGTATATAAAGGGAAAGAGCCTGTGGCCGCGCCAGTTGAGGAGACTCCACCAACCATAACAAGCCCTGAAGATGGACCAGGGGGAAGATATCTAAAATCTCTCCTCAACAATTGGTTGGATATCATGATGACTCACCCGAAGGCTTTGGAAAATTAGTCTCTGAAGGGCTTGGATCTAGATGAATACATAAGTCGACATGCAACACTGGTAACTTTCTCTTTTTGACTCATTGCTTTCTTACTTTACTACATACTAATTTGTAAGAGTTTCAAGCCGCTCTTGGATCAATAAAACGGAGGAGGGAGACCAGGTTCTCTCAAGATCGCATAATGAGATTGGAGGACGAGCTGAAGAAGGCCAATGAGGAGATCAAGTCTCTGATTGAGGAGGTTTCGGATGCCAAGAGGCATAAGGCGAGCTATGAGGCACAGCTAGCGAATGCCAACATAGCCAGAAGGGAAGTTGAGGAAGCTCAGACCCATTTGGAGGGTTGCTTAAAGACTTCAAGGTCGAATCTCACTACCTCACTTCGCAATTGTGAAGATGAACTGGAAAAGGCAAAGGATGAATTAAAGCAATCCGAGCAGCGAGCAGAAGCTGCCGAAAAGCAAGTTGAGTGAGTGGAAGGTGCAGCACAGCGGACTGAGGAGGTCGAACACCGAGCTGAAATTGCAGAGAAACAAGTTGAGGTGCTCGGACAACAAGTTGAGGCCGCAGTACAACAAGCTAAGGCTGCCGAGAAGCGAGCTGAAGCTACAGAGGAGTAGCAACTGGAGGCTGCACAGTGACACACACATGACACTTGCATAGAGTTCATAGTTTTCAGAGAGAGACTTGCTCAGGACAGAAGTGCGGGTTGCTAAAGCCAATGATGAGGCTGAGGAAAGAACGAGTATTAACTTCCTCTATACGCTATGGATGTCCCATCTTGAATTGGATTTTTCAATCTTTGATGATGAGGGACTCTGAGTTGTGGAGAGGTTCAAGACAAAGACTACCTCGTGATGGAATCCAAAGAAGCAAGCAAGATTTGAGCCTAAATGATGAGATCCAAGAAAGCAAGCAAGATTTGAGCTTAAACTACAATGGGCCACTTTTGTGTTATTCAAAATATCTAGCAAGCTTTGAAGATTTAGAAGATCTTGAGAATTTAATGCATATCTAGTAAATCTTGGAGATTCAAAAAATCTTGTAAATTTAATATCACTCAATCTTTCATTTAATAGGTTATTTTATTAGGATTATTTACTTTCCATGTTGGTTTTATTTTCCTAGATTTTTAAGTTCTACAATTTAGGCAATTTTGTCTAGAAATTAATTATGTTCCAAAATTAGTTTATTTCTTTGCTTATAAAAAACGCTTGTAACTTTAAAGAAGTTGAATGAGATGAATAAAAATGCAGTCAATTATATTTTATTGAGAGAATGAATTATCTTTTGTTCATTGTTGAACATGTGATCTTATCAAGGTTTGCTTGTGACGATCAAACTATGACTTATCTCCCATCTTCTCATCTATGTCTTGAGAGTGGCGTCAATATTCTTCTTTTATAATTTTGATTCTTGATTGAGTTCTAATCATTGGGTCAAAGTTCTTTATAATTTTGGTTCGTGATTAACATTATAATCAACGGGTCAAAATTCTTTATTTTATAAACCTGTTTTAATCTTTCTTGGGGTTGTGTTTCAATTTGACTGTGGGTGTCGTGTCGTTATATACGAAGTTCTCATAAGTTGGTATAAGAGCTTTGAGAATTAATTCAGGTTTGGTTATCCAATTTATTTGTTTATTTATTTTTTTCAAAAAAGAAAAAAAATTCAGATTTGTTCTTAAAAAAAAAAAAAAAAAAAAGGATGAGTTTGAGCATGGAAAGAAAGTGTTGAATGATAAACACGTAAATGAGTGGAGTGAAACACGTGAAGAAATGTGTGAGGATATTTTTCTAATATTTCTTTCAAGTTTCAAACAAGACCTTGGACAACAATAAATATGAGTCACGATTTGAGAACAAATCGTCTTAAGGAAAGAGAGAATGATGGGATCCAAAGAAGCAAGCAAGATTTGAGCCTAAATGATGGGATCCAAGAAAGCAAGCAAGATTTGGGCTTAAACTACAATGGGCCACTTTTTTGTTATTCAAAATATCTAGCAAGCTTTGAAGATTCAGAAGATCTTGTGAATTTAATGCATATCTAGTAAATCTTGGAGATTCAAAAAATCTTGTAAATTTAATGTCACTCAATCGTTCATTTAATAGGTAATTTTGTTAGGATTATTTACTTTCCATATTGGTTTTATTTTCCTAGATTTTTAATTTCAACAATTTAGGCAATTTTGTCTAGAAATTAATTATGTTCCAAAATTAGTTTATTTCTTTGCTTATAAAAAGGCTTGTAACTCTAAAGAAGTTGAATGAGATGAATGAAATTGCAGTTAATTATGTTTAATTGAGAGAGTGAATTTTCTCGTTTGTTCTTCATGAACATGTGATCTTATCAAACTATGCTTGTGGCGATCAAACATTGATGGAAATCAAGATAGCAAACATGGAAGATTACGAGAGAATTGGACAATGTGGCAATTGAAGATTGTTGGGCTTAATCTTAAAGGCTTTGGAAGCTAATTAATTGCAATTGGAGACAAATTGAAGTTAATTGGGCTTTAAATAATTTGGGCTGGTTTGCTTTAATTGTAATGGGTTTTAAATTAAGTTGGTTTATTTAATTTTATGTTGGGTCTTAATTAATGTATTGGGCTAGAACATTTAAATAATTTAAGTCCAAGCTTATTTTAAACCCATGAGAATGTTTAGTGAGCCCAATTGTTAAGAGGCTAGGGTTTTATGTGATATTTTATTTCCTTGCTTATAAAAAGGCTTGTAACCCTAAGCAAACGGAGGTTGGAATGGAATAAAGATGCAGCCAATTATGGTTTATTGAGAGAGTGAATTCTCTTTTGTTCTTCTATGAACATGTGATCTTATCAAGCTTTGCTTGTGGCGATCAAACCATGACTTATCTCCCACCTTCTCATCTATGTCCTAGGAGTGGCGTCAATATCCTTCTTTGATAATTTTGGTTCTTGATTGAGTTCTAATCATTGGGTCAAAGTTCTTTATAACTTTGGTTTTCTGATTGACATATAATCAATGGGTCAAAATTCCTTATTTTATAAACCTGTTTTAATCTTTCTTGTCTAAAAATTAATTATGTTCCAAAATTAGTTTATTTCTTTTCTTATAAAAAGGCTTGTAACTCTAAAGAAGTTGAATGAGATGAACAAAAATGCAGTCAATTATATTTTATTGAGAGAATGAATTATCTTTTGTTTATTGTTGAACATGTGATTTTATCAAGCTTTGTTTGTGACGATCAAACTATGACTTATCTCCCACCTTCTCATCTATGTCTTGGGAGTGGCGTCAATATCTTTCTTTTATAATTTTGGTTCTTGATTGAGTTCTAATCATTGGGTCAAAGTTCTTTATAATTTTGGTTCGTGATTGACATATAATTAACGGGTCAAAATTCTTTATTTTATAAACCTGTTTTAATCTTTCTTGGGGTTGTGTTTCAATTTGACTGTGAGTGTCGTATCGTTATATACAGGGTTCTCATCAGTTGGTATCCGAGCTTTGAGAATTAATTCAGGTTTGGTTATCCAATTTATTTGTTTATTTATTTTTTTTCGAAAAAGAAAAAAAATTCAGATTTGTTCTTAAAAAAAAAAAAAAAAGGATGAGTTTGAGCATGGAAAGAAAGTGTTGAATGATAAACACGTAAATGAGTGGAGTGAAACAAGTGAAGAAATGTGTGAGGATCTTTTTCTAACATTTCTTTCAGATTTCAAACAAGACCTTGGACAACAATAAAGATGAGTCACGATTTGAGAACAAATCGTCTTTTGGGAAAGAGGGAATGATTGGATCCAACGAAGCAAGCAAGATTTGAGCCTAAATGATAGGATCCAAGAAAGCAAGCAAGATTTGGGCTTAAACTACAATGGGCCACTTTTGTGTTATTCAAAATATCTAGCAAGCTTTGAAGATTCAGAAGATTTTGAGAATTTAATGCATATCTAGTAAATCTTGGAGATTCAAAAAATCTTGTAAATTTAATATCACTCAAATTTTCATTTAATAGGTTATTTTGTTAGGATTATTTACTTTCCATGTTGGTTTTATTTTCCTAGATTTTTAAGTTCTACAATTTAGGCAATTTGGTCTAGAAATTAATTATGTTCCAAAATTAGTTTATTTCTTTGCTTATAAAAAGGCTTGTAACTCTAAAGAAGTTGAATGAGATGAATAAAAATGCAGTCAATTATATTTTATTGAGAGAATAAATTATCTTTTGTTCATTGTTGAACATGTGATCTTATCAAGCTTTCCTTGTGGCGATCAAACTATGACTTATCTCCCACCTTCTCATCTATGTCTTGGGAGTGGCGTCAATATCATTCTTTTATAATTTTGGTTCTTGATTGAGTTCTAATCATTGTGTCAAAGTTCTTTATAATTTTGGTTCGTGATTGACATATAATCAACGGATTAAAATTTTTTATTTTATAAACTTGTTTTAATCTTTCTTGGGGTTGTGTTTCAATTTGACTGCGGGTGTCGTATCGTTATATACGGGGTTCTCATTACCTCGTCTCTAGTTGTAATTGATGCGGTTCCTTTGGCAATGGAGATACCTGGCACAACCTCTCAGGCCGAGCCCACTGATGTCAACGAACTTTCCAGCTCGTCTTCCAGCAAAGACTCCCTTTTAATACCAGATTCTCCTCGAGATTTATAGTTTGCCTTGTTTTTTGCTCTTTCACGACTTTTGTTTTTTTTTTTTTGGTAATTCATTTGTTAACTTGTAATGAATTTTCGAACTTAATGGAAAATTTTTCATTATATCATCTCTGTTGAATGTGCTTGAATTATTGTGTTTGTTGTAACACACTTCATGTCTTCATTTTGTAAGTTATGAGACTTCTTGCGAGCTAATTGTATAAACTGGCTTGAAATTTGATATAATAGTTTAAGTAATTGCTTAATTCAACAGTTAATAAAATCTTCTGACATAGGCAGCAGGTTGGAACCTTATCTGCCATATTGAAATGTTGACAAGCGATGCAGGAGGTCGTGACTTCGCCTACCTTGGCTTTATTTTAGCGAGCTATACAGGGGTATATAACCTCGCCTGATTTTTTGGCTCCAATTTTTAGTGAGCTATACAGGGGTACGTAACTTCGCCTGTTTTTTAGACACTAATTTTTTAGCTAGCTATGCAGGGGTACATGATCTCGTCTGCTTTTTAGGCTTCAATTTTTATCGAGCTATGTAGGGGTATGTGACATCGTCTGCTTTTTAGGCTCTTATTTTAGCGAGCTATGCAGAGGTACTTAACCACGCTTGCTTTTTAGACTCTTATTTTTTAGTGAGCTATACAGAGATACTTAACCACGCCTGCTTTTTAGACTCTTATTTTTTTAGCGAGCTTTGCAGGGGTACTTAACCACGCTTGCTTTTCAGGCTCTTATTTTTTAGCAAGCTATGCAGAGGTACGTAACCTCGCCTACTTTTTAGGCTCTTATTTATTTGTTTATTTTTTTAGCGAGCTATGTAGGGGTACTTAACCACGCATGCTTTTTAGGCTCTTATTTTTTAGCGAGCTATGCAGGGATACGTAACCTCGCCTACTTTTTAGGCTCTTATTTATTTGTTTATTTTTTTAGCGAGCTATGTAGGGGTACTTAACCACGCATGCTTTTTAGGCTCTTATTTTTTAGCGAGCTATGCAGGGATACGTAACATCGCCTGCTTTTTAGGTTCTTATTTTTTTAGTGAGCTATGCAGGGGTACGTAACCTCGCTTGCTTTTTAAGCTCTTATTTTTGGCGTAACATCGAGCTATGTAGGATGGAGCCCGCTAACTTGATAACTCATAAATTTTGAACATATAAATAATTAGAGTAATCACAGATAATATGGGAAAATGGGTCTTTTATTAATTTTGATGAAGTTGAATTACAACACAATCAAAGAATTACCGATAGTATGGTCAAAGATGTTCGACGTTCCAAGCTTGAAGGACTTCAGCTCCATTAACATTTGTTAGGTAATAAGCTCCATTCCCTAAGTTTTCTTTGATGACATAAGGGCCTTCCCAATTTGGGCTTAAGGATCCATTACTGGCTTTGTGAGCTCCAGGCAAGATAAATCGTAGCACCAGGTCGCCCACGTTGAAACTCCAAATTCAAGCTTTCCTGTTATAATACATCGTAATTCTTTGCTGATAGACTCCTAGCCTCAATCAGGCCGATTCCCTTACTTCTTCAAGTAGGTTAAGGTTTGTTGCTAGCAACTGGTCGTTGTCTTTTGGATTGAAGGTCGCTCTACGCTGTGAGGTAACTTCTAGCTCTGCTGGAATCATGGCCTCAGATCCGTACACCATTGAAAAGCGTGTCTCGCTTGTGGTGCTACAAGCTGTGGTCCTGTAAACCCATAACACTTTCTGAAGCTCGTCTACCCACGCTCCTTTCCTTGCTTCCAGCTTCATCTTCAATGTTTGCTTTATGATCTTATTTACAGCTTCAACTTGGCCATTGGCTTGTGGATGTTCCATTGCTGAGAAGCTCTTGATAATCTTCAGGTCGTTGCAGAACTTGAGAAACTGGTTACCACTGAACTAGGTCCTATTACCTGTCACGATCTGCTTAGAAACCGCAAACCTGCAGATAATGTCATTCCATACAAATTTTTCAATCTTTGTCGTGGAAATTTCTGTCAACTCCTTTGCTTCTGCCCACTTGGTGAAATAGTCAACTGCGATCACAACGTGCTTGCATCTTCCACGAGCTGTTAGTAGAGGCCCGATCAAATTCATTCCCCAAATTTCAAAGGGCCACAGACTCACTATTTGTTGGAGATAGGCTGGTGAAACTCTTGGAACTTGGGTGAACCTCTGACACTTGTTGCACTTTTTGACCAAATTGACGGCGTCCTGCTTCATAGTGGGCCAGTAAAAGCCCTGTTAGAGTGCCTTTTGAGCTAAAGACAGCCCCCCAGCATGATTTCCACAATGACTCTTATATATTTCCTTCATCACAGTCTCGTAGTCCTAGCCATCGATACATCTCAAAAGTGAATCTGAAAACCCTTTCTTGTACAGCACATCGTCGTATATGCAATATCTAGCTGCTTTAGCTAGCAAGCGTCGTGCTTCCAATTTATCACTTGGTAGCTTTCCATCCTACAAATAACTCAAAATCGGACACATCCAGGAATTGGGTTGCACAGTTATGGCCATCACTGAATTCTTCTCTTCTGTATTTGGAGTTGGTAGGAACTCTATTGGGATCACCCTAAGGAAATCTGCATCTCGAGTTGTCGCCAGGCGAGCTAGTGTATCCGCATGCGAGTTCTAAGCTTGTGGGATTTGCTTCACCTCGTACTTCTAAAAAGCACTTAGCATTTCATGAACTTTTTGGAGGTACATGGTCATTTTCGGTCATCTGGTATGATACTCCCCTAGTATGTGGCAAACCATAAGCTGTGAGTTACTGAAGACCCTTAATTGCTCAGCTCGCATCTCTTTAGCCAAGCGTAGACCTGCGAGCAATGCTTCATATTCAGCTTCATTATTTGTAGCCTAGAAACCAAACCTTAATGCACAAAGGATTTTATGGCCTTCAGGACTGATCAATAGAATTCCAACTCCAGCTTTCTGCTCGCTAGATGACCCATCAACATAAAGCTCCCAAGTCGGACCTTCAGAAGATTCAGCTTCATCATCCGCAGGCCCTATAAATCCCACAATAAAATCTGCTAGAGCTTAGGCTTTGATGGTTGTTCTTGGTTTATACTGAATGTCAAACTGTGCGAGCTCAACTGCCCATTTTAGCAAGCGACCTAAGGTACCCGCTTTCTGTAGAACTTGCTTCAGCGGATACTAGGTGAGGACTTCAATTGTATGAGCTTGAAAATAAGGTCGCAACTTCCTCGATGCGACCACCAGGTAGTAAGCGAGCTTCTCCATCTGTGAGTACTTAGTTTTAGCATCCTACAATCTTTTACTTACATAGTAGACTGGAAGCTGCATCTTCTCCTCTTCTCTTACCAAAACAACACTTAAAGCTTGTTGAGACACCCCTAAGTATAAAATGAGCATTTCTCCTTCTTTGGGCTCAGAGATGAGTGGAGTTCGCCCCATATATTCCTTCAGCTGTTGGAAAACTACCTCGCATTATTCAGTTCACCCAAAGCCTTTTGCTTTCTTCAAAACATCAAAGAATAGAATGCATTGATCTGTAGCGTTCGAGATGAACTTGCTTAGTGCTGTGATCTGGCCATTAAGGCTTTACACATCCTTTACCCTGGTAGGCGACCTCATATCAATCAATGCTTTGATCTTCTCTGGATTAGCCTTAATACCTCTACTGTTCACCATGAAACCCATAAACTTCCCAAAGACTACCCCGAATGCGCACTTGTGTGGATTCAGCTTCATCTAGCGTTTTGCATTGTGGCATAGTGCCGTACTTTTATCGATTTTACACTCATATTCCGTTTACTATGGTTTGGTGGCCATGGAAGGCTCACAATTTGCTCGTCTCATCAACTACACCATTCCGAGAGGTTTGGGGCCCATTGCAGCCATCTAATTACGCTTAGAGTTGTCGTATGGCATCAAGCAGCATTTTTGCCGATTTTGCATTCATAATGCGTTTGCTGTGGTTTGGTGGCCACAGAAGGCTCCTAATTTGCTCGTCTCATCAACTACACCATTCCGAGAGGTTTGGGGCCCAATGTACCCATTTAATTCTGCTTAGAGTTTCTGTCTGGTACAGTGCAGCACTTTTGCTGATTTTGCACTCATATTCCGTTTATTGTGGTTTTGCGACCACGGAAGGTTCCTCATTTGCTTGTCTCATCAAGTACACAATTCCGAGTGGTTTAAGGTCCAACACACCCTTCTAATTTCATTTTGAGTTACCGTGTGGTACCGTGTAGCAGTTTTACTGATGTTGCACTCATATTCCGTTTACTGTGGTTTGGTGGCCACAGAAGGCTCCTAATTTGCTCGTCTCATCAACTACACCAATCCGAGAGGTTTGGGACCCAATGCACCCATCTAATTCCGCTTAGAGTTGCCGGGTGGAACCGTGCAATGCCTTTGCCTATTTTGCACTCTTACTCCGTTTATAGTGGTTTGGTGGCCACAGAAGGCTCCTGATTTGCTAGTCTCATCTAGTACACTATTCTGAGTGGTTTGGGGCCCAACACACCCATCTAATTTCATTTTAATTTGTATTGTGGCATAGTGTAACACTTTTTCCGATTTTGCAGTCATATTCTGTTTACTATTGTTAGGTGGCCACGGAAGGCTCCTAACTTGCTCGTCTCTCATCAACAACAACATTCTGAGAGGTTTGGGGCCCAATGCACCCATCTAATTCAGCTTAGAGTTGCCGTGTCACGACGCAACACTTTTGCTGATTTTGCACTCATATTTTGTTTACTATGGTTTGGTGGCAACGAAAGACACCTAATTTGCTCGTCTTATCAACTACACCATTCCGAGAGGTTTGGGACCCATTGCAACCATCTAATTCCGCTTAGAGTTGCCGTGTAGCACTGTGCAGCGCTTTTGCCGATTTTGCACTCTTATTTCGTTTATAGTGGTTTGGTGGTGACGAAAGGTTCCTAATTTGCTAATCTCATCTAGTACACAATTCTGAGTGGTTTGGGGCCCAACACACTCATCTAATTTTGTTTTGATTTGCATTGTGGCACAGCGCAACACTTTTGCTGATTTTGCACTTATATTCCGTTTACAGTAGTTAGGTGGCCATGAAAGACTCCTAATTTGTTCGTCTTACGCAACAAGGGTTGGATGACATGGAAGGGACTTCAAGGCTTCAAAACATTTGTTTGTATTAGTTTGGGATTAATTTGTCTCATGGGCTGGTTTAATTAAGTTAGTTTGTTTAATTAGTTTGTTAAGTATCAAACTTTGATTACATTGGGCTTTTATTTACTTAATTTCGTGATGGGTCATGGGTTTATGTTTTAGGCTATCAAATTTAGTTATTTTAAGCCCAACTTAGCTTTTTCAAGCCCAAGTGGGGTGTATTAAGGTATTAGGACGTCCAAGTGATGTTTAGAAGCTAGGGTTTCATTTATTTTGCCTATAAAAGGCCATGTAAACCTCATAAACGGGATTAGCCAATTTTATGAATGAAATATCAGTTTTCTCTCTTTGTTCTTGAAGAACTGTGAGAATTTATCAAGGATTGATTCTTGAATTATCAACTTGACTTATCTCCCTCATTCTTCTCTTGTTCTTGGGAGTGGCGTCTTTGTTATCTTGGTTCGTGGTTCGCTAATCATTGGGTCAAGGTACATTCTTTTATTTTCTTTTTATCAATTCCTGAATTAAACTTTCTTGGGGTTGTTGATTCAAATTGCTTGTGGGTGTCGTATCATATATACGGGGTTCTCATCATTTGGTATTGATCCTTTGAGCATCAACGGAGGACCTATGACAAGGGCTAGAGCTAAAAGAATGAAGGAGGCATTAAATGGGCTGATTCAAGAGATTTGGGCCAAGAGTCTTACGCAACAAGGGTTGGATGACATGGAAGGGACTTCAAGGCTTCAAAACATGATTCAAGTCCAAGATCATAAAGTTTAAAGGCTTGGGTGGTTATTTGAAGGCAAATTGGGCTGGTTCCATTTGTTTGTATTAGTTTGGGATTAATTTGTCTCATGGGCTGGTTTAATTAAGTTAGTTTATTTAATTAGTTTGTTAAGTATCAAACTTTGATTACATTGGGCTTTTATTTACTTAATTTCGTGATGGTCATGGGTTTATGTTTTAGGCTATCAAATTTAGTTATTTTAAGCCCAAACTTAGCTTTTTCAAGCCCAAGTGGGGTGTATTAAGGTATTAGGACATCCAAGTGATGTTTAGAAGCTAGGGTTTCATTTATTTTGCCTATAAAAGGCCATGTAAACCTCATAAACGGGATTAGCCAATTTTATGAATGAAATATCAGTTTTCTCTCTTTGTTCTTGAAGAACTGTGAGAATTTATCAAGGATTGATTCTTGAATTATCAACTTGACTTATCTCCCTCATTCTTCTCTTGTTCTTGGGAGTGGCGTCTTTGTTATCTTGGTTCGTGGTTCGCTAATCATTGGGTCAAGGTACATTCTTTTATTTTCTTTTTATCAATTCCTGAATTAAACTTTCTTGGGGTTGTTGATTCAAATTGCTTGTGGGTGTCGTATCATATATACGGGGTTCTCATCATTTGGTATTGATCCTTTGAGCATCAACGGAGGACCTATGACAAGGGCTAGAGCTAAAAGAATGAAGGAGGCATTAAATGGGCTGATTCAAGAGATTTGGGCCAAGAGTCTTACGCAACAAGGGTTGGATGACATGGAAGGGACTTCAAGGCTTCAAAACATGATTCAAGTCCAAGATCATAAAGTTTAAAGGCTTGGGTGGTTATTTGAAGGCAAATTGGGCTGGTTCCATTTGTTTGTATTAGTTTGGGATTAATTTGTCTCATGGGCTGGTTTAATTAAGTTAGTTTATTTAATTAGTTTGTTAAGTATCAAACTTTGATTACATTGGGCTTTTATTTACTTAATTTCGTGATGGGTCATGGGTTTATGTTTTAGGCTATCAAATTTAGTTATTTTAAGCCCAACTTAGCTTTTTCAAGCCCAAGTGGGGTGTATTAAGGTATTAGGACATCCAAGTGATGTTTAGAAGCTAGGGTTTCATTTATTTTGCCTATAAAAGGCCATGTAAACCTCATAAACGGGATTAGCCAATTTTATGAATGAAATATCAGTTTTCTCTCTTTGTTCTTGAAGAACTGTGAGAATTTATCAAGGATTGATTCTTGAATTATCAACTTGACTTATCTCCCTCATTCTTCTCTTGTTCTTGGGAGTGGCGTCTTTGTTATCTTGGTTCGTGGTTCGCTAATCATTGGGTCAAGGTACATTCTTTTATTTTCTTTTTATCAATTCCTGAATTAAACTTTCTTGGGGTTGTTGATTCAAATTGCTTGTGGGTGTCGTATCATATATACGGGGTTCTCATCAGCATCTTGTTTGCAGGCCTTGTTTTCCGCATTTGCTCGTTTGCCGCATCATCCAGCAATTTTCTATTAGGTAAATTCTATTCTTTAATCTCCAATTCTTTTTTTGTTTTCTTTCGAAACTCTTTCATATGCAGTTTTGTTGTTGATCTGCACAATACGCTGACAACATAGCCCACCATAATGTTTAACCTTCACAAAAAAGTCAATCTGTCATGCGTTCTTTTCACCATAACATTTTAGTTCTTTTTGTCTTCTTTTGATTTTGCATTGATCCATAAAACTTCATTGTTGGTCAGATCACAACCTACTGGTCTTGGTTTGTTTGCAACGTTATTAATTGTTTGTCTTGGTCTGTTTCTACATAGCATTGTCAAATTGTTTTGTCCTGCACCGTCATTTTTTTTTTTTCTGGTATTTGTTTGTCGGTTCACAACATATTTACTGGATTGCATCTTGTTTTCATTACTGGTTCATTGAGTTGACACAGAAAAAAAAAATGATACACGTGAGGGAATGTTGAATGAAACACATAAGGGAGTGTTGTGAGGTCCTAAACATGTGAGGGAGTGTTAAGTGAAACACATAAGAAAGGTGTGAGGATCTTTTTCTAACATTCTTTTCAGGTTATCAATCAAGACTTCAGATAACTAGATGGGTCACGATTTGAGGACAAATCGTTTTGAGGAAAGCGGGAATGATGGAAACCAAGATAGCCAGCTTGGAGGATTACGAGAGAATTGAACAATGAGGCAATTGAAGACTGTTGGGCTTAATCTTGAAGGCTTTGGGGGCTAATTATTGGAGTTAATTGGGCCTTAAAACAATTTGGGCTGGTTTATTTTCATTGTAATGGGTTTTAAATTAAGTTGGTTTATTTTATTTTAATTAATGTTATTTTGGGCTGAGACATTTAATTTAATTTAAGCCCATGAGTATAATTGGTGAGCCCAATTGTTAGGGGGCTAGGGTTTCATGTTATATTTTATTTATTTGTCTATAAAAAGCTTGTAACCCTAGAAGTGGGAAAAAGATGAATGAATGGGCAGCCAATTGTGGTTAATTGAGAGAGAGTATTTTCTCCTCTGTTCTTCTAAGAACATGTGATCTTATCAAGCTTTGCTTGTGGCGATCAAACCATGACTTATCTCCCACCTTCTCATCTATGTCTTGGGAGTGGCGTCAATATCCTTCTTGATAATTTTGGTTCTTGATTGAGTTCTAATCATTGGGTCAAAGTTCTTTATAACTTTGGTTTCTTTATTGACATATAATCAATGGGTCAAAATTCTTTATTTTATAAACATGTTTTAATCTTTCTTGGGGTTGTGTTTCAATTTGCTTGTGGGTGTCGTATCGTTATATATGGGGTTCACATCGCACCAAACCACCGCAAACGGAATGTGAAGTGCAAAATCGGTAAAAGTGGATCACGGTACTGCACGGTAACTGTAAACGAAATTAGACGGGACTTGGGCCCCAAACCCCTTGGAATGGTCTATTTGATGAGACGAACCAATAGGGGCCTTCCGTGGCCACCAAACCCTCGTAAATGGAATATGAGTGCAAAATCAGTAAAAGTGTAGTACAGTGAAGCACAGCAACTCTAAACGAAATTAGACAGGTGTGTTGGGCCCTGAGCCCTTGGAATGGTCTATTTGATGAGACGAGTAAATTAGGGGCCTTCCATGGCCACCAAACCACCGTAAACACAATATGAGTGCAAAATCGGCAAAGATGTAGCATGGTGCTGGACGGTAACTCTAAACGAAATTAGACGGGTGTGTTGGGCCTCAAACCCCTTGAAAAGGTCTATTTGATTAGACAAGCAAATCAGGGGCCTTTCGTGGCCACCAAACTACCGCAAACGGAATATTGGGGCAAAATCTGCAGAAGTGGAGCCAGGTGTCGCACAGCAGTTCTAAACGAAATTCGATGGGTGCATTGGCCCCCAAAGCCCTTCAAATGGTCTATGTAATGAGACGAGCAAATTAGGGACCTTTTATGGCCACCAAACCACCATAAACTGAATGTGATGGGCAAAATAGGTAAAAATTGAGCACAGTACTGCATGGTAACTGTAAACGAAATTAGACGGGTGTTGGGCCGCAAAGACCGTAGAATGGTCTATTTGATGAGGCGAACCAATAGGGGCCTTCCGTGCCCACCAAAACCCCATAAACGGAATATGAGTGCAAAATTAGGAAAAGTGTAATACGGTGAAGCACGGCAACTCTAAACGAAATTAGACGGGTGTGTTGGGCCCCAAACCCCTTGGAATGGTATATTTGATGAGACGAGCAAATTAGGAGTCTTCTGTGGGCACCAAACCACCGCAAACGAAATATTAGGGCAAAATCGGCAAAACTGGAGCCAGGTGCCGCATAGTAACTTTAAACAAAATTAGACGGGTGTGTTGGGCCTCAAACTGCTTGGAATGGTCTATTTGATGACACGAGCAAATTGGAGTCTTTTCGTGGCCACCAAACCACCGTAAAACGGAATATGAGTACAAAATCGGTAAAACTGCATCAAAGTGCTGCCTGGCAACTCTAATCGAACTTAGACGGGTGTGTTATAGCTCCCAAAGCCCTTTAATTGGTCTTTGTGATGAGACGAGCAAATTAGGGACATTCCGTGGCGACTAAACGACCGTAAACGGAATATGAGTGTAAAATCAGTAAAGGTGCTACAAGGTGCCGCATGGCAACTCTAAACAAACTTTGACGGATGTGTTGGCCCCTAAAGCCATTTAATTGGTCTATATGATGAGATGAGCAAATTAGGGACCTTCCGTGGCCACCAAACCGCAGTAAACGGAATATGAGTGCAAAATTGGTAAAAGTGCTACACGGTGCCGCATGGCAACTCTAAACGAACTTAGACGAATGCGTTGGCCCCCAAAGCCCATTAAATGGTCTATGTGATGAGATGAGCAAATTCCCTGCCGTGGCCACCAAACCACCGTCAATGGAATATGAGTGCAAAATTGGGAAAAGTAGAGCACAATACCGAACGGTAACTGATACAAATGCCGCTCCACACACCACTAGTGTTCAAGGAAGTGACTTAGAGATGCATCTTGGAGATTCTAGCAGACCAATCACTAGGGCCCAAGCTAAAAAGTTAAAGGAACAACTTCAACTATTTGTGCAAAATTCGGTTGATCATGGGCTGTCCAAGCATGGAGATTTTAAAGAGCCCAATTTAATTAATTTAATTGGGCTAAAAGAGTAGCTTTACATTCAGCCCATCTTATTTCCAGCCATCCAAGCAGTGTCCAGATTCATTCACTAATGGCAAGAAGTTACAAGAGTTAATTTGATATTCAAGAATCAAAGAGTTACAGGAGTTATTTTGATATTCAAGAATCAAGGAGTTACAAGAGTTAATTTGATATTCAAGAATCAAAGAGTTACAGGAGTTATTTTGATATTCAAGAATCAAGGAGTTACAAGAGTTATTTTCATATTTATGGGGAGTAACACCACCTGATTAATGTCTAGGTTCAATATGCATTTTGGGTTGCTATAAATAGGGTTGTTCAGCTTTGTTTTTATTCATATATCTGAATGTATTTTCAAACATTTTCCTATATGGAATATGAGAAAGTTTGCTTTCTTGTGATTTTATGCATAAGGTGTTGAATTGATGCAATTGAGTTCATCTTTGTATTTCAATTCTATTTTCCTATTTCTATTGTTCCTGATTGCTTTGATATTGGGTTGACGGGTAATTCTTTTGAGTTCTTGTCAAAACGCATTTCTTGGGTGATAGAACAAATCTATCTAAATTAATTTAGTGTGAATCAAATCTGGTTTGAGTGATAAAGAGTTCTAAGAAACAATTTGGGTCTTGGGGTTCCGCATCAGTAACTGTAAACGAAATTAGCAGGGTGTTGGGCCCCAAACCCATTGGAATGGTCTATTTGATGAGACTAATCAATTAGGGGCCTTCTATGGCCACCAAACCCTCGTATAAGGAATATGAGTGCAAAACAGGTAAAAGTGTAGTACGGTGAAGCACGACAACTCTAAACTAAATTAGATAAGTGTGTTGGGCCCCAAACCCCTTGGAATGGCCTATTTGATGAGACGAACAAATTAGGGGCCTTCTGTGGCCACCAAACCCCCATAAAAGGAATATGAGTGCAAAATCAGCAAAAGTGTAGTTCGGTGAAGAACGAAAACTCTAAACAAAATTAGACGGGTGTGTTGGGCCCCATTGATGAGAACCCCGTATATAATGATACGACACCCACAAGCAAATTGAAACACAACCCCAAGAAAGATTAAAACAGGTTTATAAAATAAAGAATTTTGACCCATTGATTATATGTCAATCAGAAAACCAAAGTTATAAAGAACTTTGACCCAATGATTAGAACTCAATCAAGAACCAAAATTATCAAAGAAGGATATTGACGCCACTCCCAGGACATAGATGAGAAGGTGGGAGATAAGTTATAGGTTTGATCGCCACAAGCATAACTTGATAAGATCACATGTTCATGGAAGAACAAAAGAGAATTCACTCTCTCAATAAACCATAATTGGCTGCCTATTCATTCATCTTATTTAACTTATGTTTGTTTGATGTTACAAATCCTTTTATAGGCAAAGAAATAAAACCCTAGCATGAAACCCTAGCCCCCTAACAATTGGGCTCACTAAACAATTAAGCATGGGCTTAAGTTATTTAAATGTTCCAGCCCAATACATTAATTAAGACCTAACATAAAATTAAATAAACCAACTCAATTTAAAAACCCATTACAATTAAAATAAATTCAGCCCAAATTATTTAAAGCCCAATAAATTTCAATTGCCTTCAATTAGCTCCCAAAGCCTTCAAGATTAAGCTCAATAGTCTTTAATTGCCTCATTGTCCAATTCTCTCGTAATCCTCCATGCTTGCTATCTTGGTTTCCATCATTTAGGCCCAAATCTTATTTCTTCCTTGGATCCCATCATTCCCTCTTTCCTCAAGACGATTTGTCCTCAAATCGTGACCCATCTAGTTATCTGAAGACTTGATTGAAAACCTGAAAAGAATGTTAAAGAAAACCTCACACTCCCTCGCGTGTTTTCACTCCAATCACTCGTGTTTCACACTTTTTTTTTTTTTTTTTCTCTTTTCCTCGCAGTTTAATCAAACCAGAAAATAAAACAAAAGAATATAAGAACAGTGGCTACAAAATAGACTTGAAACTGACTGATATGGTGTGGGAAAAGATGTAGTATTATGCGGAACAATAGGATATGAAAACCGGATGCAATAGAATAACGCGACAAAAATTAAGTGATCTGCAGAAACTAGACCAGCAACAAATAGATCAGATCCCAAAAAAAAAATTGATGCCAAAAAAATAAATAAACAACCAGAACAGATTGAATTTTTGCGATGTCAAAATATGATGGTTAAACAATGATGCGTGGCCTTCAAGAAACAAAAGACAGAATATATAAAATGGTTTGCTGTTGGTGCAACAAATCTCAGAATTGCAATTCAAAGTCAAACAAATATAATTGATGATAGACAACGTTGACACAAAAGAAAACTAAAAGAATATAGCAAGTTGGAACAGACCTGTAACATGATGATAAAACACACTAGAAGACAAAAAAAAACAAAGCACTGGCAACAGGATGATGAAACGGCACAAGAAGACAAAAACAAATTAAAATATTAGAATGAAAACAAAGCAAAAACAGACCTTCATGGAGTGCCGAAGAGTATTGTTTCGGACCGAGATGCAAAGTTCTTGAGTCATTTTTGGAGGACTTTGTGGGGAAAGTTAGGAACAAAACTGTTGTTTTCTACAACTTGCCATCCACAAACCGATGGTCAAACAGAGGTGGTTAACAGGACTTTGGGTACTTTGCTGCGTTCCATCATCCAAAAGAACTTGAAGAATTGGGAAGATTGCTTGCCACATGTAGAGTTTGCTTACAACAGGAGCATGCATTCGACTACTGGTTGTTCGCCGTTTGAAGTTGTGTATGGCTTCAATCCACTTACTCCCATGGATTTGATACCTTTGCCTATGGAGGAAAGAGCGAACCTGAATGGGATGAAGAAAGCTGAGTTTGTTAGGCAATTACATGCAAAAGTAAGGCAACATATTGAGAAGAGGACCGAGCAATATGCTACTCAAGCTAATAAAGGACGAAAGAAAGTTGTGTTTGAACCAGGAGATTGGGTTTGGGTGCATATGCGCAAGGAGAGGTTTCCTGAGCAACGGAAATCCAAGTTGCAGCCGCGTGGAGATGGTCCATTCCAAGTGCTTGAACGCATCAATGATAACGCATACAAGATAGACTTGCCAGGTGAGTATAATGTTAGTGCTACCTTTAATGTTTCTGATCTTTCTCCTTTTGATTTCGATGAAGGTGCAGATTTGAGGACAAATCCTTTTGAGGAGAGAGGGAATGATGGAAACCAAGGAAGCAAGCCTATTGATCATTTGAGCATCAACGGAGGACCTATGACAAGGGCTAGAGCTAAAAGAATGAAGGCGGCATTAACTGGGCTGATTCAAGAGATTTGGGCCAAGAGTCTTACGCAACAAGGGTTGGACGACATGGAAGGGACTCCAAGGCTTCAAAACATGATTCAAGTCCAAGATCATAAAGTTTAAAGGCTTGGGTGGTTATTTGAAGGCAAATTGGGCTGGTTCCATTTGTTTGTATTAATTTGGGCTTAATTTGTCTCATGGGCTGGTTTAATTAAGTTAGTTTATTTAATTAGTTTGTTAAGTATCAAACTTTGATTACATTGGGCTTTTATTTACTTAATTTCGTGATGGGTCATGGGTTTATGTTTTAGGCTGTCAAATTTAGTTATTTTAAGCCCAAACTTAGCTTTTTCAAGCCCAAGTGGGGTGTATTAAGGTATTAGGACGTCCAAGTGATGTTTAGAAGCTAGGGTTTCATTTATTTTGCCTATAAAAGGCCATGTAAACCTCATAAACGGGATTAGCCAATTTTATGAATGAAATATCAGTTTTCTCTCTTTGTTCTTGAACAACTGTGAGAATTTATCAAGGATTGATTCTTGAATTATCAACTTGACTTATCTCCCTCATTCTTCTCTTGTTCTTGGGAGTGGCGTCTTTGTTATCTTGGTTCGTGGTTCGCTAATCATTGGGTCAAGGTACATTCTTTTATTTTCTTTTTATCTATTCCTGAATTAAACTTTCTTGGGGTTGTTGATTCAAATTGCTTGTGGGTGTCGTATCATATATATATACGGGGTTCTCATCACCCATACCCCTTAGAATGGTTTAATTGATGAGACGAATAAATTAGAGGCCTTCGTGGCCACCAAATCATCGGAAACGAAATATTAGGGTAAAATAGGCAGAAGTGGAGCCAGGTGTCGCACGGCAACTCTAAACGAAATTAGACTGGTGTTTTGGCCCCCAAAGCCCTTCAAATGGTCTATGTGATTAGACGAGCAAATTAGGGACCTTTTGTGGCCACCAAACCAACGTAAGCAGAATGTGAAGTGAAAATTTGGTAAAAGTGGAGAACGATACTGCATAGTAACTGTAAACGAACTTAGATAGGTGTTGGGCCGCAAACCCCTTGGAATGATCTATTTGATGAGGCGAACCAATAGTGGCCTTCCGTGGCCACCACCCCCCGTAAATGGAATATGAATGCAAAATCGGCAAAAGTGTAGTACGGTGAAACACGGCAACTGTAAACAAAATTAGACTGGTGTGTTGGGCCCCAAACCCCTTGGAATGGTCTATTTGATGGGATGAGTAAATCAGGGGCCTTTCGTGGCCACCAAACCACTATACACGCAATATAAATGCAAAATCGGCAAAAATGTAGCACGGTGCTGCACGACAACTCTAAACAAAATTAGACGGGTGTGTTGGGCCTCAAACCCCTTGGAATGGTTTATTTGATAAGACTAGCAAATTAGAGGCCTTCCGTGACTGTCGAACCACCGTAAACGGAATATGAGTGCAAAACTGACAAAATGAAGCATGGTGCTGCACGACAATTGTAAAAGAAATTAGACGTCTAATTTCATTTAGAGTTGCCTTGCGGCATCGTGCAACACTTTTGCCGATTTTGCATTCATATTCCGTTTACAGTGATTTTGGTGGCCACGGAAGGCTCCTAATTTACTCGTCTCATCAAATACACCAGTCCAAGGGGTTTGGGTCCCAACGCACCAATCTAATTTCATTTTGAGTTGTCGTGCTGCAGGGTGCAGCACTTTTACCAATTTTGCACTCATATTCCGTGATGAGAACAAAGAAGCATCGCCAAAGGATCCATTGCATATTCCAGTTGACCAATTACAAGAGCAAGAGCAAGAGCTAAGAGGTTTAAAGAAGCACTTAATGGATTGGTTCAAGTGATTTGGGCTGATTTTAAAACTGTGGATTTCAAGATGGGCTCAAATGAAGATCAAAGCTTAATCAATTTAATCAAAGCAAATAATGAGCCTGATTCTAGCTAATTTCTTGCCCATGAAGACTTTCCAATATGAAGATGATTTGATGGAAACCAAGATAGCGAGCATGGACGACAACAAGAAAATTGGACAATGAGGCAATTGAAGACTATTGGGCTTAATCTTGAAGGCTTTGGGAGCTAAGCGAAGCCAATTGTGGTTAATTGAGAGAGAGTATTTTCTCCTCTGTTCTTCTATGAACATGTGATTTTATCAAGCTTTGCTTGTGGCGATCAAACCATGACTTATCTCCCACTTTCTCATCTATGTCTTGGGAGTGGCGTCAATATCCTTCCTTTTGATAATTTTGGTTCTTGATTGAGTTCTAATCATTGGGTCAAAGTTCTTTATAACTTTGGTTTTTTGATTGACATATAATCAATGGATCAAAATTTCTTTGTTATAAACCTGTTTTAATCTTTCTTGGGGTTGTGTTTCAATTTGATTGTGGGTGTCGTATCGTTATATACGGGGTTCTCATCAGTTGGTATCAGAGCTTTGGGGAATTAATTCAAGTTTGATTTATCCAATTTATTTTTTCTCTTGTTTTGTTTCTGTTTCTATTTTTTTCTGGTAGCCGCAATTCATTATTTTTTTTTTTAGGGTTTTTGGTTGCCTTGGACGAATCAATCTTGTGCTTAGTCAATTATCCTTAGTTGATTATATCCGCCGCAACCTTCAGCCCACTATCCGTCTATTATATATATATGTTTTTTTTTTCCTCTCTTTCGTTTTTGAAGTCTGCGCATTACCAGATTGCATCCGTCATATTTTTTTTGTTTTCTTGCGTTTCTTGTCTGCATATCACTGATGAGAACCCCGTATATAACGATACGACACCCCAAGAAAGATTAAAATAGGTTTATAAAAAGAAATTTTGACCCATTGATTATATGTCAATCAAGAAATCAAAGTTATAAAGAATTTTGACCCAATGATTAGAACTCAATCAAGAACCAAAATTATCAAAAAGAAGGATATTGACGCCACTCCCAAGACATAGATGAGAAAGTGGGAGATAAGTCATGGTTTGATCGTCACAAGCAAAGCTTGATAAGATCACATGTTCATAGAAGAACAGAGGAGAAAATACTCTCTCTCAATTAACCACAATTGGCTACCTATTCATTCATGTTTCAACTTGTATTTGCTTAGGGTTACAAGTCTTTTTATAGACAAATTAATAAAACATAACATAAAACCCTAGCCCCCTAACAATTGGGCTCACTAAACACACTCATGGGTTTAAAATAATTAAACATGGGCTTAAGTTAATTAAATATATCAGTTCAGCCCATTACATAAATTAAGACCCAATATAACATTAAATAGACCAACTTAATTTATAAACTCATTACAATTAAAATAAACTCTGCCCAAATTATTAAAAGCCCAATTAGCTCCAATTGCCTTCACTTAGCTCCCAAAGCCTTCAAGATTAAGCCCAATAGTCTTCAATTGCCTCATTGTCCAATTTTCTCGTTGTCGTCCATGCTCGCTATCTTGGTTTCCATCATGATTCTTGGTCATCAAGACTTTCCATATGAGGCTGATTTCATGCCAATTTTTCAAGACAGTTAGTTACCAATTTTTATTATTTATTTTGCTGATTGTAAGGGCTTGATTGCCTAATTAATTATTTCCTTTTATGCTACTTAGTATTTTGAGCTATATAAACCAATGTAACCCTAAAGGGGATTCAGTTGATGATTAATAATATTAGTGAGAGTATTCTTTTTGATTCATCGTAGAACTTTTCGAACTTATCAGGATTTTCTTGTGGCATTCATCATAGACTTATCAATCAATTCTTCATCATTGATTGTGGCGTCTTCACTGTACCAAGGTTCTTGCTTCCATCTAAGCAACGGGTCGAGGTTTTCCATACAAATCTTATTCTAGACGATCTTGATTCCTTACTTGATTTACGGGTTTCATCAAATCTTGACGTGGTTCTTATTATTTGGTATATTAGAGCACGGTTTAGTCTTAGGTTTGTCTATCTTCTTTATTTTATTCTAGAAAAAAAAACTAGAAAAAAAAAAGAATAAGATCTGTTCATCCTCTTTTGTTACTGTTCACGTCATCTTGATTTGCAAGTTATCAGTATTTTATATTGTGTGTGAATTCTAATATTAAAAAAAAAAAAGGAAATCCAGAAACAAAAAAAAAAAAGCAAAAAAAAAAAAGTGATATTGAGATATAATTCTTGCAATCTTGGTTCAATTTTACATCTTTGTTTGCTTTTATTGAGTCTCAAACCGAATTTCTTGTCCCCATTAAACCCGTAAAATTTCGTCACACAACCTTGTATTTTTCTAATTTCCTAGTCTTTGAATCCGAATTTTCTTGGTGAGTTTGTGGTGAACTGTTGTTGGAAATTGTGATATTTGTTTGATTAGTTCGATAAGAACCTATAGAGGATTACTACGAGTGGAAAAAGGCAAGAGTGGTGAGCGTATTAGAGGGTAAAAGTCAATATAATTTTGTGAGAAAACACGAGTGAAAGTTGAATGCATCTTTATTTGAGTGAAACTCGTGAGGGAGTGTGCGAGGTTTATTTTATTTTCTTTTCTTTTCTTTTTCTTTTCTAACTTTGTTTTGCAGCAAACATATCAAACAACAAGGACAAAAATACTTATGAAAGCACGTCAGGAGAGGTTGATCCGAAGTTACTAATGGAAGCTTTAATGAGTGAGATGAGGAGAATGTTGAGAGCACAGATGGAGCAGGTTCATGAACGATTAGATCGGGTAGAAAATGTACATATGGAACAACCACAAAATGTTCCTAATGTGCGTAGGAGAGAAAGGGTTCAACCTAGGGAAGTGAGAATTGAAGATGAAGAGTATTATGGGGATGGTTTTGAAGAAGAAGATGACCAGAATTCCATTGTTTGTAATAGGAGGTATTTATAAAATCGTTTTAAAACTAAAATCGTGAAAAATTTTATCCACCCAATTTATTTACACAAGTAAAGAGTACAATTGAAGTAAGTTAAGAAAATCGGGAAAGAATAAGGGGTTCGCCCCACAGATCTCTCCATTCCGACAAGTCGGATTGTGAGAAGTCCGTTGGAGTGCCCGGCAGGACCCTCCAAATAAGAAAGAAAGAGAGAGTCTGGGTTGGGTCTTGTCACAAGGGGTTTAGAGCTTAATGCACCCGTCTAATTTCGTTTAGAGGTGTCGTGTGGCATCGTTAAGCACATTTGTCAATTTTACGCTCATCTTCCGTTTACTTTGGTACGGTGGCCGCGGAAGGCTTTTAATTTGCTCTTCTCATCAAATACACCATTCCATGGGGTTTGGGGCCCAACGCACCTATCTAATTTCGTCTAGAGTTACCGTGCGACATCGTGCAGCACTTTTACCGATTTTGCACACATATTCTGTTTACTGTGTTTGGTGGTCACGGAAGGCCCCTAACTTGCTCGTCTCATCAAATACATCATTCTAAGGGGTTTAGAGCCCAATGCACCCGTCTAATTTTGTTTAGAGTTGCCGTGCGACATCGTTAACCACATTTGCCAATTTTACGCTAATATTCCGTTTACTCTAGTTTGGTGGCCGCGGAAAGCTTTTAATTTGCTCGTCTCATCAAATACGCCATTCCATGGGATTTGGGGTCCAACATACCCGTCTAATTTCGTTTAGAGTTGCTATGCGAAATTGTGAAGCACTTTAATCGATTTGGCACTCAAATTCCGTTTACAGTGGTTTGGTGGCCACGGAAGTCTCCTAATTTGCTCATCCCATCAAATACACCATTCAACGGGGTTTGAGGTACAACACACTTGTCTAATTTCATTTACAGTTGCCGCATGGCATCGTACAATAATTTTGCTGATTTTGCACTTATATTCCGTTTACTATGGTCTGGTGGCCATGGAAGGCTCCTAATTTGCTCGTCTCATCAAATACACCATTCCAAGGGGTTTGCGGCCCAATGTACCCCTTTTATTTCATCTAGAGTTGCCGTGTAGCATCGTGCAGCACTTTTACCAATTTTACGCTCATATTCCGTTCACTGTGATTTGGTGACCACGGAAGGCTTCGAACTTGCTCGTCTCATCAAATACATCATTCCAAGGGGTTTAGGGCCCAACCCACTCGTCTAAATTTCGTTTAGAACTGTTGTACGACATCGTTAAGCACTTTTGCCAATTTTACTCTCATATTCTGTTTACTCTAGATTGGTTGCCATAGAAGGTTTCTAATTTGCTCGTCTCATTAAATACATCATTCCATGGGGTTTGGATCCAACGCACCAGTCTAATTTCGTTTAGAGTTGCCGTACGACATCGTATAGTACTTTTGCCGATTTTGCACTCATATTCCATTTGCAGTGGTTTTAGTGGCCACGAAAGGCTCATAATTTGCTCGTCTCATGAAATATATCATTCCAATGGCTTTGGGGCTCAACACACCAATCTAATTTCGTTTCGAGTTGCCGTGCGGTAGGGTGCAGCACTTTTGCCAATTTTACGCTCATATACCGTTTACTCCAGTTTGGTGGCAACAGAAGGCTTTTAATTTTGCTTGTCTCATCAAATCCACCATTCCATGGGGTTTGGAGTCCAATGCACCCGGCTAATTTCGTTTATAATTGCCGTGCGGGATCATGCAGCACTTTTACCGATTTTTCACTCATATTCTCTTTATGGTGGTTTGGTGGCCACGGAAGGCTCCTGATTTGCTCATCTCATCAAATACACCATTCCAAAGGGTTTGGAGCCCAACGCGCCCATCTAATTTCGATTCAAGTTGCCATGCGGTAGGGTGCAACCCTTTTCCCAGTTTTGCAATCATATTCCGTCTACCGTGGTTTGGTGGCCACAAAAGGCTCCTATTTGCTCGTCTCATCAAATACATCATTCCAAGGGTTTTGGGGCCCAATGCACCCGTCTAATTTCATTTAAAGTTGTCATGTGACATCATGCAGCACTTTTACTGATTTTGCACTCATATAGCGTTTACTGTGATTTGGTAGCCACGGAATGCTCCTAACTTGCTCATCTCATCAAATACATCATTTCAATGGGTTTGGGGCCTAATGGATCCTCCTAATTTTGCTTAGAGTTGCCGTGCGGCATCGTTCAGCACTTTTACCGATTTTGCACTCATATTCCGTTTACTTTAGTTTGGTGGCCACGCAAGGATCCTAATTTGCTCCTCTTATCAGGTACACCATTTCACGGGGTCTGAGGCCCACCACACCCGTCTAATTTCATTTATAGTTGTCGTACAGTATCGTGCAGCACTTTTACTAATTTTGCACTCATATTCCGTTTATTGTGGTTTGGCGGTCACGGAAGGCTCCTAATTTGCTCGTCTATCAAATACACCATTTTTAGTTGATGAGAATAAAAGAGTAACACCAAAGGATCCATTACATGTTCTGGTTGGACCAATTACAAGGACAAGGGCTAAGAGATTACAAGAAACACTTAATGGGCTGATCCAAGAAATATGAGCTGATGAGAAAATGGAGAAGTCCAAGATGGTTCAATCAGAAGCTCAAAAATTAATCAATGTGATTGAAGCAATCAATGGGGCTGATTATTAGTAATTGGGGAGATTATTTGCCAAAAATTAGAGCAATTAATTGGTATGTTGACTTTCCAATTAATTGCCAAAAACTAGATACCATTTTAGTTTTTATTTTATTTCCTTAGTCATAAACAATTCAGATTGTTTCTTATTTAATTTACTAGCTATGTATGACAATTGCCTTAGGGTTTCTTTTGTGTTTCTTTCTAGCATCTATTTAAGGCGTAATTACCATTGAGACGGTTTTTTTGATGATTAATAAAAATTATTGAGAGAGTTTTCTCTTTGGTTCTTCAAAGAACTCTTTTGAACTTATCAAGGTTTTCTTGTGGCGTTCAAATTTGACTTATCACTCACATAACTCTTTCTTCTTACTATTGAGTTTGATCTGTCTTTATTCCTTTTGCTGTTATTTCTTTAAAGTTCCAGCATCTTTTTTTTTTTTTTTTGCTACATTGATTCCAAGCCTTCTTACTTTATTTCTTCTTAGTAGAAATTTTTTTTTCTAGTTTCTTTTACACCAAAATTCATTTTAGTTTTTTCTTTATCAATTCAAAAGAAAAAAAAAATGCAAATTCAAAAAAAAAAAAGAGAAAAAAAAAACCTGGAAAAAAAAAAGAATATATATTCAGGTTTCAATTTGAATTTCATTCAGGTGAAGAGTTGTTGCATCAAATTGTGTCGTTTGTTCTTGTCCTCACTTTGTTTCCTTTGCTTTTGAAATTCTACCCTTTTCCTTTTGTTCTTTGTGTTTAACCATTCTCTCCTTAGTGAATTGATTTGTTGAGTTTGAATTGTTGTAAGGGAATTTTGATTGAGTTTTGGTTGAGTTCAATAAAGAACTAAAAGAGGGGATTAACGAGTGGAAAAAGACAAGAGAGTGTGAGTTCGTAAGAGGGTAAAAGCCAATTGTGAGTAAACACGGGTGTGAGTGCTATCATTTTTTAGAGAAACACGTGAGAGAGTGTTTGTGAGGTTTTTTTTTTCCTAACTTTGTTTTCTGTAGGTTATTAGACATGTCTTAAGAAAAATCTATAGGCTCTTTGGATGATGTTCAAGAAAAGATGGATCTGAAACTTTTCTATAAAGTCTTAGAACAAAAATTTAATCGAATGGAGTTGAGGTTTGAGGAGATTAATGAGAGAATAGATAGAGTTGAGTCTAGTTCACAAAAGGGGCAGCCACGTGAAGCTCATAATGTGAAACGAAGAGAGAGAGGGGAATACACTTAGGAATGAAAATGAAGTTGAGTATGGGTATGACCTGGATGAAGTTGATCGTTCCTCTAATGCCAACTTTGGCAGATTTGGACGAGGAAATGGAGGAGGTAGATATGGTGATAGAATCGATAACAACTTAGGTAGCATTAAGATGAAGATTCCATCTTTCCAAGGCAAAAATGATCCAGAAGCTTATTTGGAGTGGGAGAAAAGGATGGAATTGGTGTTTGATTGTCAAGACTAATCCAAATGAAAAAAGGTAAAGTTGGCTGCAATAGAATTCACTGATTATGCTATTATTTGGTGGGATCAACTTGTTTTGAATAGGAGACGATATGGTGAAAGGCCCATTGAGACATGGGAGGAGATGAAGACTGTTATGAGGAGGCGATTCATTCCAAGTTACTACTATAGGGACTTATTCAAGAAGCTGCAAAGCCTTACTCAAAGGTCTAAAAGTGTTGAAGATTACTATAAGGAGATGGAGATAGCCATTATTAGAGCCAATGTAGAGGAGGATCGAGAGGCTACTATAGCTAGGTTCCTAGTTGGTTTAAACTGTGACATTGCAAATGTGATGGAGTTACAACATTATGTTGAGTTGGATGACATGGTGCACATGGCCATCAAGGTGGAACAACAGTTGAAGAGGAAGGGTTCCACAAGGATTGGGCAGAATTCTGGTTCTTCTTCAACATGGAAGCCAAGTTGGAGCAAAAGGGATCATACAACTTATTCTAAGCCTAAGGTCGAAACCTCCAAAGATCATAAAAGTGGAGGCACTGCAAGCCAAGGTAAAACTGATTCCCAACCTTTTAGAAATAGAGATATCAAATGCTTTAAATGCTTGGGAAGAGGTCATATTACATCTCAATGCCCAAACAAAAAATAATGATTTTGCAAGATGATGGTGACTGATGGAAACCAAGATAGCAAGCATGGAAGATTATGAGAGAATTGGACAATGTGGCAATTGAAGATTGTTGGGCTTAATCTTGAAGGCTTTGGGAGCTAAGTGAAGCAATTGGAGTTAATTGGGCTTTAAATAATTTGGGCTCAGTTTATTTTAATTATAATGGGTTTATAAATTAAGTTGGTCTATTTAATGTTATATTGGGTCTTAATTTATGTAATGGGCTGAACTGATATATTTAATTAACTTAAGCCCGTGTTTAATTATTTTAAACCCATGAGTGTGTTTAGTGAGCCCAATTGTTAGGGGGTTAGGGTTTCAATAATGTTTTATTTTCTTGGCCTATAAAAAGGTTTGTAATTCTAAGAATAAGTTGAAGAATGGAATGAAGATGCAGCTTTATGTTTCATTGAGAGAGTGAATTTTCTCTTGTGTTCTTCCATGAACATGTGATCTTATCAAGCTACGCTTGTGGCGATCAAACCATGACTTATCTCGCACCTTCTCATCTATGTCTTGGGAGTGTCGTCAATATCCTTCTTGATAATTTTGGTTCTTGATTGAGTTCTAATCATTGGGTCAAAGTTCTTTATAACTTTGGTTTCTTGATTGACATATAATCAATGGGTCAAAATTCTTTATTTTATAAACATGTTTTAATCTTTCTTGGGGTTGTGTTTCAATTTGCTTGTGGGTGTCGTATCGTTATATACGGGGTTTTCATCAGTGACATTGAGACCGAAGGCGAATCTAATGATGATGATGATGATGATGATTCCATGCCACCTTTGGAGGATGCACGTGATGTTAAGTATCCGGTTGATGGTGAGCTTTTGGTTGCAAAAAGAGCTCTTTATGTGCAAATCCAAGATGATAAGAAGATACAATGTGAAAACATTTTCCATACCAGATGCCATGTCAATAACAAGGTATGTAGCATGATTATTGATGGTGGAAGTTGTACTAATGTGGCTAGCACTAGTTTGGTGGAAAAATTGAACTTGACAACTTCAAAACATCCTAAGCCATATAAACTACAATGGTTGAATGATTGTGGAGAAGTTAAAGTCAATAAACAAGTGTTGGTTTCATTCTCAACTGAGAAGTATAAAAATGAGGTTTTGTGTGATGTGGTGCTAATGCATGCTGGGCATATTCTTTTGGGGCGACTATAACAGTTTGATAGGCATGTAACTCATGATGGTTACACCAATAGATACTCTTTTATACTTAATCAAAAACCAATCACTCATGTACCCTTAACCCCAAGTCAAGTGTATGAGGATCAAGTGACGTTAAAAAAAGAGCGTGAAATGAAGAAGGAGAGTGAGAGTACAAAAGCAAGAGAAACTGAAATTAAAAAGAGAGAAAAGGAGAGCGAGAAAAGAAAAGAAGTTTCAGTTAGTGAGGAAAGAAAAGAAATGAATTTCTATGCAAGAGAGGGTGAGATCAAAAGAGCTTTGTTTTCAAATCAGCCTATGATTGTACTTTTGTACAAGGAGGCTTGTTTTAGTACTAATGAACTTAACCCTTCTTTGCCTAGTGTTGTTGTTTCTCTTTTGCAGGATTTTGAAGATGTGTTCCCCGAAGAGATACCTAACGATTTACCACCAATAAGGGGAATTGAGCATCAAATTGATTTTATACCTAGAGCATCAATTCCAAATAGGCCAGCCTATAGAAGCAATCCCGAGGAGACAAAAGAACTTCAAAGGCAGATTAGTGAGCTCATGGAGAAGGGGTATGTGCATGAGACCATGAGTCCTTGTGCAGTTCCTGTGTTGCTTGTTCCAAAGAAGGATGGATCATGAAGGACGTGTGTTGATTGTCGTGCCATCAATAATATCATTGTAAAGTATAGACATCCCATTCCTAGATTAGATGATATGCTTGATGAATTGCATGGTTCTTGTGTTTTTTACCAAAATTGGTCTAAAAAATGGATATCATCAAATTAGGATGAGAGAATGTGATGAATGGAAAACTGCATTTAAAACAAAACATGATTTATATGAGTGGTTAGTTATACCATTTGGATTAACTAATATACCTAGCACTTTCATGAGATTAATGAATCATGTTTTGTGTGCTTTTATTGGCAAATTTGTGGTTGTGTACTTTGATGATATTCTTATTTACAGTAAAAACTTGGATGAGCAGGTTGAACATTTAAAACTTGTTTTAGATGTTTTGAGAAAAGAAAAGTTATTTGCTAACCTCAAAAAGTGTACCTTTTGCACAGATAAGCTGGTATTTCTTGGTTTTGTTGTTAGTGCTATAAGAATTGAGGTAGATGAAGAAAACGTTAGGGCAATCCAAGATTGGCCAAGTCCTACAAGTGTGGGTGATGTTAGAAGTTTCCATGGGTTGGCTAGCTTTTATAGGAGATTTGTGAAAGATTTTAGTAGTCTAGCTGCACCTTTGACTGAAGTTATCAAAAAGAATGTGGATTTTACGTGGGGTGATGAACAAGAAAAGACATTTAATTTGATCAAGGAAAAATTAACTAATGCACCTTTGCTTGCTTTACCTAACTTCACTAAAACTTTTGAAATTGAGTGTGATGCTTCAGAAATAGGTATTGGAGCTGTTCTGATACAAGAAAGACGTCCCATTGCATATTTTAGTGAAAAGCTAAGTGGGACAGCCTTGAATTACCCTACCTATGACAAAGAGATGTATGCATTGGTTCGGGCATTGGAAACGTGGCAGCACTATCTTTGGCCAAAAGAGTTTGTGATTCACACTGATCACGAATCTTTGAAGCATTTGAAAGGTCAACACAAGCTAAACAAGTGGCATGCCAAGTGGGTGGAGTTCATTGAAACGTTTCCTTATGTGATCAAGTACAAGCAAGATAAGAAAAACGTTGTAGCTGATGCATTATCTCGAGGTATGTTTTACTTTCTATCTTAGAAGCAACACTGGTAGGTTTTGAATACATTAAAGACTTGTATGTTGATGATTCTGATTTTGGTAATGTATTCAATGCATGTGAGAAAGTAGCATTTGGCAAGTTCTTTAGGCATAATGGGTTTTTGTTTAAAGAAAATAAGTTATGTGTGCCTACATGTTCATTGCGTGACTTGCTTGTTAGAGAAGCTCATGGGGGTGGTTTGATGGGGCATTTTGGTATATCTAAGACATTAGATGTTTTGCATGAACACTTCTTTTGGCCTCATATGAAACATGATGTAGAACAAGTCTCTGAGAAATGTATTACTTGTAGACAAGCTAAGTCTAAGGTTAAGCCTCATGGTTTGTATACTCCTTTGCCTATACCTAATCACCCTTGGATTGATATATCTATGGGTTTTGTGTTGGGTTTGCCTAGGTCAAAAGGGGTTAGGGATTCTATATATATGGTTGTTGATAGGTTTTCAAAGATGGCATATTTCATTCCATGTCATAAAACCAATGATGCATCGCATATTGCCGACTTGTTTTTCAAGGAGATTGTAAGATTGCATGGCATACCTAAGAGTATTATTTCAGATAGAGATGCAAAGTTCTTAAGCTATTTTTGGAAGACCTTGTGGGGTAAGTTAGGAACTAAACTCTTGTTTTCCACTACTTGTCACCCACAAACTGATGGTCAAACTGAAGTAGTTAATAGGACTTTATCTACCATGCTGCGTGCTATCATACAAAGGAACTTGAAAACATGGGAAGATTGTTTGCCTCATGTAGAATTTGCATATAATAGGAGTGTGCATTCAGCAACTAAATTTTCACCTTTTGAGATTGTGTATGGTTTTAATCCATTAACTCCTTTGGATTTAACCCTTTTACCTTTGGCTGAACATGCTAATTTAGATGGAAAGAAGAAAGCTGATTTTGTAAAGCAAATCCATGAAAAAGCTTGACAAAACATTGAGAGGAGAACTGAACAATATGCTAACCAAGCTAATAAAGGGCGCAAGAAAGTTGTCTTTGAACCGGGTGATTGGGTTTGGTTGCATATGCGAAAGGAACGGTTTCCTATTCAAAGGCGTTCTAAACTACTTCCAAGGGGAGATGGTCCGTTTCAAGTGATTGAAATGATCAATGACAATGCCTACAAGTTAGACCTTCCAGGTGAGTACAATGTAAGTGCAGGCTTTCATGTTGCTGACTTATCTCCATTTGATGTAGGTGATGAGTTGAGGACAAATCCTTTTAAAAAATGAGGGAATGATGGGAATAAAAGTGTAACACCAAAGGATCCATTACATGTTCCGGTTGGGCCAATTACAAGGGCAAGAGCTAAGAGATTACAAGAAACACTTAATGGGCTGATACAAGAAATATAGGCTGATGACAAAATGGAGAAGTCCAAGATGGTTCAATCAGAAGCTCAAAAATTAATCAATGTGATTGAAGTAATCAATGGGGCTAATTATTAGTAATTGGAGACATTATTTGCCAAAAATTAGAGCAATTAATTGGCATGTTGACTTTCCAAGAATTGGATAATTTCTTTCCTGATTTTCAAGTCAACTAGATACCATTTTAGTTTTTATTTTATTTCCTTAGTCATAAATAATTCAGATTGTTTCTTATTCAATTTACTAGCTATGTATGGCAATTGCCTTAGGGTTCTTTTGTGTTTCTTTCTAGCATCTATTTAAGGCCATGTATTCACCATTAAGACTGTTTTTTTTTTTTTTATGATTAATAAAAATTATTGAGAGAGTTTTCTCTTTGGTTCTTCAAAGAACTCTTTTGAACTTATCAAGGTTTTCTTGTGGCGTTCAAATTTGACTTGTCACTCACATAACTCTTTCTTCTTACTATTGAGTGTGGCGTCTTCTTCTTATACCATTGGTTAAGATCTCTTAATAGATAATGGGTCAAGGTCGTTGTTTTGTTTGTTAAGAATCTGAATTAGGATGATTATAGGAACTTATATCATTATTGGTTTCGGGTCTCACTTCCCTTTGTGAGGTTCATATCACTAGTGGCTTGGGACCAAACGCATCACGGATTTCTTCGATCCGACGAGTCGAGTTCGATGAGTCCGTTGAAGTGCCAGACAGGATCCTCCAGACAAGAGCCTAGATAAGGTCTGGGAAGGGTGCTGTCAATTACAGCCTCTGTCCATTCCGGAATGGAACTGGGAAAGGATCACAATGGATTTCGTGATGGGACTTCCCAAGACACAGAGCAGACATGATGCCATTTGCGTGATAGTTAATAGATTGACGAAGTCCACTCACTTTCTTGCTATTAAGAACACCTATTCTCTGGAAACGTTAGCTGAGTTATATGTAAATGAGATCGTGAGTTTACATGGCGCACTGATGTCCATTGTATTAGACAGAGATCCTCGCTTTACTTCTCAATTTTGGCCGAAGCTACAAGAAGTCATGGGCACCAGATTGAACTTCAATATCGCTTTTCACCCACAGACAGATGGCCAATCAAAGAGAACTATCCAGACACTTGAAGACATGTTGAGAGCATGTGTAATGGAGTTCAAAGGGAGTTGGGATAATTACCTAGCGTTGATAGAGTTTGCCTACAACAATAACTATCAAGCCAATATTGGCATGGCACCATATGAGGCGTTGTATGGCAGGAAGTGCAAAACCCCAATCTGCTGGGGCGAAGTAGGTGAAAGAAGATTGATTGGCCCAGAGATTGTCTAAGTTACAACCAAGAAGATAAGTGTGATTAGAGAATGGTTGAAGATAAGCAAGCGACAGAAAGAAAAGCTATGCGGACAATCGAAGACGAGATCTAGAGTTTGAAGTGAGTGACAGAGTATTCTTACGGATTTCACCTTGGAAGGGTATCTTGAGATTTGAGAAGCGTGGGAAGATGAGCCCACGATATATGGGGCCCTAAGAAAGCGTAGCAAGAGTAGGTGAGGTGGCTTATCGATTGAAGTTGCCACTAGAGCTAACCAACATTTATGATGTGTTCCACATCTCTATGCTTCGCAAGTATATCGCCGATCCTTCGCATATTCTTAAAGAACAACCAGTCCAATTGAAAGAAATCTTGACCTACGAGAAGCAGCCAGTGGAGATTCTAGATCGTAGAGATCAAGTGTTGCGTAGTAAGGTGATTCCACTAGTGAAAGTATTATGGTGAAATCACGGATCAAAAGAGGCTACATGGGAGCCTGAAATCAAATGCGCGCCTAGTACCCTCACTTAGTTGAATTAGGTAAGCAGTTCAAAATTTCGAGGACGAAATTTTTATTAGGGGGGAAGAAATTGTAAAACCTTAGTTTCAATTTTGAACTTTCTAGTGTTAGAAGCTAGATTATGAAGTGAAAATGATAAATCTAGTCAACATTAATCTAACCCGGAAAATTGAGAGTTAACGACCGTTGTAGAACTATACGATAATTATTTTAATAAAAAGAGTCAAGGAAGGGTAAAATAGTCCTTTCACAAATAAGAGAAAAATTATGAGTGGAAATATGGTCAAATCCAAAAATAAGAATTTTATATACAAATATTCATAAGTATTAGACAATTACTAATTGATTTGAATTAAGATGTCAATAATGGTCAAAACAAGTCAAAAGGACAAGCTTGTCATTTTGGGAAATGTCATTTATATATAACATGTCTATTTGATGAAGCAAAAGAGAGAGCATCTGTGAGAATTAGAGAGTGAGAGAGAGTGGTGTGAAAAAAAAATAAGAGAGGAAGAGAGTTAAGAAGAAGTTGGACGGCAAGGAGAACAAGGGAGAACAAGAGAGCTTCCATTAACTTCTCAAGCTTCAAATCACAACCTTATGAGGTTTTCAAGCTAAACTAACCACTCTAAGCAAGATTCAAAGTAAGATATTCTCCTCTTTCACACTTGTGAGGATAGTTGGAATTATAATGGGTATGTTGATAGTCTTGTTGTTGTAGTGAGTTATGTGGAGTTTTTAACATTTAAAACTAATATAGAACCCTAAGTGGGTGCTATGAAAGCTTAGATGACATGTTGTGTGTGAATGGCATGCTAGGGTTTTTGGATAGCAGACTTAAAGTGTGATTTAAAACAATAAAGGGTCAAACCATAGGATTTGGAAGGGAACGAATTCAATAAAAATTGCACAAGTTATGGTCAAAATAGTGCGTTTAGAGGGTCGTAAAGTGAAATGTCAATGTAAATGCTTTTCTCGATGCATGAAATGAATATATTTGACCATAATTAGGTAAAAGAACCTTAGATACGAAAGAAATAACATCGTCGCTTGTCCGATGCGAAAATGTGCATAAAAGTGTCGAAAAATAAGTGTTTTTCCTAGGTTTCACCCCTCAACACTTAGAGTTTTTCGAAACAATTTTACGGGGGACCTAAATGAGAGATAAGAAGATAGTCTAAGCGAAAACGAAAGCGAAACAGCCCGTAGAATGGGTTGTGCGTAGTGTTCTGTTATAGGGGGGTCCAAAATTTTGACTTTTCGTTTCAGGCCTCTGAAAATTATACGGATTGCGTGGGGGTCTCCTTAGGGATGTATAACTGAAACTTTTGCGAAGGAACTGGAATTAAGAAGGTTAGGTTAGGTTAGAATCCAATAGAGAAAATTGTAGTTAAAAGTGCATTGTAAAGAATTTTTTTTTTAAGTTTAAAAGCAATATGTGTAGTTTATGTAGCACATTCTAGCGTATTTTAAATAAGAACATGTGGTGCAAGTGACGCACAAGCTAGTGGAGCAAAGGAGCTTCCGTAAAATTTTTGATGAGACAGTAGCGATGCCACACAGCAGCTCTAAACGAAATTAGACAGGAGCGTTGGGCCTTAAACCTGTTGGAATGATGTATTTGATGAGACAAGCAGGATAGGAGCCTTCCGTGGCCACCAAACGACAGTAAATGGAATATCAATGCAAAATCGGTAAATGTACCGCATGATGCCAAACAACAACTCTGTACGAAATTAGACGGGTACGTTGGACCCCAAACCCCTAGGAATGGTGTATTTACTGAGATGAGCAAATTAGGAGCCTTCCGTGGCCATTGGACCACAGTAAACATAATATAAGAGCAAAATCGATTAAAGTTCTGCACGATGCCGCATGGCAACTTTAAATGAAATTAGACGGGTGCGTTGGGCCCCGAACCCCATCGAATGGTGCATTTGGTGGGATGAGCAAATTAGGAGGCTTCCCTTGCCACCAAACCACAGTAAGCGGAATATCAGTGCAAAATCGTCAAAAGTGCTACACCCTGCTGCACGGCAACTCACAACAAAATTAGATTGGTGCGTTGGGCCCCAAACCCTTTGGGACGGTGTATTTGATGAGACGAGCAAATTAGGAACCTTCCGTGGCCACCAAAAGCACGGTAAACAGAATATGAGTCAAAATAGGTAAAAGTACTGCCCGATGCCGCACGGCAACTCTAAACGAAATTAGACAGGTGTGTTGGACTCCAAACCCCATGTCATAGTGTATTTAATGTAACGAGCAAATTAGGAGTCTTCCGCGGCCCCCAAACCAGGGTAAACGAATTATAAGCATAAAATTGGCAAAATGCTTAACGATGCTGCACAGCAACTCGAAACGAAATTAGATTGGTGCGTTGGACTACAAGCCCCTTGGAAAGGTTTAATTGATGAGACGGGCAAATTAGGAGCCTTCCGTGGCCACCAAAACCACTGTAAACGGATCATGAGTGCAAAATCGGTAAAAGTGCTACACTATATCACACAATAACTCTAAATGAAATTAGATGGGTGTGTTGAACACCAAACCCAGTGGAATGGTGTAATTGATGAGACGAGCAAATTAGAGGTCTTCCACAGCCACCAGACCATAGTAAATTGAGTATCAGCGTAAAATTGACAAAAGTGCTTAACGATGCTGCACGGCAGCACTAAACGAAATTAGATGGGTGCGTCGGACACCAAACCCCGTGGAATAGTGTAACTGATGAGACGAGCAAATTAGGGGCCTTCCGCAGCCATCAGACCTCAGTAAACAAAGTATCAGCGTAAAATTGGCAAAAGTCCTTAACGATGTTGCACGGCAGCACTAAACGAAATTAGACTAGTGCGTTGGGTCCTAATCCCCTTGGAATGATAAATTTGATGAGAATAGAAAGTTAGAAGCCTTCCGTGGCCACCAAATCACAATAAATGGAATATGAGTGTAAAATCGACAAAAGTGCTCATGATGTCACACAGCAATTTTAAACGAAATTAGACAGGTGCGTGAGGCTCCAAACCCCATCGAATGGTGTATTTGGTGGGACAAGCAAATCAGAAGGCTTCTGTGGCCACCAAACCAATGTAAACAAAATATGAGTGCAAAATTGACAAAAGTACTGTACACTGCCACACGACAACTCGAAACGAAATTAGATTAGTGCATTGGACCCCAAAACTCGTGGAATTGTGTATTTGATGAGACGAGCAAATTAGAAGCCTTCCGCGGCCACCAAATTAGAGTAAACGGAATATGAGCGTAAAATTAGCAAAAATGCTTAACGATGTCGCACGGCAGCACTAAACGAAATTAGACAGGTGCGTTGGGCCCCAAACCCCGTTGAATGGTGCATTTGGTGGGATGAGCAAATTAGTAGGCTTCCGTTGCCACCAAACCACGGTAAGCGAAATATAAGTGCAAAATCGTCAAAATTGCTACACCCTGCTGCACGGCAACTCGAAACGAAATTAGATTGGTATGTTGGGTCCCAAACCCCATGAGATGATGTACTTGATGAGACGAGCAAATTAGGAGCTTTCCGTGGCCACCAAACCAGAGTAAATGGAATATGAGCGTAAAATTGGCAAAAGTGTTTAACAATGTCGCACAGCCACTCTAAACAAAATTAGATGGGTGTGTTGGGCCCTAAACCCCTTGGAATGATGTATTTGATGAGATGAGGAAGTTAGGAGCCTTTCGCGGCCACCAAACAACAATAAATGAACTATGAGTGCAAAATTAGTAAAAGTGCCGCACAATATCACATGGCAACTCTAGATGAAATTAGACGGGCGCATTTGGCCTTAAACCCTTGGAATGGTGTATTTGATGAGATGAGTGAATTAGGAGCCTTCCGCGGGCCTCAAACCAGAGTAAAGAGATTATGAGCATAAATTTTGCAAAAGTGCTTAATGATGTCGTACGACAACTCTAAATGAAATTAGATGGGTGCATTGGGCCCTAAACTGTTGGAATGGTGTATTTGATTAGACGAGCAAATTAGTAGCCTTCAGTGGCCACCAAACGACAATAAACGAAATATGAGTGCAAAATTGGCAAAAGCGCTGCACGATGCTACACGGCAGCTCTAAACGAAATTAAACGGGTGCGTTGGGCCCCAAACCCCGTCGAATGGTGTATTTGGTGGGATGAGCAAATTAGGAGGCTTCCGTTGCCACCAAACAACAGTAAGCGGAATATGAGTGCAAGATCGTCAAAAGTGCTGCACCTTGCTGCACGGTAACTCAAAACGAAATTGATTGGTGCGTTGTGATGGAATCCAAGATAGCAAGCACGAAGGTTTACGAGAGAATTGGACAATGTGGCAATTGAAGGCTATTGGGCTTAATCTTGAAGGCTTTGAGAGCTAAGTGCAAGCAATTGGAGTTAATTGGGCTTTAAATAATTTGGGCTGAGTTGATTTTAATTGTAATGAGTTTATAAATTAAGTTGGTCTATTTAATGTTATATTGGGTCTTAATTTATGTAATGGGCTGATCTGATATATTTAATTAACTTAAGCCCATGTTTAATTATTTTAAACCCATGAGTGTGTTTAGTGAGCCCAATTGTTAGGGGGCTAGGGTTTCATGTTATGTTTTATTATTTTGTCTATAAATAGACTTGTAAACCCTAAGCAAACAGAAGTTAGAATGGAATGAAGATGCAGCTTTATGTTTTATTGAGAGAGTGAATTCTCTTTTGTTCATTGTTGAACATGTGATCTTATCAAGCTTTGCTTGTGGCGATCAAACCATGACTTATCTCCCACCTTCTCATCTATGTCTTGGGAGTGGCGTCAATATCATTCTTGATAATTTTGGTTCTTGATTGAATTCTAATCATTGGGTCAAAGTTCTTTATAACTTTGGTTTTCTGATTGACATATAATCAATGGGTCAAAATTCTTTATTTTATAAACCTGTTTTAATCTTTCTTGGGGTTATGTTTCAATTTGCTTGTGGGTGTTGTATTTTTATATACGGGGTGCTCATCACGTTGGGCCCCAAACTCCTTGGGATGGTGTATTTGCTGAGATGAGCAAATTAGGAGCCTTCCGCAGCCACCAAACCAGAGTAAACGGAATATGAGTGTAAAATTGGCAAAAGTGATTAACAATACCACACGACAGCTCTGAACAAAATTAGACGGGTGTGTTGGGCCCTAGATCCCTTAGAATGATGTATTTGATGAGACGAGCAAGTTAGGAGCTTTTCATGGCCACCAAGCCACAGTAAACGGAATATGAGTGAAAAATCGACAAAAGTACTGCATCGTGCCGCACAGCAACTCGAAACGAAATTAGATTGGTGCGTTGGACCCCAAACCCCGTGGAATGGTGTATTTGATTAGACGAGCAAATTAGGAGCCTTCTGCGGCCACCAAACGACAATAAACAGAATATGAGTGCAAAATCGATGTAAGTGCCACACGATGTCGTACGACAAGTCTAGACGAAATTAGACTGGCGCGTTTGGCCCTAAACACATTGGAATAGCGTATTTGATGAGACGAGCAAATTAGAAGCCTTCCGTGGGCACCAGACCATAATAAACAGAATATGAGTGCAAAATTGGTAAAAGTATTGCACGATGTCGTACGGCAACTCTAAGCGAAATCAGAAGAGTGTGTTGTGCCCTAAACCCCGTTAAATGCTGTATTTGGTGGGACGAGTAAATTAGGAGGCTTCTGTTACTACCAAACCACAGTAAACGAAATATGAGTGCAAATTCGGCAAAAGTGCCAAACTTTATCGCACGGCAACTAAAAACGAAATTAGGTTGGTGCATTGGGCCTAAAACCGTTAGAATAGTGTATTTGATGAGACGAGCAAATTAGGAAACTTTCATGTCCACCAAAGCCATGGTTAATGGAATATGAGTGCAAAATCTGCAAAAGTGCCTCACGATGCCACACGACAAGTTTAGACGAAATTAGATGGGTGCGTTGGGCCCTAAATCCCTTCGAATGGTGTATTTGAGGAGACGAGCAAATTAGGAGCCTTCTGCGGCCATCAAACCATGGTAAACGGAATATGAGTGCAAAATCGACAAAAGTACTGCACGATGCCACATGGTAACTCTAAATGAAATTAGATGAGTGTGTTGGGCGCCAAATCCCGTTGAATGGTGCATTTGGTGGGACGAGCACATTAGGAGACTTCCGTTGCCACCAAATAGTAAACGGAATATGAGTGCAAAATCATTAAAAGTGCTGCACCCTACTGCAGGGCAACTCGAAAGGAAATTAGATTGGTGCGTTGGTCCCCAAACCCTTGGAATGGTATATTTGATGAGACGAGCAAATTATGAGTCTTCTGTGGCCATCAAAAAGTATTGTAAATGGAATATGAGTGCAAAATCGGCAAAAGTGCTGCACGATGCCGCATGGCAACTCTAAACAAAATTAAACGGGTGCGTTGGACCCCAAACCACATGGCATGGTGTATTTAACAAGACGAGCAAATTAGGAGCTTTTCGCGGCTACTAAACCAAAGTAAACGGAATATGGGCGTGAAATTGGCAAAAATGCTTAACGATACCACACAGCAGCTCTAAACGAAATTAGGTGAGTGCGTTGGGCCCTAAACCCCTTGGAATGATGTATTTGATAAGACGAGCAAGTTAGGAGCATTTCGTGGCCACCAAACGACAATAAACAGAATATTAGTACAAAATTGGCAAAAGTGCTGCACGATGTCACACAACAACTCTAAACGGAATTAGACGGGTGCGTTGGTCCTAAACCCCTTGGAATGGTGTATTTGATGAGATGAGTAATTCCGTGGCTGCCAGACCACAGTAAACGGAATATGAGTGCAAAATCGCCAAACGTGTTGCATGATGTCATGGCAACTCTAAACGAAATCAGTAGGGTATGTTGGGCCCCTAAGCCACTAGGAATGGTGTATTTGATGAGACGAGCAAATTAGAAGCCTTCCGTGGCCTCCAAACCACAATAAAGGGAATGTGAGTGCAAAATCGGTAAAAATGTCGCATGATACCATACGGCAATTCTAAATGAAATTAGATGGGTGCGTTGTGCCCCAGACCCCGTGAAATGGTGTGCTTGATGAAAGGAGCAAACTAGAAGCCTTCCATAGGCACCGAACCACAATAAACAGAATATAAGTGCAAAATCGACTAAAGTGTTGTACAATGGCACATGAAAACTCCAAACGAAATTAAACGGGTGCATTGGACTCTAAACCCCTTAGAATGATGTATTTGATAAGACGAGCAGGTTAGGAGCCTTTCGTGGCCACCAAACCACAGTAAACAGAGTATAAATGCAAAATCAGCAAAAGTGCTGCAAGATGCCACACGGCAATACTAAACGAAGTTAGATGGATGCGTTGGGCCCCAAACCTCGTGGAATTGTGTATTTGATGAGACGAGTAAATTAGGAGCATTCTGTTGCCACAGAACCAGAGTAAACGAAATATGAATATAAAATAGGCAAAAGTGCTTAATGATGCCGCACGGCAACTTTATACGAAATTAGGGGTGTCCGTTGTGCCCCAAACCATTTGGACTGATGTATTTGATGAGATGAGCAAGTTAGGAGCCTCTCGTGGCCATCAAACCACAGTAAACGCTATATGATTGCAAAATCGGTAAAAGTACTGCACGATGTTGCACTACAACTCTAAACGGAATTAGATGGGTTCAATGGGCCCTGAACCCCTTGGAATGGTGTATTTGATGAGACGAGCAAATTAGGAGCCTTCTGTGGCAACCAAACCACAGTAAACAAAATATGAGTGCAAAATTGGGAAAAAGGGTTGCACCCTGCCGCACAGCAACTTGAAACGAAATTAGATGGGTGCGTTGGGCTCCAAACCCCTTGGAATGGTGTATTTGGTGAGACGAGTAAATTACGAACATTTCATGGCCACCAAACCATCGTAAATGGAATACGAGTGAAAAATCGATAAAAGTACTCCACAATCCCATACGGTAACTCTAAACGAAATTAGGCTAATGCAAAGGACCCCAAACCCCGTGGAATAATGTATTTGATGAGACAAGCAAATTAAGCCCTTACGCGACTACCAAACCAGAGTAAACGGAATATGAGTGAAAATTTGGGAAAAGTGCTTAACGAAGCCGCACGGCAACTCTAAACGAAATTGGATGGGTGCGTTGGGCTCTAAATCCCTGGGAATAATGTATTTGATGAGACGAGCAAATTCGGAACCTTCGTGACCACAAAACCACAGTAAACGGAATATAAATTCAAAATCGACAAAAGTACTGCACAATACCGCATGACAATGCTAGATGAAATTAAACGGGTGCATTGGGCCCCATACCCTTTGGAATGGTGTATTTGATAAGACGATCAAATTAGGAGCTTTCCATGGCCATTAGCCAACAACAAACAGAATATGAGTGCAAAATCGGTAAAAGTGCTACACGATGTTGCTCAGCAACTCTAAACGAAATTAGATGGGTGCATTAGGCCCCAAACCCCATCGAATAGTGTATTTGGTAGGACGAGCAAATTAGGAGGCTTCCATTGCCACCAAACCACAGTAAGTGGAATATGAGTGCAAAATCAGCAAAAGTGCTGCACCCGGCCACACGGTAACTTGAAACGAAATTATATTGGTGCGTTGAGCCCCAAACCCTTGGAATGGTGTATTTGATGAGATGAGCAAGTTCAAAGCCTTCCATGACCACCAAACTACAGTAAACGGAATATGAGTGCAATATTGGCAAAAGTGCTACATGATGTTGCACGGCAACTCTAGACAAAATTAGACAGGTGCATTGGGCTCCAAACCCCTTGGAGTGGTGTATTTGATCAGACGAGCAAATTAGGAGAATTCCATGGCCACTAGATCACAGTAAATGGAATATGAGTGCAAAATCGATAAAAGCATTGTACAATGTCGCATGACAACCCTAAACGAAATTAGACGGGTGTGTTAGGCTCCAAACCCCGTCAAATGGTGTATATTATGGGACGACCAAATTAAGAGGCTTTCGTTGCCACCAAATCACAGTATACAGAATATGAGTATAAAATCGGCAAAAGTGCTGCACTCGACCCCACGGCAACTCGAAACGAAATTAGATTGGTGCGTTAGGCCACAAACTCGTTGGAATGTGTGTATTTCATAAGACGAGCAAATTAGGAGCCTTTCGTGGTCACCAAAACCACTGCAAACGAAATATGAATGCAAAATTGATAAAAGTACTGCACGATACCGCACGACAACACTAACGAAATTAGACGGGTGCGTTAGACCCTAAATCTAGTGGATTAGTGTATTTGATGAGATAAGGAAATTAGGAGCCTTCCGCAGCCACCAAACTAGAGTAAACGGAATATGAGAGTAAAATTGGTAAAAGTGCTTAACGATGCTGTGCAACAGCTCTAAATGAAATTGGACTAGTGCATTGGGCCCTAAACCCCTTGGAATGATGTATTTGATGAGACAAGCAAGTTAGGAAGCTTTTGTGGCCACTAAACCACAGGGAAAGGAATATGAATGCAAAATCGGCAAAAGTGTTGCACGATACTGCACGGCAACTCTAGACGAAATAAGAGGGGTGCGTTGGGCCCCAAACCCCTTAGTATAATGTATTTGATGAGACGAGCAAATTAGGAGAACGTGGCCACTAGACCACAGTAAACAGAATATGAGTGCATAATCGGTAAAATTGTTGCACAATATCGCAGGCAACTTTAAACAAAATTAGACGAGTGCGTTGGGCCCCAAACCCCATCGAATGGTGATGGAAACCAAGATAGCGAGCATGGAGGACGACGAGACAATTGGACAATGAGGCAATTTTCCACTCATCTCCTTCTTTCATTCGAATTTGATGGTATCCACTTTTCAAATCAATTTTAGAAAACACATAAGATCCATGCAACTCATCCAACATGTCATCTAATCTAGGTATGGGATGTCGATACTTAACTGTAATTTTGTTGACAGCTCTGCAATGGACGCACATACGCCAAGTCCCATCCTTCTTAGGTACAAGTAGAACTGGTACAGCACATGGACTCATGCTCTCTCTCACATACCCCTTCTTCAACAACTCCTCAACCTGTTTTTGAAGCTCTTTTGTCTCCTCGGGATTGCTCCTATAAGCTGGACGGTTTGGAATTGAAGCTCCGGGCATGAAGTCAATTTGATGCTCTATTCCCCTCTTCGGTGGCAATCCATCCGGCATCTCCTCAAGGAATACATCTTGAATTCCTGTAAAAGAGTTGTAACAACACTAGGCAAAGAAACACCAATGTCAGAGTTAGAAAAATAAGTGTCTTTGTACAAAAATACAAACATTTGCTGCTTGGCTAGAAAAGCAGCCCTCACATCGCTCTCTTTTGCATAAACACTCATTTTCTTTTTCTCACTTTTTGTTCTCTCATTCTCTCCTTTGCACTCGATCTTCCCACTTTTTCTTTGCTCATGCTCTAGTGTTTGGTCACTCTCTCTCAACCTCACTAGTGTTTGAACTCTCAATCTCTCCTTTTCTCTCACTCTCTTTTCTTTGCTCACTCGCTCTTATTCTCACTTGATCTTCATAAACCAGTTGAGGTGTTAAAGGCACAAGAGTGATCGTTCATCCATCCTTGGTAAAAGAATATCTATTCTTAAACCCATCATGTGTCACTTTCCTATCATATTGCCATGGACGTCCCAAAAGCAAGTGACCTGCGTGCATAGGTACAACATCACATAACACCATATCTTTGTACCTACCAATAGTAAATGATACTAGCACTTGTTTCGTCACCTTAACTTCTCCACAATCATTCAACCATTGTAATCTGTATGGTTTAGGATGCTTAAAAGTAGTCAAGCTCAATTTCTCTACTAACTCGGTGCTAGCAACATTAGTGCAACTGCCCCCATCAACGATCATACTACAAACTCTATTCTTGATATGACATCTAGTATGGAAAATATTCTCACGTTGCACCTCATCACCTTTCTTCACCTGTACACTCAAAGCGTGGTCTAGCTACTAACAATCTCCCATCTACAGGATACGCAACCTCAACATCACTAGCATCTTCCAACGGTGGCATCTCATCATCATCACTCTCACCTTTGGTTTCTACATCTCTATCTTCCCTCAAGATCATCACTCGCTTATTAGGACATTGAGAAGAGATATGCCCTCTACCTAAGCATTTAAAGCATTTAATGTCCCTATTTTTCTTCTGACTTTCCTCAGACTTGCCCTTTTCGTGACTACCACCACCCTCCTTAGGTTTAGTACCCTCGGCCTTTGGCTTGAAAGGTGTCTTTTCATCCTTTTTACCCCAAGTCGACTTCCACGAGGATGTAGAACCTGAATTACTACCATACCGTGACATGGTACCCCTTCGCTTGAGTTGCCTCTCCACCTTCATGGCCATATGAACCATTTCCTCCACTTCGACATAATGCTGCAACTCCACAATGTTAGCAATGTCCCTGTTTAACCCTTGCAAGAATCGAGCCATAGTAGCCTCCCTATCTTCATACACATTGGCTCTAACCATGGCTATCTCCATCTCCTTGTAATAATCCTCTACACTCCTAGAACCCTGTGTAAGACCTGCCAATCGTTGGTATAGCTCCCTATAGTACGAACTAGGAACAAATCGCCTCCTCATAACGGCTTTCATGTCATCCCAAGTGTTTATAGGACGCTCTCGATTTCTCCTTCTATTCAACACTAACTGATCCCACCAAACTACAGCATAATCCACAAACTCAGCTGCGGCTAGCTTCAGTTTCTTCTCCTCGGCAAAGTTATGACACTCAAAAACTAACTCCACCCGTTTCTCCCACTCAAGGTACACATCAGGATCCATCTTCCCTTGGAAAGAGGGTATTTTCATCTTTATGCTACTAAGATCCCTATCCTGTCTATCATTCCATCTTCCTCTCTCATTCCCAATCCCATAATTCCTATTATCCCTATTGCCATTACCTCTACCTCCACGTCCACCTCTACCACCTCTAAAGCGGTCCCTATGTGATGAGAACCCCGTATATAAAGATACGACACCCACAAGCAAATTGAAACACAACCCCAAGAAAGATTAAAACAGGTTTATAAAATAAGGAATTTTGACCCATTGATTATATGTCAATCAGAAAACCAAAGTTATAAAGAACTTTGACCCAATGATTAGAACTCAATCAAGAACCAAAATTATCATGAAGGATATTGACGCCACTCCCAGGACATAGATGAGAAGGTGGGAGATAAGTCATGGTTTGATCGCCACAAGCAAAGCTTGATAAGATCGATGTTCTTAGAAGAACAGAGGAGAAAATACTCTCTCTCAACTAACCACAATTGGTTGCCTATTCATTCATCAAATTAAATAAACCAACTTAATTTAAAAACCCATTACAATTAAAATAAATTCCAGCCCATATTATTTAAAGCCCAGTTAACTCCAATTGCCTTCAATTAGCTCCCAAAGCCTTCAAGATTAAGCCCAATAACCTTCAATTGCCTCATTGTCCATTGTCTCGTCATTCTCTATACTTGCTATCTTGGATCCCATCATTGGCAAAGAAATAAAACCCTAGCATGAAACCCTAGCCCCCTAACAATTGGGCTCACTAAACATAGTCATGGGTTTAAAACAATTAAGCATGGGCTTAAGTTATTTAAATGCTCCAGCCCAATACATTAATTAAGACCTAACATAAAATTAAATAAACCAACTTAATTTAAAAACCCATTACAATTAAAATAAATTCAGCCCATATTATTTAAAGCCCAGTTAACTCCAATTGCCTTCAATTAGCTCCCAAAGCCTTCAAGATTAAGCCCAATAACCTTCAATTGCCTCATTGTCCATTTGTCTCGTCATTCTCTATACTTGCTATCTTGGATCCCATCACAAAGCCTTCAAGATTAAGCCCAATAACCTTCAATTGCCTCATTGTCCATTTGTCTCGTCATTCTCTATACTTGCTATCTTGGATCCCATCATTCCCGCTTTCCTCAAAACGATTTGTCCTCAAATCGTGTCCTATCTAGCTATTTGAAGTCTTAATTTAAAAGCCCATTACAATTAAAATAGATTCCAGCCCATATTATTTAAAGCCCAGTTAACTCCAATTGCCTTCAATTAGCTCCCAAAGCCTTCAAGATTAAACCCAATAACCTTCAATTGCCTCATTGTCCATTTGTCTCGTCATTCTCTATACTTGCTATCTTGGATCCCATCACCTAGCCCCCTAACAATTGGGCTCACTAAACATAGTCCTGGGTTTAAAACAATTAAGCATGGGCTTAAGTTATTTAAATGCTCCAGCCCAATACATTAATTAAGACCTAACATAAAATTAAATAAACCAACTTAATTTAAAAATCCATTACAATTAAAATAAATTCCAGCCCATATTATTTAAAGCCCAGTTAACTCCAATTGCCTTCAATTAGCTCCCAAAGCCTTCAAGATTAAGCCCAATAACCTTCAATTGCCTCACTGTCCAAACAATTACAGCAGATGTGAAAGTCCAAGATGATGGTGCGGTCAACAATAGTAAAGTGATGTTGGCACGGATGACAAAACAATGGTGCGAAAATTGATAAAAGAATGACCAGACCATTAATAATAATTCAGAACAAAAGAAAGACAGCATAGATGTTGGCTGCAGGACACAAAAGAAGACAAAATAAAGAAAAAATTGATGATGAACAATGTTGACACAAAAGAAAACTAATACAATATAGCAATCTGGAACACACCGGCGACATGATGAAACGGCACTAGAAGACAAAACAAAACATTGGCAACATGATGGTGAAACGGCGCAAGAGACAAAAACAAAGTTAAATATTATAATGAAAACAAAACAATAACAGACCTGGACGGTTTTGCGCACAGCGAGAACCAAAGGTAAATATGTATGCCTAAAGGCTTGATGATGGATCAGACCAGGAAACAAAAATAAGATCGTGCGACATCCAAGAAACAAGAATGGAAAAATAACTAATTATGAAGAGTGCTGTTGACGCAAACAAGAATGAGATTTATAAGCAGAATAATAACGAACAGAAAAAAAAACCCTAAAAAAAATATTAAGGACATGCGGCTGCAAGAAAAAAAATAAAACTGAAAAAAAAAATTAAACGGATAAATCAAACCTGAATTAATACCCAAAGCTCTGATACCAACTGATGAGAACCCCGTATATAAAAATACGACACCCACAAGCAAATTGAAACACAACCCCAAGAAAGATTAAAACAGGTTTATAAAATAAGGAATTTTGACTCATTGATTATATGTCAATCAGAAAACCAAAGTTATAAAGAACTTTGTCCCAATGATTAGAACTCAATCAAGAACCAAAATTATCATGAAGGATATTGACGCCACTCCCAGGACATAGATGAGAAGGTGGGAGATAAGTCATGGTTTGATCGCCACAAGCAAAGCTTGATAAGATCACATGTTCTTAGAAGAACAGAGGAGAAAATACTCTCTCTCAACTAACCACAATTGGTTGCCTATTCATTCATCATTCAACTTATGTTTGTTTGATGTTACAAATCCTTTTATAGGCAAAGAAATAAAACCCTAGCATGAAACCCTAGCCCCCTAACAATTGAGCTCACTAAACATAGTCATGGGTTTAAAACAATTAAGCATGGGCTTAAGTTATTTAAATGCTCCAGCCCAATACATTAATTAAGACCTAACATAAAATTAAATAAACCAACTTAATTTAAAAACCCATTACAATTAAAATAAATTCCAGCCCATATTATTTAAAGCCCAGTTAACTCCAATTGCCTTCAATTAGCTCCCAAAGCCTTCAAGATTAAGCCCAATAACCTTCAATTGCCTCATTGTCCATTTGTCTCGTCATTCTCTATACTTGGGATCCAAGATAGCAAGTATAGAGAATGACGAGACAAATGGACAATGAGGCAATTGAAGGTTATTGGGCTTAATCTTGAAGGCTTTGGGAGCTAATTGAAGGCAATTGGAGTTAACTGGGCTTTAAATAATATGGGTCAAAATTCCTTATTTTATAAACCTGTTTTAATCTTTCTTGGGGTTGTGTTTCAATTTGACTGTGGGTGTCGTATCTTTATATACGGGGTTCTCATCAGTTGGTATCAGAGTATGAATTATGTGGTGGTGATGATGAGTATGAGGATGAATTTGGGGTATTCAATGGAGATGAATTAGAATTCGAAGATAATGCCTTGAATGCTCATAGGGACCGCTTTAGAGGTGGTAGAGGTGGACGTGGAGGTAGAGGTAATGGCAATAGGGATAATAGGAATTATGGGATTGGGAATGAGAGAGGAAGATGGAATGATAGACAGGATAGGGATCTTAGTAGCATAAAGATGAAAATACCCTCTTTCCAAGGGAAGATGGATCCTGATGTGTACCTTGAGTGGGAGAAACGGGTGGAGTTAGTTTTTGAGTGTCATAACTTTGCCGAGGAGAAGAAAGTGAAGCTAGCCGCAGCTGAGTTTGTGGATTATGTTGTCGTTTGGTGGGATCAGTTAGTGTTGAATAGAAGGAGAAATCGAGAGCGTCCTATAAACACTTGGGATGACATGAAAGCCGTTATGAGGAGGCGATTTGTTCCTAGTTCGTACTATAGGGAGCTATACCAACGATTGGCAGGTCTTACACAGGGTTCTAGGAGTGTAGAGGATTATTACAAGGAGATGGAGATAGCCATGGTTAGAGCCAATGTGTATGAAGATAGGGAGGCTACTATGGCTCGATTCTTGCAAGGGTTAAACAGGGACATTGCTAACATTGTGGAGTTGCAGCATTATGTCGAAGTGGAGGAAATGGTTCATATGGCCATGAAGGTGGAGAGGCAACTCAAGCGAAGGGGTACCATGTCACGGTATGGTAGTAATTCAGGTTTTACATCCTCGTGGAAGTCGACTTGGGGTAAAAAGGATGACAAGACACCTTTCAAGCCAAAGGCCGAGGGTACTAAACCTAAGGAGGGTGGTGGTAGTCACGATAAGGGCAAGTCTGAGGAAAGTCAGAAGAGAAATAGGGACATTAAATGCTTTAAATGCTTAGGTAGAGGGCATATCTCTTCTCAATGTCCTAATAAGCGAGTTATGATCTTGAGGGAAGATGGAGATGTAGAAACCGAAGGTGAGAGTGATGATGATGAGATGCCACCGTTGGAAGATGCTAGTGATGTTGAGGTTGCATATCCTGTAGATGGGAGATTGTTAGTAGCTAGACGCGCTTTGAGTGTACAGGTGAAGAAAGGTGATGAGGTGCAACGTGAGAATATTTTCCATACTAGATGTCATATCAAGAATAGAGTTTGTAGTATGATCTTTGATGGGGGCAGTTGCACTAATGTTGCTAGCACTGAGTTAGTAGAGAAATTGAGCTTGACTACTTTTAAGCATCCTAAACCATACAGATTACAATGGTTGAATGATTGTGGAGAAGTTAAGGTGACGAAACAAGTGCTAGTAGCATTTGCTATTGGTAGGTACAAAGATAAGGTGTTATGTGATGTTGTACCTATGCACGCAGGTCACTTGCTTTTGGGACACCCATGGCAATATGATAGGAAAGTGACACATGATGGGTTTAAGAATAGATATTCTTTTACCAAGGATGGACGAACGATCACTCTTGTGCCTTTAACACCTCAACAGGTGTATGAAGATCAAGTGAGAATAAGAGCGAGTGAGCAAAGAAAAGAGAGTGAGAGAAAAGGAGAGATTGAGAGTTCAAACACTAGTGAGGTTGAGAGAGAGAGTGACCAAACACTAGAGCATGAGCAAAGAAAAAGTGGGAAGATCGAATGCAAAGGAGAGAATGAGAGAACAAAAAGTGAGAAAAAGAAAATGAGTGTTTATGCAAAAGAGAGCGATGTGAGGGCTGCTTTTCTAGCTAAGCAGCAAATGTTTGTATTTTTGTACAAAGATACTTATTTTTCTAACTCTGACATTGGTGTTTCTTTGCCTAGTGTTGTTACAACTCTTTTGCAGGAATTCAAGATGTATTCCCTGAGGAGATGCCGGATGGATTGCCACCGAAGAGGGGAATAGAGCATCAAATTGACTTCATACCCGGAGCTTCAATTCCAAACCGTCCAGCTTATAGGAGCAATCCCGAGGAGACAAAAGAGCTTCAAAAACAGGTTGAGGAGTTGTTGAAGAAAGGGTATGTGAGAGAGAGCATGAGTCCATGTGCTGTACCAGTTCTACTTGTACCTAAGAAGGATGGGACTTGGCGTATGTGCGTCGATTGCAGAGCTGTCAACAAAATTACAGTTAAGTATCGACATCCCATACCTAGATTAGATGACATGTTGGATGAGTTGCATGGATCTTGTGTGTTTTCTAAAATTGATTTGAAAAGTGGATACCATCAAATTAGAATGAAAGAAGGAGATGAGTGGAAAACTGCCTTTAAAACTAAACATGGTTTATATGAGTGGTTAGTAATGCCTTTTGGTTTAACTAATGCACCTAGTACTTTTATGAGGCTAATGAATCATGTTTTGCGTTCTTTCATTGGAAAATTTGTTGTGGTCTACTTTGATGACATATTAGTGTACAGCAAAAGCATAGATGAACATGTTAGGCATTTGCATTGTGTGCTTGATGTGTTAAGGAAAGAAAAGTTGTATGCTAATTTGAAAAAATGTTCTTTTTGCACTGAAAGGATTGTGTTTTTGGGTTATGTTGTTTCATCAAGAGGGATAGAGGTAGATGAAGAAAAGGTTAAGGCTATTAGGGAGTGGCCTATACCTAGGAATGTTAGTGAGGTGCGTAGTTTTCATGGGCTAGCTAGTTTTTATAGAAGATTTGTTAAAGATTTTAGCACCATCGCTGCACCCCTAACTGAGGTTGTGAAAAAGAGTGTGGGTTTCAAATGGGGTAGTGAGCAACAACATGCATTTGATTTGATTAAGGATACATTGTGTTCTGCATCATTGCTTGCATTGCCTGATTTCTCTAAGACATTTGAGATAGAGTGTGATGCATCGGGGATAGGTATAGGGGCTGTTCTTATGCAAGATAGGCGTCCTATAGCTTATTTTAGTGAGAAACTAAGTGGAGCATCATTGAATTATCCTACTTATGATAAGGAGTTGTATGCTTTAGTTAGAGCCTTAGAAACTTGGCAACATTATTTGTGGCCTAAGGAATTTGTAATCCATACTGATCATGAGTCGTTGAAGTTCTTGAAAGGACAAAGTAAGTTGAGTAGGAGGCATGCTAAATGGGTAGAGTTTATAGAAACGTTTCCTTATGTGATCAAGTATAAGCAAGGAAAGGAAAACGTTGTAGCTGATGCCTTATCTCGTAGGTATACTTTGATTTCTACTTTGAATGCAAGATTATTGGGTTTTGAGCATATCAAAGAATTGTATGTGGATGATCCTGATTTTGCTTCTGTGTATGTCACATGTGAGAACACTGCTTTTGGAAAATTCTATAGGCATGAGGGATTTTTGTTTAGGGAGAATAGACTATGTATTCCTCAAGGGTCTATCAGAGAGTTGTTAGTTAGGGAAGCACATGGGGGTGGACTAATGGGACATTTTGGTGTTAGGAAAACTTTAGATGTGCTAGATGAGCATTTCTTTTGGCCGCACATGAAGAGAGATGTTGAGAGAGTTTGTGACAAGTGCATAACATGCAGACGGTCGAAGTCTAGGGCTTTACCGCATGGTTTGTATACACCTTTACCCATACCTAATGAACCTTGGATTGATATTTCTATGGATTTTGTATTGGGTTTACCTAGGTCCAAAAAGGGCCGAGATTCGGTATTTGTTGTGGTTGATAGGTTTTCGAAGATGGCTCACTTCATACCATGTCACAAGACTGACGATGCCACACATGTTGCTGATTTATTCTTCAAGGAGATTGTTCGACTTCATGGAGTGCCGAAAAGTATTGTTTCGGACCGAGATGCAAAGTTCTTGAGTCATTTTTAGAGGACTTTGTGGGGAAAGTTAGGGACAAAGCTATTATTTTCTACTACTTGTCATCCGCAAACCGATGGACAAACGGAGGTGGTTAACAGGACTTTGGGTACCTTGCTACGTTCCATCATCCAAAAGAACTTGAAGAATTGGGAAGATTGCTTGCCACATGTAGAGTTTGCTTACAACAGGAGCATGCATTCGACTACTGGTTGTTCGCCATTCGAAGTTGTGTATGGATTCAATCCACTTACTCCAATGGATTTGATACCTTTGCCTATGGAGGAAAGAGCGAACCTGAATGGGATGAAGAAAGCTGAGTTTGTTAGGCAATTACATGCAAAAGTAAGGCAACATATTGAGAGGAGGACCGAGCAATATGCTACTCAAGCTAATAAAGGACGAAAGAAAGTTGTGTTCGAACCAGGAGATTGGGTTTGGGTGCATATGCGTAAGGAGAGGTTTCCTGAGCAACGGAAATCTAAGTTGCAGCCACGTGGAGATGGTCCATTCCAAGTGCTTGAGCGCATCAACGATAATGCATACAAGATAGACTTACCAGGTGAGTATAATGTTAGTGCTACCTTTAATGTTTCTGATCTTTCTCCTTTTGATTTTGATGCCGGTACAGATTTGAGGACAAATCCTTTTGAGGAGAGAGGGAATGATGGAAACCAAGGAAGCAAGCCTATTGATCGTTTGAGCATCAACGGAGGATCTATGACAAGGGCTAGAGCTAAAAGAATGAAGGAGGCATTAACTGGGCTGATTCAAGAGATTTGGGCCAAGAGTCTTACGCAACAAGGGTTAGATGACATGGAAGGGACTTCAAGGCTTCAAAACACGTGAGTGGAGTGAAACACGTGAGGGAGTGTGAGGTTTTCTCTAATATTCTTTTCAGGTTTTTAATCAAGACTTCAAATAGCTAGATAGGACACGATTTGAGGACAAATCGTTTTGAGGAAAGCGGGAATGATGGGATCCAAGATAGCAAGTATAGAGAATGACGAGACAAATGGACAATGAGGCAATTGAAGGTTATTGGGCTTAATCTTGAAGGCTTTGGGAGCTAATTGAAGGCAATTGGAGTTAACTGGGCTTTAAATAATATGGGCTGGAATTTATTTTAATTGTAATGGGTTTTTAAATTAAGTTGGTTTATTTAATTTTATGTTAGGTCTTAATTAATGTATTGGGCTGGAGCATTTAAATAACTTAAGCCCATGCTTAATTGTTTTAAACCCATGACTATGTTTAGTGAGCCCAATTGTTAGGGGGCTAGGGTTTCATGCTAGGGTTTTATTTATTAGCCTATAAAAGGATTTGTAACATCAAACAAACATAAGTTGAATGATGAATGAATAGGCAACCAATTGTGGTTAGTTGAGAGAGAGTATTTTCTCCTCTGTTCTTCTAAGAACATGTGATCTTATCAAGCTTTGCTTGTGGCGATCAAACCATGACTTATCTCCCACCTTCTCATCTATGTCTTGGGAGTGGCGTCAATATCCTTCATGATAATTTTGGTTCTTGATTGAGTTCTAATCATTGGGTCAAAGTTCTTTATAACTTTGGTTTTCTGATTGACATATAATCAATGGGTCAAAATTCCTTATTTTATAAACCTATTTTAATCTTTCTTGGGGTTGTGTTTCAATTTGCTTGTGGGTGTCGTATCTTTATATACGGGGTTCTCATCAGTTGGTATCAGAGCTTTGGGTATTAATTCAGGAATTGATAAAAAGAAAATAAAAGAATGTACCTTGACCCAATGATTAGCGAACCACGAACCAAGATAACAAAGACGCCACTCCCAAGAACAAGAGAAGAATGAGGGAGATAAAATACTCTCTCTCAACTAACCACAATTGGTTGCCTATTCATTCATCATTCAACTTATGTTTGTTTGATGTTACAAATCCTTTTATAGGCAAAGAAATAAAACCCTAGCATGTAGCATGAAACCCTAGCCCCCTAACAATTGGGCTCACTAAACATAGTCACGGGTTTAAAACAATTAAGCATGGGCTTAAGTTATTTAAATGCTCCAGCCCAATACATTAATTAAGACCTAACATAAAATTAAATAAACCAACTTAATTTAAAAACCCATTACAATTAAAATAAATTCCAGCCCATATTATTAGTGGCGTCAATAACCTTCAATTGCCTCATTGTCCATTTGTCTCGTCATTCTCTATACTTGCTATCTTGGATCCCATCACTAGGGTTTCATGCTAGGGTTTTATTTCTTTGCCTATAAAAGGATTTGTAACATCAAACAAACATAAGTTGAATGATGAATGAATAGGCAACCAATTGTGGTTAGTTGAGAGAGAGTATTTTCTCCTCTGTTCTTCTAAGAACATGTGATCTTATCAAGCTTTGCTTACGGCGATCAAACCATGACTTATCTCCCACCTTCTCATCTATGTCCTGGGAGTGGCGTCAATATCCTTCATGATAATTTTGGTTCTTGATTGAGTTCTAATCATTGGGCTATCTTGGATCCCATCACTATGGGCATTCAAGGCATTACCTTCGAATTCTAATTCATCTCCATTGAATACCCCAAATTCATCCTCATACTCATCATCACCACCACGTAATTCCGGAGTCCTCCGTTGTTGCCCTCTTTGCAAATTAGCTATGGCCTCATCTTGTCTCTCCAATCGATCTCTAATATCCCCAAACACCACATTCATTCTCTCAAACTGTTGCTGCATTGCTTTGAGCACATTTGCCTCACCAATCTTTTCTCCTCCTTCAATATCTCTTTCATTGCTCGAAGACATGATTGAAACCTGCAAAGAATGTTAGAAAGAAATAATTCTCACAACACTCCCTCACGTGTTTCACTCTAATCCTTACGTGTTTAACACTCGTCACTCTTGTTTTTACTCAACACTCGTGATGTAACTGAACACTCCCTGTCCACACTCAAGTTTTGTCTCTAAGTTCTTTATGGAACTAATCAACCTACCAAGGTCAACCTCTAAGTTCTTTATGGAAATAAAACTCTAGCCCCCTAACAATTGGGCTAGCTAAACACACTCATGGGTTTAAAATAATTAAACATGGGCTTAAGTTAATTAAATATATCAGTTCAACCCATTACATAAATTAAGACCCAATATAACATTAAATAGACCAACTTAATTTATAAACCCATTACAATTAAAATAAACTCAGCCCAAATTATTTAAAGCCTAATTAACTCAAATTGCCTTCACTTAGCTCCCAAAGCCTTTAAGATTAAGCCCAATACCCTTTAATTGCCTCATTGTCCAATTGTCTCGTCGTCCTCCTTGCTCACTATCTTGGTTTCCATCAAATGGTGTATTTGGTAGGACGAGCAAATTAGGAGGCTTCCGTGGCCACCAAACCACAGTAAACGGAATTTGAGTGCAAAATCAGCAAAAGTGATGCACAATGCCGCATGGCAACTCTAAACAAAATTAGACGGTTGCGTTGGTCCGCAAACCCTGTGGAATGGTACATTTGATGAGACGAGCAAATTAAAAACCTTCTGTGGCCACCAAACCATAGTAAACGGAATATGAGCGTAAAATTGGTAAAGTGCTTAACGATGCCGCACTGCAGCTCTAAACGAAATTAGATGAGTGTGTTAGGCCCTAAACCCATTGGAATGATGTATTTGATGAGACGAGTAAGTTAGGAGCCTTCATTTTACATTTCTTAGTAGTAGTAATTGACTTATAGGGTAAGCATGCTAAATTTCATAAAACTTACCCTTATAAGTAATATTAAAAATTGCTAGTGGTGTTTGTAGAAATTAAATAAACCACATAGTAAGATAAATATTCTTGAGGGCATTATGATCATTTATACAATTAAGAAGCCTATATATATAAGTGTTGGCTTCAACACTTAGTGAAAATGGAAGCAAAGTAGATAGTGAGAGGGAAAAAGTGGGACGGCAAGAGAGGAACAAGGGGGGAAGTGAAGGCCAAAGCAACCCTAAGCAAATTTGAGGCTCCAAATCAAGATTTTGAATAGAATCAAACTAGAAGATCAAGGGTTGAGCAAGTTTAAGGTAAGTTTTCATCATTTTTGCTTAAAAATGGTGATATTTTGAGTTGTATGAGATGTTAATGGATAGGTAGTTATTTGTTGTGAATTTGATGTGGGTTTTGATCTAAATCAATATTAGAACCCTACTAAATAGAAAGGGAGCCTTGGTATGAGAAAACCCATACAAGAAATGGAAGTTAGGGTTTGTGTAGGAGAAACTCTAGAAATTGATTTAGGCTTGGGTTAAGTAAATTGAGTGTAGATAAGGTGTTTGATGAAGTGACTAAGTTAATAACAATGTAAAACTCTTGAAAATTTAAAGAAGAAATGTGTTATGTGTGAGAGTGCAGTTTACAGCCACCAAGAGGAATATATGATTCCATTGAGTTTTGATAAAATTAAGCTTGAATTTATGCATGTGAGAAAATAGAATATCACTTAGAAGTGTTAGAATTAAAAAAAAAAAAAAAAAGGGAAATGAAAGAGATAATAGGTTGTTTTAGCTAGATAAAGGGCATTGGTGGTTATCATGCAATGTCACTTTCTTTTTGTATTTTTATATCATGTATGATCCTAATTGAGTATATGTGGGTATAAGAACCCTAAATGAAAGAGAATTGAGTTGAGAATATAAAAATGTTAGATTTTGACATGAAAAAGTAGTGAAAAATAGGGGTATTTCATAGGTTTCACCTCTCTATAGTTGAAATTTTTCAAAATCGTTTTACAGGTAACCTAAGTGAGAGATAGGAAGATGATTCAAGCAAAAATGAAAGCAAAAAAGCCCACAGATCAAGCTGTGAACAGTATTCGGTCAAAGGAGGTCCGAAAATTTTGACTTTTCGCCCGGGCCTTCGAAAATTATACGGACTACATGGGGATGTCCCTAGGGGTATATAAGTAAAACTTTTGCAAATAAATCAAAATTTTAAAGCTTTGGTTAAGTTAGAACCTATATGAGAAAGTTGTAGTCTAAAGGGTGTTTAATAGAATTAGTTGTGTTGAAAACTTTTATTTTAGCTTTGAGTAGTTCAATTTAGTAGAAATTGAATAATAATATGATGTGTAGGTGAAGCACAAGCAAGTGGAGCGAGGGAGGCCCATTAGAGCTCCTCAGTTAATTTGGACTCAAGGTGAGTGTAATTAACTCACACTATTGGTATTGATGTTGTAAATGTAATTTTATTGCTTATTAAAATGTTTATGAAGAATTTTAACATGGGTTCAAGTAATTTAAAAAGTAGAGTGACATTTATGATAAGTGGAGCTTGAAAGCTCTGGTAAACGAGTTTCAAAAGAAAAACTATTTTGTGTTTATAGCACTTAATAGAAAAGAGTTTTCAAAGGTCATGTGTAAACCCCCAGAATCATAGATTTTCTTGGGCTACAATATGCGACGCAAAAAATTTCGCAATGTAGTTCCTAAGATTAGATATAATACCTTGCGCTACGGTTTGTGATGTAGAAAATTCCGCATGTAGTCACTAGAACTCATAGATAACCTCACACTACATTTGCGATGCAGAAAATTCCGTATGTAGTTATCGAGGAGTCTCAGAAGCGTCACGGTTGGTGTCAGTTGAAAATCACCACGTGACATAGCAGTTAGGGATACACATGGTGCTTTTAGAAATAAAAAATGGGTTATGTAGAAATTCATGTATAACTAAATAAGTCTAAAATTGTTTGATTAACAATTTGTTAGATTTCTTTAATTGCTTTGAGATTTCATTTTTTCGTGTTATATAGTATACACAAATTTCAGGTACTTGCACGGCGATTGAAGTATGAGTGCAAAATCGGTAAAAATGCTACACAACGCCGCACGACAATACTAAACGAAATTAGATGGGTATGCTGGGCCCCAAACCTCATGAAATGATGTATTTGATAAGACGAGTAAATTAGAAGCCTTCTGTGGTCACCAAACCAAAGTAAACAGAATATGAGTATAAAATCGACAGAAGTGTTGAATGATGTCGCACAGCAACTTTAAACGAAATTAGGGGGGGTGCTTTGGGCCCCAAACCCCTTGGAATGATGTATTTGATGAGACAAACAAATTATGAGTCTTCCGTGGCCACCAAACCACAGTAAACACTATATGATGAGAACAAAGAAGCATCACCAAAGGATCCATTACATGTTCCGATTCGACCAATTACAAGGGTAAGGGCTAAGAGGTTCAAAGAAACACTTAATGGATTGATTCAAGAGATTTGTGCTGATTCTAAAATGGTGCATTCCAAAATGGGCCCAAAAAAAGATCAAGGCTTAATCAATTTAATTAAAGCAATTGGTGGGGCTAATTCTTGTTAATTTCTTGCTAATAAAAGACTTTCCAATATGGAGCATATTCTTGGTCATCAAGACTTTCAAATATAGAGCTGATTCTTGGTCATCAAGACTTTCTAATATGGGGTTGATTCTTGCCAATTTTTTACAGACAATTAGTATTTTATTTTAGTAATTTATTTTGCTGATTGTAAGAGCTTAATTGCCTAATTATTTATTTCTTTTTATGCTACTTAGTATTTTGAGCTATATAAACCAATGTAACCCTAAAGGGGAATTCAGTTGATGATTAATAATATTAGTGAGAGTATTCTCTTTTGTTCTTCGTAAAACTTTTTCGAACTTATCAGGATTTTCTTGTGGCGTTCGTCATAGACTTTGATGCGAACCCTGTACATAAAGATACGACACCCACAATCAAATTGAAACACAACCCCAAGAAAAATTAAAACAGGTTTATAGAAAAAAAGAATTTTGACCCATTGATTATATGTCAATCAAGAACCAAAGTTATAAAGAACTTTGACTCAATGATTAGAACTCAGTTAATAACCAAAATTATAAAAGAAGGATATTGACGCCACTCCCAAGACATAGATGAGAAAGTGGGAATAAGTCATGATTTGATCACCACAAGCATAACTTGATAAGATCACATGTTTATGAAAGAACAATGGAGAAAATTCTCTCTCTCAATTAACCACAGTTGGCTGCATTTTCATTCATCTTATGTTTGCTTAGGGTTACAAATCATTTTATAGGTAAATAAATAAAACCCTAACATGAAACCCTAACCCCCTAACAATTAGGCTCACTAAACATGCTCATGGGTTTAAAATAATTAAATATGGGCTTAAGTTAATTAAATGTATCAGCTCAGCCCATTACATAAATTAAGACCCAACATAAAATTAAATGTACTAACTTAATTTAAAAACTCATTATAATTAAAATAAACTCAGCCCAAATTATTTCAAGCCCAATTAAATCTAATTTGCTTCAAATTTTCAATTGCCCAAATTATTTCAAGCCCAATTAAATCAAGATTAAGCCCAATAGCCTTCAATTGCCCTCATTATCCAATTGTCTCGTCATCCTCCATGCTTGCTATCTTGATTTTCATCGGACTTATCAATCAATTCTTCCATTATTGATTGTGGCGTCTTCACCATACCAAGGTTCTTGCTTCCATATAAGCAACGGGTCGAGGTTTTTCATACAAATCTGATTCTAGATGATCTTGGATCCTTACTTGATTCACGGGTTTCGTTAGTTCTTGCCTCTTAGCGTGGTTCGTATCATTTGGTATCAGGGCACGGTTTAGTCTCAGGTTTTGCTATCTTTTTTATTTTGTTCTAGAAAAAAAAAACTAGAAGAAAAAAAAAATTCAAAAACAAAAAGAAAAAAAAAAAAGCAAAAAAAAAAAGTCTAAAAAAAAAACTAGAGAAATAAAAAGAAAACAAAAAGTGTGACATTCTTGCAATCTTGTTTCAATTTTACATCTTTATTTGTCTTTATTGAGTCTCAAATAGAATTTTTTGTCGCCATTAAACTCGTAAAATTCCGCCACACAACTTTATTATTTTTTTCTAATTTCCTAGTTTTTTAATCCGAATTTTCTTAGTGAGTTTGTGGTGAACTGTTATTGAAATTGTAATATTTGTTTGATTAGTTTGATAAGAACCTATAAAGGATTACTACGAGTGGAAAAAGGCAAGAGTGGTGAGCACATTAGAGGGTAAAAGCCAATATAATTTTGTGTGAAAACATGAGTGAAAGTTGAGTGCATCTTTATTTGAGTGAAACATGTGAGGGAGCGTGCGAGGTTTCTTTTATTATTATTATTTTTTTTATTCTTTTCTTTTCTAACTTTGTTTTGCAGCAAACATGTCAAGCAACAAGGACAAAAATACTTACGAAAGCGTGTCAAGAGATATTGATCCGAAGTTACTAATGGAAGCCTTAATGAGTGAGATGAGGAGAATATTGAGAGCGGAGATGGAGTAGGTTCATGAACGATTAGATCGGGTAGAGAATGCACGTATGGAACAGCCACAAAACGTTCCTAATGTGCGTAGGAGAGAGAGGGTTCAACCTAGGGAAGTGAGAATTGAAGATGAAGAGTGTTATAGGGATGGTTTTGAAGAAAAAGATGACCAGAATTCCATTGCTAGCAATAAGAGGTATGGTGGGCGGTTTAGAGAAGCTAGGAATCGGGAGGATAATAACTTGGGTAGTATTAAAATGAAAATTCCATTGTTTCAAGGCAAAAATGATCCTGAAGCTTACCTTGAGTGGGAGAAAAAAATGGAATTAGTATTTGATTGTCACAATTATTCGGAGTTTAAAAAGGTTAAACTTGCAATCATTGAATTTTCAGATTATGCAATTGTTTGGTGAGATCAATTGGTTTTAAGCAGAAGGAGAAATAGAGAGCGTCCAATAGAGACATGGGAGGAAATGAAAACTATGATAAGGAGACAGTTTGTTCCAAGCCATTACTATCGGGAGTTGTACCAGAAATTGCAAAGACTTACACAAGGTAATCGAAGTGTGGAGGATTATTATAAGGAGATGGAACTCGCTATGATCTGCGCGAATGTAGAGGAGCACCGAGAGGCTACTATGGCTAGGTTCTGGGCTGGTTTGAACCCGAAAATTGCTAATTTGGTAGAATTGCAGCATTATATGGAGTTGGAAGATATGGTGCACATGGCTATCAAGATCGAGAACCAACTCAAGAGGAGAGGTAGCAATACACGGCAAAACCCTAGCTTGAGTTCATCATGGAGGCCGAATATTGTGAGGAAAGAGGAGAAGCAAGCCACAGCCAAGCCCAAAACTGAGCAAAAGTAAGAAACGACCAGCCATGGAAATCAAGGTAAAATAGATTCTACCATCACTCGAAATCGTGACATTAAGTGTTTTAAATCCCAAGGCAGGGGTCACATAGCAAGCTAATGTCCAAACAAAAGAGTTATGGTATTGTGAGAGGATGGCGAGATTGAATCGGATGATGAAGATGACACCGAGTCTATGCCACCATTGGAGGACGTGAATGATGAGGAATATGCTGTCCAAGGTGAATTATTGGTTGCAAGGAGAGCTAGGTGTACAGGTCAAAGAAGATGATGAGGTGCAGCGGGAAAACATCTTTCATACTAGGTGTCATGTTCAGAACAAGGTATGTAGTGTGATTATTGATGGTGGTAGTTGTACTAATGTTGCAAACACTACTTTGGTGGAGAAATTGGGGCTGCCAACATTCAAGCATCCACGACCATACAAGTTACAATGGTTGAATGATAATGGCGAAGTGAAGGTAAACAAACAAGTGTTAATTTCTTTTCGGATCGGTAAATATGAAGATGAGGTGTTGTGTGATTTTGTACCGATGCAAGTTGTACACTTGTTGTTAGGATGACCATGGCAATTTGATAGGTGTGTGGAGCATGATGGATTTTTCAACAAATACTCTTTTGTACTCAATCAAAAACCAATCACTCTTTGATGGAAACCAAGGAAGCAAGCTTAATGATCCTTTGAGCATCAATGGAGGACCTATGACAAGGGCTAGAGCTAAAAGAATGAAGGAGGCATTAACTGGGCTGATTCAAGAGATTTGGGCCAAGAGTCTTATGCAACAAGGGTTGGACGACATGGAAGGGACTCCAAGGCTTCAAAACATGATTCAAGTCCAAGATAATAAAGATTGAAGGCTTGGGTGGTTATTTGAAGGCAAATTGGGCTGGTTTCATTTGTTTGTATTCATTTGGGTTTAATTTGTCTCATGGGCTGGTTTAATTAAGTTAGTTTATTTAATTAGTTTGTTAAGTATCAAACTTTGATTACTTTGGGCTTTTATTTACTTAATTTCGTGATGGGTCATGAGTTTATGTTTTAGGCTGTCAAATTTTAAGCCCAAACTTAGTTTTTTCAAGCCCAAGTGGGGTGTATTAAGGTATTAGGGCGTCCAAGTGATATTTAGAAGTTAAGGTTTCATTTATTTTGCCTATAAAAGGCCATGTAAACCTCATAAACGGGATTAGCCAATTTTATGAATGAAATATCAGTTTTCTCTCTTTGTTCTTGAAGAACTGTGAGAATTTATCAAGGATTGATTCTTGAATTATCAACTTGACTTATCTCCCTCATTCTTCTCTTGTTCTTGGGAGTGGCGTCTTTGTTATCTTGGTTCGTGGTTCGCTAATCATTGGGTCAAGGTACTTTCTTTTTATTTTCTTTTATTCATTCCTGCATTAAACTTTCTTGGGGTTGTTGATTCAAATTGCTTGTGGGTGTCATATCATATATATACCGGGTT